>JAUMHF010000011.1:13624189-13669755 GCA_032359275.1 Microctenopoma steveboyesi | reverse complement strand
CAGGGTGTGAGTAGCTTTTGAGCTTCCTGGGTATTGTTGAGATAACGGCATTGTAAGTGGGTGATAGATTATGCCTGCTATTGGATAAACCTTTTTTGAGATAACCATGACCTGGATGACTGAGAACCTTCACAGATATGTATCCAGAAAAATGTATTATAGGTACATTTTATGTTCCTCCTTTCACATTATTTCACATTATGTTGGACCTGGAGCCTGTATGTGGTATTGTTTTGCTGACCGTCCTTGTCTCTGTGGCTGCAGGACTTTCCTCAGGCAGTTCGCCCTGATGGGAGAGACTCAGGAGAGGGAGAGAGTCCTGTCCCACTTTTCTAGGCGTTACTTGGACTGCAACCCCAAAGTCATGCCGTCAGAGGGTGAGGACTGCAGAGAAGCCCTCTCACTACCAGCGGTAGACAAAATAGCACCACACTAAGCTAACACACTGTTTCCATCCTTGCAGATGCAGTTCATACTCTCACCTGTGCCCTAATGCTGCTTAACACTGATCTGCATGGTCAGGTGAGTAAAAGCCTCTGTGTTAGTGTGTGTGTGTGTGTGTGTGTGTGTGTGTGTGTGTGTGTGTGTGTGTGGTTGAGCATATAGTACATGTGTGAATGTGCATAAAAAGTTGTTACAGTATATATGTGAGAGAAACGCTTTACAGTATTTTGACTATACAGGCTCTGAAGGTGTTTTAGTCAGGTTTGCCCAGTTTTAGTAGTTGCATTCTCCTCAAAGGCCCTTCTGATTAACTCGATTGGGAAATACTGTATAAGACTTACAAGCTGATCTGCGTCTGCAGGTATGGCTGCTGAGCTCCTTTCACCATCATTAATCGGCTACTTCTGCAGTCGGAGCCTCGCATCGTCAATCTGGCTCTCCTCTGCGATAGTACAGCTCTGTAGATGAACAATAAATTAAAGGGACTATAGAGGTGACTGGATAGGGGATCAGTTCTTGTAGGGAGGAGGTAATCGGGAAAGTTTTAATACATTTCAAAGTTTGCTCATTATTATAATCAGGTTGTCTTTCTAAAGTCCTATATCACAAACGGACCTGGATCACTCTTCCAGGATGGGCAGATACGCGACAGATGTGTCTGGACACTATAGAGAAGCATAGATTCACATTTTCTACAATTATCCTGACATTTATTCCACTGTATGTTTTTATCTTTTCATCTTTTGATTCTTTTATTAATACTGTAGAAAATGGTACCAGATTGTGTCGATATACCCGACTGAAATATAAAAGTGAATTTAATAGGATTTTTCATTTTTGTTGAGCCAGAATGAAAATGTTTGTTTATACTAGTAAATGTCTTAAATGTTCACTTGATCATCAGAATGAATACACTGTGCTTGATGAATGGGCTGACAATACGCGTATCACCTCTTTAAATCATTTAATGAAGAACCATGATCAGGGTTTACTTCACTTTCTGTTCATGATTCAAATAACAAAAGTAGAAAAGATAAATCATTCTCTCGTAGCCGTTCATGCACAGGATAAGGAGAAATCTAAATTAATTAAAGTGAGTTTACAGAGATAATTAAAATAGAAGGTGGCCGTTTGTGCTAAATAGAGTGTGAAGAAAGTGTAAGTATGAAGTAAAAGGACGTTTACACTTATTCCTCTGTTTGCAGAACATTGGCAAAAGGATGTCGTGCACACAGTTCATTGGCAACCTGGAAGGACTGAATGATGGCCAAAATTTTCCCAAGGATCTGCTTAAAGTAAGCTACTTTCAAGTCTAAAATAGCGCACGCACATGTCGTCGCACACAAACGGGCAACTCGAATGAGAGCGAGCAGATTGTGTGTGCCAGCATTGTATTGTCCCTGAGATCTGTGTGACTTAGCCAGGCTGTCTGGCCTGCGCACGCTGCCAGCTGGCATTCACCTCATCTCCAGAGGCCTCCTATCAGAGGCCTGCCCGGGCTCGCCACTTCCTGCTCCACTCCGAGGATTTGATCTGGAGACAAGGAGAATTAGACACAGCCGCCCTCGGGGTATCTGTACGTGACTTCATCAGCATTAGATTAGGCTTTTAGCTTAACCCAGTTGAGTTTGGTTGGAATAGCTCAAAAACCATGAGGCAGGGTTCAGACAGAGGCCTCGGGCCACATGATGTGGCAAAATAACCCAATCAGTGTGGGTTGCCTGTCCATTGGTGCGCCTAATGATGATGCCGATGATTAGTTTTGTCTGCAGAGTGGTTCGTCAACATGCCACTGGGTCCCAGACTGCAAGTCAACAAGTCGTAATGGGGTATTTATATGTGCGGGGGAAAGCGAGGCCACGTTCTTTTGCAGAAATGATGGGAATTTCTTTTGAAATGAAAAAGCCGCGTGTGTTATTAAGGGCAGACAGTGTCCAGGCTCTGTCTGTGTGACCGTGAGCAAAGCAGGCCAGAGAGTAAAAGAAAAAAAAAGAGAGTCCTACATTAGCTGTTTTAGAAATGGCTGATCTTTTTAATAAAGCCTTCCACCACACTCTTTTCTTCTCGTTCTCTCTTATTGAGACACTCTCCTTTTCTTACCCTCCAGCCACACTATCTGTGTCTCCTGCATCTCTCACTCTCTTGTTCTCTGGCTCTCACAATGTTCGGCCTGCCCACTCTCACTTGCTCCTTATCGCTGGCTCTGTTTAACTCACTGGTGCACTTTAATCTCCGTCTGTAGACTGTGATGCTGCGTCTCTTATCTACACTCCTTTACCTCCACCCAGTTCTACTTTCTTTTCCTCACACCTCCCTACTCCTGATTTGTCCTCTCTTGTCCTCCCTTTAATCCCAGATCCTTAATCTCCTTGCCAACTCTAATCATACTATTGTTTAAGTAAAACTTTTAACAAGATTTCATGATTGAGAGATTTTAGTTTGCCAAAATAACAAGTAGAATTTTTTTTTTTGCATTATTATCCTTTCATATTGTCACAACAAACACAAAGAGTGAAAGTTACACTAAAGAAAAACCTTCACCTTTTAGTAAAACATCTGCAGTACAGCAGCTGAAGTGGCACAAGTAGCTGAAAAGTTTTGTAAAGTAAGACAAATGTTTTTTATGTGCTTTGGCGTCATTTTCATTCAGTTACTAGTATAGTAATTTTCTAAATGAATTCTATGAAATAGAGGAGCTCAGTGCACTGCGTCCAAACACAAGCAAATTCAGAGAGCAACATGTGTCTTAACAACACATGTGCAGCAAATTAAGAGAACGTGACAATGGAAATGTCTCGTTGGCCAAATGAAAAGACATATAAACTAAATGTGCCTTTAGAAAACTGTATTTTTATTTATGCTAATTTCCCAACGTCATAATCTTAATATGTTACCATAGCAACGACAAATGCATCCCAGCTGTGGGTCCCCTAGGAAATATGTCTCCCGTGTTTTCTGGGGGACACTAAAAACAAACATGTACAGTAAATGTGTATTTAGTTAACGTAGCATGTTTATGTTTTTTTGAATGTTGCACCTCCGTTCTCTTAATTTACTTGTGTTTTATCTTTTTGCTCGTGTTTTTCATTCAGCCTCAGTTCACTCAGCACTCTGGGCCTTTGCTCCTTTAATGTGTACATGAATTAAACCTAACAAGGCTGGAACGTTCTGCATTTCTGCAGTAACGTGTGGAACTTGTACGTTTATGTTATCAGTAGCATTTCAGAAGTTCAGCAGTGATTTAAATACTTTTTTAAAATCTTTGATACAGTTAATTACTGGTGTACACAAGTCAATTTGCCACTAAAGCTCACTGTGCAGATCGATAAAGACACAACCTATGATGAACGTTTTCGGCACATCGTACAATAACAGCTAACATCATTATGAAATATTTTATGTCCATTATATTCATCTTAACTGGTCACATATTGGTTTCTTTTATCAGGTTTATCTTGACCGAACTTGTCCATGTTTGAACTTTGTTGTTTTTTCCTCCTCTCTTCTCTGTTATCAGTTCATCATTTCCTGCTACAAAATTACTGTCATTCCTTTCCCCACCTCTCTCCCTGCAACCCTCATTTCCTCCACTCATGTCCTCGCTTTCCCATTTCCCCTTTTGTGTCTGGCCTCTGTATTTTTATGTGCTGTAAGTACATTAGGAAAGAGCCAGAGAAATCCCTCACTCTGTCTCATTTTCTCCAGGTGCTTATTCTGCACTACAGCAGCGCACATGTGCTCACACACTGTTCATCCTTTCCTTTATTTCTCAATCCTTCTTCATCCCCGTTTTGCCTCCCTCCTTCCCTTAGATTTATTTATTTTCATCCCATCACAGGAAAAGCACATTTCTTTCCCACGTTTCCCTGATCTTCTAATTCTACACTTTGTGGAGTTATGTGGTTATTAAATAAGACATTTTCATTCTTTGTGCTGCATTAAATGATGCACATTTACTGATGTTTTTCCTGGCACTTACTTAGGATAAAACATTTTGGCATTCTGACAATGCAGTTATTTAAAACTGTGTCATGTGATGAAGCTCTACGCTTATGGACAGAAAACCTTTGAGTTGTGCTGCTGTAGCTAAAACAGAAATCTGCTGTGTGGTGAACTGGAAAATAATGAGAGGGGCTTTGCATCCTCATGACACTTTTTCCCACCTCTCTCCCTCAGGTGGAGTACCCTCATGCCTTCACCATTAATATTTCCTTTCTGTCTGTTATGTTTTGTAGCTTTTTGCTTCAGCTTTTCGTCTTCAGTAATTCTCTTAGTTGCTTCATATTCTTGCTCTCTCTCAATTATTCCCTCTCAACTGTTCCACTCATTACTTTTCTTACCAGTCCAGTTTCCTTTGATTAAACCCTGTGATATGTTTCTCATTACCACCACAATGTAGCAGCAGAATGGAGCAATCCCCTATAATGTGCGGATGAAGCTTTGGCTTCTCAACCTCTTTTGGCCCTTGCAGCATTCTGCAGAAATACTATTTATTTAATTGTCCTTCCATTTTCATGTAGGAAGGAGATATGTTGCTGTTATTGTCTCTCGCGCATCATCTATTCACCCCAACCAGTCGAGGCAGATGGCCGCCCACTCTGAGCCTGGTCCTGCTGGAGGTTTTTGGAGCATTTTGTGGCCCAGGGCCTCGTGTCTTCAGGTTGTTCTTCTGTCTAATATTTGTGAACTCAGTGTCACAAGAATTCTTTAAGAAATATCTAAAAACAACAATCGTTCATTTGGACTTTGGAGCAGTGGCGGATCTAAGATTTGTCTGAGAAAGGGGCCACAAAGGGGCCACAATATTCATAGAGGGCCCAATATTTGTCCAACAACATACATAAAACGTACATGGTAAAATATCTCTACCAATTTTATGTGCATTCTTATGGTACATAGACAAAATACTCACCAACAGCACGCAGCACTTCTTCTTCTTCTATAAGCTGTATTGATGCTTGACATTCTAACTCGCCTCATTAGCACTACTAGTGTCTGGGCTTAGTATTACATCCTTCTGAACGCATTAGGACAGGGGGCCAACCATATTTTAGCTGGAGCCAATGCCACTGTGGCCCCCTCCCTCGAACCGCCAATGCCTTGGAGTGATGGACTGATTAGGTCCGAAGGGATTTTCATTACATCTGGTACAAATGTCCACTTGGGCTCATGGATGAGAGAATTAGAATACGAGTTAAGACAGACATGCATGTAAAGTGCAAACTTCACCTGATTGGTGGAGGCATCATCAACAGCAATGCAGTGATTCTGGTTGTTGTTTGGTCTGTATTGTGTTTTGTTAGGGCCCTGAGCAGAGCAGCATTAATTTATGCATAAGTTTCGGGGCAATATGTTCTTGTAGCTTGACAGATATTTTAGCAGAGTTTCATAATGATATATACCATAAACGAATTGTTTATAAAAAATAGAAACACTGAAACATTGACGACAGCATGGTTAAACTGACATGATGATGCACACATCACTAACTCCCACCAGAAACGAGATGAATTGAGGGTGTACTGGCAGCATGTCTGTTCGAGTATAGATTCTCATTTGTCATAATCAGTGTTGGTTTTCTGGGACTCATAACGAGGCCATAAACTAGCTTAATGTATTCCAGAGGATATGTTCTCCTCAAGTTACCAAAACCAGACTATCAGTCAGCAGTGAGGTGACAGGCTGACAGGCCGCTTGCAACTCAGGCACACAGGGGCCAGTAAATAATGGTTAAATCATAAGAAATCTTTAGAAGTGCTACAAAATAATAGCTGTCATTATGATAACGGATGGAAAAGTTAGATAGAAAAAGAATTGGTCTGAATCTTATATCTGTTCATTAAAAACAAAACTACAAACAACAAATCAGCCTAATAGCACCACTAAACCACTGGCACCACTCATTAAATCACAGCTTTCTTGGAAACAGGAAAGCTACAAATTTATGAAGTGTAATTTGGTCAACTGAACATATACTGTAATTTATCTGCTTTTGTTTTTGCAGTGCTGTGACTTAATGTGCCCATTATTAATGAATGGTTCACTGTTTGAGCAATAACTACAAAGAGAAATGATCTAACTTATGGTTCCAGTGGGGCAGTAAGCTTTTAAGCTATTATGACTGCTTCATGTTCCTTTACCTCCTTTATACCAGCTCGCACAGAACACTGCTGTGTAGCTACACCACCTCCCTGCAGAATCTGAAACTCTGGCTGCAGGCCCAAGCTACTGCTTTAGAGAAAACTTTCTTCCTTTATTGTGAGGCTCAGAAATGCATACTGGAGGTTTGCACCCCCTCTCCCGCTCCCTTCTCAGCACCGCTCGGGGCTTAGAGCTTGAAGTGGGAGCTAATGATGCACTGAAGTAGGTTACCAGCCTGCATTAGAGCAGGAGAACAAATTCTGCTGAAATGAAAATGTTGTACAGCTCAATCAGACTTTGAACTGCGCCCTTCGAACATTAATTAGGTGCACTGATGATATTGATTGTGTAGCACCTTGTATGGCGAGGGAAAAGACGGATGGCTTATTTGTTTTTGCAAATGAGCGGAACAGAAATCATTCTCTCATGTGTCCCCACTGTCGATCTGGCCCAAGCTCTGAGCGTGTCTGCAGTCTGCATGAGGTTTAGTGCCAGTCTGTGAGTTACAGGAAGGGAGGCGCACATCATTAAATATGTTTAGTTTTTATGTAGAGTATATGACACTTTTTTAAAAATTATTTTGAAAAAGTTTTGTATTTGAGCATTCATGTCAACGGCCTTAAAATCACATCACACAGGATCCATCTCTTCTCTGATAGAGGTGCTGCTTGAACAACATAATGTTTGCTTCGTGCCTAAAGAACCTTTTTCTGTGTGGATAAGACAGGAATGAGTCACATTAAACTAAGATTGTCCATTTAAATTAAAACTGAGCGCCAGGTAGAACACCCTCTTAAATGTACATACACAAAACAAACATTTTGCAGGAGAGGTGCAGATAGAATAGCAGAATATATCATATAAACCAAATTCTAACCACTTGCTAATCTAGTGGATATTTGTTTCCTGCACGATGTCTGCACGTCTGTCTGTTTCCCTTTAGAATCTGAATTGAGCTTTTAGGCCTGTGATGTGAACGTAGCCTTAGAGACCCTTGCTTCAAATTATCCAAAATGGTTTGGTTTTTTTTGTTTATTTAATATTTTAATCCGAGGGCCATTTGTCAAGTTAGAAAACTTCCCAAATAATCCAGAAAAATAATATCAATAAAGATAAACTGCATGTATCTTAAATAATACAATTTTCTCCACTGAAACACGGACACGACACCTGCTGCCCACAGCAGTAAATGTAACACTGATCAAAGGTGCAGCATAACGAAACCAGACACTGATTGAGACGCATGTCTCACACTTTTTCTCTAAACATTGAAACGTGAAATGTTGTTCTACAGGAGTGGAAGGGGCGTGTGTGTGTGTGTGTGTGTGTGTGTATGTGTGTGACCTGTGGCTCCCCCTCTCCCTGAGGTGTCTTGACTTCTTCTGCTTGCAGGTTTATACAGGATTTAAAATATTCAGTGGGACGGAGAGGGAGAATCACAGCAGACAGGAAAACTGACAGAGAGCATGAAGTAACAACAACAGATTTTTTGTGAGAGAGCAGCTGTTCTGCGCTGGACAGTCAGCTGCAGTGAACCAGCTTCGTGTGAGTAATTCAGGGTTAAGTGCTTTGCACAGGTGCATCTCGTTGGTTTTCTTGGAATTCAAGCTTGAAGCTACAAGCGCACAAGCTGCTGCTGCCGCCCACAGAGTGAAGTTATAAAGGACATGAAAAATTGTCAGGGAGACAACCACAAAGAAAAACTAATAGCAAAGTTTCTGCGTGCTCCTGTAACGAGCATTCATAGGTTTCTTTGAGTTTTGCATCCAAATGTTATACCCTGCTCCCCTAAGCTCACTGATGTACGTCCTCTAGGATCACAGATAGTTGGGGCAGCATATCCAGTCTGATGACTGTTAATAAGTCAATCTTTTTTATTCTATTGATCTCTTATAGGCTTCATACTCAGTTGAACAGCAGTCACAGAAGCCAATAAATCAAAAGATACAGCACAAGAGGAGCTGGACCAAGGTGTGCCTGTAGGCTGGAAACTGACCGATCATTTCACAAAACATTTAGTGCATTAAATATTATAAATATATTATATATAAATATTATTATATTTGTCCATAAGTGCAGATGAATGAAAAAGGATGTTATGAGTAACAGGGTTGCAGTGAGATCTCAACATTGTGTTTTGTAGAGTTGCATGTTGAGTGAAGAAGCTTTTCAAAGATGAGGTGTAGTAATTTCCATATACAGGTTTATTCTACTTATTAAGTTAAAAAAAATCATAACAAAGGTCATCTCAAGGCACTTTACATACAGTAGCAGGTTTGGGACTTTGCAAAAGAAAAATGTATATAGTAAATAACTTACATAGAAAGGCGTCTCACTTGAGCAGCACCAGGCTCAGGGTGGGCCGTCGTCTGCCTTGACCGATTGGGGTGAGTGGACAGCAGTTAAAAGGGAGATTACTACAACAACAAGGAGCAGCAGATGAGGCACCGGGCAGGTTGGTAGAACCAGTGGGCACAAAGTGAAATCTCTGAGGACACCTGCACAAAGGTACAAAGAGAGAGATAGAGAAGAAAAATCAGGAAGGTCCCCAAGCAGACTAAATCTATAGCAGCATAACTAAGAGAGTTCAGAGTCACTTGATCCATCTAACTATAAGCTTTTTCAAAAATGAAGGTTTTAAGTCTAATCTTAGAGGTAGCGAAGGTGTCTGCATCCAGAACTTTAACTGGAGCTGGTTCCACAGGAGAGGAGCTTGTTAGCTGAAGGCTCTGCCTCCCATTCTAGATTTAGAAACTCTAGGAACCATAAGTAGACCAGCACTCTGAGAGCGACGTGCTCTGCTGGGATAATAAGGTTTTATCAAGTCTTTAAGATAAGATAGTAATATTAGTAAATTGTGGTTGGTAAATGAGACGCTGCTCCTTGTAGACAGTAGCAATGGTTTTACAAATGCCACTAAACGTAACCCGCATTTATATCTGCTTACATGTAGAACACTGAACCTTATGAAGGACGCCCTGGGCTGAGGTTTTCTGTGGTGCCCCACTGATTGTGTATCTGCTGTTGTCTGATTTTGAACTTTCCTGCTGCATCCAGGCTCCCATTGCATCTGGCAATTTAATCAACATTAGGACAGTTTGAAACTACAATATAAAGGAGAACTAGATTTTGAGTCAGGGAAAGATAATGACTAAACTAGCGGTGCTAAACCATGATATATTTATAGCTAATTAAATTGCAATGTCTGTTTTCTGGGTCTATGTCTGTTTTGTGGGTCTTGTAATGGTCTCATTCCATCCTGTCCTTCTTCAGTTTAGTAAAAAGAGATCAATATAGCATGTGTTGACTGACCACAGAAAAGGACATTGGCTTAGACCCTGTTGATTAGCCACGTAGGCCAGTGAAGAGAGTAGGAAGGAAGAATCCCCCAGGGTCTAGACACTGGTATTGGTTAAGTGAGCCGGAAGAATAAAAATGGAAATTTATAGCTGACGTGCCTGGATAGCCCCCTGGGATATGGAGGTGATAGAGTGGAGGCGGGTTACACAGACGTAGGCGTCAAAGGTAGAATGATGGAAGTGAATAAAAGAGAATTTGTCCTGTCTTGCGTTTGAACAGTAAAAACAATAACATGCATGTTTTAGTCTTGGTGACATCCTGCAGACAGTAGTGGAGAAGTGATCAGCAGTATCCTTCGGTTAAGCTGACTGACCTGCAGGCACTTCGGAAGAGTCATTCAGGGAACAACACACTTCACTCCACAGTACAGTAAAGCTTAGCGAAAAATAACGACCACATTGTGCTGCTGCTGCTGCTGTTGCACTTCTTCAATCACCCATTGTGGGTTAAGTGGCTCCAACTTCTGGTTCCTTCGAAATGAGTTTTTCTTTGTCATTATTGAAGAGGGAAAATAAAGGTCTCCAGACTAACTTGTTCTTTAGCTTGGATGCTGACAGGACAAAACGTTTGCTTTTGTTATGCCTAACACTTATTTGTACCATCAGCTCTTGTCTCTTCTGTGGAGCCATTTGTCGATTAACCTGTTCCTCATCCAGCCTCCGGGTGTCTCCAACTCCCTCCCTTTCCCTGCCTCACCTCACACCTGTCCTGCCGATTATTAACTCATCAAACTTCAGCTATTACAAGACAAGATGCTGAACCAAAGATGAACTAGTGGTTTTAAGAAGAGCATGATCTATCCTTATCCTTATATGACTCACTTTTACATAGAAGAATCCACTTTATGGTCATTGAATACATTTTTACATGTTACAACAAAATTTGTCTTCTGCATTTGACCCATTCCCCCTTAGGGGGAGCAGTGGTGCTCGGGGAGCTAGCGCTGAGTGTCTCGCTCAGGGATACACCTGGTATGGGGGCTGGGCTGCTGGGAATGGATCCTGCTATCTCCCAGCCCTCTGCCTTAACCACTAAGCTACCTGGCCGCAATATTATATTTAATTGGCCTCAGGAATACATTGCTACCGTTATTTTGCTGGAAAAGTGGATATTGTCAAAACTGGTTATATCTTTTAAAACATTTGTGTTGCCAATCAGAGAAACTTCAGTCCAAGATCACAGGAATAACCCAATCCAACAACCTCCCAAAGACCTCGTGCCCAAATAATTTGTAATTTTGTTTTGTTAACCTTTGAATTATCCTTTGGTTAGTTTTGATTGTAGGGCTCATGAAAACCAATGATCAATACCTTTGGTCTATGACTGACACGACCATTAAATCTCCGGTCACACCCTGGTGGCTCCAGATTTCTTTCTTCGCCCGGTCCCTGTTAATCACTCTCAAGTCAATAATTCTACTAGTGTCTCTTGAGGAAACACGTCGTCCATTCATCATTTGTCAGACACTCACTTCTCTCCGTCGCCTCCCTTTTCTTTCCTGCTTTCCCTTGGCCTCTTTGCTGTTTATTTTTCTAGTAGTTGTAATCATTACAAGGAATTTGATCTGATTTCATTCTCTAAATAAAAAGCTTCTCCTATAAAACTATTAGCAAACACAGCTGTTCATATTGCCGCTGTGATAATGATTTCTTGGGTGTATTTCTTCATTATCTCACGTTACCAGCACTGACGAGACCCCTCTGAATACTGATTGAAAGCAGATTTGTAAAAGAAAGCAATGCGCGTGTGCATCCTACCTCGTCTGAATTTGGGTATGTGTGTTTGTATGGAAGATACAGTTGGGAGAATGTGATTTGCTGGTGATGACTGAAAGAGGGAGGGATGGAGGGAGAGAGAGAGAGGGAGGGAGGGAGGGAGGGAGGGAGGTACGCATTGCTGAAGCCAGAGAGAAGCAGGCAGAGTGAGGGAGAGCGCTGTGCCTATCCGCTCCTTTTTTCGCTCTGCAATCCAGGCGGCCAGCTCTCCTTTTCTCCCCTCGTCCTCCTCCGCGGCAGCAGACGCAGCAGGGAGAAGGGATGAAAGAGAGAAGAGACTGGACGAAAAGGCTGGAGGCAGATAACTGAAGCCGGGATGAGCAGACTAATAACAAGGAAGGTATGAAAGACATCAGCAGCAGGAGAGCAGATTTTTTTTTCCTTCCAACACCCACATCCGCCGAATGTGCAACGGGCAGAGACTGAAAGCAGTGGAAAGACAGTCGTAAGGGAAAATACTCAGTGAGAGAAGTGGACCACAGAGGGGAGCAAATGAGTAAATGATGACAGCGGATGTCTGCACATGGACAGAGAGCAGGCGGAGTGACAATCTGACAATCAGCACTGTGCCTGTAAACTTGATGGGATCCATTTTACAGCGGGAGCAACAGGAACGTGCACACTGTACTTCTCTGGGCTAAATCTTAGCTTTTCCTGCACCTGCTTCTTTTTTGCACTCGTTTATTGTGCTTGCATCTTTGGAGTTGTGACGAAATCAAAGGGTGTCTTTGGAATCCCTCCTCTGAAGTCCGAGGGCGGCTGCGACTCCCACCCACCCCTCTGCATCTTCCTCTATTGTGTGTGTGTGTGTGTGTGTGTGTGTGTGTGTGTTTGTGTTTATGTAAGCATACAAGCTTATTGTATGCCTGTGTGTGTATGTTTTCTGGGTTTTTTTTGCCTCTTCAGTTCCACATTTTGCATCCATCTGTTTCATGCTGGCTGTCCGTTCACACCTCTGCCAGTGTTTCATACCATCTGGGAGAGTGTCAGCTTGGGTTCCTCTGCGTGAGTGTGAATTTGAGGACTCATCCCTGTAGTGTCGTCTTACTGGCTTTTGCCAGACAGGTGTCACCTTTGAGTAACTTGGCAGATGAGCGCTCACTTTGGAAGGAAAGTGTTGGATTTACTGCACCGCTGTGGCCTATCCTCACCTGAAGAAGAACTCCAGTAAATCGTTTCTCTGCATGTATAATGCATGGACTTCATATCAATAATTCAGCATTAGGTGAGCATCCCATAGTTGCCTGGTGGGTGTTGATCAAGACCTTCGGGGGCAAAACTGTTGCGGTTTGATTCCTGCTGATAGCACGGCCCACTGGTGTAGCCGACTGATTTGACAGCAGCCTGATGATGTGTTACCTTCCTCAGTGGTCTCCACTGATCACCGGCTGCTTTCTGTAACAACTGAATTCACTTCCAGCTGTCTGTTGGCGCACCAGCCTCTTCAAGTGTTTATTGGACAGCATCCAGATCTGAAAAACCTCACTTCACACTTTTTATCTCTTTGGCAGATTTTTTATTTTTCCACGTGACTCTTTTTTCTGCAGAGCTAAAAAGAAACCAGACTTGGACAGGTTTTGAATGTCCAGCTTTCTTTGGACTTGAAGCCAAGTTCTGTGTGATCTGTGCACTCTCCTCTCTGACCATGATCGGTGTTAACAGCCTGCACTCAGCGGGGCGCCTACGCTCACGCTCTCTTTGCACCGTGCGCTACGGAAGAGACTTCCGTATGATGGACCCGTTCCGCTATCCCAGAACCCCCCGCTCACGTTCACTTAAACCTCTGGTGTTTCCAGACCTGCTGGGCAAAGCTCAGGACGGCCAGAACCATCCACAGGCCAGAAAGAGGAGGAAGGTACTGAAATCTGTCTTCTGTTTTTCTCACTTTCACAAGTCAGTGGGACACATCGTTTGTCATCAACTTGTCAGTTCATCTTCAGAAACCAGAGATGAATCATGTTTTCCTGCTTTATTTCAAATCACCATGACACTTATTACAATACCAGTGACCAGATCTGTCAGATGGTCTGTTTGAGGTTTTATTCCCTATGTATATTTAACCTACTTGTTATAATCATGCCAGCAGTTTATAGACATTCACACACACATTCACAGTGTTTGCTGAGGGAGTGTGTTGGACTGCCAGGCCCAATGGGCCCATGCACTTCAGCTCAGTCCAGCATATTGTGTAAATCCACCACCGAGGAAGTGACGGTGACAAACCTTCCTTCCTTTCCTCGCTGAGTGTCCGAACTGAATGAGCCTGAGATCTATATTCCTCTTCTATCTGCCTTCTAAGCCTTTAACACCAACACAGTCCCAGTGCTGTTATGCAGTGTTAGTATTTACAGTAAGAGGTTGAATTCTTTCCTCCAAATAATAAAAAAAATAATAATCTGCAGGAATAACTCAGCGTTGGGAGATGAGCTCAGCTGTGACACAGTTTCAGTGTACAGTATGCTTCTCTTACACTAAATCAGCAGTGAAGTGTGTCAGCTGAGGCAGACACGCTGTGCATACATATATCGAGAGAAAGAACATCCATCATTATTACTCACTAAATCTAAATCAGTCAGCAGGAAAATTATTTAAAATGTAATTATTTGTTAGTTATCGTTGAAAATGTGCTTTTGTGAGGACATTTTCTAGAAATGATTCTGCTTGTTTACTCATTAGTTAGCGACAGCCTCGTTACTGGCTGTGTATGTGTTAGTTATCATCTCCATTTTCAGTGGAAGGGTAATTACCTTCTAATCAAAGATCTGTGTGTAGTTTCGTTGCTAGACCTTTTAAAATGACGCAATTGTTTATTCAGTCCAACATAGTAAACTTCCACAGAAAGATCTTGGGGCTGCTGTTGCAGATCGCTGTACATTAACCGCTTACAATTTCACTGTTGACCAGATTTGTGCTACAGAAGCAGTTTTTCCCACTTTAAACTGGCCTACCTCAGGCTCCCCGGGAAACCTGACCATATTTCTGTCTATCATGACTATTAAAATGCATAAGCATATTTAGTCTGTAACATAGTTTATGTGCTAAGATTTGACAGTAGAGCGTGGGGAAACCAGAATAAATCTATAACGGCCCAGGCTGGCTCATCATCAATATTCATGACACTCTGGAAGTATTTCTGATTAGTGGCAGTTTCAAAGAAAAGGCTGAAAATGAACCTGATTAGGCACGCAGAATCAAACCCCATCAGGATCACAATGCAACACGAAGATAGTCATAATAGGTTGGAAGTCTAAAACATGCATAATTCAAGTGCAGACCTTTAGGAGTAGTTCTTTAATCAAAAGACCATAATGGACACTGATCGATTTAGCTGACTAAGAGGTTTCTGGGTCTTCGGAGAATTGAGAGGTGGGGGAGATGATGGGGAGCTGCCTGTAAGGGTGCGTGGCATCACCTCAGCTGTCACCGCTGTCAAGCAGTCTGTGTCCTAAGCACTACAGTGTGATGGCGTCCTGCTGCCTTCCCTCTCCCTTCTCCTCTGCTGCAAAGCGGCTGCGAAACAAAGTGGATGTATCCCACCTAACCGGCGCAGGCCAATGTCACAGAGGCCTGTTGAATGGTAGGCGTCTAAAGGTCTCCAATTAATGAACTCACTACGAGGATAAGCTGAACTACGACCTGATCATTGTCTACTGATTCATTAATCTAATATATTTCTGTCTGTTCTTTACTAACGAGCCATTATCTACAACTCGCAGATTCAGAGTTCAGGAGCTACTCATCAACTATTCATTAATTCCCTCCTCGCCTCGTGTAGAGCGTTATAAAGTGTAGCGGTATATTTTAAACACATAGGTCTGCAACTTTACACCATATAGCATCATATACAGTATGACTGAGATGGGTTGCTTATTTTATCTACTTGCTTTTTACTGTTACCAGATTTTACTGTTTGCTGGCCATAACTTGATTTTGCTTTGTGCATGTCGATGCTTTTTCATTTTGGTTTTGTTTGATGTAGTGGCGGTCCACTGATTGAATGACTGATTGATTGTTGGGCAAATAAAATGAGTTAGGCTGAGACAAAGGGCAGTTTGTGGAAGGCGATGATGTTTGTCTGTGTAAAGTGTATTGAATTCAGCTGGCTTGCTTACTGTGCAGCTTTCACAGCGCCACAATATTACATTTAATCAAATATTCAACTGTTGGTTGTTACATTTATCTGATAATATGATTCTTCCCACTTTCCTCTGCAGGCTCTCTACAACTCCATCAAGAATCAGAAGCTGCAGTGGACACTGTAAGTCATTTCATGTCTATCCGATTCAATGTAAAATGATATTTTCCCCGATTGTGTCCTTCTCGCTGTTTTAGCTGTGTGTGTCAATGACTCAAAGACGTGCTCTACACACACACACATTGTCCTGAAGGGCAGGAAATAGTGACGAATATTGATTAACTTGTTAGCATCCTCATTAAAGATGTGAGCGTCGTCTGGCATGCAAAGGAACCATTAGTGTGTCAAGGGTTGCTATTCTGGATCACAGTTTCAGAGTGCCTCAGAGATGCCAATTAAGTCACTGGCTTTCCAAGCTTTGTTGCCATAGCGACGGCACCATGGATACGACTCCATGGCTACCGCATCTCTCTCTCTCTTGCCTGTTATCTCAGCAGCAAACATGCACACCAGCAGATAGATGTACTGTACGCATAAAGACATGCAGATGGTAAATCTGTATGTTTCTGTGCATGTGAACAAAAAGAGAGAGAGAGAAACTCGGCTCCATTTGAAAGTCTCTTTACCTGCATTCTAAACAAAGGTGTGACCAGAGCCTCCTACTACCTTTCCAAAAATAGCAGCTCCCAGAGCAGCTGAATAAGAGTGGTCAGAGGAGGGGATCCACAGAGAGGCAGGCGATCCAGTTCTAACATCTCCACTGACACATGCAGACAGACAGACAGCTATTTAAACACGGTTAAAGAGACACCGTCAAACAAAGGAGAATCCACCTCCAAACAAAACCAAAGGCAGATTAAGCGATTCAGCCGACAGCAGCAGGGATTTATTTGGTTTTTGGCAGAGTTGCACATGCTCGTTTTAAATATATTGTAACTGGCCAAGATCACTGGAACAGAGTGAATTGAGTCTGGGCTGGAGCTCAGCGTTGACGGTCTTATTAGAAAGCAGTCGTCGCTCTCACACCCCGCTTGTACGTTTCACCTTTTTAGCTTCGCCACACAGCAACATCCTGCGACGGGGGAATGTTTCCGTTTGTCCTGCTGCTTCGGAGATGTTTGTCACTGCTTTGCTCTGTTTGCATTTGCAATTTGCACACACACTATTCTGTTCTATATATAGGCCAGCTCAGCATCGATTTAATAATTTACTCCCAGATTGCATGTTTTAAAAAACACACTCTCTGCCATCACGGTATAGTCAAAGGCCTGAGATAGAGGTGTGATTTTCAGACACTGAAACAAACTGTGGCTTTAGACATCCAAACTGTGTAAGTGAAATCTGCGTGTACGCCTCATTACAGGTGTGTGTGTGTGTGTGTGTGTGTGTGTGTGTGATTGTGTGGGTGCGCAGTACGTTTTTTTGCGCCCCACAATGCAGAAGCACGACGGCGATGAATGTTATTTCACACCCCCACAGAGAAAGACACGCACATGGCCACTCACAACGGTGCGGTCGGATGCACCCACAGGTTCCTGCACGCACGCGCCAAGCACACGCGCACGACGCAACAACATATATCTCTCTCTCTCTATATATATATATATATACACACGCGCGCGCGCACGTGCTCCTTCGCTGTGGAGCGGGGGTGGAGAGCGGAGGGAGAGGTGGCGCGCGCTGAACGAGAGACGCAACAAGTCAGAGGTGCGTGGAGATGCAAGCAGGTAGAACAGGGTGAGAACGGCAGGAAGATCATGTTATCAAGCTTGGCGAAGAAACAAATGAGCGAGGGAGGAGGACAGACGAGACCCATCTGCTCCGTTATTGTGCTGACCCCCCCCCTCCGTGGATCCAACCATCCCGTCTCACAGTTGTTTGCTGACGCCACCTCTCACCTACAACAGCAGAGCAGCCAATCATTCATTATTTTATTTTCTTATTAAATCCATCTGAATCCGCTCCAATCTGACTGATTTACCGTGAAGAGCTTGTTGCATTTCCTTATGTTAAAATGCTCCAGCAGAAACATGATTTGTATTTTTGGTTAATCTGTTGGTCATTTTGCATTAGTTGATTAATCCTTTGGTTAATGTACCATTAAATCATAACCACATGATCAGATCTCTGAGTCAAAGAACCAGTTCATCGTCAAACCTTCATTAGATATATAAACCTTTTTATGAACCTTCTTATGAAACTATTCTTCACAAACATATTCTACAGGACATGCATAATTAAATAAGGTGTTTAATATTGTTTCCGACACAGCGATGACCTTCCTTCTATACTGTCCAAACATTATATGTTAATGCTAAAGCTACCATAGCTGCTGCTCACTACAATTAAAAGTGTGCAAAAGTCTGGTCATACTTAACCGAAGCCCTGTAACCTGTTCCCACGTTTCCCGCGTTTTGAATATGAATATTCTTTGTCCTGTATTTAAATAAGTGGCTAAAGGTGTCGGAAGATGCTTCGTATTAGATTATAGATTTAATATTTAATATAAGTAAGTGATCTCTGTGATTTGCTGCCTCTGTGCACAACATCCACGTTTTGGAGGAATGGATGCAAAAAAAACAGGAAATGGATGAGTTCAGTCACTGTACATCTGACATATTTAAATAAACTCTTCTGTATTAGTGTCATTCAAACACAATACAAACCAATATCTCCATAAATGTACTAAATAAAGCAGCAGACTCTGTGACAGTGTGTTCGGGTGATTTACTGTCCTCTTCCACTTCACTGTGTTTGTAGTGTTGTTGTTTTTGTCATGTGGTAAAATGACTCAGTGACACAGGTGAAACACAGCAAACCTTTCTCCACTGGCTACTGATGCAGCAACATCAGCACCAACAGTCAGAATCAGACTTCACTTTCTATTTCCTGCTTCCATCTGTTTACTATTTTACTTCTTCCATTTTTTTTTCTGCATTTTCATAATTTTCTTTATTTTTTAATCTGTATTTTTCTTCTTGTCATTTCATTTCCTTCCATCTGTTTTTATTCTCCTCCATGTCTTCTCTTATTTTACTCTCTTTTCCTCCCCTCTATGTACCCATTCTTTTCTTTACTTCCTTGTGTCCTCTGTTCTTCTTTTTTTTCTCTTTTTCCTTTTCTTTTGAATTCCTGTCTGGACCTACCATTCCTTTACCTGCTTTACATTTCCCCCATTTGGCTTTACCCTGTTTCTTTCTGCTCCTCTTTACGTCTTTTCCTTTCATTTCCTGTAACTTAATTCCCATTTTTTTGCTCTCTTCTTCTCTGTTCTTGCTCCTCTCCATCCTGCTCTTCTCTCCACCCCTTTCCTCCTCCTTCCCCTGTTTGGTTTCTCACTCACATTGTTGATAATGTTCTGCCATCTGAGAAGGATCAGCTTTGTCTTCCTTCTGCTCCCCTCCCCTCCGTCTCTGTCCCCTCTCAATCCATCCCCCCGCTCTCCTTCTCCTTTCCACTTTGTCTCTGTATGGAGACGGATTCAGGCAGGCCAGCAGTTACCAGGCAACAGGCTGCATCCTCATTGGCTCCGTCTCTGCCTCCCTTTCTCTCTCCGGCTCCTGCATGGGGTTAACTGCTGTTATGTACTGTTGGTTACTCATAACGTGGTCTCAGGGGGGGTTGGCATCCAGCCATTTTTTTCTATTTTCGGGCTGAACTTTTGCATGTGTGCCGCCTGGTGAGGTAACAAGTGGATTTGCCATGTTACTTCATGCTGTTGTAGCCTAAAGCATTTATCATCTCCTAATGTGACAAATCCATTTAAAACCACTAAAAGAATCCAAACAGAGCATTTTAGAGGGATTATTTAGAGGACGGGATTATCACAGCTGTAGCAATGTGTTTTATAAGTATTGTGAGTATTACTGTCATTCAAACACAATACAAACTAATATCTTTAATAATAATTTGATTTACTTCTGCCATAATATTAATAATTTGTAATATATAGTAATATACAGCCATCTTTTCATATTGTTATATAATATTAATATTTTTTATTGATATTTATTTGTATCATTTACTTTGCAAAAAGACATAATAATAATAATGTTTATAAAAAAATGGTGGTAAAATGAATGAAAGGTGTTTTTACATAAGAATAGTAGACAGTGGGCTATATAAAAAAATTTGTGAGATAAAAAATAAAGTGAAAAAAATTATACAAAACTTTCCATAAATAAACTTCCCATCTACATTTGCTTGTAAGTCTCAATTTGGCTGTTGTATAATTTCATTTAAAATGTACTAATTTAATCTTGTAACCAAATAGTTTGTAACTATTATATTTGGAGTGAATGCAGCGTCTGGGTTTAGCAGTTTTGTCTCGTCTTTATGAGGTAGGCCATGATATTCTTGTGAGCATCAAGAGGAGGAAGAGTAACAGAGGTGCATCTTTGTCTTCGACAGAATTTGGCCTTGTGGGTAAAGATGACCCTGTTTCTCACCTCAAAGTAAGAACACGATAGATGGTGTCACTTTTTTTTTGCTGCTGTACTTTGTGATCAAGGAGAAGGGAGCTGCTTCTCGAGAGAACAGGAGCACAGAGAGGAAATAACACATGATTAAAGCCTTGAAGACAGCTACATTGACTCAGGTTTCCCCCTGATACATGCTACTTTGTAAAGGTCTTGTGCAACAAAAGCTTTGTTGAGACACCAGCAGTGGACGGTGATATTACTCATGTGTTCTGCATGAAACGAAAGTTTCCCAGTAAGTGTGTGAACCCTTTGGACCTCTTGTCCGGTGTTGTTCCTTGTGTAACAAGCACGGAGCGAGAGGCAAATGGACAGGATGAATGATTATGTGTTTATTCGTAGCTGCTAATGAGACATGACACATAAGTGTTGCTCAGCATGGAGTCAGTTCATTTATTTATTTATTTGTCTCCATAGTGACGAGGAAGAGCTGCGGAAGTCCTTTTCAGAGCTTGGGGACAGCCTGTGTGATTCCAACACGTCCAGATCCCTGAAGAGGGAGGGCAGTAAAGGGGAGCTACTGTCTGAGGGTTTGCAACCTACGGGAACGCTGCTGTACAAGAACGGCTTCCTGGTCCGCAAAGTCCACGCCGACTCGGACGGCAAGAGGAGTACGTGTCATGCGTTTTTGTCACTTTTTAGCCTCACGTTGCAGAAATAACTGTTATGGGGCATTTGAGCAAAGTACTGACATCCAAATACAAGTTAAAGTGTGTATTAAAAGTATTAAATTCATTCTGCAGAAAAACACATTATTAGACAGTAAGTACTAGGTGTCCTGGTAGCTCAATGGGATAAGAGTCAGACTGGGAGGCAGAAGGTTGCATTGAAGAATCCCATCCCTAGCTCCTTGTAAGTAGCTTTGGATAAAAGCATCTGCAAAGTAAAGTACTGAGGCTACGTTAAATGTTACTGTTAAATGTTCATTACTTTAGTCCAGTGATTTACTTAGTTTTTCTTGTGTTTATTGGAGAAATGCTGAATAGTGTAAAGTCTGAGGACTAAAATATGACTGGCAATTAAACTAAAGTGCAGAAGTTACATTCTGTAAGCTTATTGCATTTTATTGTAAAATTGAATTTAAAAGTGTGCAATGTTTTTACAGATTTCTTCTGGTGAAGTAGATAATGTAGCAGAACAGTAGAAAGTTACCTAAGATGACCTAAAATCACAGTGACAGTACGTCCTGCTGTGCACACTGTGTAATAACCTACACGTGTGGGTCACTTATCTTTATTTACATTTATATTCATTGTTATTCTTTCAACCTTCATATTTATTTATCTGCTCACTCTTTTGCACAAAAGTAAAAACATACACGAAGAAAATTAAAAAGCATTTTAAATCTACAGTACGTCCACATTTGTAGAAATGATATTAACCTTTTCTTCTCCTCACAGCACCGAGAGGGAAGAGAGGGTGGAAAACTTTCTATGCTATCCTTAAAGGGCTCATTCTCTATCTGCAAAAAGTAAGTCTGTTGTATACTTTATACTTCTGCCAGTAAAAGAAAAAATAAAGTGTGGGAGAGAGGCCGCTTGTAACAGCTTCTACTTGATATTCATTATTCAAACTTTAAAATATCAGGTGACTCCATCTTTGTGAACATTCTGTTTTACCTTCATATCAGCAGGAAATTTGTAGCAGCAGGTGAATCCTTGTCCCCGTGGTGGGTGTCTCTTTAGAAAGCAAACAAATACTGTATGTTCTTCACGATTATGTTACCTGCCCACACATGATCCCCCTGCAGGCTTTATTTTAACACAATATCAGAGACATAAAAAACATCTTTGTGACAGCTCATCGAGCAATCTATGTCCACAAATGGAGCTGTTTTATGTTTCCTGTTAACACATGCTGATGTAACGTCCAGGCCACCCAGCCAGGCACTGCCACTGCGGGGCCTGACTGCATAACACGGCACTATAGCTGCAGTTGAGAATAAAATCATCTGCAGCTGAGTTTGCAGTTATTCTTTTGTTTGATTCTCTGCTAAATCCAGAGAAACAGAGTCATGTGGCCCCTGGGACTGAGCCTCACTGTGGTATGACCATTAATATTTCTAGTTTCTGCGCAGTCCAAAGGTGGAAACCAACCACAGGCCGTTACAAAACAGGCACACATGTGCAAAATAACCAAAAGATAAGCATCAAACAACAAAAAACACACGTTGTTGACAAAACCATGTAAATGAACAAAACAAATGCAAACAGATGCATGACAGACACACAAAATAATAAAAACACCTGGAAGCAAAACCCAGAAAAGAAGGAATTTAGTTGTAAAGAGATGAAAACTAACTATTAAGAAATGGAAATGGGCAGAAATAGACAAAATAAACTAATATGACTAAAAAGAGACGAAAAGAAACACATCATAACCAGAAATGTATAATACCTCACTACAAAACATCCAAAATATACACAAAATAAAGAGCTAAGGAAATCAATCTTAAATAAAAAAACATGATGATCAGGAATCTGCACAAAATGAGTAGAAGAGAAATTAACACAATCCATAGGAAGAAATATGCTGTTTATGTTGAATATAGTAATAATGTTGATTCATAAAGTGAATAATAATCAACTTCTACGCTACTGTTTGTCTGTAGGCAAAAGCCACAGTATTACATCTTAAACTACAATTAATCTTTCTGCTTTAAAAGACCCCTCTATGTTAATCTAACCCCTAACCCTAACCCTAACTATCCATCGTAGGGGGAATACAGGCCTGATAAGCAGCTTTCTGATGAGGACTTGAAGAACGCCGTGTCCATCCACCACTCTCTGGCTATGAAAGCTTCAGACTACAGCAAGAGGCCCAACGTGTTCTACCTGCGGACTGCTGACTGGAGGGTATATCTCTTCCAGGCACCGTGAGTAACTATGTGCATGTTTAATGCTTCTTACTGAGCTGAAATAACAATAACGTGGTGCACGGGGCACATGCCGAGAGCGCGCGGGTCAGTGCTGCACGCACATGTTGCACAGCGCGTACAGTGAATGTTGAGAGCGAGGTGAAGGTGTGTGTGCGCGTTTGTTGGCAGGATCCAGTAAGTGGCACATGAGTGGCCACATGTTTCAGACCCCAGGAGGCCCGGCTGTGTGCTCCAGTTGCAGCTCGTATTTGTCCCAGATACTGTACCCCTCTCTGTGTCTCCACCTTTCCCTCTCTCTCTCCCTCTCTCTCTCTCTCCCTCTCTCTGTGTGTCTGCCTGGGGATTTAAGCAAGGCTGTCTGATTCTATCTGATATTTCTCATGGGGCCCTAATGGGTCTGTTAGTGTAAAACAGGCATTAATTGGCTCTAAAATAATGTCTTCTTCCACTATGCTGCTGCCTCTGATAATCATCCCTGCGATGTAAACTAGCTGCTCTGATCACCATGGACTGGTCACATGTTGTGGAGATGAAGGTGTGTAGGTTTGTAATTGCGTTCATATGTGTGCGTGTGTGTGTTTGTGTGTGTTGGCATGTATCATCCACACCATGACAGGAACGCAGAGCAGATGCAGTCTTGGATCACACGGATCAACACGGTTGCTGCCATGTTCTCGGCTCCTCCCTTCCCAGCAGCCATCGGCTCCCAGAAGAAGTTCAGCCGGCCACTGCTGCCGGGGACGACGTCAAAAATGTCTGAGGTACATAATGTACAATAGAAACAGCCATTTTTCAGTCTTAGAGATGCCTGAACCTGGTCTGAAACAAGTCCAGGAGCATGTGAATCTTATTATAGCAAGGCAGTGCAAATCCTTTAAAAATAATGACTTGGCCTGCATTCATCAAGCATCTCAGGGCAGGAAATCACTCCTAACTCATGACGGATGGTCCCCCTTTTAGGACCATTATGAACATTTCTAACTTAGGGACCTGCTCCTATCATCAGAAAAATGCAGGAGAACTTTAGAGCTGTCGTAACTGGTTAGATCTGTGCAGATCCCGTTGGAGGAAATGTGTTTCTAACACTCAAATAACCAACTTATGAACAGCCATTTGACTCTCACGTTTGAGAGCGACGTGCAAATCAAAAACTCTAGGTCGCTTGTACAGTAGCACAGGAAATGTGCAGATTTTCTCAGTAGATTTTAAAATAATGGCCCCGAGCGCCCGACAAGGCCACTTAGGTGAACACCCGAGTTCTAATGTTGTGAACTACACGATTCCATGGTGGACTAATGTCCTGGATCCACAAACGCCTCGGGGGTCCAAACTAAGAGTGCGCTTAAACTTCTATTTTTAATCATGTTGATGAGGAGAATTTCATGCGGTGGATTACACTGTGGCCTTCCACTAAACTTACCCTGCAGCAGAATTCGCATGGTGTGAAGCATATTTCTAAAGCTTCTAATAACGTTTCACATGAAAACTGATGCTGATTTCTGCATTTTCATATTAACTACACCCACAACAGACTACAACACACCTCTATAGTTTGTCTTAGTGCAGCTGTCAGCGTTGTCACACTGCTTCCTACCAGCAGTCCTGTTCTCATAGGAGGCTTCATAAGTCCTGCTTTGAGCGTTTCTCATGCTGGGATGACAATCGCTGTGATTCTCAGGAGGGGTTCTGAGATGATAAACACGGGTCATTACTAACACAGAGTAATTAAAATGTAAACTGTACAAATAAACCTCTCTCTAAACTCAAACGTAAAAAGTTTTCCCATATCACTCATGTTGGTTCATTTTTCCAACCTGAGACTGAGACTTGTTATCTGAAAATGTAAAAAATGCAGGAGGAAAGTTCACAAGGACAAACAGATGGTTTCAACAAGCAGGAAAGTTTAAAGATTAAATTAGACCATTGAGAAAGACGTCCATCACACACCTGCTTCACAGTGAAGACAAAGCTCCACGCGCTTTCATTCAGATCACACAGAACTCCTCACTTCATTTTCTGTCGTCAGTCAGTGTGGTGAAGACAGTCAGCTGCTGTTATCTCAGCTCCTCAGGCTGTGTCGCTGGCTGAACAGCTGGTTCACAGGACAGGGGTCAGAGTCAGTGTGGAGAGAGAGAGGGAGAGCGCTTACTTACTGGTTCATATCGGTGGCTGGTGAATACGCTGGTGAGGAGACGATTAGTGGACTGGGAACAGGTGTGAGGGTCAAAGATGCAGAGCGATAAAACAAGCAGACAGAAGGAAAATCATTCTCCTGGCTGATTTTGACTGTGTCTGTCCTCTCCCCTGTGATGGCCCTCGTGACGCTGTGCTTGCAGGAGGAGCAGGTCAGATCTCACGAAGCTCGATTCAGAGCCATCTCCACTGAACTGACGGAGCTGCGGTCTTATCCTCCTGACCGCAAGGTCAAAGGGCGAGAGCTGGAAGAGTACCGCCAGCGGGATGAGTATCTGGAGTTTGAGGTGAGGTGGACTTAAGCATTTGGTCATTATCACAGTACTGTTTATAAATGCTCCAATCCTGCATTGTGCTCCCTTCATAGAAAACACGGTACGGAACTTATGTGATGCTGCTGCGAGCTAAAATCCGGAGTGGTGAGGAGGATCTGTCTGTGTTTGAGTCGCAGCTCCTGGAGGAAAACGGTCTGCAGAGGGCTCATTCCAGCCCCACGCTGCAGGACAGCAGCCAGGCCAGCAGCACCAGGGACGGCGGCAACAGCAGCAAAGCCAGCGGCTGCAGCAGCAAACTTCGACAGGAGGGCCAAAGACACAGCTATCGACAGGCCGTCAAGAAGTGAGATGGGGCGGGGGCGCCGGGAGCGGCACGGCGTTGCACTGCCAGCGGCAGGCTGTCTCCCTGCATAGGTTTTTATTTGAGATCCAGGAGGGTTTGGAGCTCTGCTTGAAGGGGGAGGAGGAGTGAGGGTCAAGCCCACAGCCTTCCCACAAACACGACGCCCTACCCGGCACCCCAGTCTTCTCATCTAACAGAGGAGGTGCAGATCCTGTGACTGGCAGAGTGGCTGGGAAAACACCAGCCGGGATGCTGGTGCAGGAGGAGGGAGGTCACGGATCTGCAGAGACTAGGTGTCTTTGAGAACGTGCGCTGGGTGCAGCGGCAGACTGAACCCTGCACTGACATGGAGGATGCTTACAGACTGAGCAACAAACATGGACCTAATCCAGCATCCTTTCCTTTTCTCCCCTTTCGTTCCTTTGAGGCACCTCTCCGGCCACCTCCCACCTTTTTTCTTGACATTTTCGGTCAGTTCCGGGACCAAACAAGTTTACACATTGTGAAACATCACATTTTACACGACTGATAATTTGATTGAGTTGCATTACCGCCACTCTGTAGTTACCGGAATTGCCACCAGGTCTTATGGAGCCATTACATTCCAGCTCCGTTGTTTTTGCCACATCACATTCCACGCAGGAGTCGGACAATGCTGATTTTGGCTCCTGTGCGTTTTATCACGATAGGGCGGTATCAAGTTGGATCTACTGACAGTGCACAACGCATAACGAAGACGTGTTGACAGTGCAGTCTGCGACATGACGGCGCAGCTCATCTCTCCTCTCCTCTCTCGTCACTGATGGCCAATTAGAGGCAGCAGAATCAGTAGATGTTCACAGGGCTCCTGATATGCAGCGACGTAACTGCATCGCATCGAGAGACGTCTTTCTTTTCTTTTCTTTTCCCCCCGCTCTGCTTGATGAGGCGAGCACTTTCCTAGTTGCTTTCGCTTCTGTCCTGTGACGTGCTTCTGTTTCTCTTTCTACTTCTTGGCCGAATGTTGTTTTCTCCAGTGATCCGCATGCCTGCATCCAGCACAGCTTCTTTTGACTACTTTGAGGGCAGAACTGAGAGCAGGAAGGTTGTTCTCTGGGGGTCATTAACCTTTCTCCTCATACCAGTGCCATATGTAACCTTTGTCTGTATTTATAACCTCTCATTTATACGCCCTGTTTTTACACTCACCAGGCAGATCCTGAATGTTCTTGTTTTTCAGTATTTTTATGGTATTTTACAGTCGTATGTTGCCGTTATTCCTCCTGTGTGTGTGTGTGTGTGTGTGTGTCAACTGTTTATGAAATATGATAATGAAAATATCTCATCCATACTCTTTGTAATCATCCACGACATGTTGTATATAACTCACCACCTGCTGTGCGCTTTTAATGTAGAAAATATGACATATATTTACAATATATTCAAACTATTGTGAAGACGCATTAGTTACACACAATGTCGACATCTTGTATGTCTCAAAAACACTAATCATGTGTATTTTTCTTACGTGATGGTAATAATTCAGCACAATATGAGTATTATAGTAAAGCCTATGTAACTATCAAAGATTAGTAAATGATCAAAGGGTGTTTGTGACAGGATTAAACCACATGCTGGATAAAGAAAGCTAAAGAAATGTGCGGATTTCAGGTGCTGTAGCGAGGCATGATGAATTTAATGGCATCTCTGCTGTCGGAGATGGACGTGCATGAAAAGGTGGTGGAAAATAATAAAGGAGGACAGTGTGACAGTAAAGCCTCCTCCTTCAGGAGGCAGTGAAGTCTGGAACGTAGGGCTCTTAATAGCCACAAACACCTCACAGCGTTATCGATGTATAGCCATTTCCTACTCAGGCTTTAAAACGAGCAGCTGCAGTGCCAGCGTCCAACCCGCAGGAAGAGCTGTCACCATTCAGTTACTTTCTCTCAGCCATAATCAACACCCGCTGCACCCGCAGTGAATATGCATGGCATCGCCCACTCCCCTGTGGACGCAGGTGAAGTAGGGGGGATGTTGGCAGGGCTAAACGAGACAGGGCCTGTTTGTCTAACTATGGATGTCGTATGTGTCTGACTGCGTCTGTCTGTCTTGCAGTAAAGTGTTAGTGTGTGCATGCTGCGGCTGCGCTGAAGCTTCAAAGGAGCCTTTTTTTTAAAAGCTGCAGAGAACTTTCCATTTGGTTTCATCCAGCACAATTTTCCATGTTGTCCATGTGCAGTTTGACTTTTTATGATAGGATTTGCCAAGTTAGTCACATTTCTAGTATTGTTTGAAGCAAAATAATAAGTATTCCCCTAGTCCCCAAGTGCTTTGCTTCTTTTACTTGTTTATTGTTAATATTTTGCATTTTGCCAATAACATTTACTTTCTTAATCAAATAATTAATCCTCATTTTTATTTGGCCAGATGCATTTAAAATTCAGGATTTCCATTTTCTACTAATTACTAACTTTTTGAAATAAAAAAACTAACCTTTAATTCAGGCCTACTTAAATCTCATCGTCTGCACTTTCTTTTCCTGGGCCTGTGTCTTTTCCCTGCTGTCACCTTTCAGTCTGTTGGTCGTGTCACTTGTAGAATTTATGTGCATTTATTGGTAGTGTTTGTTTTCTGCTCTTTATACTGTGGCCAAACTGTCAAAGAGCAGCACCGATGTACACATGTCATTTAGCATAAATATGCACGTCTATTGGTGTGCAGGAGCTTTCAGTCACATCTTGAGATCTTCTTTAGCAGACTTCAGTGTAGGTATTCTGATTTTCTTTTTGTTCTGAGCACCTTATTGTTTTTGTTAGATGTTGTTTCTATATTCAAGAATTAATTTTAAACATACACGTGACAGCTGAAATAATGAGTTAAATAAAGAAACTTCATTTGCAATAATCAATGATCCTTTGCAAAGCATTACATTTCGGAGAGTTAGGCAAGAAAAAGCTTTTCATAAATGTCATTTTTGAATGTCAGAAATATCATTTCTGTTATTTTGAACATTTGATCAAGAAAATAATCACAGAGTTTGTTCTTGAGATTTAAAAAATGTATATTAAATCAAAATTAAATTTTCAGTCTGTCTTAAAACAATATGAAACACTGAGATAGATTTTGCTTAGTGTAATCACTACGCCTTGAATAGATCCTTCCTCATTCACAGTCCTTCATCTAGGAAATCTTCTACATTCCACTTGATTAGATTAATTAGTTTTAAGACTACCGAAGCCTCATGTATCAGAGGTTCAGATATTCTGTACATTTAAGCACAGCACACAGAACTGTGCTGTGTGTTTAGTACCTCCTATTAACTCACTTCCAATGAAAGTGCTTTCAGAATGGATTGTACTGAACTCATGTACAGTATGGTCACAGCAAGTGAATCCTGTTTTGGTGTTCCAGCTGTGATTTCATGCTGCATCACGCATACCAAGCAGTTTTGTGCACAGCCCAAAAATGGTATACCAAAAATAAACTGTTCTGTCCTGTTCTTAAACCCTAAGTATTAAGTCACGTGCCTGGTAACACCCTGTTGTTTACTGTTGGAGCTTCAGAACTGGTCTAAAGGATAATGAACTTATAGAGGAACAAACCTAATCCCTAATGCTGCTTCGGTTTTTGAATGGGGAAGTGGGTCTGTAGGCATGACTGACGAACCTGGAAACACAATGGAGTCAAAGCCAAAGGGATGGACAACAGGACAAACACTGTGTTCTGCTTTTGTCCAGGTGAAAGATGAAGTGTTTATTTGGAGGCTCTCCCTTTAGTGATTTTTATGGTTGGCAAATATTTTGATACTGCTACTCATATTGTGCTCATTGTGGATTCTAAGACAGAAATGCAAACCTGTTTTTCTTATACTGGAGACGGCACTAAAACAATCAGCTACAACAAGTGCAATAACCTAAACCTGCTACACATTATGCTGTATGTACTGGAGGCACAGGCTGCACAGTTTAGAAGACAGTAGTACAAAAGGAAGCCAGTTCTTTAGAGCCTGCACCCTGACAGAGTCTCTGAGGGTCCCCTCTCCTCACCTCCTCTCACCATGTGCGTACATCAAAGAGCAGCTGCAGGATCTCCATAGCACTGGTTAGCATGGAAATGGCCGGTTCCCCTGGTGATGGCTCTGTGATGCTCGAGTGAAAGTCACTCCGTTTGTGCTGCATCCACAGCAGTAGGATACCTCCGTTAAAGCAGCAGCAGCAGCAGCGCATGCCTGCAAATGTTGTTTAAACATGCACTTGTACTGTTTCGCCTCACAGCCCCATTTCTGAGTGTAACATGTAAATAAAGCATGGGATATTATGGCCTGCGTTCATTTATATTATGTTGGAGTATTAAAAGAGGGTTAATATATAAGATAGATGGAGTTTTTTTCCTGTCTTTGAGCTCATGGTTGTTTTTTTACTCAATGTGAATGAAGGAAATTGCTATATTTAATGATGTGGTATGCTGTTGTGTTTTAGAGAGCCAGCTCATACAAATCTTTTTACACGTAGAGGTCTGATCTGGTCCATCTCAGTGTTTTTTAGACTGGTGCAGGTAAGGCAATGTCCATTTTATGCTTCTACACACAATGAGCTACATGTGTCACTGCCTTGTCAAAACTCACCAGGGAAATGTTGTTTGTGAGTTTTTCATTTTGGGAGGCATAGAAGATACAAATAAAAGTGTTTTCAAAGGTTAAACGTGTCTGAACATCATTATGTGGACCATATATTTACCATGAAACACTCGAATTTCAGTAGAATATAAAATATTCATAATTTACATCTGTTCCTTTATTTCTAAGATGCAGATATTCAGATATTATATTTTTTTACCCAACTGATAATCCTCATATGAGGATAAGGCCCTTATTGTGGAAATCAGACTCTTATTATGGAAGATTAAGCTATGGAGAAGTTGAAAACTGCTCAAATGCAAAAAGTATAATTATCTAATAATATATTAGAGTATGAAAGTGTCTAGATTTGTCTAAAGTTGAAATGACGTTTCCCACGACAAACAATTATATTGAAAGTAGATGAGAAGTTGAATGATGATTCCCATATACGACAATGTTAAAAAAATGATGAAAAAGATTAAAAGTTTAAAAGTTGACGAGCCCACGTCTCCTAAAGAAGACGCACGTTTAGAGGTTTGAACGCCACAATAATAAAGAAAAAGAGGATATGCTCCCACACTGCTATCTTAAATTCAGTTATAAGGAATCTGTTTTGGACCACGCCAGCAGGTGGCAGTATTTCGCATAGACGCTATTTGACAGCCGACAACAAACCACAGAAGAGGCGGTGTGTCGTTGAACCGCTCCCGGTTCATTTTCAAGAAACACCGCCGGGGTTTCTGGTGACATCACGTAGGAAAGTACAGTCTCTGTGCTGCATTCACCCGAAAACAACAAGACGGCTCACACTTCTACCCACACCGGCCCATGACACGTCTATAGGAACCAAAAGTAAGGCTAACAAATACGTTTTAACGACATTTAATCAGAAAAAACCATTCGCCTAATCGTCGAGGCCTTCATTTCCTAATGCTAGTAAGCTAGTGGACGGCTGCGGATATTTCCTGGAATGTTTAGCTTCGGCTAAACTATTTGATCGTCGTTAGCTAGCTGTTGTCTAGTTAGCAAAAACAGCCGAATTTAGAGAACTGTTAAGCGCTTTATGTATTTTAGAGTATTGTTTAAGATTAGAGAGAATATTACTACCACCTTGTTATTGTGCTAACATCAGAAGTTATTTGACACAAGCCAGGTAGCTGCTCCCGGGTGTGAGTTAACATTAGTCCTGTCCGTGTCTGTAATTTATTTTGCTAAAGTAATTTAAATTAATTTGTGAAAGCACAGAAAACCTGAAAAATAATTGCAGTAAAACATATCGCTGTAGCCGTTTAGGTTACGTTATAACGTTAGCTTGGGCTATAACAAATGTTTGTTTCGTTTTTATTATCGATCCATTATTTCCCGGATTATTACGTTCGTATATTCTCATTTAATTGAGAATATACGAGCGTAATAATCTATCTGGATATTGCGAAAAGACCTAATATTTTCCAAACTTACTTGTTTTGTTGAACTGTCTTGTGTTTAAGAGAGGTAGTCCAAAAAGATAAAATAATCAACACAGATCATTAATTTGTGGACATACCATTTGAGAGTCATCACCGTGTTTTCTGGATATAGAAAACACATAACAGAGAGAGATTAGTGTAAACCTGAGCTATTTCAATATTTCTAGTTAATACAGCAGATGGACCACTGGGGTCAATGCCCAGCAGTGTAAAATGATGTAATTGGTGTCTGTATACACAACTGATAAAGCAGCACCGGTGCTATGCACAGACCATAGGGGGACAGGCCCCCTCAGCTACAAAATACATTTTACAGCTTAGCCTAATAGCTGTAAATGTATTTATTGTATCCTGTTTCTAAATCCAATTAAAAACAAACAGCATATTCACATTATCTAGTCAAAGGGAATACAAGATGACCTTATAGTTTGGTAGAGGTGTCAAGTGGGCGGTACTAATGTGACTTTTTTTTCTGTAAGGAAAGCTAGCTCGGATGCTGATGTTGTCTAGTGTGTACATTTGGTGAACTTGGTTGATATGTGCTTTTAAATATGGTTCTTTTAGGTGTTACTACAGCATAAGTGTAAGCACACTAGTGTTTACTGACAGTTTTAACTATGGGAGTTTGGGAAATTAGTAGGACTGGGCGGTATAACGTATACCTTTTTTTACACGCTGTAAAGAATTTTTTTTAAAATTACCGTTTATACTGTGCTTGCGTTAATATCTTTATAATTGTTTCTTTCGATCTCTTACTTACTCACACACAAACAGACGTGGACCCGTCCCCCTCTCCCACTGCGCATGCGGTTAGAGGGTGGTGTAGTACTCTCATTTAAGTTACCATCATAGAAGGACACAGGTTCCAATCGCTATTCAACTTTGACCTGGTTGGTTAACAAAACAGTGGCTAGGATTACCTTTAGAAAACTTCTGTAGAGTTTGTCACAAAGAACTTGCATCCAAATGTGAACGCACGTCTCACAACAGACATATGGTCAAGTGCTGTGTGAGTTTTACACGAGCATGAACTTTATAGAAGACGCAAAACAGTGTGTCCAAATGAGCTTTTCCCTCTGTATCAGGCAATCTATTTTATTTTTATATCATCATAGTGTCTTTCTTTACTTCAGTCAGTATTTGAAAACAAGAAAAACATGTCTTTTAATTGGGTCTGAACGTTTTGTACAATAAATCTTTATAATTTATTTTATAATGGGATATAAAAGGTATATTGTGGCAGAGCCAAAGCATACCGAGGTATGAATTGTTGTCCAAGTTGACCAGCTCTAGCGTCCAAATGACTGTCATCCGTGTTGCTAATTTTCTTCCTGTCAACTAATTTGCAGCTCTGGTTACAACAATGGAGAAACCTCCTTTCAGGCAGAACCAGAACTGCGGAAATTGGGAGCTGAAAGAGAGGCTGGGTATGGGCGGCTTTGCCCATGTTTACCTCTACCAACATAATGTGAGTATTACACCATTTTTCTACCCTGTGGTCTCCCACCATGTCGATGTGTGAGTGTGTGGCTGTCATGGATGCATTTGGTCTGTTTTTCAGGAAACATGTGAAAAATTAGCTGTAAAATTGTGCCGTCTAGAGCTGACACCAAGAAATAAGGACAGATGGAGCAGAGAAATCCAGATCATGAAAAAGTTTGTATTTATTTTTACTTTTTTTGTCTCCCCAGCAAACTAATTTATGCAGCATGTTTATTTAAAATATATGTTGTCTGTGGAATGGAGATACATCAACAACATGAACTTTAAAAAAATAATGTTGTTCTCACTTTTCTTTTTCTGTGACTCAGGTTAAATCACATCAATGTTGTGACAGCCCGTGATGTCCCAGAGGAGATGACACACATATCCTTAAATGATCTTCCACTGCTGGCCATGGAGTACTGCTCCAGGGGAGACCTGAGGAAGGTGAGGGAGTCATGCAAGGGAGACTGCTTTAGAGCCCAATGGATGTCCACACTAAAACACCAGCTCAATAGTTGAAAGAAAAAAATATTAACGCAACACTGCTTTTGGTCCCATTTTTCATGAGCTAAACTCAAACATCTGAAAATCTTTACTCAAAGGTTGCGACATCTGTGGCATTGTTCTGTTTGACCAAACCACATTTCAAGGAGGCCTTTTATTGTGGGCAGTCTAAGACACAGTTGCGCATTATTCCTGCTGTCTAATCAGCACCTTGACATGCCACACCTGTGAGGTGGGATGGATTATCTCGTGCTCACTAACACACATGTAGACAGGTTTGAGAACTATATTTGAGAGTCATGGGTCTTTTGTGTATGTAGGAAAATTTTCAGATTCTTGAGTTCAGCTCTTGAAAAATGGGAGCAAAAACAAAAGTGTTGCATTTATATTTTTGTTCAGTGTAGATTTTTCAACAAGCAGAATATAGTTAATTTTGCAGTAGGTTTTACATTGAATGTGTAAATCTTGCATTGCTGTAGCACATTTGCATAAATACAAGTTAACTTAACCTGGCATACTTTCTTCTACCAGCTTTTTGTCACTGTTTTCTTCCTGTCTAAACTAAAATGTGACATTAGCTTTTCTAGCATATGTAGTATGTATCTGCTGGTTTGTTGTGGACATGGAGACTAAAACTGGAATTAAACGTAGTAAAGTCAGGTAGCATCGCACTGTATTACGTAAAAAGAAAGATAAGGCGTTCAGCTCATTGGTGGAACTGGGCACCAATACTCATTGGATGTATTCACTCTGCGGGGGGTCCAATAGTGGTAGATAATAGACGTTTTGCTCTGCGTGGGGTGCGGGGGCCCAGTGGTGTCACTGCCATGGGCCCTGATCTGGAACTGGCTCCAGACGGGGGCTACTTTTCTGAATGTAGTCATGTAAGGATCAGATTCAGATGCATCCCTACAGACTGGAGCTAGTTTATGTGCAGCACAGTGGACACTCCTGATAGCTTTGTTTTAAACTTCATTTCCTTGGAGTCGGAGGAATTTTATCTTCATGCTCCGGGGAGGAAAAGGGAGGAACGCTTGCATTCTCTCTGCCCAGTGAGAGTGCTACATGTGTATATTGAGACGACTAAAACCTTTATACAATCTGATCAGGTTTGTGTTTCTTAAGCTAAACCCCATATGGGCAAGCTGATTACTAAGCAGTGTCTCTCACTGGAGCAATCGATAGCTACACATACACACTGTTCTGTGTCATCTGTGTTACTGACAAAAAAATCATAAGATAAGACTTAATTATTCCCCAAGAGGGAATTAGAATTTTTGTTTTGTTCCCATTACAGTACACCAAGAGGATCAATAAAGTATTCATAAAATAAAATTAAGAGCAAGGAAAACAAATAAGGCACTGTTTAAAGAATAACCTGTAGTATAATTCAAATCTTACTGTGTTTATAATAAAACAATAAGAGTCTGTAGTGACATCAGTGACTGTTTTGTCTTTGTCTGCATTACAGATGCTGAGCAAACCTGAAAACTGCTGCGGTTTGAAAGAGAGCGAAGTGCTTTCATTACTCAATGATGTTGGTAGGTCCAGTGTTTTTCTGCGAGCCCTGTGTTCATTCAGACCTGTGTGTTAGTGTCTTATCATTCAGATATTATACTGATTTCTGCTCTAGGGTCTGGGATCCAGTATCTCCACGAAAACAAGATCATACACAGAGACCTTAAACCTGAAAACATAGTGCTGCAAGATATACAAGGAAAGGTAAATGTTTAAATGTCTTGTTTTGTTCCTGCCATGTTTGACTGAACATCCCGAAGGATCTGTTGTAAATTAACTTATTCTCCTTCAGCTGGTTCACAAAATCATTGACTTGGGCTACGCTAAAGACCTAGACCAGGGCAGTCTGTGCACCTCTTTTGTCGGCACACTCCAGTACCTGGTAAGCATGCAAGTCACTATTTGTCTACCCACAGATATCGATAGATGCTGAATGATAATGTAATTAAATCCATTAATCTCATTCCTGCCTCCACTCGTGGTGCTCATGAGTTGATCTATACGGAAAAGCATTTTAATAAAATAATCGCCATTTGTTTCTGCAGGCACCTGAGCTGTTTGAGAATAAACCCTACACTGGTGCTGTGGACTACTGGAGCTTTGGCACCATGATTTTTGAATGCAGTTGCGGTTTTCGTCCATTCCTTCACAACCTGCAGCCTGTGCAGTGGTGAGTTGCTGAATTGTTGAATAATTCTGGTCATGTAATCCCCACGATAATGTGTTTACAATGATTCAACGCAGAGGAAAACGGCTTATTTCAATGAGCTGGAATCAGAGAAACTTTCATCACCAGATCTTATATCACCTTTCTGTCCACAGGGCCAGCAAGGTGAGGAACAAAGGTCCAAAAGACATCATGGCTGTAGAAGAACCGAACGGAGAAGTCCGATTCTCCACACACCTTCCTTACCCCAACAATCTCAGCAGGTTTGGTCACTGTTCAAATCTCTTTAATAAATCTTATCACTTCAGACATTATTTACAGTGGGTGATGAGATGACTTTCTCCGGGCCATGCTGCCTGTGTAAAAACATGGACACATTCTCTCCTTAACCACGTTTCTTCCTAGGACACTGTTGGGGCCGATGGAGGCGCTGCTTCAGCTGATGTTGAAGTGGGATCCTGTCCAGAGAGGAGGCAAAGTCAGCACGGAAACCAAGAAACCCCTGTGCTTTGAAGTGCTGGAGCAGATTCTGAGCATGAAGGTGGGTTTCTGGTACAGATGTTTTCTGGTGTTTCTTAATGTAATAATTTAAAATTTGGACTGTTACATTTTCAGCCACTAGATTTGTCACCGTGTCTTTTGTGATGTAATTACTGACAGCGTTTCAACCATGTTGGTGTTGTCTTAATGCACTTTTTCAGAATAGTTCTGCTAAAACTGGCCAAGTGTTGGTGCTGGTAGCTGAACTGGTTAATCCCTTTGAAACCGATCCTGTCGTCGCCGACATGTCACTTCTTTCAGTTTTTTCAAATCACTGCAACTCTTTAACCGTTTGCGTGATCGAATAAACGGTTTCTGCCAGCGGAGATTCATCCCTTTTGGCGATATTCGGGTCATTATGTAACGCAAAGTATGTGCTCACAGCAGGGCTATGAAAACGAAAGTAAGTTGCTCACCCTTTTCTTTCAGGTGGTTCACATCCTGAACATGACCACAGCTCAGGTCCACTCTTTCCAGCTGACTCCAGATGAGAGTCTCCACAGCCTGCAGAAGCGCATCGAGGCTGAGACAAAGATCGAGGTGGTGAACCAGGAGCTGCTGCAGGAAACGGGGGTGTCTCTGGACCCCAGGAAGCCTGCTGCACAGTGCGTCCTAGACGGAGTGGTACGTTGAACACTCCCATTTCCCATCTTACTTTGTGTAGTGCGTTTCTGAGATTCCTGTTTAATTCCAAGTGTTTTCTAGATGACTGAGAAGACATTAATACGACCTAACAAATGGATAGTAGACTATACAGGTTTAGGGGTATTCTGGTTCATGCACCGTATGTGGGTTAATGACTGTAAATAACTACAGGAAATGTAAAAGTCTTTTTATCTCCTGTGTGCAGAGAGGTTGGGATTGCTACATCGTCTACCTGTTTGACAAGAGCATCACCAAGTACTCTGGTCCCTTCAGTGCTAGGCAACTGCCTGATAAAGTCAACACTATTGGTGAGTGTATTTAAAGCTATTCTTGAGACACTTAAACTGTAACGTTGTTAATGATGCACATTTTCCTTTGTTCTGTTTTTACACCATATAGTGAAATGGTTCTTGTTTTAACTTTGCAGTGCAAGAGGCCAAAATACAGATGCCCCTTGTTGTGTTGAAGAAGGTTTGGGGTGAAGCAGTGAGCTACATCTGTGGCCTGAAGGAGGATTACAGCAGACTTTTCCAAGGACAGAGGGCTGCGATGTGAGTGTCATTTATTCACAGTTCATGAGGTCTGTAGGTAAACCAGGGAGATAAACGAGAGCCTGGTGCTCTATGGACCATCCAGACCTGGACCTTATTTGAAAAGCTAACTTCTGCTTCCAGGGGACGATTTGAAAAATCCCCACCCCTAATATGGCACATGTTAAGCTGGTGTCTTTCTTACCGCTCCAGGTTGAGCCTTCTGCGCTACAACACCAACCTGACCAGATGTAAAAACAGCATGTTTGGCTTCTCTCAGCAACTGAAGGCCAAACTGGACTTCTTCAAGAGCAGCATTCAGTACGACCTGGAAAAATACAGCGACCAAATGCACTACGGCATATGTGAGGGTTTACAGACAGCTTTTATTCGACTGATTTATTATGCATTGCACATTTACATATGGTAAGAGGTTTATTTGAATGAGTTGCATGTGTTTGTCCAAAGCCTCTGAGAAGATGCTGAAAGCCTGGCAGGAGAACGAGGAAAAAGCTGCTGCTTTTGCACAGGTAATGCAAGTTTTCAAAAACACTTACACGACCTGTCATGTGTGGCTGAATGAATCCCTACCGGGACAGTCCTTGTTTGATGCTAGTTGTGTCCGGCAGGTGGCAGAGGTGAGCCATTTGGACGATGAGATCATGGCCCTGCACTCTGAGATAGTGGAACTTCAGAGGAGCCCATATGCCCGACGCCAAGGGGAGAAAATGGAGCAGTTGTGAGTGTTAATGTGGTTAAATGAGATTGATTCGATGACACGTGCTGAGAAATGCAAACTATTGTTTGCAGCAATGGTCTTTACACACACATTGTCCCTTTGTTTTAAATAAAATGGCTCCCAGACTAAATCCTTCAAGTTTGATTATCAAATCACTTTGGATTGTTTTGGTACTTTAAGCACAAACAACCTGAAATCAGACCAGATTGTTAGAGAAGGTGTCAGATGGAGCATAGGCCCCTGTTGCAATCAAATAAGGGATATTGTGGATGTTAGTCACCAGTCAGACAGAAAATGATGACCACAAACACGTGAAGTGCGTAACATTAAGTAAACAGGTGGCTGCAGGATAAACGTGGAGGTGTCACTGAGATACCATGTTTGCTGGCATCACAAACGCTCCGCTCTCTGCAGCTGCTCCCAGCGGTTACTGCAGGAGAAGTAGAGCCAGAAACCTTTCTCCTTCTCACGCAATGTTGATCGTTTGGGATTGTTTACAGTTAAACTTCAGCGCTAATCGCCAATCACATAACGAGTTTTAATTAGCTGGTTTTGTTGTGTTATGTGTTATAGAGGTTTGTTACTAAAGGAGACCTGATGCTTTGTACATTGTATTAGTGTTTGGACTGAGTGGTTGTGCATGTGCAGCCTGTTTATGTGGAGTCTCCCTTTAAACCCTTGCATCAATCGTAAATCCAGTTCAGGCTCATTAGTCCATGTGTGCACCTTTTTGATGATGAGTTTTTGGTTATAAGACATTTTAAAAAAACAATTTTTCAAATGCTGCATCAGACAGTAGAAATAAACAGCTGTCCATTCTGTACTATTCAGCCTCGCAGTTGTTTGAATCAGTTGATCATTTTATTGCAGAGAAGAAAAGGCAATTGAGCTCTACAAGCAGCTGAAGATGAAATGTAAAAGTAAGTACATTTACCTTTATGTACTTTTCATTCAACAAAAATCAAACTAGGAAAAAAAGTTGTTAGTTCAGTGTTGAGTGGTTTTATTTCATGTACTTTCCTCAGCACCTGAGCAGGACGTGAGCGGTGACAGCTCTGAGATGGTGAAAGCAATTATTCAGACTGTACAGAACCAAGACAAAGTTCTCAAAGATCTGTACACCCACCTCAGGTGAGACGCATCCTGTACTCCTCTGTTTTAACACAGTTCATCAGGGGCTTCAAGGAGTAGTATGTATGTATAATGAGCTAATAAATGGCTGCTCTTCTCCCAACAGTAAGATCCTGATCAGCAAACAGAAAATCATCGACTTGTTTCCACGGATTGAGAAAACACTGGAAAGCATCAAGGATGCTGACAACACAGTGATGCAGATGCAGATAAAGAGGCAGCGCGAGTTCTGGCATTTACTGAAGATCGCCTGTGTAAGCGCCTCAGCCAGGCAGTTTTTACTTCAACTGCATTATGAAATAAAGGGTTTGGTGGGTTTATGTCTGTGAAAGCTCAGGAATTACACCACCTTTCTCCATACATTCACAAACACTGATTCTCAATTAAAAACAAATGATCATTATAGTCACTGGTTGGTCTACAGTAGCACAGTGGTACTTTCTGTTCTGTGCTGACCTCCTCAGACTTGGCTTCTCTAGATGTTTAAAACTGGAGACAGCAGGAGGCTGCACTGTCTGCATTCTTTTTGTAGGAGAAACACGCCATGTTTATTACCTCCTCATGTCTCGGTGTGCATCTCTCGTGCTCTGCTTCAGGCTCAGAACTCATCACGGAGCTCGATAGCAGCCAGTCCCGAGTCATCCAACCTGCTGCAGGTTTCTCAGTGGTCCCAGTCAGCACAACCTGTGAGCTCCCCACATCCCCTAACCTCACTTCCTGGACCAAGTGACAGGTACCTAAACTGGATTAATTGAGTGTTAAAGTAAAATATCACTACGTAACATAATGAATCTCCTTCAAATTCGTATTCAGTAAATCTTTAAAGCAGTAAATGGTGCTGCTGTGGAGGAGGCGTATTGGTCAGCTTGATATGAATCAGAGCTGAGATCACAAACAGTGTTTGGTTTGTTCTTCAAAAGATCTGAGGCAATAAAATCACATTTGACCCACTGTAGCAGTTAATGTGAACATATGCTTCATGTTTTCTCCAGTGATGCTGCCCCACGTCTGCTGCAGGAGAACCAGAAGTACCTCAGTCAGCTGACCAGCCTGATGCAGGAAGCTGCTGATGACCAGACAAAAAGCATAGTGGTGAGTTCTGTGGTCTGAATCTGAAACCCTAAAATTATGTTTGGTGTCTGATGATATGAAATAAAACAAAGCATTTTAACCTACAAAGTAAAAGGGACACAAAGACGAGGCTGCTGCAGGAAATTACTTGAATAAACCAGACTCTGTCCAGAATGTCTGCAATTTATTATGTAGGTCTTTTATTATTATTTTCTCTGGTGGAAGCATTTCAGAAAACAGGACAAACTTATTCCAGGAGAGAATGTGTACAATAAAAAAAACCATCAAAGTACATTTAAATTGTGGTTTGTCATCTCCAATCTCACATTGTGGTTTTCCTCCACCAAGGACCAAGATTGGAGCTGGACGAAATACGAGACATTAACGACAAAATTAAAAAAGCAAAATGCTTGAGCCCAACTGTGTCTCCCGTTCCTGCTTGTGCTCCGAGTAACACTAAGGACTGTCAGAGTGGCATCAAACGTTGTACAGTTGTACATGGACTCGGGGATATTCTCAGAAAATGTCTGATCTCCTGTAGAAAAAAAATCAGTCAGAGTTCACCCATTCTTAGTGGTGTCTGTCCACCCCCATCGTCTCACGTGAAACTATGAACAATGAATATTCTTGTTTTTATATCAGAAAACAAACCAAGCTGTGTCTCTGCTCTTTTTCCATTTTGCTCCACGGTATTCATCATAATCCATAAACTCTGATCATATACATTTCTACTGAGCAAACTGTAGCACCAGATTTGGATGGAAATATGGGAACTAGTCCAACCTCTTGACATGAGAGAAACACAGGAAGTGGTCTGAGGTGTGGGAGGGGGGCAGAGGAGGAGATTACAATCAAGCTAAAAGCACTTTGATACTCCCATGTATCCTGTACGTAAAGCGATTACGCTGGCAAAACGGCTGCAGAGATTAAAGTCACGACAAGACAAAGGTGTTGTTCTCACAATCGGTTCCATATATTTTCCTCTTTTCACTCTGTGCTTTAGGTTTTCTGTAAGTGTTAATTTGAATAAAATATTTTAAATAAAGTGTAATGTATCATAGGCAGAAGTCTTGTCGTGATGGATGTGGCTGGCCAAAATGTTTATACAATGTCCATACTGTACATTGGTCTTTTTAAACCAATAAAAAAGGTTTTGTCTTCTGATTTACCTGCTCATACGAATTCACTGGATGGTTCATGCTGCGTTCATGTCGTATAAAGCTGAAAAGATTTATTTATAGTTTAAAATGATAAACAACGATAGATAATGCGAATTAATGATGATTTTCATCCACTGCTCTTTTGCTCTCATCAGGAGTTATGTGAAGAAGATTAACGGTTAATTCTCCTGTTAAGTCATCACAGGACAAGAGATCACATAATGAGAAAGGTCTGAGTTGAAACGGTTAATCAAGTTGATCAAAAGAGAAAGCAAATATTTAAATAATCAATTAATCCCTTTATGTCCATTTTTTAACAAAGGTTTCAAATATTTGCTGATGTCAGTTTCTGCAGTGGGAACATTTCACACTTTTTCAGAATGTAATTTGTGTTTAATGTTGTTACTTTTGGTTTTGGATCATATGTTTAATACACAAACGGTTACCTCACTGTTATTACTGCTGTTGGCCATGAATCAGTTCGCAGACATCTCACTGAAAAGCACTACATTCTTTTTCAGACGACTAACAACTGGGCGAACCAGTAATAAAAGTCTTTGCTGCAGCTTTACAAAAACCAAGTAGAACATGGTAGTTTCTGGACAGAACAAGCTTCACTCTCATCTTTAATTTACATCAAGATTTACTTTATTTATTAAGTCAGCTTTTAGACCTCAGCCAAGCCTTTCCGTGATATTTTGACATTTTCTAAATTGGAATGTGCATAAAACAGGTTGAAACATACTTAAGTAATTAGTCGATTCAAAACGAGTTAACAAACATTTTTAAGCACAGATACTAATGCTCTGCGGTTCTGGCATCTCCAGAGTGAGGATTTGCTGCTTTCCTTGTCATATTTGACACTAAACCGAATGACTTTCTGCTTGGACAAAACTAGCAATTAACAAGGGCTGGTACCCAAACTTTAGCATCACCTTCAGGTCCACGCTCTTAAAATAAATAATGACTAAAGAATAAATTGACTGATCTTTTTAGCTTCAGCTATAAACATGAGGATCTCTCCTCCTCACCATCCATCTCTTGAGCCATGAACGCAGCATCATATACGGAGATGTGACTCTGCCTGGTTTCCATTAAACACCATTGCACAGTCGGCATCTTCATCCACCGATCCACAGTTAAACGAACCGGAATCCACAGAATCCGGGTGCAGATGCTAATGGGAAACCAGAACAGTGTAGGGTTGAATGTTATGCAGTAACCGCACTGTCTTGTGGATACGTCGGACCGGAGAGAAATTGATCTTCTGAGTTGTATTTATAAGTGCAATGGAGAAAATATTTTTTGTATTTAAGTAACTTGATTTGTCACTTTTCTTTCCATTTAAATATTTGTTTCCATATGATGGTTTAAATGTCTTAGTTTAATTTTTGGAAATTTGATTGTATACAGCTAAAAATGTTTGCCTGGTAACAAAATAAAATCCCTTTGGCATGATTCTGGTGAGGACGGCTCTGTTTCCAGCAGCAGTGATAAACTGTTTTATTTTATCCATTTATTTTGTTTTTTTTCTTTGTGTAACGTACATTAAGATGTTTTTAAAGTGCTAAAGAAATGGAATTTTATTTGATTTGTTAAAATCACATTTAAAAAAGTTTGCATGGGATAAATTGTATTATGAGCAAGTAAAAAACAAACGTTCAGCTGGAGTTTGACTGAAAGCTGCAAACAGTATAGCTGATTAGACTGAACTACACTGAATGATTTGTAATGAGTCACGGAGCTTCTAAAAAATTTTAAATAATTCTAAAAAATGGTTTGCAAAACATTTTTTTATTTGGCTTTGAATTGAGCGATTGTTGCAAAGTAGTGTGCGCAACAACTTGGTTTCAGTGTTCTTCGTCAGGCTCCTTCAGCCTTTTGTGTGGCACAGTTTAAAAAGCCGAGCAGGAAACACAGATGTTGGGAGCTCACACTGGGAGAGTCAAAGCTCGGCTGCAGAGCTCTGACTCTGCTTTTAGCCATTTCCTTCAACGCCTCACCTGAGACCAGTAAAGGGTGATTAATGTTAATCGACATTGTTTGCTGGGAAGAACAATAAAAACGTCATAAAAGGAAACACACCAGACTTAATGGAGAAAATTTGAACTTTTAATTATTTTGCGATTCCTTAAGCAACAAAACATCTGTCGCCATTTGCTTCACATTGAAATGTGTAATGGGCATCACGGTCGTTACATCATACTTCTGTGGTAAAGTGCACCCTGTTACAAAAAGCATTTCACAAGAGTTCAAATGTGACCAGCAATACATTCATTTACAGGTTCAACAAAGTGTGAGACACTAACAAAACATCAGTGCAGTAATTGCTCCTTGAGGCTCTCATGTTTCCTGCTTGAGACTGAAAACAAAGGAGTTGATCTACAGAAAAACACTGAAGCCTCCAATGCTTATGTACCAGTCATAGTTTTTCCAAGTGCAGTGCTAATACAACATTATTAAAGAAGGCACACGTTGGATTTAGACACAGTTTAGATATTGTATAAAAATTTCTAAGGCAGGGAGGACAGCTGAGGCACAAGTGGCACTTTAAATAGATGCCCTCCTTTCTAATATTCATTACATGGTCTCGTTTCATCCAGCCACTCCACAGTTTTCTCTATCTGAAGCCCTTTGTCCTACAGAAAAAATCTATTTTAATTATAGATAATTTTCACAAATGCCACCTTCTGTATGTAGCCGAAATACAATCATTATAAGTAAAAGGTTGTAAAAGGTTAAAGGTGACATTTCATTAAGTATATATATATATATATATATATATACAAACACACACACACACACACACACAGTGGGGTGCGAAAGTTTGGGCAACCTTTTCATTGTTTCTGATTTTCCTGTATAAATCGGGATTTTTTTACGATAAAAAAATTTAATTACATATATATTATAGAAGACACACAGTGATATTTGACAAATGAAACGAAGTTTATAGGATTTACACAAAGTGCAATAATCAGAGAATATTTAAAGAGGAGGGAAACTTACAATTGCCCCCCCAAATACATTTTGTCATAATTGGATTCACATGTGTACAGAGGTCAGGGGTCACTGAGCCAATTTGAGTTTATAATAATAATTATAATTAGTTCTAAAGGTTTTGGATTTAATAAAATGAAAAACTATGCCCAAACTTATGCACCTGCCTACATTTGTTTAAACAATTTTTGCACAATTTATGTAAATCCTTTAAACTTCGTTTCACTTTATGTGTCTCCAACGATTTATACAGGAAACTTACGCACCCCACTGTGTATGTATATATGTATATATACATATATACATACACACATACATATATATATATTGTATACAGTGTATTACATACATACATATATATACGTATGTGCGTATGTATATTTATTATATTATATATATATATAATAAATAAATTATATATATATATATATATATATGTATATATATATATATGTATATATGTGTATATATATATATATATGTATATA
>JAUMHF010000011.1:13606897-13624089 GCA_032359275.1 Microctenopoma steveboyesi | reverse complement strand
ATACATTTCCCAGTTTAAAAACATGTTTAATGTGCAACTGATGAGGTGAGACAGAAATAAAAGACACTACCCACAAACATTTCCCCTATATATATATATATATGTATATATATATATATATATATGTGTATATACATATATATATATATATATATATATATATATATATATATATGAATTAGCCTAAATACAAAATAAATAACATTAGACTGTTTTCAAACACAGTTTTCTAAACAAAGCAAGAAGCATGGCAGAAAAAGTCACTACCGCATCAGCCGGGAAGCTGCTGGGGAAGAGCCAACATTTCCAAACTCTAAACTAGTAGAGGAGTGCCGGGCTTGCTTCTGGATGCTGGAACAGGACTGGGTTTGACGGGAGGTACAGGAGGAGGAGTTGGTTTTTCTGCGTTATACTGAAAAAAAAAAGTTTAGACATGGATAATGTAAACTTGCATATCCAATAGGTATATTTAATTTCAGTTTATTTTGCTGGATTTTTATTTGGTCCCAAAAAAGAGCAGCAGCGTGACATGTGACAGAAACTCAGCTGCAATTGTAAGACCACTTGTGGGGAAACTCGTAAGTTGGAGCAGCACGAGAAACAGTCAGAGGAGGAGGATGATAAATGAACCAGTAGTCCCTAGTTTATCATTTAAGGCCAGGGATATATGTGTTGTTTACCAACAACATCTGTGTCATTGTTCTCACACTTCCTACACGCTTTGTGTGTTAGGACACGTTTTAAAAGTTCCCCAAAAGGGGACAGTGTAACGAGCGTAATCGTTACCAACTCTTAGAGTTCTACGTAACGTCCTCTGTCCTTAAACTGCGGTAATTGTTTTCAGAGAGACCAGCAAGAGCGGCTCCAGCGGTGACTCACCAGTGTTTTGTTCAGAGGTGGTAAAGGTTTACATGGAGGTTGAGGTTTCGTCTGTAGTAAAGAAGAAGGACATCAGTGACATATTTATTCATACACACATACGCATGGTTTGGAGTTTCTGCAGATTCTTCTTCATGTTCTTAAAGGAAACAGGAGAGTTGGAAACTAGAGGAAAACCATGGACTGATCTCTAAATTAATAATAATTACTAAATAAATTAAACTGATCCAAGTTCTTTGTGCTGTAAGTTCTAAATGTGTATTAAAGTACTGTACTTGTTGCAGTTTGGAGGTCCTTCCCTTCTTTCTCCAGCTCTGTGTACTTCGATTCGCTACCCTTACAGCTATTAGTTGTGTCACTATTACTCAGTTCACACCTGGAACAATGTGGTGATGGTTGTTGTGTTTCATTAATTCACCAACATTAACACTATTCAGACAGGTTTTAGATGTCTGACTTGTTAGTAGATCCACAAAAGGCTAATAACCCTCTTGAAAACGCCTTTGGGTCCAAATGAGGTAAATTATTCAGTGTTTTCTAACAAGCAACTGTTTCTTACCTCCCTTTTCCCACAGATTTGTTGGGAATCATTTTTTTCTTCAGTTAAGTATTATGCATATTAAAATATGATGAGGTAATGATCAGCCACAGGGGCAAAGCACTTTATGTAGTTTAATAATATTGGCTGAGAATAAAAGAACTTGGTTATAGTTGAATGTACAGTACTGTTTTATTGCTTTTCTTTAAAAAGTATACACACTGCATATATGAGGCTTACCCTCCCCGTTTCAGGCGCTGAAGGCAATTTCTTTGGTGGCTGGAAAAGACAAATACACAAATTCTGACTATTAAGTGACTTTGCCTTGAACCTGTCTGCACACGATGTTGGGTCGGTCTACTTGGACTCACAGTAACTATCAGTGGAGCACAGGCTCGTGTTGCCGTTGATGCCATCAAAGTGGGATGGCTGATCTGAGGTCTTTCTTTAATCCTTGGTTCCTCCAACATGGGGTTCAGCTTGCCTGAAGGTGAATGCACTTTCCTGTGAACAAGAAAATCACTCAGCTGCAAAGTAGAGGAGTAAAACCCAGAAACAGACGTGGAACAGAACAGGACTCGAAGCACAAGAGAAATCCACGTTATAAACGACCTTTTGAAGATGTATTTGACCACAAAGTCCTTCTTACGGCACAGCAGTCCTGCAGTCAGGGCAACGATCACCAGCAGAACAGTAAGAACTGCACACACACCGGCTATTATCCTGTTGTTACCTGCAGAAACAGACCAGATCATCAACTCATCAGATGTTGTTGAGCCACATCCAATCACGCCAAACATGCTGCTGATGGGGCGGTCTGACCCATCCACACAATTACTAATCTACACAGACACGCAGCTCCTCAGTCATCAGCTCTTGCTGATCAGTTCTCCATCCATTTCATCAGAAACTACCTGCCTTCCCTCCAAAGCCGATCTAAATGGCAACAAGAAAGGGACAATATGGACAACGATCATCAGTTACCACGTGCACTATGGCCAGTCGGGAGTTAAGAGAGTTTTTCCAGAAGCTGACAGCAGGATACAGACAGTACTAATCCAAGTCAAGGACAAGACCTACACCCGTCCAGTCACTCAACTCATCATTTACTCTTTGTTGCTGTGGGTCCATGAGACAACACCATTGCTCATTTCACACCATATTACTGGATTATTGAAGAGTGGCATGTAAATAAGTGTGTGTAAATAAATTATAACTTTGGATGGGACTTGACGTCTCCTCGTTCTTCCCCGACAACCTGTGGTGATTATTGTTTAATCACTGAAATAAATCTACGTCTTACTCAGTGAGGTCACAAGTTTGGAATTCAGAAAACCAACACTTTGTAGTAGTTGTTAGATCTGTACTGTACTGTGCCAAGTTCATGTTCATTTAGCCGTGCTGCTGGAACAAACAGATGGTTGATGTAAGATTAACTGAACACTGTTACTGGTGAGCGATGACCTGAAAGTGTCTGGGACGAGATGTTGCGCTTATTAAAACACAACTATTGTTACGGCTCAGTGTCGGATCAAATGTTGTTGAGACACAATGTGAAAAGTGTTGAGGTTGGATTTCACAATCCTGCCCTTGTTCCTCTTGGGTGGTTTTAGGACTGAACAGCTGCAGTCACTTTGCGAACATACGATCTCTTATCTTTTCTGTTGTAGCAATGAGCTCCCTGTGCAACCAGAGCACATTTTTATCAGCGAAGTGAAAGCAGCTAATTTTTCTCTGAGGCACAGTGACGTCCCCCTAAACCTGGAAGGGAGAAAAAATCAGGTGAACTGGAGATCAGTCATGATCAGATCACACATGAACCATGTTTCTAAATAACAGGATGAATGACTCAACAAGCACTCAACAAGTTTGAATGATTCACTGTGAGCTGACCTTCATACACTTACATTAGCTGTGATAAAACCATTTCCATCAACTTTAACTGTACCTTGAGGCAAATCTGCATATTGGAGGTCACAGTTCGGTGGGGCCCAGCCAGGATTACAATGGCACTCGTTCTTGTGATTGCACACCTAAAAGATCAGATTCATTCAGAGCACTCAGACTTGCACCAAACCTGAACACAGCAACTTTTGATTTCTAACTCACTCACCCCATTGTTGTTGCATTTCTTGGCACAATCCTCCTTTTTCCCATAAACGGATGTATCCACACATTTGTTGCTGAGGCAAACCTGTGCACAAAAGTACGATTCTGAGCATCCAACATAAAAAATACTTTATGTTATGTGTATCCTGCTGGATGTTTTTACTTTATTTGATCCACATGTGGTTCCGTCAGGCACCATGTCAATGTTTCTGGTCTTATCTTCATCCACGGCTAGTTTACATTCTATACCAGCCACAATATAGGCCCCCCTTTTCCCTGTGATGGACTCGCCCCCTCCTCCACAAAATATGGATCCGCACTTCAGATTCCTAAAAAAAATTTTTAAAATTTAACTACACAGCACAAACATAAAAATTAACCTTATGCTTAATCAGCTGATAGCTCCAGCCTGCAGCAGGTCACTTTGAGAGTAAAACTTTATTTAATATATAGAAAAACCAACATGTCCAGTGCACATGTTCATAAGACGTACTGTAGGGCGCATTTAATGTAGCTGAATTTGTCACGCCCACAGTTGGCTCCGTCCTTGCCATATTTGTTCTGGTCAAAACACTTCTGGGCTCCAACTGTCGCCCCTTAGAAAATAAGATAAGGCAATTAAACTTTAGGAAGCCAATTTACCATGCAACAAAAAAAGCTGAGCAGCTAATTTCATAATCTACTCAACAGTTCTTTATTTCTGCTGGAAATCCTGATGCAGAATTTTAAATACAACCGAAGAAAACGAAAAAGTAATAAGATCATTTTAATCATCTTAAAGCTACACTGGTCTTGTATGATACTTGTTAAACTTACATGCAGAGCGACTGCTGTTTATTAAGTTCTCCTTAATACACTATGATAAAAATGAACATTGCTAAATGTGTTTCCGGTTAAAAAGTGCAGGCCGTGGAAAGCTGGCGTGTACCTGGTCCAAACAGCCTCCAGCAGTGATGCTCATGTGTGGGGCACTGGCCATTGTAGCAGAAGCCGTCAACCTGATTGTAGCAGGGTTTGCCGTTCATCTCAAAGCTATCTTCAGGACAGTCCCCCGCCCGGCCGCTGCAGTATTCAGGAAGATCACAGTCGCTGGATGACTTCCTGCAAACACTTCCAGCGGGTCTGAACTGTGGGGCGAAGAGTACCTCAGGTCAGTCAGGGCTTAACTCATGCAGGTGCTGGTTGTATTCATCCATAACATTAATACCACTTGACGGCACGGAGAATATATATGTAGCCACAGACCAATAAAAGCCAACTGGTTTTAATGTTGTGGCTAAGTGCATCCAGTCCTTCGCTTGTCACTTGATGAAGGATGTGGTCAACAGCAGGAAATAACCATCTACTTCCTGTTATTAGAGGGCTGCTACTGCTTCAGTGCAGTTCTTATACAAATCGTCTCCTGTTGCAATTTTGATACCTTCTGTGCAATTATTAGCAAAGAGCCGGGTGTGTCTGTGCGACCGACCTTTCCACACTCGTCGCCCAAAGTTCAAATTAGCTTTTAACTTGTTTTAAGTTGTAAGAAGCCCACATTAAAGCAGCAGGGTACCTGACAGCGATCACAGCATTGTCCATGAGCACACTGAGATCCGTCAGTCAGGCGACATGTTGAGGCATCACAACAAGGGTTCTTGCATACCTATGAAAAAAAAAAGGTGTGCATCCAGTTCATTATTCAACAGTTTAGATAGTTCACATCAGATTTAATCTCCCACACAAGCAGCATCTCTGCCAAGTTTTTCTTCTTCTGTGATAATACATGACGCACAGGAAAACTATTTTAATTTAACTGTTTGAGTTGAAACCACCACCTTTGCTTTTATTAGCCTCACTCACAGGAAACCACACCAGTCGGCTAAGGTGGAAAACCAAAGGTGGTATCTTCCTTCTCCAGCAGATATATTTAACCTTTTCAAGATCTCCTAAAAGACTAATCTGCAGCTGCTAACTGTGTCAGGGTTTTTGTGTAATGTTTACCTCCACAGTGCCACAGTCACACTCCTCTCCAGGATCCAGGAGGGCATTGCCACAGAGAGGTTTGAGGGAGCTGGGTCGATCCAAACAGCTGGGCCGAGCTCGTTCCATGAATTCAGCAAGCTGCTCCACACTGCAGCTGCTGAAAAACTCAGGGAACGTCTGACTTCGCGTCCTGAAGTGGAGCAAAGAGGGTCACTAATGAAAAGACATATACTGCTGGTCTGGTTCACAGGTTGAGGTCAGGGCTCCGTGCAGACCAGCCAACCTCTACCACACTTAAGGGATTTGTGCACAAAGGTCATTGTGGAAACAAGATTGAACAGATTGTTGATGAATAGTAGACATTCATCAGCATATGTGACGATAAAATAGAAAAAGGATTTACTTTACTTTACTTTACTTTGCTTGGCAGACGCTTTTATCCAAAGCGACTTACAAGGAGCTAGCGTTGTGTGTCTGGCTCAGGGACACACCTGGTAGGGGATAGATTAGGAGTCAGACGGGATTCGAACCTGCGACCTCCTACATCCCAGTCTGACGCCTAACCCATTGAGCTACCAGGCCAAATTAAATAATTTGTATTAGTTAAGTTAATAAGTTAACAGTTAAATCAGTTTTGATGTTAAATCCATGTTGATCATGGATTCTGGAGATGAAATAACCAAACAAATGTTCATGATGTGGCTGGAATATGTTTGTGCGTTACGGGTTTGGTTCTCACCTGAGGTTCTCTGACATTATACAGTTCTCACTGCTGTAAGAAGAACCACACAGGCAACCTTTGACATCATGGGACATGCCAAGATTATGTCCCATCTCATGAGCAACGGTGGAGGCAAGGCCTATCGGGTTCGAATGGTGATCCTGCAAGAAAAAGGCACAACTGCTATATCAGAATATGTCATGAATTACCAACACACTATATTCCCAGCAGTCTCGGACGTTATCAGTTGACGGAGGATACCTGATTGACTCCACCTGAGTTTCCAGTACACATGGCGAACTTATTTGCCAGCCCGACAGTATCTGTGTCGAAATCTTTGGCTCTGTTGAAGACAAAAGTCCAACATCAGGTCAAACTGGCAGCGTAACGGTTTGACATGTGCACAAACATCCGACACTGATCCTCACGTCACAAACTGGGCATTGTCGTGTTTCGTCCTCTGCAGAAGATCATCCTGACGCCACCTGAGGAAATTCTCCAGAGTTGTGTCTGAATCAGTGCTGACTTGAATGAGGTCTCTTTCCGTCCAGATCTCCAAACCCACCAACACGATGCGGATGTTCAGAGGCTGATACAGCTGCAGCGACAGTGGAGATTTTTCCGGAGTTAACGTCGCTGAGAAATGTCAGTTAAGTGACAGAACAATGTCAAATCAAAAGCTTATGAAAGCTGAGCTCAAAATTCAAACAAAAAAAAACCTTGTCAACGTGATTTACGACTCCAAGAATGCGAGATTTAGTTCCACCTCCAAATCGTTCATACTGGGGGAAGAGGAAAAGACATAATCAGATTTCTATAGCAGTGAAATGAATGAATGAATGTAAATGACATATTTACCTCAGTTCTGTCCACAACCACAAACAGCTCCACAAACCTCTGTGGGCCTGCACTGGCTTCGGTTTCCTGAAAAAATAGCGGCATAAAAAGGACTGACTGCTTTATTTCTTTACATTTTATTTGATTATTAGTTACAATCTAGATATTTTAGGCCATCTAAAAAAAAACGAATTAAATAATTAAATGAAAAAAAAGGTGTAATATAATGAGAAGATTGCTAATTATATAATCATGTAAATGACTGTGGTATAAATGCATTTATGAATTATTTACAGCCAAAGTTTGTCAGTTCACAGCGATAGAAAACCACCAGAACTCATTATCTCGTTATTAGAATACTTTGACTTTATCAAGCCATCTAAACATTTCCTGGATGAAAAAACAAAACAAACCTACCTGTGATCTGGACCTGAGAAGACCAGAGACCTGAGGACCCTGGTCCTGGTCCTGGTCCCGGTCGTACAGCATGGCGCTGACATCGGTCTTCAGGTGCTCCTGTCTGTAAACTGCATGGTCGCCAGCCTCAGACTGTGCCAGAGGCTCGATCAGGTAAAGCTGCTGCCGGGCTCTTACGAAACCACTGCAGAAAATATGAGAAAGATGTACAGCAAATATCAACTATATATAGTTTTAAAAATTTAAAACATTTATTTTATTATTATTTTAAAAATAATAACAACAGAACACATGACAATGAGAGATCTGTTTAAACGTTAATGAGATAAAAATAATTATCTGGAATTCAGGACTTAAAATAATCAGTCAATGATACGACAAAACTAAGTGGTTATAAACATAATGAAGTAAAACATGTCACATAAACTTTCACTGGAAATTGTGTGAAGTTGCGAAAGTGACTTTCTTACCTAATTCCTGAACAGAGTCCCACACTGACCGAAGACTCTGCCATGCCTCGGATGTGACCCTGATAGAAGCAGTGCTCCTGAAGACATGACTGTGTTAAAACTGCTGTGTGACAACGAGCCCTGGTTACTTTCTTTTAATGCCTATGGATTTATGAGTCACAGCTTAGGAATGTTATGCCTCTCCTGTATTACCTCACATTTCAGGCACACAGCTGAACAGCAGCTAACAGCAGCTGATAGACCACTAACGTTCGAAACTTATTATATTTATATATTATATCTTATTATAAACCGCGACCCGATTTCGGATAAGCGGAAGACAATGGATGGATGGATGGATGGATCTTATTATAATAAAATCAAGTAACCTCATTTAATGATGTTGTCATCCGGGTCCCATTTTCTGAATAGTGTGTTTCAGTGTAGTCTGAAGCAAGAAGATTCCTACAAAATACAGGTGGTTAAAGTTAGAAAACATATTCTTCATCATATACGTACTTGTTGAACTGAAAAACAACCTTCAGCTCTAATTAAATGCTCTGTACAGTAGCCCCACAGAACATAAAGCTTAACAACATTAATCATTACGGTCACTTAATAAACATAAAAAAAGTACCTGTTTTTTTCCAAATAAATTATGTGACTCTTCCCTTCAATGGCCAACTCGTACTGCACCGTCTCCGGATAAAGCTGCAGAAAATGACCCAGCGGTCAACAAATAAATACCACAGTAGAAACATACTCTGTTCCACATAAACCAACGTTATTTTATTTAGGTAGATGTATGTATTTATCATGAATCACATCAAATAGTACTTATTTAAATGAATAAAATGTGAAAACTTCTCTTATGAATGATTGAAATAAACATGCTAGAATACACTGAACATTTTAGTGAGTTGTTTCCTGAGAATAAACTGAGGTCAGCTGTGTTCACCTGGTCATCCTGCAGGCTCCTCCGGTGTCTCTGCTGCAGCCTCCGCGGTCTGATCACTTCATACCTGTCCACGTGGGACAACATCCCCGAGACCTGCGCTAAACAAACTACACACAACAAACCACGCAGCGTAAATAAATGTGGAGACAAACATAAAGAGTGGAGATGATAATGTGAAGAATAATTCACCAGGTTTATTAATCATAAAACACCAAATGAGTAAGAAACAATTACAACCGTCTGTCTGGGGATGAATAAGTAAAAAGGAAACGGACTTAAACCTATTTTAAATTGTGGTCTTTATCCTGGCGGCACTCCCTGATCAATGACTCGTTTTTACGTCCACTTCTAGCGATCAAACGAGTTTTACGCCAAACATGAAGCTTTAGCTTGAAGCTTTCATTTATTTCCCGTTAAATAGATTTCCGTAAAGCTTTCTACCAGCACATCATGTTTTCTACCGCTTAATGTGTCAGCAGCTCGTAATCAACCAAAAACACACAAAAGTCGCTTAATAACGTAAAATGGTTCATAATGACTTACTCCAGATGAGCCACAGTGACATGTTCGCCCGCTCCACGGTGCGCTCTGCTCGGTCAGCTCCGCTCCTCCGCTCCTCCGCTCCCGTTGCTCCGCCGTGAGTCACGGACGCCAGCGGCCGAGCTCCGCGGGCCGAGCTCCGCCTGCGGTTCCTGCTTATCGCCGCCTCACGCAGCGCGTCGTTTACGGGAAAGTCAGCGTCAAGAGCACGGAGATGAAGGAGACACGTAGACACGACGTCCGGTGAAATAAAACAGCGGCTGTTCCTGGAAGACTTTATGTTCAATATGCATCTTTGTGGTGTCACTAATATACACCCGTCAATTATTTTCAGGTTATAAAATGAAAGTTAAGTTGCTTCTACCAACAAACGCAACATGGCTGAATGTTAGTATGTTATGTATTACAAAACACATAAACTATAGAGACAAAATAAGGAATATGTGAATAACAGATGATACTTTAATATTCTGTGTATTTAAATTACGATTAATAGAATTTTTAAAAAGTTGCACGCTTTTATTTTGAAGCCAGTCTCCTCAAACGTCCTGCCCCTTGTTGCGTTTTGTAACTTTAAAAAACATTTTCTGGCCAACACTAATAAGATATCATACCAGATAGTTATTTGACATGTGTTTTTTTTCAGCAGTAGGACATTTTTTCATACAGTTTTATTGAATACAAACAGGTCTTTGTTGTCACAGGTACAATAAGTTACCCATAAAGTAGAATCATGACGTCACGTTCAAGCAGAAAAAATATTTTTAGTTCCTCAATTCTTAAAATGTACATTAGAAGCACTGAAATGACAGCTGTAGACTGTAACTCTATATTTTATACAGTACATATTAACATACACCCAAAGGCGTTGGGGACTGGACTTAACACGGAAGCTTTCTGGGTCGCTGCTCTCAGACCGATGGCAAGACATGAACGAAGGCATCTTTATTGCTGGGAAACTGTCTATATATACACACACCCGCCATGCTACACTGCTGCTTTCTGGCTGCGCTCTATGGCCATCCTCTCTAGACGCTCAGTGTAGAATCCATTGAAATCCAACCTGTGGATGAAAGCTTTCGTTACTCTTCATTTAATTACTGTATTATGCCATGTTTTTACTGCACACAGGATACACAGTGGGGAGGTGCTGGTAAGAAGATAAAAACGCCTCTACTACTGTTGCTAATCTACCAGAACGACGGTGGGATTGGCATTAATTTAGTCTGACTTGTGTCTTTAATGCACTAAAATATAAATAAAGATTGAGGCAAAAGCTCCAGTCCGAGCTGAGTCTCCTGACTCTTGAGAACAAGACTTAAGTTACGTTGTGAGTGACTTAAGTGCAGCTAGAGTTACAAATTCAATAAACTGCAAACAAAAAGATGTTACAGCGAACATGTTTGCAAGCACACAAAGCAGCATTTGCATGAAATTGCAGAAATGTTGGTTATTCATGGCATCAGTCTGCGTATATTTAGCAAAGTATTTTACCTGTAAATGACGCTGATCATGCTGTGCTCACAGTCGTTGGTGCTGTAGATGCTCAGTTTATCCAGCAGGTCTAGCAGCAACATGCTGAAGTTACTGTCAAACTTGCTGATGGTGGCTTCAAAGCCGGCGTCTGATTGAAGGGAGTCCACATGCTCGGCTAAAAGCTGAAGCAGTAAAACACAAACATGCTTTTCAACTCACACAATTGTGCGCACACTATGAAACTTTTTATAATTTGGAAAGTAGGACATTTTCCACAGTTACAGAGAGTACTTTGGAAATACCTTGGAGGTCAACCTCTTCTTCTCTGCCTCCTCAACATGTTCACTCTGAGTGGGCGGCCCATCCATGGTGCCCTGCTCTAGAGAAAGACGCTCTAACCTCATGCTCTGAGTGAACCGCTGCAACAGTCAAGAAAATAATATGCATTTTACTGCAAACATTAGGAATCTGAGTATTAGATTTTTAAAAGATTCCGACAGAAAACGTTTGAAACAAACCTGCATACAGTTAGTGAACATGACGCAGACAGACATGAGTTTGGAGAAGATCCTGAGAAGCTCAGGGTTGGTTAGCATGCAGTCCTTCAGGCAGTTGTCCAGGAAGCTGGTGTGATGGCAAAGCACGTCATCAATGTTTGACGCCTGCGGCGGGAGGACACAGAAGGTGAGCACAGAACACGGTCGAGTCCTGACCTCTTCACCTCAACAACAAAGACACAAAACCAAAAACCAGGTGGTGTGCTGTCAGTGTGAGGACGCAGCACCGATTATTAACTCACTGTTTTCAGGTTGTTTTCCATGACGTGCCAGGTGGGCTCCATCACCTCGAACATCATGTAGTACTGGATGTTCTGCACAAAGTTGAGCATGCGCTGACGCAGGGCGAATGCAGCAGCAAACCTGAGCAGAGGTTGTTCAAACAGAATGTGTAGGGACTTCTTTTTTTTTACACAAAGTCACATTGCATTTACCGGCAGCTCACCATTTGGCAGAATGTAGGGAGTACTCCTTGAAATCTTTGTTGCTGATCCACACGTTGCACAGAAGCCTCTCGACGTGTTTACAATAAAACATGTGTCGGAACAACATCTGGTACCTTGTGAGTGCTTTTCTGTAAATGAAGACAGTAGCACAGATTACATTCGGCTAATATGGTATTACATTTCACCCCTGTGAAGGCAGCACAGGGTGCTGTTATCCAAACCCAGGTAAAATCTCTGAACCTGTTTATGATGAGCGACAGAGGCCATTTGACGATGTAGTCGAAGGAGAAGGCCTCCAGGCCGCTGAGGGCCACGTCTGTTGGGTCTGCGTTGATGATGGCCTTTTCCTGCTTGGTTTCAATGGCCAACACCCGCAGCAGCTGAGTGATGACGTCATGAGGCATTAGGTCGATCTGCGGAAAAGGTAGAGGAAGTTAAGACAAAAAGTGAGCAACAACATGACTCATGATTCAAGGGGTCAGTCTGCAAACACATGAATACTGCGAGAGACGCGTTGTATTTCCACTCACTTTGAGATCGTCTTTGAAGGGGTCTGTGTTAGCAGTGCTCATCCTCAGAGCCAGCTCCAGCAAGGCTTCTAGTCTGGGAGGAACAATATCATCCACCGGCTTCTTGAGCTCCTCCTCCGTCAGGTCCATGAAGTGCACAAAGAAATCGCCTTTGTCCATCAGAAAGTAGTGCTTGATGGATCTAACATATAAAAACCACGTCAAATTCTTCAGTGTTATTATTAACGTACTAGTTTACGAGAATCACACCAGAGGCAGAAGCTTCCACACAGAAGATTTATCTATCTTCTTTCTGTCACAATCTTTTACCTCAGACGTGAAACCAGCTCCTTCTCCTCCATGAGGAAGTCCAGCAGGACCTTGCTGGCATAGTTGTAGGCTTTTTCAATCTGCTCCACATAGGCTCTCTCCTTCAGGGTATACAGCACCTCCTTAGCATCAGGACAGGTCACATCACGGCCACACTCCCGCACAACATTCAGGTACTTTCCTATAGAACATTAGAGAAGGTAAATACAATGTGTTGTCCTAACAATTTCTCTTCAAATGTTTTACTTGAGTTTTTACCTGTGCTTAATATTTTATCCGCCATTTTCTGCAGAAACGAGGGAATCCGATGCTGTACGATTGTGTATCTCTGATCCCAATACTTGTCGTTATAGTCCTCCTGAATCTTCTCTTTCTGCAGCTCGTGTTCCTCAACCATAAACTCACTGTGCAAATGTGGACATAAACATTTGGCAACACAAAGCAGATACAGTGTTAGAAGTCTCTTTTATTGGTGCAGCATAGGTCTGAATTGTGGAAAAGACAGTGTGTACCTGTATGGATCCTTAATGATGCCCCTGTAGATCCACTTCTCCAGGATTTCAAAGTAAGGGACGCTGGCTGCTTTAGTGAGGTAGAGGCACAGCTCCTGAGCCTGGCTGTCACCAGTGTAGTTAAAGGTTCGGTCATGAAGGAGGCTCAGCGTTGACCCACCCATACATTCTCCTTTGTCTACTGAAGATGCTGCAAAAGTAGCAGTACATAAACATCAGGGATGTTTAACAGAATAATGTATTGGCTTTCTTCACACATTATAAATCTCTGCAACATTAGTGAGCTTTATTTTATTATTGTATGTATTAAGTACAGCTGCATTAACTATTATTGACTGGGCCTCAGGACTTGTTTTGTATGTTGTTATCGAGCTAAACCTGGTTGCATTCGCCCTCCAGTGGTTAAAATGAGTAATTGACGTTCACAAGGTGAACTGCTAGGACAGTACAACCGGAATGAAATGCAAGTGTGCGTTAGTTTTAGCTGGTTAATAAATTACCAGGTGTAACTCATGTTGAGGTTCTTACCAATAGAGGCCAGTATTTCCATGGTCCGCATTGTGGGCTGGATGTAGAACCACAGTTTCTGCAGGGACAGGAGGCCCTGCCGCTGGAGATGCTCCAGCTGAGTGACCAGGATCAAATACTCTTTCATCAGGGTCCGCATTGCTGCCGTGAGGGCATGATTGACCTGGCCATACTCGAAGGACGACTTCTCCTCGATGAAGCTATAAGACGGAGACACCACTTTACCATTTTCTGGCAGGCAGGTTTACCGTGCATGGCTGACACTTTTACACACTCACCGCGTTATAGTGGAGTAATACGACGCAACTGGTAATATTCTGTTCACCAGCTCTTTAACCGACATGTCTAGTGTTGAATCAACAATAAAAGAGCGGTTCTGCCTCCCCAGCACGGGCTGAGCTGTGATGTCTCTTCCATCAACTCCAATCAGGACAAACAGCAGATCCTCCACCAGAGCTTGTTCCTGAGCAGCCAGAGGCATCGTACCTGATCACAGTAAACACCGTCATCGACCAACATCAGCACCAAAAACCTGAATCTATTTTCTGGCAGCTAGTTATTCACCCACCGACAGCCACAGCTGGCTCTCCTGGCAGCGTAGGGCTGGTAATGAAGTCGCCAATAAGAGCAGGGCGGTCGTACACCCAGTTTGGAAACACAGGGTTGGGCTGGGTAGGGTTCTTTTTATTGTGTTTGTCCCTCAGCATCTTCCGTGTGACTTCAGCAGGCTGATAAAGACAGACCAATCAATTACAGGCAGCATCAGATGTTTAAACCTGCAAGACTTGTTTCATGGACCAACGTAAAGTTCAGATCTTTTTTATTCGCTCACCAAGGGTACGTTAGAGCTGGCCGTGACATTGCCGAGCTTCTTTCGTAGCTCCTCCAGTTCCTGCATGGACATCTTGGTGCTGGTCTGAGGCAGAGTGTAACTGGTGGTTGTGGTTGACGCCGTGTTTGCTGAAGACTCAGACCTCTCTTTGGCATTCTGCTGAAGGGACTGGAGAGTCTAAGAAAACAGAGCAACAAAGATATAATCCACAACACTTCAGCAGTAAATTATATTTGTTAGTGGAAATGGGTGAGAATGTGTGAAGTTTTTAGGCCTGATTAAAATGTATTAAAATTAATGGCTATAAAATTAGCCATTTTTGTATGGGTAGTTAGGTTTGTCTATTTTACTTTCCCTTGTCTGCTAACACATTAGTCAGAAAAAAACAACTTTGTTGTGATAAACAAATTTAAATACATATTACAACTTAGTAAATTGTAAACTAGATATTACCTCTTTATCCTCACAGAGTTTGGAGAGCAAATACACCAGAGGGTCAAGGTTGCGAACATTTTTGGACTTGAGCTCTTCATATTTCCTCAAGAAGTCCTCTGGAGTTTTAGAGAACTCTGCTAATTTGACCTACAAACAATATAATTCATTTCAACAGGGGGTGTTACAAGTCATCTCCACCATAACACAAAGAAACCAAATGCAAAATCTGTACCATAATGTGATAGTAATATCCTATTTGTAGTCAATAATACAACTCCACTGATTCCCATAGTATATATTCTGTCTAACTCTTTCAGACTATGTTTTAAACTCTTAGATAATTAGTTGAATTAAAGTGAAAAAACTCCACACCTTAGAGATGGCAAAAATACATTTTCCTTTGAGGTCGTATTCACCAGTTTCTGTGCAAATAAAGTTCTTTTAAAGTGTTCATCACCCACCTTGGCGCTGTGAGCTGAGACTGTAGTGGTGACATAGGGGGTCCTGTGTTTCTGTAGTAAGTCTATGTAGCCCTCTGCTCCATCACCTCCTCGCACATAAAGGAGACTGAGCAGCTCGTTCACATCATGGTGGATCCTGAATTCACTCATAACTTCAGCTGCTGAGACGTCAACATTGACAACATCATTTCTGCTGGGTTCTTCAGCTTCAATTTAAGACTTGTTTATTGAATTTTAGAGAATATCTTTGGTATATCAACATATGTCATTTCAAGTAGTTCTTCTAGCTGTGCTACAGAACTTAGAAATTATTCATTTATTTAAGCTCATTCAAAGTTTTTGTTAAAGTCAGCACTTGTCTATCATTAGACATTCTGCTTCAAAGCCACTTTAGCAGCAGTGAAAGTGCATACACAGTAAACTTCTGCAGCAGTCTCACTTCTGTGCAATTCTTCCCCACAAACAAGACTCAGATTCCCCTATAACCATCTATTGGATCAAATTAACATGCTTGTCATCACACCTATTTCTGATTTTGTGTCTGATTCTGATAGGACCTTATGAAATTGAATGCAAAGCTTTGTAAGGCTTCTATAACTGCAGTTACAGTGTACTAAATAATGAGAATAGCATAGCCCCTGTCGCAGTTGATATCAACTTTGGTGGATGGATTTAAGCGCTTCCTGTCTCATTAGACTATTTAAATCTGCATACACGAACCATCTTACAGCGATGCTGTGCTAACAATTAGCTAACGTTATTTCATGCTACTGGGCTAGGAAGCTAGTGCCATTAAACAAATCAGCTTGTCGGATGATGGTACTAACTAACAGCTGTGTAACCCCGAAAAAATAGACACACCGATCTAAGGGTCAAGTCCATTCGTAGCACTTTACCTGTCAGTTGAATCCAAAATAACAATAAACCCCGAAGCAGAAACCAAACGCGCCCACTAACAGCCAAATTCTTCTTCTTCTTTTACTACAATTTCTGCAGTTATTGTGAAACTCCGCCCCCACAGGGTTAATCTGGCATTACAGCAAACTGCCAGCTACGTTTCATCCTTATTCAATTATTCAGACAGTGCAGAAGTACATAAACTCAGTATTATAAATATTATTAATTATATTTAAGGACTAATGTACCAGAACTCATAAGTACTGTAAATTCTCAGTCTCCTGAGAATATCAGTGTGCTAATAAAAAAGAGAGCACTTCCATTTACAGCCATGTAAGCAAGCATAAAGGATTTAAAGTCAATGCGAGCAAGTGGAGGGAGGTGAGAAAAGGTGTGACGTGGGTGTATTTCAGCTGGTTGAAAATGAGGTGGGCTGCTGCATTTTGGGCTTTTGGGGTTTGATAGTGCCTGCTGAAACTCCAGCCAGAAGAGAGTTACAATAGTCGAGTGTAGAGTTGACCATTGTCTGGACAAGGAGCTGTGCAGCCTGTGCATTAATGTGTCTGTGACACTGGCAATAGAAAGATGTTAAGAGAGATTTATACTTGCTTGGGTCGAACCAGACACGTTTTCCTACTCAGAGTTCCACAGAGACGTACGTCACACATGCCCAGCACAGATGTGTTGGCTGAGGAGAGGTTGCTTGTGAGGACAAAATCTTATTGCTTAGCTGCTCTGTGCATTGCTGATGTGCTGAGAAATGTAAGGTTCAATGCAGAGATGAAGATATATATATATA
>JAUMHF010000011.1:13580040-13595594 GCA_032359275.1 Microctenopoma steveboyesi | reverse complement strand
GCTAGCAGCCAAAGAGTAGGAAAGAAGAATATTCTGGGTTTTTACACTTGACCATGAAAGGCAGACTACAGACGAGACTACAGACGAGTAGCTTCGCCATGCATTGCCTCCCCTTCTTTTTTAATGGCAGGCACCTAATAATCAGTACAAGTAGTTCAAACTGAGTAAAAGTACTGAGAAACAGTCTTGTACAGTGTAACTAGAAAGGTTTTCATTGTGCAGTTGCCCCTACAGTGTATTTATTGTATTTCTATATTTAAACAGTATAAGCAGTAGATGAATGATCCTGGTTCTATTTAAATGGCTTCTTCTAGGTTTTTACAGTTAAATTTCTTTTTCCTTCGGGTTCATTTGTATTTGAACTACTGAATACACGTATGGCGGTACATTTGCTATTAATTCCCACTAAATGTCACGTTTTTGTCGAGCTCTAGTGGTTCGAGACAGAGTTGCTCCAACACGCAGTACCTTATTGTTCACAGGCATTACTGGATGAAGTTCCTAATGCAGGACTTGAACCTGTACACAACAAATCCTTTCTGCACTTAGAAGTTGAAGGCCTGGCTCTGCTGCAGCTTTTTCCTCTCCTCCGCCTGTTTACTGATGTAGTTATGTTCTGTGAGGGTTTCATTTACAGCAATGTGCCCTGAGATGATTGTTGTAAAATAAATTGAATTGAATAAATTAATATGTTCATAATATTTTAGCATTCGTAAGTTATGTCTATGTTGCATCAAGTAAATAAAACTGCTAAAATACTATGTAATGGAGTAAAAACTGCAATATTCCTGTGAAATGGCGAACTTCTTGAGTAAAAGTACTTCGTTACTTTCCAGCTTAGCCTAATACTTCCTCATGCAGCTCATGTCTCACGGTACCACACCGGATCCACCGTGTCCTCCATTCCGGCTCAGCGCGCAGCGTCCCGGGCTTTAGAGCCGCACTAGGCCGCCTGTGTGCGCGCCGCGGCGGGGGCTGGAGGCCTGCGCACTGCTCCGCGCTTCCCATCCACCCTGCCGGGCCACCACGTCAGTCTCTCCTCCCACCGAGGCTGGCGCTCCGTGACGGGCAGACCCACGGAAAGCAGCTGCTGCTCCGGCAGTCGTCGAGGAGCGACCGCGCCTGTGTGGCCGTGACTGACGGAGAGGGGCGGGGGGCTGAATCAAACCAAAACGGTGAGAGAGCTCTTATATGTATTTGTGTGTGTTATTTCTTGGGACGTGCACACGCTGATGGCTGTGGTCGCTTCCTCCTTGTTATAGATGTTTATGCCTGAAATGACACTGATGCGAACAAAGAGTCGCTGTGTCGGTGTCGCGTTAGGAAATGAGATGTTTGCAGCGGAGCTGAGTGGAGCTCTGGAGCTTTTATTGCTCCGGTAAAACCTAGGCTGCACATTTCCGTGTTTAGATGGGCTTCTCACCAGTAAACAAGCTGATATAGCAGCGAGGTACCACGTGGGTGAAAGTGGGGAAAAAGACTGCACGTTAATGCAGCTGGAAATGTGGACAGAGTCAATATTTAATGCTTTTAATACCCGCAGTGTGCTGCTCAGTGAACAGAATAACAGGGTCTGTCTCCCTGAGTGGGCTGTCCCAGAGGAAGCAGCAGTTGCTCAGCATCACTTTCCATTTGCTGGTCAAAGGAGACCTCGTCCCTCCTGACACCTTTACACACAGTAAAGTGAAGTGGAGTCAGCAGGAGTGCAAGAGGTGACGGAGACAGGATGGACAGGAGGAACAGGCCGTGTCCTCTCACAGAAGAGGGAGGGAGAGGCGCCCACTAATTAGAATAAAAAGCAATTCATTATCATTAAGAGCAGTAAAACCTCAATAATCAATGAAAGTAAAGTAAAACATGTGTCTATAGCAGTACATAGTAAATAGAGGGTAGAAACCTCTTTCCAGAACAATGGCTAACATTTAACAGGTTTAACTAGCCCCTTTGGCAACGCTAAAACTGCCCGTCATCATATTTTACATATTTCTTTCACTTTGCACCGACCAGTCTGCAACAACCTGTGACCTCATCCCCGGTCCAGTGAACTGGATCACCAACTGTGAACCAGGTCTTATCACCCAGCATCAGCGCTAGAGCTTACTATTGCTTTTGTGTCTGAATGGGAGCAAATCCCCGCAGCCAGGCTCCATAATCTGTTGGAAACTTTATTCTTTGAAGGGAGCTGGCTCTTAATACGGCAGATTACACAAACTTAAAGCTGCTTTGGCACATTGGCAAAATTTGAAAGTACAAGTAACAAAGAGAAAATGTGTTATATATCAGTATTTATTTGAATAATAATGAATTAAACAATTTTTCTGTATTAATAAACAGCTGTAACTATGTAATCTAAACAAGTGTACAGTACAGTAGTTACTTTTCCTAATACAAGTTATACTCAGACAATAAATAATGATGTTTTATTATGGATGAAGCAGCTGTCTCTCTCTCTCTCTCTCTCTCTCTCTCTTGCATCTTACACCACAAATATTTGAAATGTTTTCTCCTGCAAAAGTGCAGTTTTAGAGGTGTCTAGCCCCGAAGCATTGCATTTCTCATTCTTGCTGCCTAAGCTGTCAAATTGAGTTTAACCTGTCTGCAGAAACCTTGTTTCTAAGGCACATGCAGAATGATTCTGGACTTGATGTGCAATATTGTTTCAAGTATAGTATTTTCTTTGTGAAGTAATTGTACTTTTGTATTTGTGTAATGTTGCATTTACAGTGCTTGTGTGTGGTACTTTATCTTAAGTAAACAATGTGAGGTGGCGCTTGTACCTGCTGTGAGGCACTGTTTTAAGCAAGGATTTGAGGATAAAGAGTTTGCTAACACTTTACATTGAGTCATTGATCTGTACGCTGAGTAATAAGCTTGGAAACCTGAGATGAAATACTGTACAGTTTGTATTCTGAGCACAGAGCATGTTTGGTGTTGTTGAAACTTTGAGATGCAGCCATTGAGTTATCACGCTCAGGTGTAGCATTCCGGTGCCGCACGTTCAGTTACATAGTGTAGGAGGCTGATTGTTGATGTTCCCAGCAGCCTCTCAGAACAAGTTGTTCTGCTTCAGTAGTTGGTACATCTGGAAACGGTGTTTCGTGTCTTTGGGGGGAAGTTCTCCTGGGACATTTGCACAGAGCACTATTGATATGATATGAGTTCATGTTAGTCTCATGTTGGCCAGATTCCGTTTGATTCCACACAGGACTTTTTGTCCTTAACCCCCCATCTGATATCTCCCTTGGTAAATTACTGCATGTGCAGTCATTTTCTGATTTCAAATGTTGATAAAAGCATTTTAGATCAAGAACTGCAGGAAAACTGTACTTAGTTAGAACTTAATTGTGCACTTAAAATACTGCTTGACTCTGACTAAGGATAAAAATGAGATAGTTTTATAAGTGCCTTGGATTCACGATCCCCCTTTTGACTTGATTACATTACTGTGACCCAGACTGCTGCAGAAATGGACAGAATACAGCCTTCAGAACACAATTGTGTAATTCAGAGAAATGGAAAGTGTCACTGTACATGCACTTGATCATAGATTTTGCTGATAACGGAACCTTTGATCATAAAAATCTGAACAAAACTTCCTGCCAATCCACTAAGTAGCTGTCGAGACATCTCGGAGTGCACCACAGTGGTGGCCTGACCTCTGAGGCCGCAGGTAATGCAGCGAGGCTAAAGAGCTGGGTACTGGTGGTGGTTGGATCAGAGCAGCTGCTAATTTTGGGAGGAAGCTGTGGGATCTGTCTTCTGGGGAACACAAATGTCTGTGCAAAATGTATTGACAATCCTGAAGGACAGGCAGATAGACACTGCCCTCTGTTTAAACCACTCCCCGCTTCAGCTCCTGCGCATAATCTAATGGACTGTTTGCTTTTAGGTTGCCTTACGCATCGCAGCAGCTAAAGGGACATGGGCAGGCAAAGGTGCCACACACCCTGCAGAGCTAACACAGGAGCCTCTCCTGATACGACACTCGCATAATGACTCACAGAAATGGAACCAAAGGGGCCACCGATCACTGCCTCCCCTCCGAGACCCCCAGGGTTTGTGAGCAGGCCGACGATATGGAGCACGAGAAGGTTCAGGAGGACAACGACTGCGAGTCTGAGGAAGGCAGACATGGAGGCGTCTCCACCGCTGGGGCAGGAGCAGTGACAGCTCCAGATGGCGGTTGGGGCTGGGTGGTGCTGATTGCCACCATCCTGGTCCTGGCTTTGACCCTGGCCTTCCCGTCATGTGTGGGAATCTTCTACGTCGACTTGCAGAAGGAGTTCCATGCGTCGAACAGTGAAACCTCCTGGGTGCCCTCCATCATGACCTCAGTGCTCCACGCAGGAGGTAAAGTAAAAGTCAGTTGTGTTATTTCTGTGTTTAACCATCACATTTTATTTTACAGTATTCAAATACTATTAGTCCCGTTTGTATGACTTAGTTAGCCTTACTGTTCCATTTAAGCTGCCCTTAATGACCCCTAACCTCACAGTGATTTCAGGTTCTACCTGTTGTTAGGAAAAAATGTGAAACTCAAGAACAGGAATTTAGCTGTCTTACTGTGTTAGTGTTGATTCAGAGAAGATTATACCATGAGAAAACTGGAGCCTGCTTAGTACCCACAGCTGAGAGTAAGTTTACTGGGTTACAGATAAGGAATTCACAGGTATTACAGTTATAATAAAGTTTAAAACTACATCATAAAAGTAAAAAGTTTCATTTGTTAAAGTAAATACAAAACGACTAATTCCTGCAACATTAAAAACTCACCTTCACATTTTATCAAAGACAGTTACCAGAGTCAGGAGCAATGATGGCAGGGAGGCAGGACATAAAGCGCTTTCTCACATTAATACCAAAGCACAGGCAGACACCAGGAAGAACAAGTAAGAAAGTGTAAAATATAACATACAAACAGAGAAACTCATGAATGGGAACAGTTTGGCAGGGATGCATTCGTTTTCCTGTATCTGTATATATTATTGTAAAGTCATGTCATTAAATCTATATCCTGCAGAGACAGACAGGAAGACACAGTTTGGTAACGTTGTGTTAGATTTAACGACATGAAAGTTTCACTTTAGCTTTGTTAAGTTCTTTCCAGTAGTAGATAAGGTGAGGTGGTGGGGGTATTTCTACAGGATATGTACTTTAATGGTGTTTGAACACAATCGTTAGAAGGAATTTTGTTGTCCAAACAGTTTAGCTGTAAACATGCTCGGATTCCTCTCCTTCCCCCGCCCCCCCTCGTCTCCCGAAAACACAGCTTTGACTTGTGTTTTAGTTTTGGCCCAAAAGTTAAAATTGGTATTATTATTGGGTGAATATTTTATAATCCAGATTGTTAGAGGATGCTGTCAGAACAAGGATAACTGACATGTTCTTGCATCAGTATCCGCACGTGTCCACATTATCGTAAAACATCTCTGCGGGAAATTCCTCTCTCTATCTGCAGGTCCGTTTTGTAGCGTGCTGGTGGAGAGGCTTGGCTGCCGGGTGACAGTCATCTTGGGAGGGGTCCTAAGTGGGCTTGGAATGGTTGCCAGCTCATTCAGCCAGTCCATCATCCAGCTCTACATAACGGCTGGGGTCATTACAGGTCATACACACAGCTGTACACTACCTGATCAGAACCAAACAGACGTAGTTAGACGCTAACTGGTGAAAGAAATACAGCATCAAGCCAATAAGAGGCCAGAATTTCTTTCTCAGGACCAAACCAGAGAGACAAATTGTATTACCTTCACTGACAAACATGTCATTAATAGCTAATAAAATACCAATATTTAGGACTTTTTCAGTGGAGTTTGCACCCAAGTGGCCAGAAACACAAATGTAACTTCAATTTGAAAAGAAAAGCCAATTTTACATTACATTACATACAATTTACAGATTACAAGTTTCAGACGTTTCTCTCCAACAAGAAGGACCCAATGTAAAAGATCAGACAAATAATTTCACCATTTACACACTTTTAAAATCACTTAACACCACAAGTCTTGCTTTGTTTCAGGCCTCGGTTTCTGCTTCAGCTTCCAACCAGCCGTGACCATCCTGGGACACTACTTTGTGCGTCGTCGTGTGTTTGCCAACGCCATGTCCTCCACCGGCACGGCCCTGGGCCTGTGCGCTCTGCCTATCCTGGGTAACTACCTCCACACAGAGTTCGGGTGGAGGGGAAGCTTCCTTATTCTGGGGGCTGTTCTGCTTAACTGCTGCGTGTGCGGAGCAGTGATGCGGCCCCTGCAGCCTCCCAAGCACCGAGGTCAGCCTCTGATGAACCATGGACCCCATCCGCCAGAGGAGGAACACAGGAGGGAGAACAAACTGAGGATTAGGACTATATGCAGCGGCCTGGTGTCTTCCCTGAGCAAACACATGGCGTTTGATCAGTTGCGCAACAACCGCCGTTATTGTGTGTATTCAATCGGCATCACATGGACGATGCTTGGGTTTGTCGTGCCCTTGATTTTTTTGGTTCCGTACGCCACGGCAAACGACATGGACCAGGCCCAGGCCGCGCTGCTGCTCTCCATCCTGGGCGTTGTTAACATCGTGGTGCGGCCACCGATTGGCATCATTTTCAACATGCCCCGGTTTAAAGGACAGCACGTTTATATATTTGCTTCGGCTTTGATCGTCAACGGGCTCAGTAACAGTATCTGCTGCATCGGGCACAGCTTCCCGGTGCTGGTGGCTTACGTTGTGACCTATGGGCTGTCCATGAGCGTGGTGGGCTCCCTGATGTTCACTGTGCTCATGGATACGGTGGAGATGAGCCGCTTTCCTTCAGCTCTGGGCCTGCTTGCTATCATGGAGAGCATCACGCTGCTCATTGGACCCCCACTGGCAGGTAATGCGAACACAGAGGGGGAAAGATATGACACTCACACTGTAATCTAAAAGTCATACACAAGTGGGCGTCAGTCAGACTGCTAAATGTTTTGATATAATAGTATATATTATAATATGCAGGATCTCATTCCTGCTGTATCAACACCATTCGATTGTATTGTTTGTGGCTGCGAGGTGCTTCAGTTCATTTCCTTCATGCAAATAAATGCAGTCAGTACTGTCTAGTATATGTACTGCATTTTCAGACTGGCTGACACAAGTCATGCATGGAGCGCAGATAGGATGGATTTTTCCCCACCCCTGCACTTACAGGTTCTGATTGGACACTTTTTTTAACACACCTGATCCAGGTAAATGACAGTTGTCAGCTGTAAGTGCAGGGAGTGTTGGGAAACCAACAGGGCAGCAGCCCTCTAAGAGCGGGCTGACACTTTAAACCGTGTGTTTCATGTGCTTTGGTACATATGTTCTAAGGACGGCAGCAATACAGGAATAGAAAGACCAGCTCCACCTGCCCTGGGCTAGTTCTGTAAATAGCAGTTTAGCAGAACGAACTGTACAAACCGTCTAAGCTTCATCCAGGAGGAGTGGAGATTGGTGGCAGCAGAAAAGGGCAGAAGCTGCTTCTGTCTCAAATGTCAGAGCTGCACGCCGTGTTTATGCGCTTGGTGATGTAGACTAGCTGGGCAGTGATGTAACCGCTGTGGCAGGTCGTAACAGGATCAGGATTGTGACGGTCACACAGTTTGTGAACCCTCCAGACATGGTAACTGTTTTTGTAAAATGCATTAAAATAACCTTATTAAACACATTCGATCCTAACATGTAAAGCACACCTTCCACATAATGGACACAGAGATATATTTCCATTATTTAATTCAACAAAGGCGGTTTATTTCAAGTATGTGAACCTTTGTATTAGTAGCTTGTGGCTCCTCCTTTTGCAGCCATTACTTAATCTAAATGTCTTCTATAACCACTAACCAGTCTCTCACATCTACTTATGGGCATTTTTGCCCATTCCTCCTTGCAGGACTCATCCACTTGAGATAGGTTTTGGGATGTACCAACTACTTCAGGTCTCGCCACAACATTTAAATTGTGTTGGGGTCCGGACTTTGACTTTGGGCCAATTCTCTTTCTCTGAAGCCATAATAGGTTTTATTGTGTGGATCTTTAATATCTAATCATTTCCCTGAAAATTTTTCTGGATATAACTTGGTGATTTGGTGCCAGTTGTAGAGCATGACAGAACAACTGTTGGCAACTTTCACAGTTTAGTGGCTGTCATTCTATAAACTAACAAAAATATTGTGACTTATTGACCCGTTCAAGTAAAGGAATGTGTCTGTTTTACTGGTATTTCTTTCTCTTCCTGCAGGAATCTTGGTTGACAGCACAGGTCTGTATTTCCACGTCTTCTTCGCCTGCAGTGCCGTTGTTGTCTCATCGGCAGTGTTCCTCATCGTGTCATTTTACTGGCTGGATAAAAAGGACAAGAAGGCGTCAAAGCAGGGTCAGCCGTCCAACCCGCCTGACCCGGCCAGACCTGCTGTCGACGTAGCTCCCCGCTTTCAGTACAGCAGCTTGCCCACAGATGGAGACAAAGAGAAGGCCTCAGCTAACGGGGCGGAGAATATCACCAGCGTCTGAGAACGGCTTACACTGTGTATCACCTTTAACACGCATTACAGTTTGCAAATCATTCCTAGTGTGTCCGCTGCAGCAGGTGATGGACCTCAACCGTCTGATGGAGCACAAGGAATGATTTGCACACTTTGACTTCGGTTAAACACTTGATCTTACGTACCAAAATAAATAGATGTGCACTTACAAACTACAAAGTGATTGTACTGTTTATAGTAAATGCTGCTGATCACACAATCACACTGTACATGAGGTATCTCACGTTATTAATTAACACAATTCTTCTGTTCAACATATGATTTCTACATGTTTGCTGGAGTCATGGTTTTCTCACCAGCGGAGTAGCAGGTGGATTCCAAAGAGTTAAAGGAGAAGGTTTTAATTTTGTTTTATTACAGTTACCTTTTGTCAACAAATCCCTACAAAGAACAAAATTAATTTATGTGCTAGAGTGGCTGAGGAGGGCAACTCATCCTCCTGTTCTCTGCACATTACCTGTCTACGCTGGCGTCCTTACGTTTCTGCCACGAAGAACACTTCTCATGGCAGCTTTACACAGTTTTTTAGTGAAGCATAATCAGACTGAATTGCAAAACTTATCAGTGAGTATAATTTACTTTGTTTGTGTCGTGTATCCCTGGAGCATGTCCAGTGGAAGTGCTTTACTTTATTTTGCTTGGTAGGGTAAGACATATTCATCCAAGCTTCTTACACGGAGCTGGGGCTAAGTGTCTTGCTCAAGGACACAACTGTTATCCAAACCCAGCCTAGGAGTCTAGGCTGGGTTTAGATCCTACAGTCGTCTGCATCCCACTCTGATGCTTATTCCACTGAGCTACCAGGCCACCATATATCAGGCTTTAAAAACTTCCATTGTTGGTTTTGGTCTTTTTCATGGGATTTGTTGTTAAAACTATCACCAGACTCACCTTTTCATTATCAGCAGCTAAAGGACTGTTACAGACCCTTTGGAACAGGATGTAGAATATAATAGTCTGCATCTCTATAATGATCCATGAAATTTTCTACACCCTGGTTGTTGAAGACAATTAGCATATTATAAGCATGATGTTAGCACAGTCACTTCAAAGCTGATATAAAAAGGTGCAGTCTGTCTGTTATTCACTCTACATCCTGTAGAGAATATGTACCGTTACAGCAAAAAAAAAAAAATCATGTTCCTTTTGCATGCTTTTATTTCCAGAACAGTGCCTTTTTGTATAATTGGTGTATTCCTCAAATAAAATGAGCAGAGAGGGTATCACAGCTACTGTAGGAGTTTAAACAAAGCTATTTTATCATATGTGAGAAATAGTTAAATATACATTTCAGGTATAAGCAACATAACAAGAGGTTTCTATGATATGAGAAGATTTATTAGCTAGTCATTTTCAGAGGCTTGTTTTGCTTTGGGCCAAATCAAACTACCTTTATTATAAATTCTTTCTATACATATGCTGTATATTATCAGAGGGGGAATAAAAGTTTGAATATCTAAGTTGTCTTTGTTGTGACTTTTCTGCGCGTGAATCAAAGCAGAGACATTAACATTATCTTTATTATATGTTAATGTTATTTATATCAATGTTTGCAGAGAAACGTGATCTGGCGCCATCTTGTGTCGTCATGTGAAGTGATCGCAGTTTGGTCTGCGTAAAAGCCCAAAGCTTTAAAACTACCACGGACGGTGTAGGTGAAGGGAAAAGCAGGTTGAATGGAGCCATTTTCGTGAGCAGTTATTTCGTTTGAGGTGCAGTGAGACCACACGGGTCACAAGTCACATAACCGAAAGTGAAACCACCAAACGTAGCAAACGTTTCGTCTGGTGGTTGGCTACAAGTGGACGACAAATACACGGTAAGTCTCTGAAACCAGGCTCGAAAACAGAAAGTTCGTGGGCATGGGATACGTTTCTGATTTATTAATCAAAATGTGAACCAGTAGCACGAAAAGCAGCGACTGGGTGTTGGGTTTTTCAGCTAACGTCAGATACACTAGCTAGTTTCAGTGTTTAAATAAAGGCACCAGCATTATGTGCTTGTTTATTAACTAACCTAATGTAGCTTGGAGAAAATGGCTTGTTATGTCGCATATATCACAGAAATCTGTAATCTGTAATGCATCCATGTGCATGTAAAGTTATTCAGTGATATAATGTTGACTTTCTACTATCTAATGAGTGAAACTTTATGTGCATTTAGCTCCTACTCCTGCACATCTACTAACCTAATGTTATGCTGTTCATAGCATTTTTGCCCATTAATCAGACTGTAACTTTTACTCGTTGTCCCCCCCAGCTCCTGTTTATTGTACGGTGAACTTGCGTGTCCAGAAATGTGTCTTTAAATAAAATGTATTATTATTTACTAGAGAAATGTGGGCAACCGCTACTCTAGTGGTTTAACATGTAGGGTGTGTGTTATGGTTTATTTGTACATAATATGATGAATGTCTCAAATCAATAGTAGCAGTACAGTTGCACAATGACCACTTTCACTGCTTATAATGATACATGATTTTGTGCAGAGATTATTGTAATAGCTTGTAAAATTATAGGGAATCCCCATATTTTGCACTTTGGTGCTTTGTCCTCATTATAGACAAGAGTTCTGTATCTTATCATTTTATGCCGTGTCATTTTAATATGTATATTGAAGATTAGGTATACAATAAAAATACTTAAGTACTGGTACTTTACTTTGCTTTGCTTGGCAGACGCTTTTACTTAAAGTGACTTGCAGGGAGCCAGCGCTGGGTTTCTGGCTCAGGGACACACCCATTGAGCTACCAGGCCGCTTAAAGTTAACTAGTAAAAGTAGTAAATGAGGTCGAATCAGTAGGATTGGTCACAGTTAACAACTGTATATTTTTTCTAGGATCAGATCCAGCTTTTTGCAGTCTGACCATCCACCAGAGGAAAATGAGGGAAGTGTTCACCTGTGGATTGTTCATTCTTCTGTTCGACGCAGTGTTGTGTTCGGCTCTGTGGGCCGGACTTGTGCTCTTGAAGTGCTCCGGCTGTGGTGGTCTGGCAGGATTGTGGGCGTTTGGGGCAGTAAAGTGGGCCATTCTCTGGGTTTTCACCTCTGCACTGACTGATGGAAAGCCTCAGGGTGAGCTCGGCCGGTTGGTGGCTCTCCTCTGCCTTCTTTCTCCTGTGATTGAAAGTGGACGAGTTCTGATGGTGCCTCCCTCCGAGCCTTACATGGGACCACCTCTCGACTTCAGTATGCTGCTACTGGGCCTGGTGTCCTCATCACTGGCATGTGTAGTTTGGGAGAAGGGCCTCTGTGCGGATGGAAGCAGGAAAAAGGACAACAGCAAACAAAATGCCAGGCAGCTGCTTTTGAGGGTGTTGAAATACTTCAGACCAGATTCTCTTTACCTGACTGCAGCTTTTAGTTTTCTCATCTTAGGAGTTTTCTGTGAGTGTGAAGTTTTGATGTTCACCAGTATATTTCAAATGCTGCACTTTGTTATTTACTTAATCCATGACATACATTTCCCCCAACAGGTGATACGTATATCCCACTTTATCAGGGGAGGGTTATTGATATGCTGAGAGGTGAAGTGCTTCAAAACAGCTTCTACTATGCAATCGGACAGCTGACACTTGTCTCTCTTGGAAGGTAATCAAACAAACATTTCCCTTTCCTACTAACAACAGACTTACTGAACTCTGATTTGTTCAAAATATTTAAAATCTAATCTTATTTTCAACACGTCCATCTTGACAGTGCTGTGTTCTCTGGCATGCGAGGAGGCATATTCATGTGTTCTCTGGCCAGACTGAACAAGAGACTGAAGCATTTGCTGTTTCACACCCTCCTGCAGCAAGAAGTCCACTTCTTTGAGGAGAACAACCCCGGTGAGACGAGTGTCTAAATATATCTGATATGTTTGTTAAAGTTTGAGTTCCCTGTTAGAAAGTGGGACCAGTTTGACAACAGTTTGATTAACTCCATGATGTTTTACAGATATTCTAACTCTATGCAGAGATTTTGATGCCTGTTAAAGTTCTTGCCCTTTTTCCACCACACCATCAATCAGGTCATCTGTCTTCCCGTCTGCACTCGGATGTCGACAGGATGGGACGCACGGTAGCACTTAACGCAAATGCACTGGTTCGCAGCACATTCAAGACCTGCCTCATGTTCAGAGTGATGTTAAGTCTGTCCTGGGAGCTCACTGTGCTCACCTGCATAGAGATGCCACTCTTAGCAGTAGTGCAGAACAAATACATCACGTTGACAAAGGTACGTGTGGAAAATGTTGATCTGTTGATTTACAGCCCAAGTTGTGTGCATTAAAACGTGTAAAATTTACAATTAAATATGTGCAATTATCGCATTTATACTGCAGATTTTTATTTCAGATCAACTGTATTTCAAACTGGAAACACTGACATCAAAATATTTTCTTCATCAAACAGGAGCTGAAAGACAAGATCCAGGACTGTCACGCTCAGAACAAAGATCTGGCTTTCCAGACCGTCAGTGGGATTTGTACAGTTCGAAGCTTTAGAGGAGAGAAAGGTGAACAGAAGAGGTACGATGAGGCTCTGGATCAGATGTGCAAGGTTAAGAGACAGTCAGGAATCTACAGCGCCGTCTTCTGCTTAGTACGGAGGGTGAGTTGGCTGCGGCGGTCATATGCAAGCACACGCATCTCCCTACTTATCAGATTAAAGATACTAATAATAATAATTGATTTGGTTCAAAGATTTCATTAATGTTTTACCCACATTTATAAAGAGCATGTGTATGTTTCAGTTTGTTTTGTTTTCTTTTAGTTCAGCTGTAGTAACACAGTAGTACAATCATTTGTCCCTGCACTCTTTCCGTCTAGTTGGTGAGTCTGGGGATAAAGATTCTCATGTTGGTACAGGCCCGCAGTCTCATGCTGTCCGGTCACCTCAGCATTGGCAGTCTTGTGTCATTTTTTTTGTACCAGAAGCCCATGTCAAACAATTTAAAGGTATAAAAGAGTTCATGCTGCAGGTTATTTTTATGCATCTAAGTTGTCAAACATGTGTAATAGCTGGTCTTAATAAATGTTTGTTTTGTCACAGGAGATTTTGTATGCCTGTGGAGAAACGGCTTCCACAGTGGGAGTCATCTCCAAAGTGTTCAGCTATCTCGACAGGACACCTAAGTGTAAGAGGGAGGGAGATTTGGCCCCTGAGAAGTTACAGGGAGGAATTGTTTTCCAAAATGTCACCTTCACATACCCGTCAGAAAATAAACCGGCTCTGAAGGTAACTGTTTAAAACTCTGACCACTGTGTGTGGAATGAACATTAATCTGATGATGGACAGACCATCTGTTCATTCATGCAGTATGATAATACATGTTCTGCTCAGTCAGTGTCCATGGAACTGCAGCCAGGGAAGATGACAGCTCTTGTGGGTCCCTCCGGCAGTGGAAAGACTTCCTGTGTCAGTCTCCTGAAGAGGCTGTATGAACCTCAGGAGGGCCAGATCCTGCTTGATGGAGAGCCGCTGCACCATTACAAACACAAATACTTCCATCAGAAGGTGGGATGATTAAGTTGCTACTGATTTTAAGACAGTGGAGGAAAGCTCACTTTTTTAGTTGATTAGCTATTTAGAAAAACTAGTTGTGATAAAGGCGTCTGATATTTCTGACAGTTTATGATGACTATTTTGTACTGTAGTGTCTGTAAGCAGTTAATAAAGTGTCTGCCGTTTTATCCAACTACAATCAGATGTTTAGACTAAAACAGGATTTTAAAAATGAGTTTGTTCTTATCTGACGTTGCTTTTTATAACACAAACTTTGTCACACTCATTGCTTTTGCCCTGTGTGATCTCTGTTTGTTTTGTGACGGTAACGTGTTTCAGTCACAACCAGAAATGTCTGACACAATGATATTTGCACAGTTTGCCACCACTGGTGACCACTGGTCAGTCAGGATCCGGTTTGACCTCTGACCCAGTATGTGTTTTAACTTCATGTATAAATTTAGATGACCCTAGTATCCCAGAATCCTGTGCTGTTCTCCGGTTCACTGAGCTACAACATTGAGTACGGCCTGAAGGACTGCACCTTCGAGAAGGTGGAAAACACTGCAAAGAGGGCAAGCGCAGAAGACTTCATCTCTGACCTGGAAAACGGATATGACACAGGTACAGAACTGATGAAAACGTGCACACATCATATGTATTTAGTACACAATGGTCCTCAATTGTAAAAGTTCAAGGGCATCGCACTTAGTCACTATTGTTTCTTTCATACGTTCCCTGGAAAGTCCTCTTCACATATGTATGCTGTGGGAGGGGCTAGACTGAGAAACATTTTTTACGCTGTTAAGCTCATTAAACCAAAAGATTTTAAAGTTGACGTGTGAGACAGTTTCATAAGCTGGTAACATTTTAATAACATATAAAAATACAAGTCAGTATATGTACAATAGAAATGACATCAATCATTTCTTCTGTGTTGCTGCAACCTGTGCAGAGAGGTGCGTTGTGACTGAGAGATGCTGACTTAATTGGTCTGTATTGTATTATATCTTTACAGATATAGGAGAATGTGGTAAGAAACTTTCAGCTGGACAGAAGCAGTGCATCGCCATCCTCCGAGCTCTGGTTCGAGACCCGCAGGTCATCATACTGGACGAGGCAACCAGCAAACTGGATATTGAAGCACAGCATACTGTGAGTAAACATAGGCATAACAACACTACTGATGCTATATGAGAAAGTTATCCTTACTACCAAACATGACATGATATGCAGGTCGATATTAAAACATCTCAGAATCAGAAGACTTTTATTGCCATTGTCATAGAGCGCAGCTCTCTGACTAGGAACTTGATGCAGTGATTTGGTGCAACATAAACACACACAATATATACTAGTAGCTGAATAATAGATAATCATAACAGTGCAAGTGTGCTATTAAAGTGACGGTATGTGCGTGTAAGATTAATACAGATCACAGGGTGTTTATGAGACACACGGCAGAGGGAAAGAAACTGTTCTTATGGCGAGAGGTTCTGGTCCTGATGGACCGTAGCCTCCTGCC
>JAUMHF010000011.1:13557015-13578508 GCA_032359275.1 Microctenopoma steveboyesi | reverse complement strand
GAAGAGCCACCACATCAGGACAGGACTCAGCAGTTCACCTACACCTGAAAGACAAAGGCCACTCGTTTGAGGACAATCAAGTCAGAATCTTAGATCGGGTTTAAAAGAGGTGTGAAAAAAGCAGTTTACTGCAAGATTGAACAACCCTCGTTAAACAGGGGTGACGGCCTCAGGCAAAATCTATCACCCACTTACAAATATCTCAATGATACCCAGGAAGTTCCACAGTAGTTTCACTCTCTGGCTCAGGTGGTCACAATAACATACGTGAAAGCCAGAGGGGAGGACAACCCACAGGTGACCACCAACCACCAACCTGAGGACTCCACAGGGTTTATAAACCTGCTGCTCTGGAATGGAAGGTGAAACAATGTCAAGAAACCAAACAAGTCCAGTTGCTATTCTTTGATTCACAGTAATCAGTTTAGATTTTTACCTGCCGACATGTTTCATCTAGCACTGTAGCCTTCATCGGAGCGGTGTCTAAACTGATTACTGTGTTTAAAGAAGAATCAAAGAATAACAAAACGATCACACAGATTGGACACACAACAAAAGTCCAGTTGCTATTGAATAAAACCTTTTTGAGATAACCATGACCTGAATGACTGAGAAGCTTCACAAAAACAAAACTAAAGTTAATCAGTTAATTGGTCATTGGCACCTGCTGCAGACAATGAAGTGATTCATTCATGCTTCATTTTTTTGGACAAATCTCAAACAAGCAGCGACAAGCTGCAGAGAAGATCATTGGTGCACCTCTGCCCTCCCTTTATGATCTGTACACCTCAAGGGTCAGAAAGCGGGGAGAGAAAATCATCACAGACCCCTCACACCCTGGACACGACCTCTTCCAGCTTCTCCCCTCTGGCAAACGCTACAGAGCCACGTTTGCTAGAACCACACAAGAACAGTTTCTTCCCCCAGGCAATATCTGTTATAAACAACTGACTGCTGCTGCTACATGGACACAAAGTGCACTAAACTCAGCACACTGCACACACACACACACACGCACACACTTTTTTCTATCTGTACTGTCCTAGAGAAGCTACAAAAGACCAGCTTGGTCCTAATGCCCTCAGACTACCTGCAGCAGCTTAAACAAGCAGTATGATCTTTTTCATCAAAATCATATTTATATTATTTATATTATAATAACTTTAACTAGACCTATTATTGTGTTGCTTTTATTTGTTAAGTGAATAACAGCCCTCTGTGATATGTTTTATATATAAATATAAAACTATATAATATCGTTATTTTAGGGGGGGCTTGGAAAAACTTTTTTTGTGGGGGGGGGCTTCAGCCCCCCCTGAATAGACCTATCAACGCCCATGGTCCAAAGTACTTGTAGTATGATGTATGGGGGGTTGTAAATTAACATATTCAGGCACCATAGCCTTTTTCTCCCCGCAGTCGCCAGCTGGAGACTCGCTGCAGGTTCATGAAACCCTGGTGACGGCTGCAGGTAGTTTCTGACCACCTTTGTCTTTGCACACAGATCTTTTCCATCCGCTCGCTGTCGCCTGGTCTCAGCAGGATCCACTCCGACAGTGTCTCAGTGTCTCAGCGAGTCGGTTCCCTGCAGATCGTGGGGCGCGGTGAGCTGCAGCTGCACACGATGATCCTCAACATTGTCTCCTGCTCCCACGCACTCCGGAGCAACTGCGGCTTCTCCGCAGCGGTAAACGTTTTGCGGAGACCGTGGACACGTCATCCAGGTTCACCCGCAGTCAGTCGGTGAGTAAAGTGATTCAACAGAAGCTCATTAACGACCAATCGATTTTAACTGTGAATTAAAAACTTGAGCGCCTCCTGCTAATGGTTTGACTGGCCCATAAAGCAATACCACACCCACAAAAACAATGTACTTATATAAGCTTATTCAAAGTCCGCTACTTCTGTGACCTACAACTAAAATCCGCGTTTCCAACCCTGGTTTCCGTGATTAGGTTAGTACAGTTTCGACCTAATATTTCCAGCTGTTTATTAGTGTTGCTACTGTTGTTTAATGCAAACGTTAAATTACTTGGAAGTAAATAGTAGCAAATAAAAGTGGTACTAGACACGGCGGAAGGAAGGGGAGGAGACAACATCTGCATGTTGTTTTTCAGTTCAACACGAAGGATCACAGGAATAAGTCTCTGATTCTGGGTCTGGTCTAATGATCACTTTAAAGATATGCAGTTTCACGACAGACAGTGGAGAGGGATCTTTACCACTCATACTCATTACCAGCAAATGTTAATGTGCATTCAGAATTTTAGAAGAAGAATCAGTGTTATTGTCATTAAATACAGTTATTGTTACAACGAATATTTGTCTTCTGCATTTGACCCATCCCCCCTTGGGCCAGCCACAAGACACCCACTGAGCGTCTTGCTCAGGGACACACCTGGTATGGGGGAAGGGCTTGAAATCTGTGGTGGGATTTGATCCTGCCACCTCTCGCTTCCCAGTCTGATGCTTCCCATTGATTAATTCCACTGAGCTACCAGGCGGCTCATTGAGCTACCAATCAAATTAGCAGAGATTAGTTTAAATAACATGAATGACTGGTAAGTAAAACAATTCCTTCACCACTGTCTCCAACAACTCCACACTTTGTTCCCCTTTTGGCATTTTGCCTTTGTTTGAACCTCGATCGAGCAGATATAATCTCAGCTCATTCAGTAAAATGGGATCAAATGTAAGAACTGACATCAGGTCACATAGATGATCATGAGACTAACTGCGGAAACTGCTCAGTTGATGTCATTATGAAAGGGGAAAGGTTTCGCTTTATAATACATTAGACACTTGTGTCCATTGTTCATTGTTCAGTGTGTGTGGAGTAAATAAAAATACTGTCAAACCTCTCTGGATTCACATGGAGAGCTTTATTGTTTCCCATTTCATTCAGCAGCTCAACAGAAGATCAGGTCATAAGCTGTTAAAGAATTACTTTGGTCAAAGCTAAAAGTAATGTATTGACACAAAGAGAGGAAATAAGAGGACCCTGGACAGAGGCTTAAAATATTCCTGAACACATATTTTCAGTAGACCTTTGCTTGTGACTCATTTTGCATTTACTAAACCAGCTTAAAACGCGCTTGAGTCACTTTATAAACTGTTGAAAAATCCTCTCTCCTCTTTCCCTGCAGTGGCATCCATGTGGACGCTCCACCCTTCATCCCAACTCTCACTACAAGTTATGTCCACGGCACCTCGTCCACGTCTTTGCTCCACGCTACAGTGGGAGAGTGTCTGCTGAAGACTGTGGAGCGCTGGCCTGACCGAGAGGCCTTGGTCTTTCTACAGGATGGAGTCCGCAAGACATTCGCACAGTTTCAGCAGGATGTGAGTATTTCCTCATAGACGTGCACAAAACACAAGACATCAGGAACATCTTATATGCGCACGTTGATGCTCATTATTCTCTAGTCTATCACAGAGACAGATAATTATTTATCCTGAAGACATGTCACTGGATCTGTGTGGACATGTCAGAACATGCTCTGTGTGAAGATAACCTGCACGTTCTGTCCTGTTCTGGTTGTAAACTTTCACCCAGTGAACCATTAGAAACATTTCAGTCGATGTCATTAACCTGACACACAAAGTACAACCTGCCTTCTGATAACAGGTGCCATCTTAAACATTTTAATATAGGCCCACTGCTCTGTTTCCTCATCTTCCTTTACGTCTACCGTTGATTTATTCAGTGATTTTGCTAACTTATTTTATGTTGAGGTGTTAGACTTTGCTCTAAATCAGATGCAATGGTTAACTGCAATGTTAAAACTGTAACATAAATGTTTTGGTCGGGTCCAGATTTCTTTGGACAGTACTTCTTCAGCTCCAGTCCAAACTTGTTTTTTCCCTGTAGGTGGACCAGGCTGCAGCTGGACTGATGGCACTTGGACTGAAGAAGGGAGACCGGCTCGGCATGTGGGGACCCAACACTTACGAATGGATCCTGTTTCAGTTCGCAACAGCCAAAGCTGGCATCATACTGGTGAGATCTACAGCAGCAAAGTCGCTTAATATCCTTTACTTTACTTTACTTGGCAGACACTTTTATCTGAAGCCACTTACAAAGAGAAAACACCAGCAATTACCATTCAGTTCCCGTAAAATCTGAGATACTACAACAAAGAATCCACAGCACAAGACACGTTAGAGGAAGAAACACGAGTAAAGGATGAGTTTAGTTTGCTGCCGCAGCTTCACTCTTGTCCAGAAACCTCTAAAGTGAGCTGGTCTTTTCTTTCTTTCTCCTTTATGAGCAGCCTTTTGTTGTTTCGCTGCTCCACAGGTGTCTGTGAACCCAGCGTACCAGCTGCAGGAGGTGGAGTTTGCACTGCGTAAGGTGAGTTAGTTATCACTGGTTTTACTTCTTTGTCATTTTCATGAAGGTGAATCCTCTGCTCTTCTTTTCACAGGTGGGCTGTAAAGCTGTTGTCTGCCTGACACAGTTTAAGACCCAGAAGTACTGTGACATGCTGAGACAGATATGTCCAGAGTTTGAGTCGTCCAGTCCAGGAGACCTCAAGAGTGCCAGGTACCTGCTTCCATAAAAAGACCTCTAGCTGCAGAAGGTGTCTATCTCGCTAGTTTGGGGTCTCACAGCTGCAAACCAAGGCTGTTTCGAAACGGCCTCATTTAGAAGGTTCTCATAGCAAAGCTTGGAAAAACCAACCAAACCAACCAGTTTGTCTTGTTCTCTGGAATCACTTGGACAAACCAAGTCACAGGTCTCTTCTGTGGCGCCCCCTTCATTGTGCTTTACCAAACAACATTTTATTTCCAAGAGAAGACATACAAAGACTGAGTAGCTGTTCAGTCAGATGTAGGCTCATCATCCTCCCCATCTTCTGGACAGTACAACAGTAAATATGCTCGGCCACAGGTTTGCTGCCTTAAATGCTGAGCTTTCATAACCTTAGATGGTATGTGGAAAACATGCCTTTGTGTGGGCGGTACCACACCAGGGAAATCTGATCTCCTGACCTCAGTCTGTGAAGTACTTGTGTTGCAGTTCACTTTCTAGATATAAACAGGAAACGCATAGCAATAACAGAAGAAACACTGTGCTTAAGGCAGAAGACAGAACCTGCTACATTTAGCAAAATCACGACCATAAAACACGACCCACATGTTTTTATTGACTTTTCTTCCCGCTCAGACTCCCAGAACTCCGCTCTGTGATTGTTCTGGACAGTCGACAACCAGGAATGCTCCATTTTGAGGACGTGATGCAGGCAGGCAGCAGCCAGCACATGCAGCAGCTGCAGAATCTGCAGAAGAAGCTCTCGTTTGACGACCCGATAAACATCCAGTTCACTTCGGTAACTGTTGTTTTTAAATCATGGAAAAATAAACTGCACACACCTCACACTGTTTAATGGAAACAGCTGGCAATGTTTCATCCCTTAACATAAGCAAAACACATGTGCGCTCCAACAGAAGGAACGTGAACGTTTATTACCTGTTGGATAAGTAATGTTGACACTATACATTAGACTTTGTGAACCCTTGTGAAATAATGGCTACAGCAGTCACTGGAGGCACAGGTTCACATTCCTTTGCAGCACACAGAAGTTCTAGTTTATCATTTTGCTCACAGTGTTTCACCTGTGCTGTTTGTTTGTCACCAGGGCACCACTGGGACTCCCAAGGGTGCCACCTTGTCTCATCACAACATTGTCAACAACTCCTACTTCATAGGAAAAAGAATGGGATACGACTGGAGGGTGAGTGTGGATTTTCATAACCTTCTGTTTTAAGATGCATTTATATGATCAGTGTCTTTGTCATTTGTCATATTTTTGAAAAATATGATTGTGCCTCTTTCATCATGGAAGCACTTTGAATGTCTTTGTGTACGAGGTACACAGACTTTTTATGTCTTTATTTGCCCGTGCAGCCTCACACTCGTGTCTGTGTGCCTGTGCCTCTGTACCACTGCTTCGGCTCTGTGGGTGGTGGCATGTCTATGGCCATGCATGGTGTCTCCTTGATCTTTCCCTCCGCCGGGTATGATGGAAAAGCCAACATAGCAGCTCTGGAGAGTGAAAGGTAATATCACAAATCCTTAGCTGGTCTCAAATGTATAGTAATATCTTAGACCTGTTTTAAATCTGCAAGATGCAGCAGAACCTGTAAAGGATAAAATGTGCTTAGACTGTACCTTTAACCCTGGAGGTGCGTTGTGGAGGTTGATTAAGATATTAATTAAAAACAGATTTATGCTGTACAACCAAAGTCACACACTGAGTAAAAGTATTCAATATAATTTCCTTAAAACTAAACAGTGGACATGAATGTCCACTGACACAGACACGTGATGCATGGTGAGACGTCACAGGCCCAAAGAAATAAGTCCAAACATGTCTGTGAAGTATTAGTTTTATATTCTCAGATCAGGTGGACGTTTCCTGAGTGAGGATCAAATGTCATCTTTTTTCACTCCCATGGCAACAGAGAACCGCTTATGACCGCCCCGCTCCTAGTGTCAGATTACCTCCTCCCACTCCTACTGCACATTTATCCTAATGTTCACCTGCACGAATAAGTGACGAGGCAAAGAAAAATGTTTTTCAGTTTAGGGACCACTCTCAGTGCACAGACACACACAGAACAAGCACAGAACTACATAATGATTGTGACTGTGTAGATGTGAACTGATTTATTTTGTGAAGTTGTTTGTATGTTTTTCTCTCAGATGCACCTTTGTTTATGGCACTCCCACCATGTATGTTGACATGGTTAGTCAGCCCAACTTGGCTGAATATGATTTGTCGTCTGTAGAAGCAGGTGAGGAGAAGATTCTGTTTTTATGAGCTGCTTTTATCCATTTTGTGACCATTTCAGTGATTGGATGCATTTTTGACGTTGACATTTTGTTCCGAGGACATTTTCCATAAGCTTGATTGGTTCTCCTGCAGGTTACTGTACATGCTCTTCTGTTTGTCATTGCACTGTAGGCATCATGGCTGGTTCCCCTTGCCCTCCAGAACTTATAAAGAAGATCATTTCTGTAATGGGCATTAAAGGAATAACAGTGAGTGACGTTTTACAAATATGACTTGACTAACTCTCAGGAAAGCACCCACTGGCTCGCATAAAGTAAATACAGGAAACCCTCAGCAGTAGATCAACAGATGTATTTATGGACAAAAAGAAGATTTAGTTTTATAAAAGGTTTATTGGATGTGAACATGTTACCACTTCCAAAAAGTCCAGGAAATGTTGAGACAGAAAATACACGAGCAAAGTCAACTTTTTCAGTTGGTGTGAAAAAAACACGGTTAACATTTTCTTATAGTTTAAATCATCTTTAAGATGTTAAAATGTTAAGTACATGACAAAATGCATATAAGTAAAGACGCACTGGGTCTGTAGAATTTATTTGCACACATTCAAAGTGAAATTAAAAATAATGTTTTGTAGATGTTTGCATCTTAAAATACCTTCTGAAAGACAGATGGAGCTTAGAGTCTGCACTGTTTGATCCACCAATAATCTCACCCACATCTTCAGTGTCTTGTCTCATAGGCTTCAGGGAAATGACTCTTCATCTTCATAAGCTGTGTCCTGTTTGTGGTCACTGTAACTGTCATCACAGAAGTAGTAAATGGGTGTTTTTAGTTTTAAGAAATGCCTTTCCTTGCATTTTTATCTTGTTTTAATTATTGGTAATTCAGCAATTATTTAATAGCATTCAACCACCAAAATAAAATACAAAAAACATTCTCAACAATTATGGAAATGGAAATGGGAATTAGGTGACCTGCAGCTTTATGAAGCTGCACCACTCTGTTGTGTCCAGTAGTGTTACTGAGTTTTACTGCATACATTATCTTTGGGTGACTATAGACACCAGCTGCTCACACCATTGCGTTGATAACAGGCTATTGCCTCACAGTTTTATGCCTCTATCAACCATCAAGCTGCACTTTGCATGCTCATCTGTCCACACTCGTATTCTGTCAGTATTATGGACATTTGTGCCAGATGTGATGAAATTCCCTCATTAAGTGATAAATGAACACGTATATTTGTGTAATGAATGTTCGAAGACAAAAATGAGCTGGATGTTTTTCTATACTGCTCATCTACCATTTCTGAGGCTTAGAAATCCTTTGCACTACTCTGTCCAAATACTTTGAGATTCACACAATCTAATGTTATCTCAGAAGCTACATGCCGCTATTGACTGATGTACAGAAGAGCAGCGCTGCAACAGCGGCAGTAGAGTAGAGGGACTGGTGTTTGACTGACTTCATTTTAGCTGAACATGCTTATCAAGACAAATTTGTCTCCAACACTCGTTGTAGCCCTTTTTTATTGAAGTGTGTATTTTATTTTGGTGGTTACCAGTAGGTTGTCCACTCAGTGTTATTAGTTTTAGCTGTACATGAATTAAAGGTATAAAGATCATCATGTGTTTGGCTGGCTGAAGACTATGATCATGTTGGGGACGACATTTTGAAAGATGGTCTTGAAGTAGAATGAGATGCTTTTGTTGCTCTTTGTAGCCAGTCACCTGGAGAGCTTCTCCTCAGCGTCTCCTGTGGAAAAGGCACCAAATCAGCAGCCAAATTAAACAGTCTGCCCCTTAACCAGAGATCCCATAACCTGGGCTTGGTCTACTGGACCCCAGGGCCAACATGGAAAAGTTCACACAGGGACAAAGGGAGGACTAAAGGTTCTGTGGTCGGAGAGGGAGAAGTGAAAAACAAAATCATGCAAAGCCAATCTGGGCCACTCCAAAACCACCTTAAACCTCATGTGGCAATATACGAATCCAATAACCCATTATACAGAGTCCCAGATGAAAACCAGAGTTCTAGACCATCACAGGAGGAATGTGATTGTGGGCTTAAGTCGAGGCCAGGGTGTGCTTTCAAACCTAGTGATCAGTGAGGGTGTCACTTGGAAACATTTACCTTGTGTATCATTTGGGTTCAATGTCAGGTGTCTCCAGTTACGTTACACCAGCAGCACATTAAAACATTTTTTTAGAAGGTTATTTTGAAGCCTCTATTTCAGGGATTGAAGACTTGTCTTTGGCGACACCTAGTGTCCTTTCTGTAGACTTTCTGAGGGCATTGCAGCTAAAATAAAGTTCAAAAATGGACTCATCCTCTGGCAGATACTGTACCTGTACAGCTGCATGTTCAGTGACGTGTGCCTTTTTTGGTCCTCTTTCCCTTGACTCTGCAGCTGCTGAAGGCAGTGCTCTCCCGTACTTGCTTGCCTTTCTGCGCAGATGGAGAAGCACACACAGCATCTAGACGATTGCGGCTAGAGTCCATCCACCTACCGATAGAAACCAAAACACTGGAGATTGAGTGTTCGTGCTGACTACTTGATCTCGTCGAGTCAGTGTCTGTAACACATTTGTGCATGAGGATAAAGCCATAGCCACAGCCAGACAGAGCACCTGCAGAGCTTTTGCAAGTTTATTATTAGCCTTACTCGACCGTAACGGTCTATTTTGCTCAAACATTACAAGAGAACAAAAACTTTATGTGAGGAAATACAAAGAGCATATTATTAAAAAAAGAAGATCCTCTCGTGACCATGACGACCACGAGTGTGACTTACAATAGTCACGTCTGCCACACTACAGATGGAGAGCTGGTTAGGATTTGTGTGCAGTGAATCTGCAACAGCTTTGTGTTGTTTGTGTTTCAGATGAGTCTCTTACTTGCGTAGTGGATTTAGCTGACACGTGCAGGTCCACGGGTTGTTGGAAAGGGTGAGGTTTTGGAGGGTACCATACTCCAGGCTTCTGGGAAGAGACCTTAGCTTATTGTTGCCCAGGTCCAGTGACTTGACCGCCGTCACACCAGTAAAAGCATCATCGGAGAACTAGAGAAAAGCAGAGAAAGGCACAAGTTCTTAAATCACGACCCACCACCAGCGCTCATCTTTGTGTCCGTCAGGAAGCAGCCCGATGCAGAGTGAGGAAATCTCGCCAATGTTCCCCTGTCATGAAAGCCCCCCCCCCATCCTTCCTCCTGCACAAGCACTTACGTAAACACTGACAGTCACTGCTCTCACTTTTCTGTCTGCCTCTCCTTCATATGTGTCTGTGAGCGTGCTAAAAGCTTCAGAGAGGTGCTAAGTGAACTGGTCTACGTCGTGTCAAGTTGTGTCTCCTCTAGGAGAAGGAGGAAGGCACATCAGAGAGCAGCCGAGCTTTGAAGGGTCGTTTTATGAGAGTCTGGAGGAGATGAAGCTGTTTGGAAAATTCCACTGTAGAGCGACAAGTAGGCTGGTTGAGGCTCTGGTATTTTGAAGCAATGGAAGATGGATGACTTCCAGCATGGCTGAGGTGTTTTCACTCTGTCGTCTCTTCTCTTCTCTGCCAAGAAGGCTCGCAAAGGGCCCAATTGTCCATTCAAGCTGTGGTGATGGCGAGCTAAAAATATTCCTCTTCATGCACTGTGGAAAACCCTACCTCTATTTACCTGTGCCCTAACCCCAGCTGACCTGTTTACAAGACCCTCAGAGTCAAAGCAGAAAACACACCTTTCTGAAAATAACATTTGTGTAATAATTAGACTCTGACATGCTTGGCTAAGGTCCAGCAAACAAAAACACTCTAAAAATATCTGTAATTGGAAAATGGTTTAATCTTGACGGCCACGTGTGCTGCGCTTGCCATCTCCTGCTGCTTCCACCTGGCTCTTGCACAGGCCCAGCGTGAGAAGGTTGTTATTTTACAGTTGTCCACCTCCACTCAAATATTGGATTAACCTAAAGCATGAAAAGTTTGAAAAGTGGTGCAGTATAGCAGCGAGGTTAGACTCTATACATTCATACTACAGCTGTGTAAGGGCTGGACGAGCTGGGGCATGAGAGCAGATGAACTCACCCTTTATAATATTTTAAAGCATGTATGAAAGTAAGATGTTTTTCCCAGAGTCCACTCTGAATAATATTACTGTCGTGTATCTCTATGTCCTACGTGAAAGTCCTGCCAGTGTTGTCACATTTCTTCTTCATCTTGGAGCATGACATAAAGCACTTCTGAATCTAAACAGGGAAAAATTATGCATCAGGTTTGCGTTACTGGAACACTGTTAAGTGAAAAAGCAGGAAGATTCAAACCATTGGATAAAGATTCACAGAAGTGGTTGGATATTTATAGTATAATGGTAATGATGGGGGTTTTAATAGGACTAGTGAAGAAGAGCCAGGGTAGAATCAACAGCTAGACAAACTGTATAATGGACATAAAATGAGAAAAATGCTTGCTGTCGTTCTGCAGGGAGGTGTTGACAGCTGGTAGGTCTGAGCATGTAAATATGCTGGTGAAATGTTGGTTTGCCAAACCAAAACAAATATTAATACATAAACATGAGATTTGTTATTTAATGTACTTAACGTTGCAGAATGGAATTGATTCTTAAAAAGCTCATTTACGTTTGTCATATCATCTTTGTGGAAATTTGACTCTTAAAAAATCTTTACAAACTATATTTTCTGCCACATGCTCTGCATCACTTTGTAATTAGTGAAATATTTTGAAAAAGCTTCAGACATGAGACACCAGGAACACTTCAACACACTTCTCTATTGTAGCGAACTGTTAGCACTTTGATATGTGTTAGTGGCTAGAATCGTGACTGACCTTCTCCAGACCCATGTTGCCCAGGTGTAGTCTCTCCATGTAACGTCCAAAGCTCTGGAAGGCGTTGTCTGGGATGGTCCTCATAGGGTTCCTCCCAAGTGTGAGTTCCTCCACCACACGTAGTTTGCTCATTGCCGCACTGGGATAGGTGACCAGCTTGTTCCCGTCCAGGTGAAGTCCAGCAAGGTTCTCCACATCATCCAGAGAGCCCGGCTGCAGGTTGGTCAGCTCGTTCTCACTTATGTGCAGCCAGCGCAGGTCTTTGGCTCCTGTAAAGGTTCCCGCCCGCAGCTCCCTGAGCTTGTTGTTGTTGAGCTGCAGAATGAAGAGGTTGATCATAGGGGAGAAGATGCCCTTGGCCAGGTCGCTGATCTTGTTCCCATCTAGGTAGAGGTAGGTGAGCTCTGTGAGATCCTCAAAGGCCCCGGGCTTGATGCTGGTGATCTCATTGTTGGACAGATAGAGGTAGATGAGCTTCTTTAGCCCCTTGAAGGCCTGGGATCTGATCTCTCGCAGCTGACAGTGCTGCATGTGAAGAGAAATGAGACCTTTGCTTTCACTGAAGGCCCCTGTGGGTATGCTGCTCAAGTTGTTCCTCTGGAGGTTGAGCAAACGGGTGGCCTCTGACACCCGGGGGATCTTCTTCAGTCCAACACTGTCACAAATGACATGCTGAAGGTCACCGTGGCAGTGGCACAAGCTCGGGCACTGGCTCGGGGCTCCCTGCACCGCGGGGCCCTGAACCAGGAGACAGGTCCCTAGCAACAGCCAGCTCACACAACGCATCCTGACAGGGTCCTGAAATATCAGTGAGGTGGATAGACTGCCTTCAAGCCTTAGTAAAACAAGTACAAGCAGAAGGTCCTGTAAGCTGCCTCTGAGAGAAGCAGAGCAGAGCTGTAAAAAGAAAAGTGTGTTTGTGCTGAGGGAGCGAGAGACGGAGTGAAAAGGTGAGTGACTGAGCAAAGGTGGGCAGTGCAGAGAGAGACATTCGCTTGGAGAGGAGGATGGTCAGTCAACAGAACACACACGGCACTATTTATAACATTTACTTGTGGAAAAAAATGAGGAGAGTTTGCCAAAGTGTTGGAGTGAGAGATTTGCAAGAGGAAGTCAAGTGTCTGTGAGAATTTAACCCTGAACGAGCGAGAAGACGACACTGCGGCACTCACTCTTCACTGCTGGCCTCGTTTTTACCCAACTTATATGACACGCTGACGATCGCAGCAACAAAAAAGGTTTATACGCTTTTATAACAGCTGAGCAACATTCATGTGACTGTTTAACAACGTGGCACGAGCTCAGGTCCAGTGTGTGCACACTTGCCAGAGGCCTCTATTGTTTTTCAGTCTGCGGCTGCAGGAAAAGGAGCCACTCCCAAGCAGCTGTTTCAGGACCTGTGATAGTCTCCAGATGCTTGGCAAGAACCCAAGTCATAACAATTACAAAGGACGCTTTGATCATCCCGGGAATGAACGTTTGAGATACCACAGCACATTCCTGTGGGCTTTCTTTGTTTTGAAAAAGAGCACTGTATTAAGTAATGATCTTCATCAGGATCAGTGGAACCTGTGGCCGTCAGGTTTCAGCTGCATGAGACTGTCTACAGTACAAAGACGTGCACCTAACAGAACAGGCAGGTCTCAGAACAGAGCTGAGTGCTGGTGTTGGTTACACGTGCTCTTAATAATAAGAACAGTTTTAGAGACGTAGAAGCAGAATGTTTTTTGACGGGTTCAGGTCAGAGGAAGGTTTGGCTTCACAAGGTGAACGGACCCGCCCAGAATAATGGAATCTAGAGTTTACTTAACAAATGTAGCATTTTATTGGGAATATCTTCTCCTCCGTGACATTGACTTCAGCCTTTCTGTTTGTTTTGACTTTGCACCTGTGAGCAGTGAATACCGTATTTTATGGGTTAGGATATGTTTATTTTATCGGTTATTTAATGTCTCAGACATCATTAAATATACTTCAGTTTTTGGACAAAAGTAATAGAAAATTGTTCTGCAACTTTGACATTTCCTGTTTTATGTCCCTCTCGCCTCAACAACCTGTGTTTGGTTGACAGATTATATACGGCACCACGGAGAACAGCCCTGCGACGTTCTGTGGCGCCCCAACAGACAACCTGCAGAGGAAGTTGGACACTGTCGGTTACGTCGTTGAACACATTGAGGTAGAACATGTGTCAAAAAAATAAATGTTAAAAAAAAGGAACAGTTATCATTCTTTATCTCATCAGCAGGTAATTTAAAAAATATTTCATTTTAAATTTTTTGTGTGTCAAATATTGTTTCATTTTAATATCAATGAACCTTCATTGGTGATTAAATTAAAAAATAAATATGTGGATTGACTCCTCCACAGGCTAAAGTTGTGGACCCTACGACTGGTCATGTGGTACCGTTGGGAATGTCAGGGGAGATTTGGATCAGAGGACACTGTGTGATGTTGGAATACTGGGGCGATGAAGCCAAAACACACGAGTGCATCACTAGAGAGGGCTGGTACAAAACTGGGTGAGTGGAAGCTCTCAGGGATTGTATGTCTTGTACTTTATACAAAAAAGTAAATGAATAAAATTAGTCACCGGACATTAAGGACTGTGGCCACAAAGGTGACCAAGAACCCAGCAGTGACTCAGAGTTTTCTCCGAGTGCAGAGAAGCTTCAAGCTCCCAGAAAGACATGAAGCTGTAATTATTGCCAAAAGGGCCTAATAAGAGGGTCAGACGTACAGTAAATTAGAGACTTTTTACTTTAATTGTGAAAATATTTCTTAATTTTTTAAAATTTCTTTCTGCTCTTACCCTGACGTGTTTAATACGCAGAGACCTCGGCAGCATGGACGCGTACGGTTACTGTCGGATCGACGGCAGGATTAAAGACATGATCATCAGAGGAGGAGAGAACATTTATCCGGCTGAGATCGAACAGTTCCTGCACACGCACCCCAAAGTGAAGGAGGCACAGGTGAGCTGAACAGTGTGTGAGGCGACTATCGTCATTTCAGTGAGCTGCTTCTCTCTCTGTAGCTGCAGAGCATCACTTTTTTCTCTCGGTTTATCAGGTGGTTGGGGTTGAGGATCCTCGTCTGGGTGAGGAGGTGTGTGCCTGCATCAAACTGGTTGACGGACAGGACTGCACTGCAGAAGAAATCAAAGCCTACTGCAAGGGCCAGGTGAGGTTTGTTCATTCACTAAGAGCTGCAAGGATTTTTACTTTACATGCTTTTCATTCTTCAGAGAGTTTGGATTACTCACTATCTTCATCTCCTTCTTTAAGATTACTCACTTCAAGATTCCTCGCTATGTACTTTTTGTGACCAGCTACCCGCTCACTGTTACTGGAAAGGTAATTTCCCAAAGACAGTTGGCTGCTTTGGTTCGTTTGAGTTTTGGACTTTTAGACGTCCCGTTGACCTGTAATGACATCGACGGACAACAATCTGCTCATTCGTCACATTTCTCTTCCTCTTCTGCAGATCCAGAAGCACAAACTACGTGACCAGGCTGAGAAGCAGCTGGGACTGAAGAAGGCAAAGGGAGATACTTCAACTCTTTTATGAAGAATTAAATTACTGTACATCGTTAAGCGCAGACTCCAGCTGTGGATTGGGGTTTACAGAACAACCACTCCAGAAAAAAAAGGGGAGACAGCCTGAATCATCTGTAGACATGTTGGTTGTGCGCATCCTCCTGCAACCACATTAACAGGAATATGCATAGTTGTACTACTGGAAGTAATCATCCTGAGCTCCTCATCAGGAAGGTCCAGTCCATGAGTGGAAAAGGTTGCACCTCAGGTCTTCTCCAAAATAACTGTTTTATCATTTTATATGTTATTGTTTAATTATACATAGAATATATGGACATTTTAAACACTTAAAATGATCCACAGTTGAGTTGATGTCTTGTGAAGCCCCTAAAATGTACAATAGTTCAGGGTTTAAAGAGCCACTTGGTTCACCTGCTTTTTTTATCCTGCAGAAAATTATAAAAATGCTTTTACATCAACTTTAAATAAACCTTTTACCACAATATTAAAACCAGGCTTGGGTATTTCCGTCTTTACGGGAAAAATGAAGGTACTTCTATTGATCTTTATGGCAGGTGCAGAAATCCTAAGCCCTAGGAATGCCATTAGGAGGCGCTGATGGAAAATGAGCGAGTATCACACACACAGCAAAAGCTGTAAAAATTTTGGACGATGTCGTGTTCTGTCTAGACCTGAAGGACTTGGCCCAGAAAAAGTTCTTTAGAGCCCAAAAGTAAACAAATGGTGCCCCTCGTCTTTGGATTGAAAGTTTCAGGACGCAGTATTCTTGAAGAACGTGCCAGGTGCAAGGCTCAACCAGTAAATGTGCTCCGTTATACGCCCTGGATGTTAACGCCAGAGGAATGTACGTTTTTGAGAAAGGGTATTAATAGTTCAGAGACTAAGAGGTTTTACAAGCAGCACTAAGTCCCTTCTGTCTGAACACTTAAGACATTTTTGTCAAATTGTTTCGGACTGAATTTGATATTTTTGTGCCAGTAGTAATCAGCTGTAATAATCTTGTATCAACAGCTGCAGGCATCAGCAAAAACTGTCTAGTCTCCCTCTTGTGGTAAGAAGGAGCACCACACCTAAAAATGCACTTTGAAGAAGAAGAAGTAGAAGCAGAATGCACTTTATTGGTCATTGACACATTTTTATCAATGACCAAAATTGATTCTCTGCATTTGACCCATCCCCCCTTTGGGGGAGCAGTGAGCAGGCGGCACTCAGGGACACACCTGGTATGGGGGGGATGGGCTGGGTGACTCATCTGGGAATCGATCCCGCTGTTCCTGCATCCCAGCCCTCTGCCTTCACCACTAAGCTACCAGGGCGAAACAGACAATAATACCCAAGGCGGCGTGTTAACGAAACACATATCTCTCTACGATACTGTTGGCTTGTTTTCACATTCAAGTGAACATTACAGTTTGGAAATGCATTATTCAGTCAAAACTATGACTGAGGAAACAACTGACACCACTGGGATGAAGTGAAACACAGACCGCACGCAAGGTCTCACTGAGGTGGTTCTGTTTGAACGGGAGCAAGAACAAAAGTGCTGCAAAAATTGCACTAAAAAATAATTTACTTTCCCATATTTTTATAAACACGGAGCTGTCCACAAACTGCTGCTGACATTGTGAAAAACAATTGCTATAGCGCGCTCTCACAGAGAGTAACTGTATCCACTTATACTGAAAACATTGTCCCACATCAGTACGTCAGCTTTAACTTAGTCCTTGGGCAGTGGGATCCCAACTGCTGCCTGCTGTCCCTGCATCTGCTGCTCTGCTTTGGCCACCTGCTCCTCGGCGCAGCAGTCCTGCAGAAACACTGCAGCCAGGTTGCGCAGGCGGGGGCTCTCTGAGATGGAGAAGCGCAGCATGCACTGCACTATGGCGGGATCGGTGACCTCAGAGCGAGACAAGGGCGTTATAAGGTTCATGAGGGTGGTGATGGCGGACAGGACGATCTCCTCCCTCTGGCTTGACAGACAATTCGTGACTAAGCTGATCCCACTGTTCTGCAGGATGATGTCTTTGCATTCAGGGTGCATACTGAGGTTACACAGCCCCCCTGAGAACAAGAGAAGTGATCAACAATGATACAATTACAGTTTTATGACATTTTCACAATGTAAATAGAGTTTCTGTTGGTGTGAAACTCACCCATCCCAAACTCCACAAAGTTCTCATTCTCCTCAGTCAACATGTCCAAGAACAGGTCGGTTACTTGCAGCTCCCTCAGATACTCTATGTTCTTTGGGTCATATGCAAAATTGGCCAAGTTAGCCAGAACTTGCTCCTTTGCATCTGATGAAACGAGACGTTATGTGAGCAACTTGAAAATAATAACTGTTAGAGCAACTTTATATAAAGGGCTGATAAATCAACCAGTTAATTAAATGTATTTTCAATCATAACAGACACACTGTTGGAGTTACACGAGCCTCAAATACAGAGAAGCTACGGATTTGGCAGGCTGTACTCCAGCTATGAAAAGTTTCTTCTGGTCATATATTTGACTAAAAGACCGAATTTTCTTAACTTTTATAACACACATTTATTGGATCACGTCCACACACGTACTCGCGATGGCCTGGTGTCAAAACGCGTACGTCTGTGGTTATATTTTATGCCGTGTCACTGCCTTTCTGAAAAAATAACAGTAACTAATTGACGACAAAACTGTTAAGTAGCTAACTGCCCACCTTCACTTTCCGTATCCTGAAATTCAGTGACGAGATTTTGTAAATATTCAAACCGGTCAAAGTTTTCAGAGCCTTTTCTCCACATAATAAGTCCGAAGTCAACGTTAACCTTGAAGTTCAGCACATTAACATTTATCGACATAAACAAACCGAGAATGCGTTTATAAACAACCACTTCCCGGTTTGGTCCGTCCCTAAAATACGTCCGCAGTCTTATGAAAAAAGTTCCGCGCACAGTTTGTCAGTTTACGTTTCATATTTGTGAAGGGAGTCTTTGTACGCTCAGACTGGTTCAGCCTGTAGTGGTTTTATTTTTGTTTTTATTATAGTTACCGAGTTAGTTTAGTAATAATAAAATATATTTATCAGTCGGTGAGCTGCAGCACGGGCATCATGTCAAGAATAGCGTTTTGCTTCCTGCGAAACAACTGTGCGTTTTCCAGAGCTCTACAGAGACCATGGACACAACATCCACGATTACCTGCAGCAAGTCGGTGAGTAATGAAAATACAATAAACTGACATTCAGTCGAAAACATTCTCAGTTTGAAGCTAATATAAATTAGAAGCGTTATTTATGTAAAAAGGGAAAGTTTCACATTTAGGTTAGTTTAACCTCTACGCGCGTGTTATTAATCTGTAAAAAGATTAAAACACTAGAAACAGCATTTACTAAATATGAAAACTACCACAGACCTTCTGGAAGTTTCAATTCAACTTGACTACATGAGCTAATTTTAGAAAGCTGTTAGTAAACCACAAACAGAAATGAAGAGCAGCTTCAGGGGTGGATGATCAAAAATACTTAAATGTAAGTTTTATATAACTTTTTATTTCTTTTATTTCAAGGCACATTTTACAATGTGTATTAACCAAATAAACTAAATATACATTTTATTAATAATTATTTATTTAATTATTTGTTATCTCTCACAAAATAATAACAAAAGATCTATGCACTATGCAGATTTTTACAAAACTGCATAGTGTTGATTATTCATCTTGAGATTTATAATACATACATATATTTAGTCCAGTGTCATTCTGGTTAACCTCACCCATCATATAAAACTATGCTTTACTGTTAGATCAAGGTGCTAAAACTTTATCATGAGTCAAAGGTTTGTGTTTGGATCTCTGTCGACAGTCGTGCTCAATTTAATTGTCTCCTACCAAATTCTCTAAATCTAACAACATAAGCGAGCCAGGTTTAGAGAACAGACTGTGACTGAAAGAGTCAGGAAAACAGAACAAAAAAACTGAACAGTAGGAGAATCCTTATCTTTTTTAAATAAAAATTATTTGCCCCCCGGAAAAGTATAGAAATGCACTAAGGTGCCTTCAAACGGCATGTAAATCTAATACTAGAATAAATAATTATCAAAATATTCTGTGAATCTATGAGCTAATCCATTGGTTGGTTGTTTCGGTGCTACTCATAAAATGTCACATTTAAAAAAAACAAGAAATAACAGCAGATAATGTTGTGTGTCATCAGCATAGTTTATAAATTGACCTTAGACATAGATTTGAGGTACTTAGTAACTCAAAGAGTTAGTTAGTGGGTAAAGCAGTCATCCGTGAAACAAAGGGTTAGGTATTAGTCTCTACTACTCCCTTCAGGCTACGATTCAAGATGTTGTTAGACAAGACACAGAAACCCTGTAGTAGTGCTGACATGTACTGTCTGGCAGTATAAGTCATTTTACATTGCAAGTAACCTTCAAATACAGTGGAGGAAATAATTATTTGACCCCTCGCTGATTTTGTAAGTTGGTAATAAATTAAAAGTCTGTAAACAGTATTGTTGTAATGATAGGTTTATTTCAACAGTGACAGATAAAACATCAAAAGGAAAATTGAATTGTTGAATTGCAATTGTTTGAAAATTGTTTAAAAATTGTTTGAAAATGGAAGGAGCACAAAATGAGCATCAATCAACCTCGGTCTGGGGCTCTACGCAAGATCTCACGTCAGTGATTCTGAGAAAGGTGAGATCTCCTTCTCTCTGCCAGGAAACTGAAAATGGGTCCTGGATGGGTGTTCCAGCACGAGATTAACCCAAAACATACTGTGAAGGCAACAAAGGAGTGGCTCAAGAAGACGCACATTAGGGTCATGGAGGGGCCTATGGAAGGAGCTGAAGCTCAAAGTTGCACAGAGAAACCTTCAGAAACTTGAAACCTTAGTGATGTAGAAATGATGATGAGCAAAAAGGAGTGGAGCAAAATTCCTTCTAAAATGTGCACAAACTTGGATTAGTTACTAGACACGTTTTACCTCTGTGCTTGTATTAAGTCTTTTTTGTTAGAGGGTTCAAATACTTATTTCACTCAATGAAATGCAAATCAGTTTCTATCTTTTATTTAAAGTTACTTTTTCAATTTTCCTTTGATGTGCTTCCTGTCACTGTGAAAAAAACTAAAACTACCATTGAAATTACACTGTTCTAAAACTCTGAGACAAACTTACAAAATCAGAGAGGGGTCAAATAATTATTTCCTCCACTGTAGTTACAGTATATCACCTGTAGCCACCATAAACTGCAGTTGCCAAATATTTCTATTCAATTCAGCTTTATTTATATAGCGCCAATTCACAACATAAGTCATCTCTTTACAGTGTGAGGTTTAAGACCATACACATTATATAAATATATAGAGAAAAACCCAACAGTCCCACTTGAGCGAGCACTGAAAAGAAATGTTCTATCTCCTCTTTCCCTGCAGTGGCATCCATGTGGACGCTCCACCCTTCATCCCAACTCTCACTACAAGTTATGTCCACGGCACCTCGTCCACGTCTTTGCTCCACGCTACAGTGGGAGAGTGTCTGCTGAAGACTGTGGAGCGCTGGCCTGACCGAGAGGCCTTGGTCTTTCTACAGGATGGAGTCCGCAAGACATTCGCACAGTTTCAGCAGGATGTGAGTATTTCCTCACAGTTTATACACTACAAACGTCTGTCAGTGAGTCTAAGATGAAGAAAATAAAAATTCTACCCTACCCTGAAAGTTCCTTAACCTCAATATTATTAGAGAAAAGTCTGTGCAGAAGAAATATGTCTCCCTTTGGTTCATTGATAAGTTACGTCACAGATTGTTGTCATGTTTTCAGATAGCAGATATCACGTAAAACATTTCAAATAATAATTCCGTTCACTAGCCGTTTCATTGTCTACTGTAAATTTACAGCATTTAGTAAAACGTCTGGTAATATCGTCTTATAAAGCCTGCTTGCAGGTACGGTGAGAGATTAAATTTGAGGCTTGTTCCTTCTCAGAACCCTCTAAGTCCAGTCCAAAGTTGTTTTTTGTCCCCGTAGGTGGACCAGGCTGCAGCTGGACTGATGGCACTTGGACTGAAGAAGGGAGACCGGCTCGGCATGTGGGGACCCAACACTTACGAATGGATCCTGTTTCAGTTCGCAACAGCCAAAGCTGGCATCATACTGGTGAGATCTACAGCAGCAAAGCCGCTTAATATCCACAGCACAAGACACGTTAGAGGAAAAAACACGAGTAAAGGATGAATTTAGTTTGCTGCCGCAGCTTCACTCTTGTCCAGAAACCTCTAAAGTGAGCTGGTCTTTTCTTTCTTTCTCCTTTAT
>JAUMHF010000011.1:13538152-13550024 GCA_032359275.1 Microctenopoma steveboyesi | reverse complement strand
CATAGTGGTTCATTGTGTTGGGTCTTCCTTTAGGGGCAGAGGAGCACTCAAAGTGGTCTAGCTCCTCTACCAGCTCCCCACAGAAGCGTTTTTCAAACACTGGGAAGCGATACACCCTTGGAGCTAAAACAGACACATGGGAATAAATCAAAAATGATGCATTTCATATGCATCAATACACCTTTGATGAACTGAGATATCATTAAACAAGTGAGATTTTGCAGGGAGTGACAGGGGGCCTCTGCTGGTGCCAGAACGTTTCTAATTGATGACGCTTTTGATTGCTTACAGAATTTGGTGTCAGCAACATGAAAGCATGAATCCATCCTGCTTTGTATCAACGGTTCAGGCTGGTGGTCGTGGTGTATTGGTGGGGGGGGACATTTTCTTGGCACACTTTTGGCCCCTTAGTACTAATTGATCATCGTTGAAACACCACAGCCTACCTGAGTGTTGTTGCTGACCATGTCCACCCCTTTATGACCAGTGTACCCATCTTCTGATGGCTGCTATCAATAGTGGGGGAGCATTCTCTTTTCTCTTTATTAGTGGGGGAGCATGAAATTTATTAGTGGGGGATAAATCTTTTTAGGTGCCTACTAATAAAATGTCATTTTAATGGAGGCACCTATTGTTCTCCACCTCTAAACTGGCTTCTTTATTAGGTGCCTGCCATTAAAAAAAGAATGAGAGGCAGACGCCGACCGGCGTCTTTCGGCGACAGTCATGCTCCCCCACGCGATCAGTTTCCTTGTTTGGTCCGTCCCTGAAATGTGTCCGCTGTAGGAATATGTTCAGTTTAAACGTTTTTACGTTTTAAAAGAAACCCGTGTTAAAGATTAAAATACAGATGAAACTAATTATTTTTATACATGTATCTTACATTTTCTACGTAGGTAGTTTAGTGTCAGCCATGACGTTTTGAGGGTTATTTTGGTTGACAATATCTGGAAACGGAAGTACGTGAAGGAGGTGTGTACAACCGTGAGCAGTGAGTTACTGGCGCCTTCAGAGGTCAGATAAAAAGCTAATTTGCATTAGTTTTACCTTTTTAATCTCTTCTGCTGCTGCTTTAATTGAGCTATAATGAAGCAACACAAACTGTCGGCTTCAAAGCGTCTGACCAAACCCATTTTGTTAGGGACAATATTTGTTGGACTAGCTGCTGCTTTCATAAACAGGTATGTTTGATTTGTTGCACCTTGTTGTTTTCGTTTGCATGAATTGTCAACTGGAAACGTTATATATTGCATCTTCCTACATATCGATTGAGAGCAATAACCTTATTTCGTGAATCAGTTATATAAATATACAGATACTGTTCAGCTGCATACGAGGTGCAACAGTGTGCATGTAAATGTCATAAATTATGCTGGTAATCAATATTTTATATAAAATCTGATGTAAAATAAGTACTCCTTTACTAAGTGTCAGATTGTAGTGAAGCATGAAATATAAATACCTACCTAAAGTTGTACTTGTGTTTACAGTACCAGTACTAACGGTGCCAAATAAACAACAACAAAGGCTGCAACCAGTAACCAAAAAACAAGATTTATGTAGACTAAAATGTCAATGAAAGTGTTTTTCCTGAGACAGACAAAACAGATTTAAATGTCATGTTTTGTTCTACCTGCAGCCCAACTGATATTCAGTAACATATAGAGCCTGATAACATGGAATCAGGTCATCCAAATTAAATAATAAATGAAACTCATTTGTTTCACTTTAGCATTGGTAAATTCTGAAATATAATAATAAATTACTTTCCTTGTCTGAAAGGCTCCATTTACTGTAAAAGGTTGAAACTGTGGCTGATTCCTTCATAATCATCAATGTGACGCCTCCTCCCTTGTGCAGGCACAAGTTCTTTGAGGACATAGTCGAGCTCAGGGCCCAGGAACGGACACGCACAGAGGCCAAGAGGATCGAGGTCCTTGAGAGGAGGCAGAGGCAGGTGGAAGAGTTGGCAGAGAAGAGGAAAGGAAGGGACAGCTGAACTACTACTATTGTACCACTGAGTGCTTCTGGAGCAGAGGTGGTGTTTAGCAGATGTGGACACTACACACAGTACATCCCACTGTGCATGGCCTGATTCCCTCATGTAAAGTTGGCCGAATGAACATGCTTTTACAAAGTGGATTTATTCCGAGGAACCCACACATATCGGTGTCCAGTAAATACAAAGGCAGACACCTGTGCTTTAATCATGCAACAAGCAAAACTGTTTGCACTTTGAATGTATTTTGGCTAATTTACACAGATGAACTATGTATTCTGTGCTGAGACGTGATCATTAATAATTAAACACCCAAAGTGATAAAATGTTGTAGGTTCAACCATTTTTCTAGTACCTAAACATTTGTCCAACAGGGGGCAGTGTTGCTTATGACTGACAGAAATATGTCCGTGTTTTTGCAGGTTTAACCCTCGTTAACATATACTTTATATTTTATAACTGTGCATTTTAGATGTATGGAATTTTCTGTTGGTTTACATTCCATCCTGTTCAGTAAAAATAAAGTAAACGGCCCACACTGAAAACATATCTCTGAAGGTTTTAAGCAGTGACAAGCCTAAAAATAATTGTATTAATAAAGCTGAAAGAGTTCACTGAGAGTTTTATGATAATATTTTTTGGTAGACATGATTACACAATGCGGTCATATGTTAATGTGTAACCACTTTAAATACTTTGTCTCTTTTTAGCTCATTCATTTTGCTTAATCTGAAAAGTAACAAGGAACTTTGTCTAGTTAAAATAGATGATAAATTATCTCACATTTGTATTTAATCTTGAAAAACCCTCAACTGTGATGTTTTATATATTTTAATTATATTATTTATAATTATATTAATATAAATTATTATAAATAGAAAAAAACAAGAAAAACTTCTAGCATGTCATTTCTAGTCTGCGGTATCTTCATTGAGTGCAGAAGAGGGGCATTATTAATTATTCTCAACACTGAAACCATGTTTAGTTTCCTTCAGTATTTTTTATTATGTAATTTGACTGAAAATCTTTTATTTGAAACTTACTTCTTAAATTTACCAATTCTTTTCAATCGTTTTGAACAAATCTGTCAGTCAATCTGTTAAAATAAAATAAAATATGTTAACTTGTCTCTGAAAATTCAGCAGATTTTCATATTTTAGAACCACAAAAGATGATTCTTGCTTCAAGCAGAACATAGATTTTAGCTACCATTTTGTCCACAGTGAGAACTAATGAGACATTCCAAATTAAAGAACTACAATCATGTCTTTTATTAAAACATGCCGTGAAAGAAGTAAATATATTAAAGAAGAAATAAATTAAACCAATTTAAAAAAAGAACAATATTGCACTTGAATGAAAAAGCAAAGTCAAAGTGCATCACTTGCTCATTTTGTACTGCACTGAACCGAGAACGTGTTCGATACTAAACAGAAAAAACTGCCAGATTTTACCAGGATAAAACATTTTAAAATAAGACAAGAACATTGGTTAACAGGTCTCTACAGCACGACAGCCCTGCTCCAGTGGCTGCCGATAAATAACGATCAATATGACCAATACTGTACACATCATGTCACATAACTCAGAAGTTAGACGTTGCGTTTGACTCACTACAAGGACACACAGAACTCTGGAACCCAGTTACAGTGGTGAGAGAACAGTAAAAAGCCAGATTCACTTGAACACTTAGTTACACACTAGAGATAGTGTTTACATCGTTCAGCTGTGGCTCGTGTGTTGGAAAATCGAAACATCAATCGTTGATGGGACATCTGCACATGTGCCAGCCCATTAAACCCACTCAGAAGTGGATGTGAGTGCACTTGTCTGTTGCTCCTCACCATAATTTAAGTTATTGCTGATGAAAGTAGTGGCAAAAAGCTGCTTAAATAACTACAGTGTCCATTTCAACGTCACAGTTTTACATTAATTGCATAATATTTTCCCCGTCAACATGTCCAGCCACTGTTCACTCACTCCACAGTCCCGCTGGTGCTAACGATACGCATTCGATTTAGGAGTGTGGGACTCAACAGGAGGAGGGCTGTGCATGGCACCTCACTCCTTCCTGCTGACACCAGTTAGGTGGATGAAAGAGAAACAAAAAGTGAATTTTCAGATATATTTCTGAAAACACTTTGGCACCAAACCAGGACTAAGGCTGGACATTGTCCCTCATCACTTTCCTTAAAGGTGTATTATTAAGGAACGTATGTCACTGGGAGACAGAACTTTAAGGAATCTTAACAGGCGTCAGGAGTGTGAGCAAACAGCAGATACAGTAACACATAAAATTTACAGACAGACAGTAATAACAGCCGGAACGAAGCACAAGTGTCGAGTCAGGACGACGGACACTGAGCGAGAGCAGGATCCAAGACAGCAATGTTATTCAGTAGTTTGTATTCGCCTGTGCTCTTCCCGTTTGTGGACTCTTCTTCTCTTACATGAGATTTTCGGTTGTAGGGCTGGAGTGCCAGGTTTAGGGGGTGGGGGTTACTGTCACACAGCGAGGGACACTAAGCCCGGGGAGGAGGCGGCAGGAGGAGCAGTGATGGCTGTTAGGGCACCAGATCCCAGTCCATTTACCTTCCTGTGGCAAGAAGACAATCAAGACCATTTAAATAGTTTCATTTAATGGATCCTATGAAGAAAAACAAAAAAGCCCAAATGGACTATTTTCTATACTCGATATACTCTGGTGCTACATGTTGGTGTGTAGTAAGTATGTCAGGTGTTCTGCTCTTTGACTCTTTCTTACACACAGAGCACAGTGACTGAAAAGAAACCAACTATGCATGTTGCTAAAAAGGGAACTTGAATGCAGAAACTGGGAAGGAAGTTGGGCTGACTGATAGGTTCAACTGGCTTCTGATCATTAATGGGCTATGATCGGCATCTGCTGTGTGGTTGAGGCTGTCACATGACTCTGGAAAGCACCGTGCAGGTGGACGCACAATAGCTTCAATACAACTCAGTAAGGTAAGCCGTGAGAAAGAACATTCTCAGACACTGGTGCTTGATTACATCAGTACAACATGCCAAAAGAGAAAACAAATACATACCTGATGCTACTGTGCGCAACAATTCTCTGCTCTGTGAGCTTTTATGACGGCTTACTTTTTTGTCCGTCCACATATTGGTTCCAGAATAATAAATAAACAGGAAGTGCATCTATTAATTCACTTTAGAGCTTTAAGGCAGAGGACACCACCACCACCACCACCCTTGATTAATCAACACCTCCTCCAACCCACAGTTATTTCTATTCCTTCAACAAGGGCAAAGGGATTTGTTAAAATCAGCAGCATGCATGAGCCCAACACACTCAGGCAACAGACAGAGGAGCTGCGATTACCCAGAATCAATGCTGGAAACGTGACCATCTCTGATGGGGAAAAAAATGCAAGATATCTCAGATATCTCTTCCTGCTTAGTCATCCACCACATGACTGATCTATTACCATCATAACACAGCTTAGGCATCCAGTAAACACGTCTCACAGCAGTGAGGTTCCTCATAGTTGTACAGCAACCCTCACTAATGATCCTGGTGAAGACAACTGGGTTTTAGTTTCACTCACGCTTTGTCAAAATACGACGTGTGGAGTGACTGGGAGAAGTTAGTTGTGTTTGCGTTGAGCACGTTGCCGTTGTCGAGGGCGTATGTCTTCCTGGCTTTCTGGTCCTTGGCGAAGTTTCTGCAAGCAGCGAGTTTTGACTCCAGAGCCTGTGGTGAGACACGAGGAGACGAGGACTCTGCTTTACTGTGGCAACACCGGGAGTTTCTACTGTACACAAACCTGACACCTGGCATGTAAACACAAACAAACACAAACTGAGATGAGACTGACTAACCCCGACTTTCCGGAGTAAATCACTGACGATGTTGAGCGCTGATATTCTGGCAGAGGGAGTCAGCGGCGAGTTGCTGCCATAAATGTTTGATAGCACTGCACGGGAGAGAGGGGGGGGCAAAAAAAAATATAAACTTGAAAATGAACATGTTCACATGAGAATATCCCACATAACCCAGTAACAAGCCTTTCTCTTGTGCTTTCATTTGGTTTCCCTTTGTTTTAAGGTATTCTAGTTGTGAATCCTAACACGTAGCACTACATATAGTGTGGTAGGCCACACTTTTTGAACAGTGGGCTGAGGTACCTGCATGAAAAAGTCATTCTCCCAACATATGGTTTGCTAGGCGCAGGAGAGGTAAACACAAAAATTGTGCAGTGTACAGTATATGGTGCATTTCCTTAATCACTCAGCAGCTCAGTTCCTCACGAATAGATGTGTCTTTACATGAAAACAAAAGCTGCACAATTAAAAGCATTTAATTAAGAACATTTTCTTGTATAATAACAAAGAAAAAGCTGATGGAAGACAGGCTGCAGCTACCTGGTGGGTTGGCAAAGGCATTGTCCAGACCTTTGCTCAGTGGGGTTGCAGGGAGGGAGAGGGAAGCCTGCACCGCAGTGTCCATCTTCACATTGTCCTGTGTGGGCGAGCTTGGAGCAGACATCCTGGTTACATCAGCCTGCCTCTCTCGCACGGCCAGCTCCTGTCGCAGGTCTGCACAAAGACAACAAAACCCTGCTGACAAGCCCAAGACATTCCTACAAATCTGTGGGAAGGCAGACACTTCAAGACACACTTCGAACTGTGGGAAATGAGCAAAGAGGGAGGCACACACTTTGGTAGTGGGGGGGGGGGGCACAGCTCATCAGTCAAATCTAGTCAATAATCACCTCTGGCTTCATCCTTTAATCTCTGCACAGACACTAGAAGAGACTCCTTCTCATCCAGCTCGCTCTCCAGGAAGGCGTTCCTCTCGATGGCCTGGTTCAGGCGCTGCTCAAAGTTTTCCAGAGACACAATCGTTGCTCTGACAAAAAAAAGAGAGGCAACAAAACAGTGAAATAACACAAATCATAAACGAAGTTCAGTCAGTACATACAAAAAGCTGCAGCCTATACATCCTGTTTATGTTGGGGTGTATTTAAACAGCATTGTTAGCACAGACAGACCTTTTGGCTCTTTCTAAGTCGTCATTGGACTGTTCGAGCTCTCTGACGTATTTGTGGAGCTGATCCTTGATGCTGCGTGTTTGGCTGAGGTCATCCTCCAGCATGGAGATCTGCTTGTAGCTCTGAGAGTACTGATGCTCCAGCTTCTCCTGCAGGAAGAAGAAAGGGGGTGAGGAAAGACATTTAATCCAGAAATACACAACACACACACACACACACACACAACCTAGATCTGATCATTCATATTTTAGTGCTCCTCTTATTTTTCCATGGTCTCCGCAGTTAGGCAGCGGATGTGAAGTGTGACCTATATATTCGCCAGCTCTCAGACAATCAGCCTGGCAAATACTGCCGGGCCTGTTTCTATGTCTGACCTAAAACTGCTCTTACTGCGGTTTCTGAATCAAGAGCAGCAGCCACACGTTTCACTTTCCTCTCTGCATCCCACTCAGTACATCCCTGTACCAACTGTCAAAACTGTGTTAAAAATGTTAATACAAAAATGTCCAAAGGTTGTTGGACAATATTTGTCAATAAATGAAAAAAATCATTCAAAATCATCATTTAAGCAACTAACAGGGAGGAGACAAGCAATTACCATTTTTAACAAATGCGTTTTCAAATGTTTTTTTAAAGGTGGTCTCAGCTAGTCAAAGAATCTAAAGCACACAGCAGCATCTTAAATGGCACTCAAACAATTACGATTTTAGACATGCATGTTTTTTTGGATCGAAAACTGGCTCCAGTGGATGAAGCCAACATAACGCAAACAAAGGAATGTATTTAACTATATGTGGAAAAGTAAAACCTGCCAGACGCCTCGGCACAATCATCTCATCCCCGCAGGAGGCTCTGACTGTCATCTGTGCCCCCTCTGCCTCTTCGTAAATATGGAGCGAGAATCAAAATGAGAGACAACAGGATGCATAATTTATGAGGGTCAGACAGATCAGCTGCATAGGAACACAGCCGGCTGAAGCCACGGCAGGTGTTAAGATTGGGATAGGGAGGTGTCTATTCACCTTCCTGAAGTGAAATCATGATTATCACAAACTATGACATCTCCAAGACTTTACTGCTTCCTGAGACAACTGAACATCATCACAGCGATCTGCTACAAGCCTCCAAACAAGTGCAGACACACTTCTTACGTGTAAGCAGACAGGCAAAGCTGCAAACTCAGCACAGAAAATAAGTCCTGGGTGCAAGTACATGCAGGGGAGCAGCAGCTGCTGCAGTGTGACTTAACTTCTCATCCCCCTAAGACTGCACTCAAGGGCAAGTGATGAGGAAGTGTAAAATATTTATATCTAAGAGACACATGGAGACACGTGTACTTGCTTAATTTAGAGCATTACATATTGTTAAGGTTATATACAGACACACTGTCCTAAAACACTGGTCTCATCACACATTTACATTCACAGTGAGTCACATTTACAGTCCTTGGAGAAAGCCTAGACACAGGGTTCAATTACAATCAGATGTAAATTCAATGAAATCTCAAGTTTGTATCTTTAAACATCTGAAAGTGGATAAAAAAACACGACTAATTTATTAGTGTTGCTCAATGTTCGCCGCTAGGACATAGGGACATAAATAAGCGAGTTTGGTGTAGAGGAGGTCGCCTGCACAAGGACCTGACCTCAGCCCTATAAGAGTCCATTAGGGTGAGTTGGACAGGCCTTTGTTTCCAACATCAGTGCCAGACCTCCCAAATGCGTTCCTAGAAGAATGGTCAACTATTCCCATAAACACACTCCTAATCCTGGAGGACTGTCTTCCCAGAAAAGTTGAAACCATTAAAGTTTGTGTTTATAAAGGCAAGTGTCCCTATACTTTTGGAAATAGTGTATACAAGCTCAAACAGTCCAGGTGTTTCCACAAACCAGGAACCTGTGGAACCTCTTATTAGACCAGTAAGTAGGCAAACCTGAGCTGATAGAACCTTTTCACCATATATCTCCCATCCTTGTTATATTTACCATAACCCTGAAGTTACCTTGAAATGTTCAACCTCATTCTTGAGTCTTTGGTTCTCAGACTGCAGATCCTTCATACGGTGCTCAGCCTGGCCCAGCTGAGTTTCCAGCTCAGCCTCCAGCTCCCTACTCCCCTCCTGAAACTCCAGCAGCTCCTCCTGAGCCTCCTGGCAGCTGTGGGCAGACAGAAGAGAACACATTAGACAGAAAGAAGCCGTACAAAAGCTTAGGAGGCACAGTTGGTGGTTGCATTCATCAACTCCAGGAAAAAAAGAAAAACAGCTTACTTTCCAATTTACTTATTTTTATCTTAGTATAATCTTATCTTGTTACTGGAGCACTGCCACAGATACGTTTTCCCAAACAAAACCTGATATTCACAAGTCGTACAGCAGCGCCTGTGCTGTACTTAAAGAAAATAGAAATTGCTCCAAGATAGATGAGAAACAGGCAGAGTAAGCACTCAGTAAGTGAGACAGATATTAAAACGGATGGAGTCAAACTGCCAACATGCCCAACAGTCTTTCAGAACATCGACAGATCCCTGCATCGAGGTAGCTGATCATTTGACCATAGATTAGTAAACAGGATCAATATTTACCACCGTTAGACATTATATTAAGAGGCACCACACAGGACATGTGACCACAGACCAGCTTTAGCATAAGTATAGTTATGCAAGTGTCTGCTGATGGATACACACAGACCCGGTCTAGAAATGGCAACTAAAATAAGCCACCATCATGTGAGCCGAAGTGCTGCAGGTGGCACAGAGCCAGAAAACCCATTTACAGACGCTTGTGTTTAGCCCACTGGGTTAATGCTCAGCCAGGCCTCCCTTTGAACTGGATCCATTTTGAAAAAGATTGGCTCTCACACTGTTGCTTTATCTTCACAGTTATTAGCCTACATTCAAAATACTCCTGTGCCAGCGAATAGTTAGTGCAAGGGAATCCTCAGCGCTCAGTGTGCAGAACATTTCATGGCATAAAAATGCAGCCATATACTTTATTCTCCTGCTTTTTCAGCACCAAGGAGTAGAAATTTATTACATAGTTGGTGTTCATCTCACCAGTTACGTAATAAATTACTGTACTGAATTAATGGATCAGCTTCATTTCCATTGTTTCATAAAACTTGGAGAACTAAAACTTAAACTGAATTCTGACAGAATCTTTTGATGTCATTTTTACCAGCACTGGACAACACAACACCACCTTATCGTTTCCTTTTTAGGGTGATTTGCATACTTGTTAGCATACAGAATTTACATATCCAGCAGCATGTAGCAATATTTGCATTTATTTGGAGTTGTGTTTTGTCTACCTGACGACTTTTCATTGTAGCTCTGTTTTTGGTCACCACCAGCCAGTTGCTCACTTAGCCTACTGTATGTCTGCTGGTAAATAAAACTATAGGAGTGGCGAGGGAAAAACCAAAACAGTGAGTCACGGTCACTTATTGTCCACTGCTGGCTCTCTTTCTGGGCCTGAGATTGTGTCAAACATACTGAATTCTAGTTTGGTCTCAGGAAAATCGATCACACCATCAAGGCTGTTGCCAGCATATGCTGCCATCGGGACAACGTCTTTACCCAGACAGTCTAGACCAGATGCTTGTCGTTCAAATCCTGTAACATAACTGGGTGTAGGCGTGAGCTTGTTTACTTTAAGCACAATTGAGATTCCAAATCAGTTATTATTAATCAAGTAGCACGCTATAAGATAAAATTAAAGTCTGGCATGACTGATTTAGCTTGAGGTCTTTAAAATGCTGACAACAGTTGTACCATTACATAAACCCATTAAAAGGCTGGAGGACAAAGACAGATGAGATCCTTTTGTGTATCACGTGAAACATGAGAGGTGAAATGGAGAGAGCTCGTCTCACAAACAAAAAAAGAAAGAAGAAAGTACTGGTACAAAAGCAACACTTGATATGCAAACACTGGTTTTTAAATGAAAGAGATGCCAGATCAAACATTATTCGTTTAAACATTCCTGCTTTGGTGAGCCATCACTTACTATTAATTTATAGTTGGTTTAGTTACTGTACCTACCCTTTTTTGTACTTGAGTGAAAGAGCCTTCCAGAAGTTTATTTCCTCATCTTTTGAGGAGAATTTTGGTATCATATCGTCTTCCATGACAAACCAGTCTGGAGAGGAAGGAATCAGGAAACAGGAGTGACACAGTGCAATAAACACGAGGAAAGAGGCACATTTATTAAACGGAGCACTGCATCTGTTGACAAGCTGTTGTGCGGCTCCATTAACATTGTTAACCCTTAGGGCTCACACGTGCGTATTTTATGCTTTCTTTGTCATTGTTTTTTAAATATTTTGGCTGTTTTCATGCATTTGACATTAAACTTTGAACAAATGTGTATTTTTACTTGGTCCTGGTAATTCTAGATCAAATCATGCAGTAAACATAACAACACACTGTTTATCAACAAAAGTTACATTGGTACCATTTCTCGCAAAAAATGCTCCATTGAAACCTATTAAAACTGTAATTTTTGAACGCACTGTCATAGAAGCATAACACATGCATTTTGGTATATCTGGGGCTACAAATGTACACCTCCCTTCAAATTTTACCATTTTCAACAAAATTGCGCCATTTGACCATATTTGAATAGTGCAGCGATTTTTGAAGATTTCCAGTAGATGGCACTGTTGCCCCCCCCACCTCCCTCGACCTAAGATTTCCAAATAAATTATTATGTTCCGTTTCCGTATTAGGCGGGGACTCTGTGACACAGTGTGACCACCAAATGGCATGTTTCTGTGCCTGCCTTTTTGCATTTTCCTTCATGGAAAATTGGATTGGCAGGTAGTGACGATGAAATAGGACA
>JAUMHF010000011.1:13496625-13538052 GCA_032359275.1 Microctenopoma steveboyesi | reverse complement strand
AGTAAATAATTCATTTTTTTCATTTTTGCACTCCAAAATAGGGAGGCGTTATACCATAACTCTAGCATTTAAAAGGTAATTAATTGTAAATACTTAAATATTTTTATATGTTAAAAGTTCGGGCTGATGTAGACAAACAAAATGAGTCCAATAAAAGCACAATAAAATAACGTTTGATATTTTAAAATGGCTTATATCTTGAAAAAAGTGTTTTATGTGCTTAAGTGTTGTGGGTGTAACAAAAAAAGGAATGAGCCCTGAGGGTTAAGTGTATAATAGAAACAAAACATATTTTAAGTCTCAGTTGTGCCTTCAGATTGTCTGTAGCTCATTCGTAAACCTAAAATCACTCCGAGAACCTCGGAGGGCAGCAAACATCAGGATGCACAACATGCAGTAAAAGACTGAATGATTTAAACCACAAATGGGAATAAATCAAATAGTTCTCCAAAGAGTACGCTACACAGAGAATCACACACCGCTCACAAATGAACTGCCTCAGAACATCTGCATGTTTTTAAAGTGTTCTTTCAGTTTGAGCAAAACTGTTCCTTCCAGAGATTGAGTTTCATGTACGACTTGCTTAAAAATGCATCACTATTTTAGCAGACTTTCAATAAATACTCTTTTACACTAAACAGGTTATTTTGCCCTGCTGTTAAAATGTGGTTGGTTTTGGTTTAATAATTGGGAAACAAAAGCTAAAAGAAAGGGTGGGTCTTGGCCTGACTGATTGTAGTGGACTACTGGAAGGAAAATACTGAAACTGTCATGAATATGGGGGGGGGGGGGTGAGGGCCTAGTAGCAGAACGACTACAGCCGTATACAGATAGAGAACAAGATGTGGGGCAACTTCTATGCTCCCCTGAACACAACCATATCACCCATAGCCTAGGGGGAAGCTGAAATGACACTAAAGTAGAGGGAAAAGCAGAGCAGGCTCTGGAGCCTGGGATTCTTCTTAAATTAAAAAACACAATGAGAAAAATCCTACATTAGCCTAATGCTGATCTTTAAATTAAATATGAATAATATTCAATGCTTTACTGAGAACTAGTTAACTTTTTTATCTTGACATGTTAAGTAAAAATGTTTTATTCTAAACGAGAATCGACCCTGCGAAACACTGATCACATGATAATCAATTAAAAAGAAATCAACCAGCAGAACATATCCTGACAAGAGAAGGTATTTAATTAAATGCACAGAAATTATCTATTTTAAATTAGAATCCGAATAAATATATAAAACGACACCGATATCAGCGACTGGTAACAGATGATGCTGAGCTCAGATGTCAAAACTGGGTGTGCAAACAAACCGAGGAAACGATTCACTTTCCCCCCGAGACATGTCAGCTCTAGGGCTTTGATTCTACCGCTCTTTTGCCAAAAAGCATGACAAAATAAAGAAAAATGTATTCTGTACCTGAACATCGCCTCAAACGCTGATGTTTATTAGTGCATTCTGCTGGCAGATCGACCGTCCCCCTGCGCGGTCTGATGATCTCTGCTCGCTCCGCTCAGCAGAGTATTTAAAGGGAAACACACACAGAATATGAATTCTGAATTATTTATTTATTATTTATTCAATATAATTTATTTTTAATATCTCAAAAATTCCTAAAACAATAAAGCAAAATCAGAGACAGAGGAAACAAAATACATAAAAATAAAAATAAATTAGAACTATTTTTAGGGAAGTCTCTTAGCATTGTCGTTTTCATGGGCCTCACTGCTGCTCCTGCTCTGCGCATAACCGCGCATGTTAGTGATAAGTTAGCATCATCTGGTGGTTGTAGGCTAGAACAGCAATTTAACCAACTAATGTTGGAGATTGTTTCTGGGTTTTCATGCTAAATATCAGCCTAGAAGGAAAAAAGAAGGAAAACCTTCCATAACTTAATATGGCCAAAGTTTCCACTTATACTTATACTGTTCTCACAATCACATACTCAAAAAGGACTCCTAGTTGACTGTCCACTCCACAATAAAGTATTCATTATTATTATTAACAATATTTAAACATATAATTATTACAAATGAAAGTTTAACAGGTAATCACCACACTAAATTTAAAAGAGATTATTGTGGAGTTTTTTTTTCATTGGCTGTGTCAATTCCGTGGTCAATGGCGTTAAATGCGTCATGACGACAGGTGTTGCCATGGGAACTAGAAGAGCGTAAAGAGACACCCACAACACGTCTGAGTTGAGCCATGGCTTCTTCGCAAAAAATAAAAAGCGTTTCGTTGAAGTCCTGGGAATTCAGAGACACTCATGTAGAGGACAGAGACAAAGAGACAATGTTTGATGTGTTTTTTGGGAAGATAAGAGAGGTTTGTGCTGGAGAATGTTAATAGTGTGTAACGTTGATTGGGTCTGTAAAGCAACCCCCACAAATTAGCTAAGGTTGGCTAGCGCTAATATTGGCGTTATGTATACAACTACGAACAAGACCCACAAAAAACATGTTGTAAGGTGTCTGACATGTAGTAGAAGTACAGTAGCAGGAAAAGAAAATACTCAAGGAATGTAGAAGAACCTCAAATTTGTATTTAGGTACAATAAAAGTATACAAGTACAGTAAATGTTAACATAAACAACGTATAAAATATAATTTGTCAACTTTATTGACTAATCTGATTTTTTGGTTTAACATGTTTAAAGAAAAAAAGGGAAAAAATCAGTTCATCAAACAGTTCTTCCACATTCTCTGTACTTCATTTATTATCTCATAATGTTTTTTTGGAGGGGTCCAACATTCAAGCTGGAGCCATTAAATTAAACAAGGTAACTGTACCTAAAAAAAAGAATTATTGATAGGTACAAGGAATGTTTTTGTTCTTAGTTGTGTTACTTTTGATGATACTAGCTGTCGGTTGTGATGATCTCACAAACATGTATAACTTCTCATTTGGAGACAAGAATAAAAGTCATTTTCTATGGCATCACCTTCAGGCTGCTATACTCTACAGTTTGCACCTCCTACTGGTCCTATTAGCTGAAATACAAGGCTGTCCTGGCGCAGGATTGGCTCATGTGTTCATTGTGTATATCTGTAATTTCCTCTGAGTGCAGGAGAACAATGGGTTTCTAGGTTATAAGCTTTTATAAACACTGAGGGCAAAGCAGCTTGCTAAGGCTTCACTCACTCTGCTCGGGAGCCTGGACTCAAAGGAAGTGAAAGTTAGACCTAGAAAACGAGCGATAAAGTAAAATGGAGAAAACTGAGTCACTAAAAGCAGAGAGGAAGAAAGAAGAGAAAGAAACTAAGAGAACTTTATTTGACCTGGTTATGGCACAAAATAAGGATCCAGAAGAAGAAGAAGTGGTCGGTATTCAGTTCAGACAAGAGGAGAGGAATCAAATGGTTTTTTTTAAAGATTTGTTAATGTTGTGGTTATGTTTTCCTACTAAATTGTAAAATCTGCATGTCATAATGATCATCCACCTATATATATATATATATATATATATATATAGAGAGAGAGAGAGAGAGATATGTTTGTGTGTTTTTTTCTAAGACAATTCTCATTTGTCTCAACAGAGGATTGTGCTGCAGCGGCTGATACTGATTGCTCGGCTCCCCAGCGATGCTGACAGGACAGAACTGGGAGGTCAGCAGTGACTCAATTCTTTTCTTTCTAATTCTTTAATGTTTTCATTGTTTTCATAGTATTGTCTTTAATATTACAAAATACAAACTGTAATATGTGTGAGGAAAAGGTGTTGTTTTAGCGTTTTTATGACTTTCACACATATCTGTGTGGATGGGTTTACAGGACGTTCTTGTAAATGCCTCTTGTGGTTGCTTTTAAAGGAATTCTTTTGAAACAGTGACATAGCCCCAAGAAAGGCTGGACTGTGTGCTAACAACAGAGCTGAGCTTTCTCTCTCTCTCTTTTTTTTGATATCCCATTTCTATACAGCTCATTATGAAAAGCTTAACTTTCAGTTAGGCAAACAGTACATATGGGAGAATATGACAGGCCTGCTGCTAATTTATCCATCCTGTCTGCTTCTTATTATTGAAGTAAGTATTATTGCAAATAAATACACGCTATAATAAAGGTCCATAATGTTAGGCGTTAGGTGCATTTACAGTGTGCTGTGTGTCTCTCCTCCAGTCATCCAGGGACATTCTGGTTTCTGTTTTGGAAGACCTCAGAGACATGCAACAACAGAGAGACCGGTTAGTAAAGCTTTATAATGTATGGTACATAATGTTGAACTAATGATGGACTACATTACACAGCAGGTGCACATGTGCAGACTGTTCACACAGGATGCTCTTAATTGTGCTTCTGTAGAAAATGGTGAGAATGTTGGATGGAGTTTTCTTTTTCAGTTTTTCAGAAAGTATAGATGTTGTTGGGTTTTCTGAGCAATGGAATCTGTCTATCATTTAATATGAAAACGTATCATTCGATGATGTGTGTTCACTATGTTATTATAAAGCTTTGTGGCTGTCTACGACCATGCTAGAGGCTTTGAAACGTTGGAGTAAGGCACAGTGTTGCTACCTAATGCCTTCATTCTCAGTGATAATCAACACATATAAATGATATTACCTATCTCTTGTCAGCCTTGTTTCTACTAAAAAGGACTGCCTGTATTTAGCCAGTAAATGTTTTCTGTCTATGCAGAAGCATCCTGAGGTTATCTGGAAGTAGAGTCATGGCAGCTGGACCTCTACCTTCTTGCTAAGATTTCACCTAAAATTAGCTGTTGTACAGCAGTTTTTCTTTTATTTTACGAGCATATGTAGAATCATATTAACTATCTTTACGTCCTCTCTTAGAAAATTGCAGGAATCAACAAAAGTTGTTTTAATGGAACATGACCTGCCCACCAGGCTGTTCCAACAGTGGAGCTACAAGGTTTGCTTTTATCTTCTGTTCTGTTGACGTTGTAGTAATGTTAGGCAAATACAGATAGGGAACAAGGTAAAGGTGTGACCGAGTACCACAGGCCTATAGAATAGTTTGAGAACTAGTGATTGTGGAGGTGAGAACTCGCTAATTCACACACTTTTTATCACCTCTTTGTGCAAACATGAGAAGTCACTGTGGTTTTAGACACATTTACTTTATACAAGGTTTGCATCTAATTTGTTATTGGAGTTTTGTATCCATTGGCATCATTTGGCTGAGTGATTTATGCTGTTCTGAAGGTGCTGGGAACAGCTCTGATGCCTGCGGGCCACAGGGCTAAGCGACTTCATGAAGAGGAAGAGAGCACAGAGACTCTGATTTGCACTTTTCTTTCAGCACTGCAGAATTTAAGCAAGCACCCCGACATATCTAAAAAGGTGTGTTTACAGTTGTAGCAGATTGTTTTTGCTTACTACTATTCTTGTAATATAATCCCGTTATTGTGAGTTTCTAACTAAGATTTTCTTGACTGTACATGAAGGCTGTTCCTGGGTCAGTGTTGGATGAGACCCCAGAGCTGATAATCTCTCAAGAAATTCTAGAAAAGCTGTTGGCTCGTGATGAGCTCCTGAGTCCACAACAGTACCTACAAATGTACAACTCCCCGTTAAATGTCAGCATGGACTTTGGTAAGAGCCACTTTCCAGTCAATAAAATGGTAAATGTTCTGCAGTAAAATAGCTTTTCTACACATACTGCTACTCAAAGGGCTTTACACTGCTTCCAATACATCCGTTAACACACACAAGCACTCACAAACCAAGCAGAACTACTATGCAGCTGACCTGACAACTTGGGGTTCAGTGTCTTGCCAAAGGATAATTTAACATGGAACGGGAGGCACTGGGAATCAAACCACTGATCCTAAAATTGGCAGGCAACTGCTCTACCTCCTGAAGCCACAGCTGCCCCAAATAACAAAGTTATGATGACTATAACGCATTTCAAGTGGATCCTTAATAATCAAAAGTTCACATTACTAATTAAAATATTGTGTTTTCTGAACAGGACACGTTATACGGAGCAGATGCCTCACCACAGTTTAACCTTCTGGTTTTATTTTTTCTTTGAATGAAGCGTGTTTCGACCGTGACCACTGTACAGTGACGGGTTTCCAGTACGGCACGGTTGCTTGTGATCAAAGGCGTCTACTTTTGATTTACCTCATAATTCAGAATCACACATCAAATGTTTTATGCCTGTGCACAAAGTGTTGGCCTTCACTAAAGCACCCTGAAAAGTGACATGGCAGAGAGGAGTCACTGTGATTCAGCAGCACAGTTTTATAAAAGCATTTCTATACTGCTGCTGCTCTTTTTCTACCTTTCTGTTAAACGTGCCTTCTCTGAAAATACGTTCCAGATTCATCATTCACAACAAAAGCACATGAAATCCAAGTAATATAAAACATTTTTAATAGTTTCAACATTCTGATGAGGATAATCTTTTTTTCCTTTTTTATCTTACACTGTGCTCCATTTGGTGACCAGGAGTTAGCATGTCCTAGAAAAGGCATTTGCTCTTCACTCCAAACTTTGAAGAGTCCACAACATCACTACAGTTTGACACAAAGAACTTTTGAGTCGACAAAACATTTCTGTGATCACTTACACATTCCCTTTTATTTTGGCCCCCATTACATGGAACTAAAAAACCTGGTTGTTTCAATGGCTACATGCATCAGAGTGTAATCTACAAACAGTGTGGGTAAAAACAAACGTGTATGCAGCAGGGCTTTTTTTTGCTTCATTTCACTGTGGATTAATTTCAGCACATTGTAATAATTTGAAAAAATAAAATCAGGGCACAAACCGTCTGAGTGGTTTTCTTATTTGCTAGACAAAAAGGCAGGAACATTGTTGTATTGCAGAAAAAACAAGGTAAAAACAGTAAACCAGAACTGGAGGGTTTAACTAAAACTCTTAAAGGTGGTTCTGAGAAATCCTTCTCCTCAAAATCTATTTACTTATAAAAATAAATACAAGCACCAAAGATGAGACATATTTTATAGGCATGGTTAAAAAGCATGCTGCCGAATTTGTCAAATCAAACATCCCTTCCCCAAAGACTGGTCATTAATTTTTTTTTTGTTTAAACTGAATACCCCTCCACCCTCTTTTACCTGAAACTATGTCCACAACACGCACAATCTGCCTTTATTACAACCTATGAGGTCAAGATCGTCTATAACCAGTACATTCCACCTATTCATATAAAAAAAGGCTTTCGTATTGTAATGCTCAAAGGGCATGCTTGCAAAAGCTGTAATACTAGAAACTGTCAGTGGAATCTCTCTGTTCGACAGGGTTATCGTCAATAAAGTTGAGTTTGATGAATACTGTATGTACAAGCCTTGATCTGAAACCCTTTAATACAAAACGAAGAGCAGCACATTGTTACAGAAATTCAGACAGAGACAGGACAGATAATTCACCTCAGCACGGCCTATTTGCAACAATAACTTTTCATTTCTTTTTTTTTAATGCTTGTGTCCAGTGTTATTTTTCTCTAGATATTCAAATTATAAATACTGGTTGTAGCATTTAATGGGGCATTGATTTAAAATTAGCATGTGAATCTGATTGACTCCAGTAACTGGTATGAATGAGACAAATTAGTCAATTAGTAGACTTTATGTTGTAGCTGCTAGATAATTATTATTTATTGCATTTCCTTGTCCTTTAGGTTAGAAAACGGTATAACTATAGTGTGTCAGTAAGTTTGCAACATTATTGTGCGATTTTATTGATCCAATAATGATATTTTGTAATGAAAAAAATCAGTTATTGCAAACCTAAACTATTTTTTTTATGATACAATTGAGAAGTACTAGTACAGTACAAGTTATACTGTAATATGAAAGTGGTAACGGTGTTGATGCTTGTTTTTAATCATGTTGTGGACAAAAGGAAATTCAATATTTGCTGTCTAATAGTCAAAGCAGAAGGTATGCAGAGTTACTTTTCACCTCTTGAACCCTGCTGAACCATTTGATTGACCTATGTGACAATGGGAGGTGAACTTGATGCCATTTTGTGTTGAATGTGACATTATTGTGCTAGAAACTGCAACATTATATTGTATGTACAGTATAGTGTTATGTTCATCATGATTTATATATTAATACAGTATATGTATAGATCTATATATATTTAAATTTGTCCTCTGTCAGTATATACAGAACATGTATGTACAGAGGCTTTACTATTTACACAAAGGTCCTGTGAATAATAACACACTTAAAAACGGATGGTAGAGCAGCACAGTGACTTTGAGGCCATGTGTAGTGGATGTTCTCAGGACAAAAAGAAAACCTTATAAAACTGGATAGGTCACAGCAAAACCCACCACAAGGCAAATAGCAAACTGTGATACTCCGGTTTTAGTGACTAGCGTCTGATTCCTGAAAAAAGTTTGAATGCAACAGCAGAGAAATTCTGGTCCCATATTTCTTTTTTAATCTTTACTCCTCAAATGAGATTCATGTGTAGTGGAAACAATCACAATCAGACTCCTCAGACCTAGTAAAAAGTATTCAGAAATATATCTGTATAAATACTCTCAGCAAAATAAACTCATATACACATATATTTGCACTTCCCTCTGGTTCACTAATATAGACCAAAAATATCAGCATTGTCAGACCGAGTTCCTATAACCTGCAGTGTGGAGGTGGCTAAAACTGAGACTGCACAGTTACAAAAAAGTGTGCTTGTTGAACCACTGAGGCTGCAGTTTGTTGTTTTGACAAAAAAATAGCTCCCTTTTTTTCTGGGACTGTGTCAAGACTCCTTTCTCCTCTCTGTTGTGATATGACAATATAAATAGCTCAGGGCGGGAGGTGAGAATCTCCTTCCTCTACGCTATGACACTTTAACAGCGTTGATTCCTTCATACGGATCCTCCACTGTGCCACCAGAAGAATTACACACTTTTATTGCCTTAATCAAATCAAAATCAGCTACTAAATGTTTATTTTGTTTTATACCTTAAATCAGCTATATTTTAATACTTTTAGATGTCTGCAGCTTGTTGAGTTCGGTATTTACGCAGCTCACTGGCAAACAGATCTACTGAAAATAGGGGTTAACAAACAAAAATTTCTAAATTGCTACATTTTAAAAGTTGATGTCAACTAGTACTACTCTTAATCCCCACTCAGAGATATTGTGGATTTCTGTATGTTAATTCAGCCATTTATTCTGAGATATGAATGGTTTGTATTCATACTTTTTTGTATGAATATAGTGCAAGTATTAACATGCACGTATAATCTGTTTTTTAACCATAAATTAATTTCAACCTACACAGCAGCATCTGGAACTCTGCCACCTGTTGCTGTTGTGTGGCTTTGACTTAATAAAATAATACATCTAATTTAAATAAATTTTCTGGTGGCACAGGTCCAAATCTACACATTCTAGCACAATACTTAAATACTTGACACTTATTTGGACACTGATAAAGAAAAAAAATCCCTTGTGACTTTGCTTGCTGCCAAAAATGATTCTGGGTTTTTCTAATTTTGTTTACTGCAGCTAGACTTTTCATAAACTATGTGTATGTGTATATCTGACAGCATCGACTATATTCTATCTGGAGAAAGTCGTACCTTTGTAGCTCTCCTATCAATACAAAATATGATTCGAGTCATAATTTTAATCATATGTTTGGGAAATGCAAATTCCATACAATAAATATTCAATGACCGATATCCCGATTGATGTAAATATAACCTCTTTGCAACCTGATAGGTATTTTTTCTTATTGTCTAAAACATGCATTCCAGTTTATGTTCCACAACACCAACAATGTGCAACATCAGTACAATTACACATTACCACATATTAACAAAATACACATACACACTTTCCAAAACATCACACTGGCACACTCACAGTGAACGCTCAGGTGGGACAAAAAATTCAGGGTTGTTGCCACCACCACGTGCCAGAGCGAGGCATTTCAACTAACACCCCTGAGGAATGGAGGAGGAACTTTAGACGCGAGTGAAACAGTGAGAGAAAGTAAAGGACAGCCTTCATATCGGCAGGAAAGATGTACAGTACTGTATCGGTGTTCCTTCTAAAACTCACTCATGAGAAGCAGCAGCAGCAGAGAGCACTCGTTCCTCCCAGCAGCCCGTTTCCACTTGTATGTGAAGTTAAAGGCAATATTGCAAGTAAATCAAATAAGGCAAAAAGAAACTAAACAAATGTAATTTAAACAAAAAGGTTTCCAGTTAACATAACATGTCAAAATGTCTGAGCAAGAATCCCCTGATGAGATTTCTTTTAGTTCTGTTTGAATTACTTATTTTACTGTATTTGTGGAGCATATTGATTTTACACGTCAGCTTCTCTGGATTGACTACAGGCATGATAATGTGATCCAGAGGGGTTCTTGAAGAAATCCAGTTGCAGAGGTGAAATAAATGAACAAGGGGGGGGGGCTGACTGACATGGTTCAGCAGTAGTGTTTTCTTTTAATCAGCTGGAAGAGTGGGCTGACTCAGTGGCGTCATAGCGCTGTGCTCTCAGCCTCCTCCTCCGACTCCGCTCTCGTGTAGGTCGACCCGAGCAGTGCCACTGAGTTCCTGAAGGGGTAGATGTGGGGCAAGTCAAATATACCATCCAGCTCCATGTCAATGACAGGGATGTCCAGGTTGCAGAGAGAATCTGACAGAGCAGAAAAAACAGACATGAGCAGATAGGAATGAAATCAAAGTAAAAGTAGTAAAAGTAGATGTTGAGTGGAGCATTCCAGATGTGGGTTCATCGATGCTGGATGATGGTACACACAGCATGTGGGTCATCAAAGATCCAAACCAGTGAGTGTGAATGAATTTAAAAAAAGGCATGATAGGGGTGCACAATACAGTGGAAAACTAATTGGACTGAAGAACTCAATTAATCTTAAGTTGTACTTTTACACAAACATGATTCATAAGTATCTCAAAAAAGGTTAATCCGATACTGGACTTGTAGACAAGTCTACAAGTCCAGTATCGGATTAACCTTTTTCGAGATAACCATGACCTGGATGACTGAGAACCTTCACAGATATGATTCATATGGCACCTGAACATTACACACACTGTGTTCACGGTAAAACTATGAGCATTAATCTGATGCTTTCACAGCCTCTGGTGTTCTTTTGTGGTTTCATGTTTTCTACCAGATGTTGAACCTGATGCAGGGATTTACTTCCATTCAGCCACAAGAGCTTTTTGTGAGGTCCAGTACTAAAGAGTCCAGGCAAAATATCTTTACACGTTGCACCATTGAGAACTATGGGTTTCAAGTAATAACAAAAACAGTTTCAGATCAAAAGTACAGCATAAAACTATAAACTAATATTTGCTTACAAAATTCTGTTGGAGCAAATTTTGTTTTCTGAAATCGAAAATGTCCTGATGACTCTTTTAGTCTTAGTCTGCTGTATGTGTCCATGTTGAAAAAAATATTGCTGATGACTCACAAGGGTCTAAAAAAAACTGAATATTTAAGTTTTGAAAGGTGTTCTTTATAGCTGTGAGAATTACTATAGAAAATAAGAGCGTGGTGGAAAAATGTAGCACAAATGTAAGTCAAAAATATTGAAATAAAAAAACAAACATTACAGTTGAAGTAGTAGGTTGTCCATTATTGCAGACTGCTAATGTAAATAAAATGTTACTTTCAGTAATAAATCAGGATTGTAGTAATAAAGCAGTAGCATAGCAAATATTGTTACTGGCATCGGTATGAGTTGAAATGACAGAGATGATCCCATGCTGACGGCTGATTCTGATCTTCAACAATACTCAACTAATTCAATTCAACAACCTCAGTTTGATACCAAATAAGAGATCCTTATTTGGTATCATTTGGGACAAAGATGATGTCTGTGATGGACAACAAACAGGAAGTGTGCTGAGGAAAACATTGTGGCGTGGAGCAGGGCGTGTGTGTGTGGACGTGGGTGGGTATCATAAGTGAAGAGAAGGTTTTTTGGCATCTCCCCTGTTCTGTTTAGACTGGACGGTCTGTTTGACAGGTCCTTGTATAAGCCATGCATCAGTCTCAGCCAACATGCAAAGGTCAACAGAATGGGGTAAAGGTGAGCTGAAAGCAGCCACCGTGTGTTGGTACAGAGTGAGGTTGCTGTAGAACAGTGAATCAGATGGAAACCAGGGCCTGTATTTATCAAAGTTACACTGCAGAAGCATCTAAAGTTGATACTGATGATACTTATCAAATGTTTTTAGGAGAGACTGAAGAGATCACATGATCTACATATGACTTTTTAGCTAATCAGAGGTTTAAATCATCTAAAAATAAATTACAAGTAACGCCATTTTCTTTTGTTTGTTTGCAGCCCTAATAACTGCCTACTACTACTACTTCTTTCACAAAAAAATCCAAATGTTTGATAATTACAGTCCTTGATCCAAAAAACCTGCATCTACTGGCAGCTTCACCCAACTGTGTGCTAAGCTGGGGGAGGGATTGAAGGAATGGGGAGGTGAAACCAAAGCACGGGAACACCTGCTTACCCTAAAAGTCCCTCTCACACCTAGAATCACACTGAACCTCCTGCCTCACACCGCTGTAAGTGAGACAATAAGAGTCAACAAGAGTGAAAAATCTGAAAAATGCATCAACAGAAATTAGTAATGATTCTGCGGCCAATAATAATGATATTAATAATATCTGTCACATTACATCTGTGTAATCAGTTTCCTACAGAAAGACAACTTCAGTGATTAGTCTGTTCCATGTTTGTCTTGTTGGCAATAAACCCCATGAAAAGACCAAAATCATTACAGCTGGACTCGTAATTTAACATCACATAAACTGGAATAAATGCTGCACTTTGTAAACTGGAGTTTTTAATCTCCTATTTAATGCCTTCTGCGTGTTTTAGTTCATTGTTAGCGTACATTCCAATTTAAATGCATCTCCTTGTATTGCCTCTGAAGGTATAAAAGAAAAACCTTTTTTTATCAATTATCTTTTACACATTAAGATATTTAGAGCTCCTTGTTGAAATGTTTTTGTTACATTTGTTGGTCTTTTCATTGGATTTATTGACAAAATAGGAAAACAATATCATCAGACTTATTCTTTGTTTAAAATGTAAAAATGTAGGTGTTTAAAACATGACGTTATATAATTTACTTTCCATTGTTCATTATCAACAAAGCTCCATCTCTCTAGATCTGCTCTTCTCCAACCAGCCCTGTACAAAGTGCAAATGTTTGATGAAACGCATACAAAAACATGCTGGGATCTGTTACCTGTGGACATGCTTTCCCCAGGAGACAACCCATCCAGAAGCCCTGTCGAATGATCTAGAGGCTGGGGACTGGTGCCGGGTGTGGTGGGAGGCTGAGGAGGGGGTAAACTGGGTCTCTGCCGGGGGGGCTTCGGGGTCGGTCTGGCCTTAGTGAGAGTCCCAGCCAGCGAGGGTGGAGAAGAGAGAGACGGGGTGGTGGCCATCTGGACTTGACAAGGGGAGCCGATGGTGGCGTATCCCTGTGGGTAGCTGAAACTGTACGGAGAGGGGGTGCTGGGGGGAGTCGGCGAGAGGCTGACGGGAGACGGCTGACCTGTTGACTGGTCGGACATGGCTCCTGACGGGCAGTAAGGGCCTTTAGGTGGGATAGGGGCCAGCTTCTTTGCTGCAGAGACCAGCGAGAAAAGTAATTACACAAATACCACAAAACAAATCATCTTTCACGTGCTCTGTGAGATAGAACAGTGAGTGGTTCGATTCTCTGTTCCAGAGTTTAAATCCAATATTACCCCGTTATTGAAATTGAGAAGAAACAAACAGTGATTGCATGAAATAATAAGATTAGTGCACATTTGCACAGTACTTGTGTGAATGCACTTGGGTACATTCCTCTGCACACAGCCATGTTACCTCTCCTCAGGGAGTGTGGGCTGTGGTCTGAGTGCTGCGACTGTCCACTGGAGGTCACTGTTCCCTGGATGCCCTTCTGTCCAATCACTGGAGAGAGCTCCTTGTTCTTCAGAGTACTGAGGAGAGAGTGAAGAAGAAAAATGCACATGAATTACAAGCTTGCCTTTGCATTTCACTGTTATACTAGTAAACCCTCTCTGTTTCTGCAAATCTAAAAACACAGAAACAGGTCAACGTTCAATGTGAAACTGCCACTGTGTGACCACTGTGGCAGACACTGTGCACCAGAAGCCGTTCAAAAATCCCAAATAAAGCCTGATGGGTAAACAGATTTTCCTTATTTTACAAACTAGAGCAGCCAAAACGCCAAAAAGAAGAAGGGCCTGAAGGGCAACAGTTTAAATCCCAACAGTCTTTAGCCAACGACAGATGAAGCAGGGATGGATGATTGATGCTAACAGGATTTAAAGTCGATGTGGAGCACTGCAGATGAGCATCACTGGGAATGTTTCCAGTATAATCATGACAATATTAATTTAACTTTCCATGTTGTGTTTATTTTGTTGCTATTAAAAAGTCTGATCTTGCAGTGTGCTGTACCATTCAGGGCTGACTGGGCCCACTGGTATGACTCATCAACGCCCACTTTTATAATGGTATTCACTGAACACTTTGAATTTCCTTTGTTGCCTAGCAACTGGCTCCTGAATATACTGGCAACATGGAAAGCTATGGATTGCATACATGGATGTTATATTAAAGATGGATCTGATTATGGAATTCCTAAAAATGGAGATTTCTATGATTGACAGATACTAAAACAAAGAAATAAAAGTGGTGCTAGTGGGAGAACCTTTATCTCACCCATCTCCTTTTTTCCTCATATCATCCCTCTCTCAGGCTTGTTTTTGTCCCTGTGGGCCCTCTCCTCATTTGTGTGTGAACTATGTTGGAAGTACGAACGAGTTAAGCGCGATTCTGTATTTACCTAGTCAGCTTGGCTCCTCTCTCTCGGCCATAGACACAGGCTGCCCATGGAGGGGGAACAGATAGGGGGGTGTTGTGGGATTTGGCGGAGCCCAAGAGCAGGTCTTGACGAGAAAGGACGAGTGGGGGTTTTATGTAAAGTGTGGAACCATTCGTTTCGGACAGGGTTGCATGCGGAGCGTCTGACGGCGAGGCCTGTTTGGGTAGGTGCAGGGAACTGGGTTTAGGGTTAGAGTTGACGTCAAGCGGCTGAGGGGATGGGCAAAGGGAGGTGGGGAGCGGGGGTGGGCTGAAGCCAGAGCGGCGATGGGGAGGAGACGGGCCAAGAGGCATGGACTCGGGGCCGGGAACAACGGGACGCATACTCGGAGGTGCTCGGGTGCACAAATGGTGGTGATTGAGTGAGTAGGAAGAGCAAGAGGAGGAGGAAGAGGACGAAGAAGATGAGAAAGAGGGGTAAGGGGGTGGCGGCCTCTCCTCCTCAGGGGAGGGGTAGGCGTAACAGGAGTCCGACCAATTGGAAGATGCGTCATCCGAGCTGCAATGATAAAAATAAACGTTTCATGGGGAAGTGCGCTTCTCTGCAGAGTCTGAAACGCTGCTAAGTGGATGAATGCATTAGTTTCTAGACATAAGGAAAGTGAGAGAGATCGTAGGGATTTGTTTGATCTTTGGTGGCAACTAGATCTGTGTGAGGTTCTTAAAGACATTTTTCTCTGGTGTCTGAACTGAAGCCTCTTCAGTTTCTGAACTGTCCTGGTTCTCTTCTACACTTCCATGACGCATATTTGCTTCATTCTGTGTCTGTCTTCGTTGTCACCTTGTCCTGAGAGCAGCTTTGTTTTTCTTCGCTTCGGTTTCCAGAACATGTTCTCCTGTAATTGCTTCACTCATAGATCGTACCAAATAGCATCTAGTTGACCAGTTTTCCAGGTCCCAATTTACTCGTTTCATAGCTTCGTAGCTTCTGTTCATGAACCCTACATGTCTACGTTCTATTCCTGCCTGGATTAAACCGTTTCCCTGGACACGTGAAACTGTTTAACATCCTCTTGCAGTCTAGCCGCATGTCTTGCATTTGGATCCCATCTCCTCCTGCCGAGTGTTCTCATACTTAACTTGTGACACTGAACTGAAGAAGCCTGACGGGAATTTTATTCCAGTTGCCACCAAATAGCACTTTTGGGAATATGATGACCTGGATGACGGAGAGTCTCCACAGACAGTGATTTGTTCCATTATGAGGGAAGAAATTAGGTAACTTTTATTTTGTAGGGATGGACAAGTAAGGGCTTCAGGGGGAATGGAACAAAAAATATAAACTCGGTGCACATGAATATCTCTAAACTGAAATCAAATCTGAAAATAAATAAATCGGTCACCTCATCCATTGCAGTGCCTTTCGACAATGGACTGTTATGCTGTTAATGATGCTTGGACTAATGGCAAAAACAAAAGAACATACATAATTCATGCACATGCGGCACTGGACTATTTCACTGAACTAAAGATGAACTTTATGGAGAGAAGTGAAGATTTTCACTTGCAGGACATGATATACAGTTATCCCCACATTTTGGCAGAAAATGAACCTGGAACAACTCCACATGGCTCTACAGATTCAGAGATGAAACATTTAGAACTCAAAGAGCCATCACAAAGTCTGAAATGACATGCTTTATCAGAGATGAGACGATGCGGTTCACACAGAGGTGAATAGGATGATAACTCTGTGTGGGAGGAAACAGCAGCAGACGATAAAACTGGGAGTTAGAGCAGGCAGCACCGTTCCGATGCCAGTTGCAGAGTGCAGCAGCACAGGCAGTGAGGAGGAAGCAGTAGCAGGGTGGGGGTGGTGCAACAGGAGGTCGGGGCAACTTAGCCTTACCTGGCTCGGTCGCTGCTAGTGGGAAGAGGGGTGGGGGAGGGGGTGGCAGAGAATTCCCCAGGCTGCTCAGGTATGAGAGAGTCAGTGGGCAGGAGAGGGGCGTGCACGCTCGGTGGCGTGGAAGAGGCTTTACGCGAAGACGACGAGCCCCTGCGCGACACCCAAGTAGTGTCCATCACCCTGACACCCATGCTGCAGTGGGACAGAGATGCACAGCCATCAAATCCAGTGAGGGTGTGTGTGTGGGTTTGGGCGGCGAAAAGGATCAGCTACCTTCTCCTGCCACTGATGCCCTGAAAAGCCTTGACCCTGGATCAACAGTCACTCTGGTCTCTCTGTGCAGTGCACGATATGCACGATCAGAGAATAATCTACACATCGCCACGCTTAAACGGATTTTTCTCTGTATGCAAATGGAGTGTGAGTGAGATGGGATGTTAGATAACACAAGAACAATTTAAATGGACGAGAACAGGATGTTATGATCAAATCCCACTGAGAAATAACTTAAAGCTGTAGTTTACCAAAGGCAGCAAAATGCATCTACCAGCTCAAAACCACCTAACATGTTACATTAGGTTTAATTATGTCATGTTGTTCGCTGGATTACTGAACAGGTTACTGTGACGCGGTACATTAACACGAGAGCTAATCACACTAATTAAATGCCCAATAAACCTGCTGGATTGCTTCATACAGCAACATAAATGATTTTTTCCACATTAATAATACTATGACAGAGACGTGTTTTCACTGTGAGAAATACTTTACTACTACTTTACTGTAGTAAAAGTGATGCATTGTAAGGTTTAAGAAAAATGTTGAAAATCACCAAAATGATACTGTGTGCGTGTGTCAAAAAGTATAAAATAAGTGCACAATCATGTTAAAACAGCATTTCTTCATCACAAGTAGGGGAAGCTGTCAGCATGACAAAATTAGGAATGCTCTGAAACCACGCGAAATAACTCATACTGTGGAAATGAAACGCATTAAAATAATTCAGTGATTACCTGGAAAAAAGCGGTTTCATAGTCTCAAAGCTAAGACTTCAACAATAGCAGAAAGCATATTGCTGAAAACTATTCCTTAAAAATTGTAAGCAAACAGGAGCGTGAACTTAACTATGTAGTCAGTTAAGACTAAGCAACAAGAGGCTTTTGTACCAACAAGCCGAACAGGCTCATCCAGTGCCAGAAACTGCTGCAGAGATGCTACTTATGTAAACACGGAGAGAAGGCCTGCTTTGTTCGTGTCACCCATTTGTCTCCCCCTCTCACCCTGCTGGGGACATTGAACTATACGAGTCCAAGTGTGTCACAAACCTGACTGGAGCACTAAATACACACATGCTGTATGACAAATGACAGCTTGTGTCAATGTGCAGATGATGACCAGACCACTGAGGGATGATAAGAGGGAAAGGAAACTATACTTTACCTTTGTATCTTCCTAATGCTGCATTGTTAAAACAGAGACAAGCACAATGAGGACAGGAGTATTGTGGAATGCAGAATCTCCCCGGGCTCATTAACAGCATCGTTATCAAAGCCGCGGTGGAACTGTGGCAGGATAAACTTCACTAAAGACAGGAGCCAAGACGCAGGAGCAGCAGAAAGAAATGGGGGGGGGGCGTCTAGCGATGAGAGGCACACTGACTGTAAAGAGGGGAGCGAGCTGAGGGGTGAGATGTGCTCTCCCTGAAGTGCTCCAACCACATTTAATCCCAGAGAGAAAAGGTTTGCTCCATTTATTCCATATTAGGCCAAACTTCCCCTGAGTGGTAAAAGAACATTCAAGGAAAATCAGTTGGTTGCAGCTGCAGTCATTCTTTGATCAGTGCGGTTTATCCACCTGACCCACAGTGAGAATCCTACACTGATGATGCCTACAACATCACGACGTACATAAAGTGCAATAGAAGTAACATATACTAAGTCTATTCTCACAATATTTTTAAAATACTATTCGCTCCTTGTGTGAAATTTTAGTTGTTTGGCTGCACATACTGTACTCGCACTACTACCGAGTGTCTGGTTTCCACCAACTGTTACACGGGTGCAGGTATCAGTTCCTGCGGCACTGATTTATTACCAACCACTGTGTTTTTAGATGCAATAATGGCAAACAAATCACTTTTATGTAAATATAGCAAACATGAGTTTTCAGTTTTTGCTCCAATATTTTGAAATTTTATTGCTTTTTTGTTTGTTTAAAATCTTTAAACTTCTAGACGGAGTCAAGCCACCAGCGACAAACATGCAAACTAAATGTGACACTTTATAGCCGACTGATCAACCCGTCACTGCTCGCTCGCCATTGCACACACTGCACCGTACAGGCCGCCTATAAATTAAATCTCAGTGGTCGGATCATTGTAGAGTGGAAGTGCAACGTGTGTCCTGGTAGAGAGTGCGATGATATGATGGTATACGCCAAACTCAGCCACCTTTTGTACTTAAAACAGCAGAAACGCTCCTTTAAACTCCTGTTGCAGTTGCAGGGATCACTGGGTGTGTCTGTTGAAAGCTGACACACCCAGTGATCAGACCCGGCACACAGTCAGTCCAGCTTTAATTAGCCAAGCTACTTGTGGTCCCAAGGCTGCAGAAAGCTCAGACTACCCGCAAGCCCTGATAAAACCAAGGGTGTATTAAAGCTGTAGAGCAAGAGACACAGACAGACAGAGAAGGAAAGCGCCCGACTGGTTTTGAGCTAATCCTCTTCCACAACTTGAGGATTGTCAGATTCCTCATTTCACAGCCTAAATGTCATCTCTCTCTCTCTGGCTCACTCCCTCCTTCTTCCACATTTCAAACACTCTCTCTGGGCTGCATAAAAAGACAAAGAGTAATACTGTATCGTTTCCGTGCAGCTCTTCACTGAGGTCACCTCTCACATGAAACTTGTGTCATCAGTGGGGAATTCTTCTACTCTTACTTCACGCGTCGTGTAGAAACTTTACTCAAGGTAAAATAAACATGTCAGCTCAGTGATCATTTAGGATCCATCAGCCCTGAATGATGCTGTGAAGACACCACAGAAGTAGAGATAACCGCTGGTGATTCACAGGCAAAGACGCTGGACTGTGAGCGCAATCACTGGGAAGTTTTAGACTTTTAGAGCAGCCTCCCTCTGATGCGCAGAAAGAACGTCGTGGGAGCTTTCCTGTCATCCTTTGTCATGATGCTCACCACATGTGGACAGGCACTGTGGACGTGGAGCAGCTGTTGCTGAAAACACTACGACTACTTTTATATTTCTCTGTTTTCTCTGAGTCATCAGCACAAAACATGAACGACTACATTAGAAGATTCTGAAAGTAGTAGCTTCAATAATTTATCCACAAAGTATACGTCTAACTTTCACTGTCAGACTTTGTAGTATTGTGACTTTAACTCTTTTAGAGTAGCATGACTATATTGTCCTATTGTCTTTGCATAGAGACATTTACGAGGCTCGTACCCGTCTTTCTTATAGAACTCCAGCATCATGTTGTCTGTGGCGACGCTGAGCGGCCGGCGACTCTGGTCGTTCTGTCTGCGATCAGTCTGGTCCATGTCTGGAGACGGCATCGAGCTGTAGTTGGCGTTGTGATTGGTGTGGACGGGGCTTCCGTAATTACCAGTTAGGTTAAACTCGATTTCTGAGAAAGACGAGACAGAGAAGCAAATCAGAATCTCATTTTTTAAGACGTCTTGGAGTATTTTTCTAAAGCCCTGCTACTTGCATCCTAACCTCCGGGGAAGAACCAGTCGGCGTGTTGGATGATGGGTTCGATGATGCCGACGATCTGCAGGGAAACTGCCGTCATCATCTCTGTGATGTTGCTGCGGGGGGGGGAGAGAGACAGAGACTTTTTTACGATGGGACGCAGAGGAGGAGGAACTTTCTGGATCATGAGGAATTTATGCTCCGGCAGTGATGAACACATTTTCATTATATCACAGTAGCATTAAAATGAGGAAAAAAACCTTTCAAAAATGAGGGACGTTAACACGCTAATTCAAAGTTAGAGAGGGTTGTAAGGGTTGTAAGGGTTGTAAGAAGGTTGTAAGGGTTTGTAAGATTAACAAAGAGATAAAGGCAGTGTTTTCACTGGCAGCATGTTGAACGTCATACAGAAGGTACAATGCTGACTACAGTAACTAGAATATAATTCTTACCCTTCATTATGTGTCCACAGCAGGTTGGGTCCAAGCACAATAGCAATGTTTCCAGGCGTCATCTTGTTCACATCCTGGAACTCAGTCAGTTTGGAGAGGAATTTAATCAAATACCTGTTAATTCAGATGCAGCAAAAGAAAACATGTAAAACATCTAAAGCAACAAAGCATATGTGCCTTTGACTTCTGTAGGTTCCTAACAGGACACTTTAGAAGTAAAGGTTGAAGAGAGGTAATCACAGGGGCTGTATTTAGCCATTTAATATAGTTAGAATAGAGGAGGGGTAAACGCTTTCATAATACAGAGACGTAAAAGGTAGTGCAGCTTATGTAAAGTGAAACATTTGATCCAGGTCAGGAGACTTTTAGGTTTGTGTAAAGTCCATTTCCAACAGTACATTTAGGCTGCGCGCAGCGTTAGGAGTGTGCTTCCATGACGATTTACCTTCATGAAGCTATAGAGTATTAACCTCCGAAGACCTCAACTCTTTCATTGCTTGCATTTTTAATTTCTCCTTGCTGTTTGGGCTGATTGTGACCTTATTATGGTAAAAACAAAGAATTATCTCTTTATGTGATGTAGTTTCTGAGAAAAAATGTTCACATATGATAACATTTCGTTAAATGTTGATAAAATGCAAAAAAAAAACTGAATGAGAAACAACAATTGTCCCTTTGAGCAATGGTTCATTTGAAGTGCTGCTAACTGCTGCTGGAAGATGTTTGTCTGTAACAAAGTACAAACACTAAAAGTAGAATGTCCCCGTTTATGGACATCAGGCCTTTGTAGAGTCTAGACCCAACAACCCAAAATGCAATGTCCACATATGTGGACGCCAGGTCCTAGGAGGTTAAGGCAAACTGGTCTGTGTTCAGAGATGTTCTGTGGTTCTCTGAGCGCATCTGAACTGAATGACTCATCCTGAGTCCAACTACAGTCGAATAAACATCAGGCAGCTCGTCCCAGCGATCACCCGAACAGGTCTAACAGGTCTTCTCAAAGGAGCACCGTCTAAAAATAAACCACATTTGTGTGATATAATGATGACACTGACAACGCAGTATCACCCCCTTAATAATTTCTCCCTTCGCCTTTCCTTGTCACGCCTCACCTCTTTGTGTCTTTTGATCTCGACACAAACCCTTTGGTAAATATCTCACGCTTACCTACATCCGGCAGCTAACAGAGCACCACCCAGAGCATGGGGTCTGTTTCTCCACCTAACTAACCGTAACCTAAACACTACACCATGTTATTAAAGCATTTTAGTGTCTTTTAGCATTTCTATGTTTTATCCTCAGTTTCAGTGGTGAACCTGTCCAGCCAGGGGTGCACTACCTGCTCAGCAGCAGACAATTGGCAACAGGCTGGGGAACATGTGGAGCATTTAAGCACCTTCAGGAGTGGGTGGAGACTCAAAACAGAGCTGAAAGAGGCAACACTTACCGTGCTTTGAATGTGTTCTGAGCCTCACATTATACCAAGGACACTAAAGGGTCAAATTTACCTTCATATTTACATACTGAACAGAGAGCAGACAGTTGATGGAGCAGATGTTGCTGCAGCTGTTGCATGGATGTATGGGGTCAGTGCATCTAACTGTCTGCTCTCATTGGCTGTGGCATGGTTGATTTTATTCATCATAGCTGGTTAGCTGCTTTCATGCATTACTTAAACGAGGACACAAGGAAGGGTGCATGTACAGGACCATTGGAAAGACCTGACTCACTTTGATTTAATTGTGAGTTTGTGGTAGGCTTTTATTTTGAAGACAGAACAAGCAATACTGTAGACAGAGCACTGTGCCAGCCAATCACAGGTGCACTTATGTCAACTATCGCCAACATTAACATGTGAATCCTCCAAATGTAGCTGTAGCCAGATGACATCTGACAGGATAATTCCCAAAACATGTGAAATAACATGACCCCAGAGGTGAAGCGTGAAAGCAATGACTCACTTAAAGTTTTTGTTGTTGGCTGGGGGTAGTTTCTCACAGGCCATCAGCAGAGCCTGTAGTCTCTTGTCTTGATCTTGAATGCTGCAGGGTGACAGAAAAATGCAGAAATCTCAGCATGATGCATTTAAAATGCTAAAATATGTCTTAGAAGACTGAGGTCAAACATGCACAAACATAACGTCTCAAACTTTCCACTCATGTAATAACATAACAGATACACACTTGGAGGCCTGGATCCAGTCATTGTAGAGTTCAAAGGTCATTAGTGGCTCAGGCAGCTCCCGTAGGTAGGACTTCAAAGCACCTGTAGAAACCAAGATAAAACCAATTAGAGTGCACAGCTGTATGTAATATTCCTGCACGAGCATGAGGTGTGGGAAAAAGGAGGCTGATGTTTTCTGAGAACCGGTAATGTGACGTATCATACGTAGGAATAAAACACGACAGCATAAGCTGAAGACTGTGAATAAAAGACTGTAGTTTTGTGAGCGATCTTCGAGGACGAGCCTCGTTCAGAAAAGCTTAACTTTTAAACACTTTCAAGTTCAGTGACACTTTCTCGTCCAAAGTTTTGATACTGGCGGTTTTCTGGATGCCGCTTATTTAAATAGTTCAGAAACATCACTCGCTGAGCTTCTTAGACCTGTGAATTCTAGGGGAAAAACGCAGCCACCTGTTCCCTCTTATTGGTGGGGGTTAAACTTGTATAAGTTAACCCTGAACCTAACCCCTTTTAAGGACATATAAAAATATTAAACGCATTGTATGAACAATTAATTGTGCAGACTGGGTGTGGACTGAAAAACAACGCCTACCGAAAGTGCCTGCTAACAAAACGCTGCTGTATGTGCAGTGGCAGTCTGTCTGTGGTAACGCCACCAATTATTGGTTGAAAAACACCATTAGAGCGAAACACTCATTGTTCCTGTTCCACGTATAAAAGGCTGTCATTTTGGACACATATGGTTTCTATCTGACAACAGCATTATGCAGCAGTCAGCTCCAGCAAAAAGAATAAAAATAGATCAATAACAGCATCAGAAGAGCTGGAAAGCTCTTCTTTCTTTCTTCTTTCTATCACGAGTCTGGTTTAAAAGCAAAGTTGGTGACGGAAACAAAAAGACAGATTCTGCTTTTTGCTGCAGAAGCCTGTCTGACACTAATCCCTGTTATATTTGGAATTAATCACTGGACATTTTTCAGATAGTTTATAGAATCTCTCTTTAATAAGAAAGTCATGCAGAAAAATGGACAAAACATTTTGCTTTTCTTTCTGCAGACTCCCTTGTGGCAGGTGGAAATGTGAACACAATTCAGATCCAGTCAAACAAACCTTCAGTGGAAAACTCACTGCTGAGGCTGGTGGACGACAGCGGACAGGTGCAGGAAAAATAATCAACCGCAGCTCATTATGATGCTTCTTTCCAAACCAGTTAGTTACCTCAGCTAAGGTTCAGACAGGAGAGGCTACTTTGACATACAGTATGATGATGGCGGCTCACCTGCGATGGCGTGTGGGTCTGCAGAGTACTCCTGAACGTCTAACACCCCGCAGTCTAAGGACGCCTTCAGCTTCTTGAGTTTGGAGGCAGAGGGAGCGATTCTGAACAAACCCTGAGGCACGAAACACGACGACAGCAGTCAGTATGTGGAACCGAGCTCACGCTGCCCCCACAGCAAGAGTGAGGTGGTGAAAATCTAATCAGAGTAACTGATGACTTCTTTGAACTACAAGGTGCAACATCACAGTGTATAAATACAGCACAGGATTCACAATATTGCTCAACTAAACATACTTGTTATTCAAAATGACATTTACAGAATATATTTAATCCCTTTACTTCACATTTCCCATCACTTCAGTTACTGCTAACTATTGAATAACTGGAGTCTGACCTCCTCCTGCATGCCGCACTCCAGCAGCATGGTGACACAGGCCTCAATAGGAAAGGCAATATCTCTCCCGCTGAGCGCTAAGTGCTCCTCTAATGCCTTCCCATAGCACGGCTTCTCCACCCAGGTCTCTGTCAAACATACAAACACACTTCACACACGCTCATACAAGACACAGCAGCAGCTCTGCCTTTGTGTTTTTAGTTACACGCTCAGTACGTCTGATGGAGCTAACAGCTTTTTTAGCATTGTTAAAAGGATGCTGGTTAAAATGTGTCTGTGCAGTTCGTGCAGGCTTGGTTCATTTTCACGTCCTCCACGAAAGATCAAGACGCAGAGATTACTATATTACGTTCATAAAACCTAACAGCTCAAACATTTTCATTTTCTGTGTTCCTTCACAACTGGAGTCGTTTGTTCCACAACATTTCAGGTGAATGAGAGACTACGTGAGATGGTGGCACGCGCAAAAGGTTTCAAGGTGTAAAATCATAACAATTTAAAAAATAAGTGAAAATAAAAAGCCATTTTTTGTAAAAGAAGATCTGGAGTTTATCATTGTATAAGCTGTCATTACTGTAAAGCTGTCACGTTTTCCGGCTTCCCAGATCATTAGAAATATTTTCTGTTGAGTAAAAACTCAAACTCTGCCTTAAATTGTTTACATGCCATAATCTAAACACAGAGTTTAATGTGGTTAAAGTGGGGACACAGACACAAAAGAAGATCAAATCTTTGTGCGTCGGACTCACCCTGATGAGCTTTGATCTGGGGCAGAACACTCTGGAGCAACTCTAACGACTTCCTGTGATACTCTGCCTGGGCTTCTATCAGCTACACAGAGACACAAAGAGACAGACCAGAGGGTCCAGAGTCACGGACAAACTGTAGTAGTGTCTCTCTCTCTCTATGCGTGTGTGGAGAGGTGCTTTTGTACTTACTGTCTGGAAGTAGCTTGCATAGTCAATTTCTTTGGCCATAAAACTGTACATATCTGCTGATAACTGATCCTGGAAAAAAAACACACACTGTGTCATTTATTACGTCATTATGATGATGGAAGTACCTTCATCTTATCCTGTGGGTGACATCTGTCTGACTACATTGAGCGGCTTGTTGCTACAGTATCATTCTCTATCATCTACTGTGATGAGTCAAAGCGGTTACTGACTCGACAGATCTCCATGCGGTTGGCTGCCTCCTCCATCTCTTCCCTGAGGTGGTCGGCCTTTGCTCCTGTTGACTGCAGGTTGCTGGACAGTCCTGAAGACTTGGTAGACTGATAATACCTGAGAACAGAGCGTTGCTTTTTCAGTATAACTATGAGATGAGCAGGATGAGACTAAGCAGCAACAGATTTGTCTTTAGCATCTTCAGAGTTTTTTTCCTGGGAGAAAATGACTCACAGCTGAACCTGACAGCTACTTTCACAAAATGACTCATGACAAACAAAACAAAAGAAGCAACTGGATTATTTAAGTTTTTGGCCGACTTAACGTTATCTACACATCCTCATTCATCCAACATAAGCCATTTTTTCCATCATACTATCTCCGTCAGACTCTCCTCTTCCTTCTCTCTGTCAGACTTTCTGTCCGAGTTGTGTGTCTGAGTGGAGATAATGTGCAGCACTGCCAGAGGAGCTCAGCACGCAGCAGGATGATGGGAAAAATTGTCTCCGATTTAGGTCACACAAAAAAAACCAGAGCTGACAGACTGGACTGCTGTGAGTTTTCTCCGTCTCTGCCCATAACAGCCCTGAAATGACAGCTGATCGGCAAGGGGGAGGAATGGGTGACGATCACTTCTGTGCTCAGACAGCAGTTTCTGATTGGACAGGACGAAGAAAATCTGCAAAACCTGGCGCGATGGGAAGAGGTCACCGCGAGACGGTGAAATGAAAAAAACAGGCCACAAAATGCAAGGTTTTCTCCATCAATGGGGAAGAAGAGAGAGATGGACATCATACTTTTAGCTAATCGGCCACTAAATGCAGGTGTATTCTGTGTCGTGAAGCTGCTGCCTCACTAATGGACAATAAAGGCTTATCTGCAACTCTCTCAGACACACACCCACACACACTGAAACACAGTTAAAGGTCAGAATCGGGTACATTTCTCATCAAACACTGATTTTGCAGTGTTATTCCTTCCTACTGCGTGGCTGAGCCTGCACACAGTGATCTGTGATAGGTGAACCACAGGGGAGCGTCAGGATCAGGTCTAACAGCATGATGCGCCACAGACTGTGTGAAAGCTTGTTCCAGCTCAGTGAAACAGTTCTGCTGATATATTTGTCTTTTAAAAGTTTGGGAATTTACAGACGAGAAACTGGAAGGAGACATGTTAAGCACAGAGAAGCTGGCGCGGTGGATGACACAAATATACCTTCAGTTTATTTATGACCTCGACATAGAGCAGAAACTTAAACATGTGTACTGAGAGTAAGTTTGAACGACACTAGACGAGCTGGCTGCAACTTCACTGTGTGCAATCAAATCCCAGTGACATTCAGTGCGAAGCTTCAGGACCAGGTCGTTCACAAGAGGATGGAGTTTCTGCAACCACAGCCAAGTCTTTCTCCTCACACACACACACACACACACACACAGACTCACCGCGTGCGCGCAGAGTCCATGTCCAGGACCAGTTTTGCTAAATGTTTTCTCTGCTTCTGGATATTTGGGATTTCCACCTGGGAAGACAGAGCAGAGAGCTTTTACTGTTTGTTGGTGTGAAAGGAGACGAGACAGAGGCAGTGTTGTGGTTTTGCACCTGTGGTAGTACAACACTGTCATGAAGATCAGTTTACTGGTGTTTCACAAGCCACACTTCAGTTGGGATGTCATAATTTGTACCTCTGCGAGGTCGTACAGAGGCTCGATGATGTCTCTCTCGACGGTGAGCTCGAACAGGATGAGCTCCTGAGCGAGTTTCTCCTGCGTCTCTCCGCAGAGCTTCAGCATTTTCCTGCAGCGCGGAACAGAGCCATTAAAGCATCAGAAAACAGTCGGAGGAACCTTAAACAGCGCGTGAGCCTTAGCGGACTTTACTGCCTTAGTTCTGAATTGCTGATATTTATGCACTTTCATTCTTTCTGCAGAAATCTGATTGCACTTATTAACTGAATGAGCAGCAGATACAGGATTGATTAACTACAGCGATGTGCTCACCAGCAGTTTATTAACTGTCTCAGCACCTCAGCATAATGAGGCTTCTTCAAATGACAAGAAAGGGGATTATTCCCTCGTTACAGTATCATTTCTCTAATGCACTCCTGGCACACTGACTGCACAAAGAAAAGCAGGTGTGGAACATTTATTCCACGCGTGTTCAGCCAAACAGAACAAACCTAGAAACTAAGATGTTCCGTTCCTCACTTACTCAGTGCTTGCGTGTGGAACTTCTATGAATAAAATAGAAATAGCAGATAAGGTTTGTCATTATCTGAACGGACTGCTAGAAAAACACATTTGAGCTCCCGGGTGATAAAAACACATCTTTGAATGTCAGCTCCTCATGGAAGGAAATCCAGCCAACGCTGAAATGACTTCCCCTGCACGCGTGCATGTTCGCTCACCCCAGTAGAGAATCGTCTCCAAGCGCCGCCGCCCCGTCCACCATACATTGTGCTAGTGTTGTTAGTGGAAGCTTCTTCTAAAACAGAATCGAGCAGAAAAAACACAGTCAATCGATGAGTCAGCCGTCACAGTCTGCTCAGCGTGGCAATTCAACACGGACAAAAACTGTAATTAACTAAGTCAATGAGTCCCACACGCAAACGGTTACGTGCACAAACCTCTAATAATCTCTCTGTTTATTTCATCATTTTGTTTAATGTTCGCTGTGATTTGATTTAGTTGTTATGTTGCATTTCTCAGAATGAATTTTTTTTACATCCAGTGGTGAGTTTACTCATGGAGAAACAGACCAGTGAAGGAGCACTGTTACTGTTGCTGCCCCCCCTAAAAAACTATTATTGAAATGTATTTTATCTATTCACATATAAAGGATTTCATCCTCTCCATGTTTGATCATTTTAAACATGTAGCGAAAAAAAATCATAATGGTTATAAAATACTAAACGGCTACGTCTAAATACAGTGATTTCAAATCAGATCATTAGAAATCACCATCACAGCTCCTGGGAGCAGGTTTGGTAGGTTCCTGTGTTCAGGGCTGTACATTTCTGATCCAGACAGATAGACATCTACATACACCCTGTTACATACACAAATACAGCTAAAGCACTCAGCCCTGTTTACGTAATGTACGTTAAAGCTTCCTGACATTAGGCTCCCCCTATCGCGTTTCACCTCTAGGATGATGTTCTCCTGTTGGAGAACCCACAAACATTAACCAGTAGCACTGTGGGGAGTCAGTGGCCTCAGATGGACTAATGTGGGTTTGGAGAGCGGCGACTTCTCTCTGGGGTCCTGCTTAAACTCACGCACCATGATTTTTATATGCAGAACCCATGACTTGCTCTAGTGAGTCCCTCAGCCCTTCAGCTGTTAACCTGAGTTTGGTTTTACTTCACTGAGCCTTCTGGGTTGCATCTCTGGCGCTACTTGGCTGGACACACACACTTCTATGAAAGTGACTCTTGTTTCTGTGGCTTTTTAATGGAAATGAAGCAGCAAACAGCAGGAGCCTCAGCGGCGTTGATATGCTTCTTACCGAGGGTGACCTGACAGATTTCCTTTCCACATCCACGCCTTGCTGGCCCTGCAGACAGGCGGTCAACTTCTTGTGAGTACTGTGGGAAACCTGCTTGACCAGCTCCAGACGTTTCTCCACCTAACACACACACACACACACACACACACACACACACACACACACACACACACACACACACACAGCCTTAATGAGAAGTGCATGGCACACACCTGAACACTGCACAGACTAGATCATTTTCAGACTTGCACATGCAGGCATTCAAAGAAATCACATAAACAAGATTCTTCTGACCTGGTGAGACTTAACAGAGACCATTACCTGTCTCGCTCTAATGATCCTCATTTCATTATCAAACCAACTCAGTGGAACTAAAGTCGCAGCTACTGAAGGCGTCATTAATCAGATCAATTACAGTTGCTGAGCCCCCAAGTCAATCAGCGGGAATGTTCAGCCTTTTGCATCATGAAAAGGTTCACTGTCAGAGCTGATTAACGTTGCCCAGATGCAGCTCGGGAAGCGGTTTGAAAAGGTTATTCTATGCACAATGCAAACTTTGCACCAACAATGATTTTTTTCCCTCAGAGAAAAAGCATTGCAGAAAGAAACACACATTAAACAAAGAGTCATTAGTACCTGTAACAGGTCGTCACTTAATACTTCTGTTTTTTCAGCCCTAGAAGAGAACAGAGGAGAAAGTTATGTTATAACCCGTTACTGAGGGAAATGGGCGACACACACACACACACACACACACACACACACACACAATCAATGCAATGACATCATTTGCTAATTTTCTGAGTACATAATAAATAATAAAGCAGTCACAGCCTGGAGCTGTTGATGAAATACTAATTTACAAGCTGGTTGAAAGTAGAAATTAAACTCTCTAATAACAAACTGTGTGGTTAAGACAGCGTGCATCGACTTAGGCACTGCCTTCAGCAACAAAAGACTGACAGATCAATTCACGTCGATTTACGTGGATATGACAAGTCATACTAATAACATGCAAGGTGGAGGAACATGTGGCATTTAGAGAATGTTACAGAAATATATTGATGATTCTTGCTCTGTTTTTACTAGTGTGTTTCTGCACACCTTTATCGCAACCCAGTAATATAACCTCTGCTCTTCTGCACAATAATCGCTGTGCATTTGACGTAAGCAGATTCTGATCCTGATCCAGTGTTGGGCTTGGTTTTGACAAATGGAAATGTCATGTCCCAAGCTCTGCATACAGAACTGACCTTTAGCAGTTGTTTCCTCTTATTAATAACTAGACTTTATCAATACAATTATTCTATTTCTATCAGTAGATGTATTGGTTCTGTATCTGTATTCTCCACCAAACAGTAAAGTTTAATCTAATCGGATCAGAGAAAGATTACTGGAGTGTTTAGGTTTATATTTTTCCCCTCCATACAACATGCAGCTCCTTTTATGATCAGTGGAAATGTATTTTTAATTTGACCAGCAGTGCAAACCCCACAGATATTTAATGCAGCCACATTGGAGGACAGAATAGCTTTAATTTGAGAAGCTTGAAAAACAAACAATTAGTAAATAGCATCTACCTCATTAAAAAAAGTCTTTCGTTTGGTCCCGGGTTTCCTTATTCACAGTTAGGAGCCACGAGAGCTGCTTCAATTGCAGTAAATACCTGCTATACTGCCATAAATGCACATCACAATTACCAACATAAGCCTAGAGATGGGAAGCTGCAGCACGCGATAGATAGAGATAAGTAGCACGGTACACCTGCACTGTGTTCACACCCTGGGACAGCTGATAATGAGAGGTGGAAACACCTGCAGCAGGTATGCAAACGTTTTCACAGAAAAATGTATTGACTGTTATCTCACTTAACAGCTTTAAGAAGACAGAACTGAACAGATTCAAATAAATCACCTTCTTCAGTCCTGGATTCACAAACCGCTCTGGTTTGACAGGTAGAATTCACAGAATTCACACAATAGCTGACGTGGACGTGACCTGGGAGAACAGTAAAATGCTGTGGTCCTTGTTGACCACTGCACCAAAACACACCAAGCCTGGGGACCATCCCGTACAAAAGAAATACAACAATCCCTCATCCGGTCCGTCTTACCTCACTTCCTGAACCGCACAGAAAATCTCTGACTGACTATGTCCAGACACACACACCTTTTCCTAAAGTTTAGTTTGGAGTGCGGTGGACTTACAGAACCCTGCCGTTCCAGCTCGAGGGTCTTCTCCTGCTGATACGCAGCTTTTTCTTCCACATCCCACCTTCCACTTGGCTGTGGTTGCAGAAACCACCTGTTACCAGGCAGCAGCCAAGTGACAACAAGGGGGAAGGGAGAGGAGAAAGTAGAGTAATGGGGGTGGGAGGAGAAAGCAAATGAGGGAGCAAGGGGATGAGGAGGGCAGCCTGAAGAATTAGACCTGAATGTCCGGTCCTCTCTTATCAATCAGCAGTCTCTTTGTCTGAGTCATTCTGGCAACAGGTTGGACTGCAGCACAGCGGATTTTATCAAAAGGTTGAGATTTTATGTTCATGCACACACACACACACACACACACACACAATGGAGATGAAAATCAAACAGACTGGTGTGCAGCTCTCGCAGACACTCGCACAGCATTGCTCTCTCGGCTCGGCTGGATGATTATCGATCTGGCTGAAGTGAAACAGCTGGATGCAGGAGGACAAATGAACAAGCTCTTTTCCTTTCATTCGCTCGTCTCCTCAGCTGGTGTCTGTTCTGCTGTGAGCCTCAGCATGCGGCTCACTGACTGTCTCTTGCGCTTTTTTAATGCAGCTGTAGTGTGGCTGTGTCTTAGCATCACTGTGCATCTCTTCACGGCTCATGTCTCTTTTTAGTAATTTCGCGTCACTGTGGCAGTTTTGTGTCCGTGTATTATGGTCATTGTGCATCTCTGCACAGCACATCCATGTTTCTTTGCAGGGGTATTGTGTCTTTTATTCAGTGTGTCTTTGTTTCACATTCTGTATCTCTTGTGTTTAGTAAATGGAAACGTATTGTCGCTCTGAGGTCAAGTGCTACCCTTCAGGACTTTATTTTTGGGAGTCCGTCTGCATCTCATCTCATTGTGGTGCGACAGGAAATATCAGGGAACTATTAGGAGGGAAAGAAAGGAGTAAGCAGCCGGGTAAAATGGCAGCGACTGAGTACTAAAGCAGCTGGAGCAAAAACAGCCTCTACAGACGAGTGGCTGGACGCACACACACACACACAGTCTCTGCAGGTGAGTGGCTTGATACAAAAAGGTAAGGCAGCAGCATGGTGAACGTTTCAGTGTATCTCAGAAACGTTTTATCCAAAGCAACTGTGAGCAGCAGGTTTATAAACTCTGTGGAACCCTCAGGTTGGCGATTGGAGGTCACCTGTGGGTTGTCCTCCCCTCTGGTTTTTACATATGTTAATGTGACCACTTGAGCCAGCGTGTGAACGACTGTGTGTACTCTGGTTCCACAGGGTTTATAAACCTGCTCCTCACACCAGTCAGTCAGACTTCAGAAAGTCCTCTGGAATGGAAGGTGAAACGTCGTTTTACCAGGCAGAGAGGGCAGACACAGCAGAGTGGAACTGAGACGAGGGCCAGGTCCACAGAGTTAAACGAACGTCATGCACAAGGTTTAGAGCAAAACCAAATAGGTCAACAAACGAAGCAGGGAACCGGCGACCAAGATCCAATCCAGGAAACCAACACATACAGTAGGGATGAGCTTACAGGGTTGACTGAGATCCACAGCTACTTCAGCATATAGGTAGTCATCGTCATCGTCATCATCATCATCTCCTTCTCCTTCTCCTTCCGTTTTACGGCAGTTGGCAAACAGCTTGTAGGTGCATTACTACAGCACCACCCGCCACTAAGACCAGTACTGTTTAAAAGTAAAGAATCTCCGTCATGTTGACAGTGCTACGTTTTATTGCAGCTTTTGCATATTTGTCAGCCAACTCACTCCCCTCAACCTTCTTGGTATTGATTGATGAGCGGTGTCTGTTATAGCTCTAGTAATGTCAGCCGTCAAATCATCCATTACTTGATTCATACAGACGAAGTTATCTTCTTTCTCATATACATCAGCAGTAACAGCTGTTCCTACAGAAATAAGAAGTGGATAATGGTCACTACTCATTGTGGTCTCACTCAATACTTGTGACTGCGAAACCAATGTCAAATCAATGGCTGACTCTGTGCCCTTTACCAAGTCACCCTGGTACTGCTCCCATCATTTAAACGCATCTGTTTCACTCCACACGTGCATTAAAATCCCCACACCAAACCACACCCCCTCTCCATTGTTCCAGTATACCCTCAAACTTCCCTTTATCTAGATTATACATGGATTGTAAAAATTAACTCTTATTTTCCCTTGGTTGGACCATACCTCTGTAACTATTACCTCCAACTCTCACTGAATCTAAACGTTTCCTGGATATTTATTATATCCAGTTTTAAGCTCTTGCCCATTTGCTATCGGACCTTGCTATGTCCTTCCACTGAAGTAACATCATCATATTAATATAATAATACCTGAGAGGCACAGATTGTTCCTACAATAATTGTCAATGACTTTGATTTCCTTAAGTTGCTCACATGGGCTAGAAACAACACTATTTTACTACTTGGCCGCTCTGTCGTCCCAGCTCCATGTTTGTCGTGTTTCTGTGAGGAGGAGCCTCTTATGTCTTCTCCTTGTTGAAGGTTTTCAGTGCTTCTGCATAAGACACCCTCTCATCAGTTTTCAGTTGCTGAATTTCCTCTGCTTGTTTCCTAATCACACATCCTCCACAGGCTGCTGTAGGGTCCCCTCCACAGTTACAGCATGTGAGCATTACTATCACATTCCCTGCACACATGCTCACCACCACATCTCCCACACCTCTGCTTTCCCCTGCAAACAGCAGCTGTATGAGTTTTTTTTAAGGTTTTCCAGATTTTCACCAACAGGAATACCATAAATTACCCAACGCCCTCTGTTCCTTTCTCCTTACCTTTACTTCTTTTTACATTTTTACATAATGCCTGTAGCTCCAACGCCTTATTTCTCTGTTCTATACATTTACATTTTATCAGAAGGCTGCCATCTCAAAGCACTTTAGCTGAATCCACGTTTCTTCAAACCAGTTGTCAGCTTAATCAGACTCACTGATTGTATGTCATGACCTGAATTTAAAATAACCTTAAATTCTTCCACCATTAACTTTTTGCTATCACCCTCATCTTCAGAGGTTTGCTTGCCAGACATAAACTTCAAAGATATTAATATAGTAACTCTTCCACATCCACATCATCATCAGACATTTCACCACTACAGCTCGCCTTTCTGATCCAGTCACATCCCAGATTATGCCAAAGTCATCAGGAGTGTTTTAGGTTTTACCAGCTCCCTGCGGTCTACAGACCAGTACATCTTTGTTGTATTTTCTGTGGCGATCCAGTCTCAGTGTGTAGGTGATTTTCTTCTTCTTCCGTGGAGTTTAATGGCAGCTCGTATCCATTTCATTGCACTTCTGCCTCCTTCTGGATTAGGGTCCCCTCATCCTAAGAAGCTTTAAAGTCCCTCCCTTTGTCTGCATTTAAATGCTTTAACACCTCTTCATGATTTGGCTGTCCCAGTCGTAGGTAATGTGCTCGCTGGTGCTTTAAATACTGGCTGGCTGATTGCTGATTTGATGCAGGTAAGTAAGGAGGCGGAGCAAGGCAGAAATAATGAAAACAGAGTAGAAGGAACAAAACCTTCCTAGCTAACAGTCCTGCAGCTCACTCAGAATTAATTTCCTTTCACAACAAGAAACTGTGCAGAAGATTTACTGGCTCAGTGAATTAAACTGCGGGATAATGACCCCTGTGCAAACACCCACACACACACACGCTCAGTAATGAGCAGGTTAGCAATGAGTCAACACTCCTGCGAGGTCCAGTGCTGCTCTTTTCACACACTCAGGCAAACACAGCTAATTTAAACATGCTCACAAAGGATGGTTTGTCATTTTCTCTTCTCTGTGACATTTGTTCTGACTACACACACAAAAACACACAACTCATCTCTTCTAAGGCCTTGTATGACAGCAAATGTGAAGCTTAGCGCGCGAAACAAGCTGCTGTCAGCTCCTCAATTCCTACAGCGCATTTTTCTACCTAGACAATGCTGACATTTTCTTGACCTCACGGTCTTGAATGTATTATATTCGCAAATGCACCTGCATAATAGAATATCTACATCTAAACTACAGCACACAGACTGCAAATTACTAAAAGTTGAACTGCCATGTCCTCAATTACCAGAAAGAGCACACATCTCCATGAAGGAATATCAAGGAAGAAGCAGCTCGAGCAGCACTGAGCAATGTGCACACGAAGGTAGTGAAAATACAAAATGTTACTGATAAGCAGTAAACAACTCACAACCAACAAAACGTTAATATTTAAACTTCCATCCTTCCAAATTGCATGTTGTATTGGTATAATGTGTTGCATGATACTCGAGCCTCTCTGGTTATATAAGTTTTAATTGGATTTAAACTGACGTGACTATTTAACCTATGCAAAGCGTTAAGAATTGTAAATTTTAGAACATCTTGGTGACAGGACCACAGCTGAGGAAGAGAGAGGCTGGAGAATACATGGTATTTTGGAAAAAGACTCTGGCTCTAAAGAAAGGAACCTCCCACAGTCTCAAGCTTCAGAAAATCCATCACTCACTCCGCCCTTCTCTCCTCTCCTCTCTCTGCAGCTCTCTGTTTTCTTTTTATTAATTGTTTGACACATCAAGGGCGTCGCAGCATCCGGAGTCAGTGCTTTACTGCAGCACGAGCCTGTGTCGTCACACCCAGGATTCCCACTGGCACGGAGAAGGGAGGCGGTGGTGAATACAGAAGCAGGAGAGGACAATAGATGTGTAACAGGAGTTTTGCAGTAATAAAACTTTAGACAGACAGAGTACAGACTGTTCTCTTGTAAACTCGTCTTCACATTTTCACGCTCTGTTCTCAAAAACACAGCTGCACCGCGGCTGCAGAGCTGGGAGGGATCCCTAGGGATTGCACACAACCATCTCTGTTAAATATACTTTGATTACCACAAAGACATGAATAACTACACACTAGATTGATGAAGTTATACACTCACATTCAGTCTTCGTTGACGCTGTCAGCAGATTTAAGTTTTAATGTGGGAAACTTCATTTATTTTTTATTGTTTGCACGGGTTATCGATCTGGCAGCAGTCACACTGTCCTTTATCCATCTGAACCAGAATTTTTCTTGTGTCGCGCAGAGTTCACAAAGGATTAACTGTGAGCATTATTAGTTGAGACTGTATCTGCACAGACAGAAACCTTTCTGCAACATTAAGGAATTAGCTTTTGAATTCATCTAATTAGGAGGACAATGGAGAAGGTGAATGGCTGGAGTGTAACAGTCCCGACTCACTTCTGGTCCCCTTGTAGTAAATGTTTCAAACAAAAGGCCGTGACACCACCAAGCCAACAGAAAGAGAGTGGCTGCTAGGTCGCATTTACCTGGGCTGAAAAGTGACACCAGAAAATAACAGTGCACCAGCAGGTGGTTTGTATGTGTCACAGAAAAGGAAAAGTAGAAGGAGACCTGGGACTGCAGGTTTCATGTCAGGACGGCTAAGTGGTCTAAGGTGCCAGAGTTATAATTATTCTTATTACCCATAAGTCATGAACAAAGAAACACCAGTCTCACGTATCACAGACAGTCTGTAGCTATTCTAATCAGCGCTATGTCTGCTGAGATGCTGTAAGTGGAACTGGGATCTATTTATCTTTTCATGCAGTCAGACTGGTCTCTCACAGACAGGTCCTCCAGCAGGGCTCTAACTACACCAGCAACGCAGCAGCACACGTCTAGACACTCAAAGGTAATTCAAATAATAGAGTTATTCTGCATAAAACAAACCTGATTACAACCGTATCCAGCAGGAGATGAACTGACCTTGATGCTTATGAGCAGGTTGGCTGACACGGTGAGAGTCTCTCCTTCTTCATTTTATTAACCGATTTACCTCAATTATAACTTAGAAAGTAGCTACAGATAACATCACAGCCTGAAAATTCATTCACAATAATGCCGTGCACCGTGGCTGTGTAATGCAACGAGTGGGTTCAGATGTGAACATATTATTTAAGTTCATCTATGGCAGGAGAATCAGTTTATGATGAAGGAAACATTGTTCAAGGACAAAAACGAACCCCAGGAGAAATCATCTAGGTTAAGTCAGATTACCCAGCATGCCTCTCTCTGCCACTAACTGGGGGGAGGGGGGTTGAGGTTGCTATGGCAGCAGGTATTGCAGCAATGGAGGGGATGGATGCATCAAACGTCAGATGTGGAGATGATTGAAGCGATGGAGTAGAGAGGAGTCATTCCTCTAACGGGAGCCTGAGGTGCAGCGCCTGTGGCCGAGCTTTCATTTGTCACAACAGCAGGACCGCCCAAGACGAGATCAGTATCTTCACGCACACTCACACACACACACACACACACACACACACACAGTCACGCTCCCGTCTTTTGCCTTCAAGGTCATTCACTGCACTACAGCGACGGTAAGAGTGGGGGTGGAGTAAGACATGAATCACAAAGCCTCTGAACAGGACCCTGGTTGAACTAAGAACCACAGGTACTACAAGCTGTATACTCGCTTACATCTCATAATCTATACTCACAGCGATGACGTCCAGCTCAGAGTTGTTCTACACATAAAATATATTTAAATGACTAAAAATCTAAGTAAAAACTTTACTGCTTCAGGTACAGATGAGTTGTTTCTTAAAAATACTAATTCTTTTAGTTTATTTTATATTAATCCACCAAAGCTGATACATAAAAGGTACATTTCCCTCAGACATTTTATGCAGTGAAGGTAGAGGTGACATAAATTGGGTATATTAATGCTACATATTTAACTTGGTCACAGTACATGTAAAAATATTCTTGGACTTTATTTTTTGGATCCAACATTTTACAGCTACAAATCTTTAAATTTTAACTAAGAGTTTCAGACCAATTTGCTGGTATTTAGCTGTAAACTGCTGCGACATTTACTTGAATTAAAACATCCAGGTCAGTGTCCAAAATCAGTTTCTAACTCCAGAATGAGTCATTCATCTCTCCTGAGGATGATTTAATCACAATATTTCCCCTTGTGCTACTTAAACTGTCTACATTGATGCCGATGCACGTGTTGCATAGCAAACAGTTGCAGCACAGCACACAAAAACGAAACACAACCCAGAGCTAAAGCTGCTCCGAGCACAGCAACCAATCGAAATGCTGCTCACAGCCCAAAGTTTAGTCTGTCCAGGTCCAGCTCTCCAGAGAGTTTCCTATTTTTCTCAAGGAGCACTAAATCCCCAGGCTTTTCTAAGCTGAATGCAATGAAATGGCCTGACTCATTCCAGATTCACCCGGAGTACCGCGGCCCTGTTGGCCTTCACGATTGACAAGGGGATAACACAGAGCAGGGCCTAGAAGAAGCTGTAGGAGTTTGTGCACTGCTTCAAAGCTTCCAAAGATTCACTTCTCACCTCTTCGGTCCTAATGTTACTGCCTGAATGTAGCACAGAAAAAAAGATGCGTATTTAAAGATTATTGAACCTTGCTGCACAAGACTGAATCCAGGAAAAACTGAAGGGGGATTTGTCCTAAATGAAACCGTCCAGCTTTGACCTTGGCTGGAATTTGAACTGTGCATTCGGCCACACATCTAACAGTGTAGTTACAGGTGAAAACACATCAGCTCATGTGGGCTCTGGTTCTGAGACCGAGGCTGAAAGCGTCTTGCTGGTTTGGAAATACAGCACAGTGAGACCCAGACTCCCTGATCCCAGGATCATTACAGTATCCCGGACAGCTGGAGGAGTACAGCGATTTTCCCATACGTAAAAAAAACCTGAATTTATATTACATATAACATAACTTGAGTGTTCATTCTGTGTAACCAATTTGTTCTTTTGTTGATTCTTCTTTTAAACACAGTGCTAACAACAAAAATTAACACTGTGTTTAAAAAAAGAAACAACAAAAGAACATATAACATAAGTTCATTTGTATGGAGATCACCCTGAAACTGAACTGAACGAACGACACATTGAATCAGTCACGATGACACAGCTGTTTACACACAAACACATCTGGTTGAAGCTTAACAATAACAGCCAGGCGTGCCCGGAGTCAGCCTGGCAGCCCACAGCCCTCATTTCATCTGAGCCACACGAAAAATGGACACACACGGCGACACAAACGTGTGAACGTGATGTTGCAGAAACTTGGCGTCACCACACTTTGAACTCTGCCACACAGTCGACCACCTCCTCCAACAACAACAGAGCACCACACACACACACACACACACACACAGACAGAGACCAACCCTGGCTTTACACAGCTGGCCTCAGCATCAAGACTGACAGCGCTTCTTGACACATAATGAAATGTTCGGGCTAAGAACAACAACCCTGGACCGAGTGAATGACGAGTGTGTTTCTCACACACACACACACACACACACACACACACACACACACACACACACACACACACACACACACTAACATGGCTAACATCACCTGGTCATCAAACACCAGCCCCACACTCGTGTTAAAACATTTACTTGATTAAGTTCTGAAACTACTCATTGCTGAATGTGACATGACTCTTCTGTTTAAATTGTATTTTCTACCTCTGCTGGGCCAGTAAATGCTGCCGTTATAATACATGTTAACAAATGCAGCAGGTGTTTTCCCACAGAAAACGGAACATCTGGTGAAGTGTCTGCTCTTCATCCAGCTACGGACGTCCTCCCCACCACCACCTCCCCCACCCAGCCCTCTTTCTCAACAGGAGTTGGGTCACAGCCAGGAATGAGAGATCTGACATATTCTGGCAAGCGGATCGCCGCTCTGACACAGTTTTTCCTGAGCCACCCCCCACCCCCCTTTTACATTTCTGTAGAACTGCTTCTATCTGAGCCTCTCGTCGCTTGCTGAGAACACGCAGCGACGGAGGACAGCTCATTGGACCCGTCTCTGCAGGAGTACTGAGAGCAGGAGGCTCCATTCCTGCCAAGCCTTCACCAACAATTACACAGAATATCTAATGACTCTGAGAGGAGGACAGAGGAGGAGAAAGACAAGACAAACGCCCTGACGGTCAGAAAATGCACCAGGGGTGAGAAATTCCCTACGAACAAAACACATATTTATATTTTTGTTGGCACTGCCAGGGCCATTAAATAAGTCAAGCAGGTGACGGGCAGGACAGGACAACATGGTGCCGAGCCCTGGAGTTGTGACACCATTGGGTTTGGACTTTTGAGTGTTTCATCCCGCTGATTACTGAAAATAACTGTGACAGTGCAGAGCTGATGGAGTGGTGCAGACTTTTTTACACCCTTTTCTGAGCTTCCGTCCTCAACGCTCAAATCGTCAGATTTACTATCTCAGCCCGTTTCCTACAGAAAAGTGATTTTAGGGTGTTGCTGTGGATACCGCTGACCCCATTCCTCCTTGCTGCTCACGTCGAGCTGCAGCCTTTGTCCGTTCACATTTCTTGGAATGACATTTCATTAGGAAATTCACGTCTGAAGGTTCAGTCAGACAACTAGCCGCGTCTCAGGATCGACTTAAATCATCATCCTGGGTCCAGATTAAACAAATGTACATGTGATTTACAACATGTTTCACCAATCATTTCCTTCCATTCTTCAATACGAAGCATAGTTTGCAAGGATGTTTGTATCCAACAGGAACAGGCTTTTCAGGAGCCACTTGATCCAAATTCTGGTAAAGGACATTTACTTCATATGTTAAATGATTGATTATAATATGGATATCGGTGGAACGTGACATCATCAGTGCACTGCAGATAAAGTAAAAGTCTATTTAATATCTGTGAAGGTTCTCAGTCATCCAGGTCATGGTTATCTCAAAAAGGTTTATCCAATAGCAACTGGACTTAGT
>JAUMHF010000011.1:13486035-13496525 GCA_032359275.1 Microctenopoma steveboyesi | reverse complement strand
GTTCCTTCCTTGTGGATTTTAGGCAGTCCGTAGATGCATGGTGTAGCTTCACCAGGGTACAGGCGGTAGTAAAGGGGTCGGTCAATAACTTTGTCCTTCTCCAGTTGTAGACAGTCAATGACCTTCTTCCTATAGTTGCTGGTAGGGTCCCTCTTAAGAGCTTCATATGTCGCAGTGTCACTCAAAAGGCTAGTCACCTTGTGGTGGTAGTCTTCTATTTAATAAAAACTTCTTACTCAGACCAGGAAACATTTTGCCAGAGAAACATACAGACTCTGGTTCTATGAGCTGTAGCTGTTAACCAGGCAAACAACAACTACAAACAGCTGATTGAATCAGCTTTCACCCAATCTGCCACCAGCGATATTGTAAAACTCAAAGAGACATCAAACAACAGAAAAGGGATGTAAATGTTCCAAATGAATGACTTAATGCTTAAATATCTTAAGCAGTGATAGGAATACTTTATGATAAGGTTATCTTTAGGACATTTAACTGAATCTGACACCGAAAACAAGAAGCGAGCACAGACCACGGATCAAAACGTCATCAGTAAAGTCTGCTGTAATTTTAACAGACACCACTGTCCACTTTGGCACATTGTACTGTATGTACATATCAAGGGTTTACACACAAACACGTGTGACTCCCACGACAGGGAGGAGACACCGGCGTGAATCCAGGCATTACAGCAGCGCTGACGTCACATTTGACTGTTTCCAGTCTAGAAAAAACCTGATCCATCCACTGATCCACTGATCCAACCGGATAAAGACGTGAGGTTTCCAATGAATCATACTGCCGTGCAGTTGAGCAAGTAACTGGACTAGAGCCTGATGTATTGCTCTGTTTTCTGTAGAAATACTTTGGTTTGGTGTTTTCTGTGAGCGTCTACAGTGTATACACCAGAAAACGTGACACGCAGTAGTTCTACCATCAAAGGCCTATTCTGATGGAACTGTTTAAACTAAAAGTTCATCACTGTGTTTAGAGGTTAAACTGAAAGTGAAAGGTCACAACATATGAACATACAATATAACGTTATTACACATTTTAATGGTGGCAGAATGTAAGTAATGGCAACTCTAAAAGGCGCAAGCAGCCACAAAACGATGCTGAACAACCAGACGTGACCTCTGTGCTGTGGGAGTATTTTGGGTACTCAGTGATCGAGGAGAGGTCGAGGAGAGACGTAAAACAAATGGACATCATCTGGAAATACGACACATCAGCGTCCCAAACAGCACAGAGACAAGAATGTGTGACGTGTAACGAGAAGAAAAATCAGCTTTATAGTCGTTGAATACATTGTTACATGTTACAACGAAATTTGTTCTTTGGACTCAGTGAGCAGCCACAGGTGGCGCTCGGGGAGCTGGCGCTGAGCGTCTCACCTCGTGTGGGGGATAGGCTGGATCCTGCATCCTGCATCCCAGCCCTCTGCCTTCACCACTGAGCTACCAGGCCAACCAGATGTAGGTATGACTACGTCATACTACGTCTATGTCAACATGTACGAGCTCTGGTGCTGCTACGTCTGTCAGATTTCAATAATAGAATAGTGAGGCTGGTAACAGATAAAAATAGATCTGAGGGTGCATTCTGACGTAGACATCAGAACAGGGGAGCGGGCTTTGACTCGCAGCACCGCACACACCCAGCACCTCCCATCTGTATATAAAATGTGTTTAGCATGCAGTCTCTGACGTGGCCGCGTGGGCATCAGGCTGACTGAATGGAAATTGCTGGTGTCTTCTTCTTGTAAGTCGCTTTGGATAAAAGCATCTGCCAAGCAAAGTAAAGTAAAGTAAAGTAATGGGCACCACGGGAAATCGTCCACACTCCCACCGAGCTGAGCCTCTGTCAGCGGCTTTTCCTGGGCTAAACCGGGCCTCTGTTACAGCTGCACAGACATACGTGTGTGTGTGTGTACAGGCTCAGAGACACACCCATGCATGCAGTCACAAACACACACACATACTCTGCAGCTGTGTCTGTGTGTCCTTGTGATATGACTCTTATCATTGGAGGCATATGATGACTGTTCGCCCGTGGCTCTACAAACTCATCATCTAATCTCTTTTATTCTGTCAATAGATTATTCAGGTGCTTTTGTATTAAGATTTTGATTCATGACAACCCTTATCTGTGATTACATTTACGATAGGGCGACCTACAAGGAACAGCCACATCCTTAAATTCTTACTAGGTATCAATACTCTGCTCTGAATGTACAGGATTAAAAAACGCCTGCACGCTGCACATACTGGGTTTGATGCTAAAATCAGAGCATGCACACATTTAACCTGCAACATGACTTCAGTACTACAACACTGTCAAACATGTGACTCTTCTGTTCCACATCACATGTTAATGTTGATGTCACGGGGAGGGGAAAAGAGAAGGTATGTAGATCTGCCCCAGTGGTCGCGTGTGGGATTGCACCTCTCACATAAATTGTGTTAATTTCAAAGCTAATTTGCACAACGTCGTCTCCCTGTAAACCCCATGAAACAACCGATTCGTTTCAGTTAATAAACCAGTTTAGCACCCTTATTACCCTGAACTCAGGTTTCCAGCGGTTTTACCGTGGCGCAGCACATTTCAGAGAACTGGATGGAGCCTGTAGGCCTAATATTTCAGTCATGATTATTCATATTATTTAAATGATGATTATGAGTAGTGCACCAGATATAAATATGAGAGGTTTTCATATCTTTACCTCACGACACAGTGTAAAGAACAATGTTACAATAAACTGAAATGAAAACAGTAGCACGCCTTCACTTTCATATCATCCCATGATCAACGCGGTCTCACCTTCACACCATGAGGTGTGGGTAAAACACTCAGCATGCAGCACTATCGCAGGACGTAACTGTGTCTTTGTGACACTGTGCCGTTTCTTTTGAGCTAGGACCCAGCATGAGTTTCTCCTCCCTCCGTCTTCTCATTTTCTCCACACGAATGCTCTCTCCCTGATTTTTTTTGTCATTTTGATAATGGAGTTACGATAAGAACATGCAGATGAAGCAACGCCTTGCCTCAGGCCTTTCTGAGCTCCTCTGGGTTTCCTTGGACCTGTTCCACTGAGTGGCACACAGCCCTAATAAAGCAGAACTATCAAAACCAGCATGAGAGATATTTATGGAGCTCCTCGCAAGACCTCGATTCCTCACTGCGACCCACATACCACGTTCTGTAAAATATTAATTGCTGCTGATCAGGATGGAAGCCTCAAACAACAGCTTATGTTGTGTTTGGCGATTCTGCATCAAGAGACATTGAATATTTTAACACAGAACAAACAATGAGTCTGTCATGTCCCCGTGGATGCTGCTCTCCCATCAGCGTGTCGTCGGTTTTCAGGCCGCACACATCAAACACAACACACCAGAAAAGGTTGCTGATTCAGGAGAAAATGAAAACAAAGGAGGGAGAACAGAAGGAGGCAAAGACGGAAGAAAAAGGTGAGAAGCATTCAGCATCTTTGGCTCTGATTGAGACAATCCTCCGGCGGCTATGCATCAGCCACAGTACTGGGCAGGTCATGCATTTTCAAAATGTCAGCTGTGATTTCATCAGGTGTCATAAGGCTCCATAACCAGGCAGTGGATGCCTGTAGAGGCGAGGCCCTCAGGCAGCACATACACGTCTACAAACACGAACACACGCCCGCTTTGTTCCACGCTGGAATAACGTTAACAAAGGCAGAGGTGGGGCTTCATAAGAGCTGCTACTGTTCAGCAATTCAGCACAAATGCACGGCTCAGCATTACGGTCTTGGAAGGGAGGCTTTGAAGACTAACTCAGCGCTGCAAGTCTGCTTCTCTGCATGCACCGGGAGGAGCACCTGCTATGTTATTAGGGAGCATATGTTGCTGTTCTCAGCTACAAGTCATTCAGGGAGCTACAGGATGAGGACTGAGAACAAGTGTTTGAAACCGAAGACAACATTTGTTCAGTCAAAGCGACAAAGGGAAAAAGCAATATGTGATTAACATCTAGACGTGTCAGCTGCCTTGTGCACGTGTGCAATGTATTTTAGTGAGAAAATCATATCATGACTCAATCAAACTCCCACACGGTTGCAAAGGCGTAGATACAAAAACACGTTGCACACTGGATTCCTTCCTGTGCTTTAATCATCATCAGCATCTCCTGATCCTGGACAGCAGCTGATGATTGTGAGCGTGAGAGCCAGATGAAAGAAAACAGCTCCTCTAATCCTCAAGATCATCGAGCAGCATTTTCTCAATATGCTGCTCTGAAACTGACTCACTCACAGATGTGTCATTTTCACCAGCTTATTTAAGGAAACTCTAGCTTCCTACCGCACTGCTGCATGGATCCAACTGCAGCACAAGACAGGACAGACATTTCCAGCTAACACTCACAGGTTTATTTATGAAATGTGAATGTCCAGTGTCATGAAACTAATTGCTATTTACGGTGTTACGTAAATGACGTCGTCCATTACATTTGTTTATCACAGGTCCTGTGCGCTGCGTGGGGCGCCGCAGCTCTGGACATACTGCAGAAATCCATCCTGAGATGTTGAGCGGAGGCGAGGTGAGACAGACGGAGGGGGAAGCCTGGTGTGTGAGTCATCCCCTGCATCATTTAGCTTCAGGCAGCCTGGACACAGACTCAGTCTGAGTCTGAAAAATGGACCCAGGCGCTTAAAGACGCAATCCAGGAATTATTTAGATCTGCCTGCATTAATATATATTTAGAAAGGTTGGAGGTATGAAGATTTAAAGGGGCTACTCTACTGTCGTCTTCCTCCATCTGCTCACAGCCTTCTGCACATGCTTTTTACTGTATACAGTATATTAGGATATGGGATGGAGTGGGGATAATTCTGGTAGACCAGTGCTGCTTTAAGTCTTGGTCTGCACCAGACTCAAACTTCACGTCCTCCTGAGGATTGTTTTTAACTGTTTATCGCGACAGCTGGCTTTCATCTTGTTGCAGATTAGCACACACTCGGTCCCAGCCTTGAGGCAGAGCAGGACTGATGACTGATCAATGTTTGCTGCTCTAAATCGAGCTCTGAGCACACGCAGTCACAGTTTAGTCCTACTTTGCCTTGTTCTACCTTCGTACACATACGTTTAGTTTCATTCTTTCGACATGATGCAAACCAACAGAGAACACTGACATTAAAGATTGTTTTTTCATTTTATGTAAAGAATTAGTACTTTTGTGCCTGGGTTCAGCAGGGATCCATCTCCTGTTTCTCGGAAGTGTGCAGCTGATGTGACAAGCAGTTCGAGCTGATGTGAGAAAAGCAGGAAAGCAAAAACAGAGGAAGCCTCTTAGTTATTCTGGAAACTGGGTCAGGGCTTTGTTCAGTTTGCCAAAAGAGCTGCTTGAACATCACACACAGACATTTCTGAAGAGATGCCACAGAAAATTGATAAACCTTAGAATAAGAACATTGATTTGTGATTGACAGTGTTTCCATACACTTATTACCTGAAGCTGCAGGTCCTGAAACATACAAGAGAAATACTGGTAAGCAACACAACTACACACTGTAGTAATCCAATATAGAGTTTCCCTTTCAAAGAGCCCCCCCGAACCACCATCACACTGTAAACATTCACACCAAACAGCCTTCTGATACATGCTAACATCCCACTCAGTCATCCCAACCACCGGCCTCGGGGTCGTCCTACATCAATGATAACTGAACGCCTCAGTAAAGCAGCCATCGCGTACGCAGGTAAACCTTGAAGTCAGAGCATGATGACACACAGACGCAGTAAATCAGCTTAACAGCAGCTGTCACAGTCACAAAAGAGCAGAACGTGAAACCTCTGCATCTAAAACCCAGGGGCTGCATGAGCAGTTCTCTGTAGGACTTATTATGGCGAAAAATGAGTCTCATTACGCTGCTGTAAGAAGTCTTCTTTTAGTTTTGATTAACTACATTAAGGTCAACTGTTTCAAAAGATGTCCAAAAACCTTGTGGAAAGGTTCGAGATGAGGAGCTCAGACGAGCTGTAGAACCTCAGATCCTTAAACATCATTATGCAAATATGTAGTTACTGAAGAAGTCATCAAATTCTTGCTGCTGAGTTATTCAGCATTCAACCTCTAAACACAGCCAGAACCATTTAAAGTAGAAGAGACAGCCCGTGTACTTCTCTCAGCAGAGTCAGGGTGTTTCCTGGAGCCCGCTGAGTGCTGTAGGAATCAGCTTTATGACTCACCTGCTGCCGAGCAGCTTCTTCTCTGCAGGTATACAGCAGGTAAAATGCATTATTATTATCACTATTATCACTTTCTATCTTCATGTTCTAGCTCTGGTCAACATTTAAAAAATGTGATGTGAACTAGAAAATAAACCTCACACGCTGCAACATCTTTTGGTAAAGAACATTTCCATGGTCTTATAACAGAATCTAATTTTCCCCATGCATCTTGAAATAAACGACAGGGACATCCAGGGAGTCCAACTCGTTTCCAAGGTTCATGAACAGGGAAGCTGTGTGATGGCTTATTAGAGGCATCGTGTTATCAGCAGTGACATCTCTCTGCGCCACTGTGCTGCCTTATCGCAGAGCTGCACCACTGATTGCTCTCAGATAAAACAGATTTCTGAAGAGCACGCATGGAGCTAAAAGAAGAGGCACCGTGTCAACAGCGGGAACACAAACAACTCACACAGAAGGGAGCTGATGAGGGCAGCGCGCACAGTCTCATCTTCCATTACCCTGTGTGACAAAAAACACACTTCAGTAAGGAGCCGTGTGTCGTCAGGGGTGTGATGAAATGATTGGGTCGCACTGGGACTTGAATTGGTCTGTGTTTCATAGTGGTTTGGCCACAACACGGACTAAAAGAGCTAACGTCTTTTAAATCGAATCAGAGGGAACTCAAGAAAACAAAGGTGGTTTAATGTGATTCCAAATCTTTAAATACTCAAAGCGCTAATAATTGAAACTCTAAATCAGATTTTAGGTCCACTTCCAACCTCCTTTCTTCCCTATGTGCAGGTCAAATATGGCTGAAAGTGTGATTACTCATTTCCTTTGGCTCCTTACAAGCAGCAGAAACAAACTGTGAACACATCAACTTTATCTTTATTCTTCAATTTGTTGTAGGTCTCCACCAACAACACATTTGCTTCTTATCCGTTCAATGCTCCACTGTGTTCACCAGCTGGCATCTGACTGTGTCTGTGGTTTGGTGCTGAACAGGAAATGAACATCGCCTTTGTGAAGCCTTTTCTCCAATAAGTGACACTAAAGAGTGGCAAGAGCTAAATGCAACTGTAGGAACAAACCTTTTCACACTGCTGATATGATGAAAAATATTAATTAAAGCTGCTCCACTTTGTGCACAGTGTGGTATACGTACTTTAAGATGTAGCCACCTGCTCCACCGCTGTCCTAAACTTTGGAGTGCAGCTTATGTCTTTATATAAAACACACCATAGTGTGTTTGTTGGGTGGTTTTCAAATGCCAAGTTGCTCAGTGTTGGTAAAGAGAAGAGCCAGCTGCAGTAAATCTTTCATTTCTAACGATCACTCTCCTCCTCTGTGGAAGCTCTTCTCGTAAACAACGGCTAAGAGGCTGATGTGCTAACTGAGCTTTTCAACCCGCTGCAGTTGTTGTTTTTGGTCCTCATATTAAATGCAAAAGAATGCTGCTCCTTTTTTTTTAGGGGCGTTCAATTCTGTTAAAAGTGAACTAGTAAACTGGAAAAAGTGGGACACGCTCATGTTTATTGATATTATAGAACGAATGTTGCTTACATAGAAAATAGGAATATAGCAAAACATACAAAAGACTTTCCTTTGCGTCTACAGGCAACGTTTGCCTTTTTGTTGACTGTGACCAAAGCAGGGTCATATAAACTCATTGTGGTTGTCGTTGCCTAATTTTCTCACTCAGCATTAGTCTGACATCTCCTTCCAGACAGCCGCATCTTCCCCCGTCTCTGGCTTTAGAAATAGAACGTCTGCACAGGCATCACACTGATGTCTCACAGCTGTGGTCGTGACTGGTCTTTAAAACACGATATCATGAGATTGACTAACTACAAATAAACTACAGTGTGTGCGTTTGTAGTGATTAGTAGTTACTGGGGAACGACAGAGCTTTGCGGCGCAGAGGAATATGATGCCTCACGTATTCCCTCCTCTTTCTGTTGTCCTCCTCGCCCTATGCCCCTCATGTCACACCACAGTCGGTGAGACACCTGAGCTCCGAGGGTTTGACTTCCCATTAAACTTTAACAGACATAGATATGACTGCTGGCAACGAGACAACAGGTACAGCAGGAGAAGGTGCACCTGCTGCGTCTTCTGGCCACGCCTTCAAACATCTGTCCCCTCACTCACATCCGGGGGAGGTAGAGGACCCCTTTGTTCCTTCATATGAGCAGATGAAGCTGCACTGAAAACAAGACGCTGTGATCTGTATATATTTTCAGTGGTTACTCTTTCCCCTCCAATCATGCTTTGTCTGACTGAAAAAGCGAACGCAGAAAATGAAAGTAATGCTCGCTGCATCATTGTCTGCAACGTCTGCACGTCTCTGTGATGTGATGCTGTGATGACCTACGTCCAGACCCACTGTGTGCGTGCTTTCTTTTTAGGAGCAGTCTGATTAGGAGAGCTGTTAGATCTGGAGCACCTGGGTCCAGCGCATCCTAAAATAGAAAAGGCCCAGTGATTAGTGTGAGTCTTGCTCTCGCTCCTGCGTGTCTGCCAACGTGTTGCTTTTGCTTTCACCTTTCAGCACCTCATCCTATAATTTACACACATCCTCACTAATGATCGTACTGACGAACACGTCTAATTAGTCTTTACTATAATGAGAGGGTTCATTTGCCGGTGTGTGAGTTGCTGTTTCTGACATGACCTGTGGGCCAGTTTATGACGGGCTGGGGGCTCGTCCATTTTTTTTTTAGCAGAAATTGAGCTATCAAGGTTTAACAGTAAAATTCTTCCTAAATTGTATTTTGTAGCTGCTGTAAATGTTGTGTAGATGGATGGTGTGTTGCTTTGACCCTTATTTTATTACTCGTTTCTCAATTCTGGATTCACTCGATAAAATTGCGCTTAACTCAGAACAACGTGATAATGTTTTCAGCTGGAGCCGAGGCGCGCGGAATTCTTATCATTTTTCCATTATTTACTCGTGATAGTGAACATAGTTTGGCTGTTCATATTAGCTGTGATTGTGATGGTGTCAGTGCCGTGTTCTCCTCGAGCCCTTACCGTTTTTTTTGTAAAACTATTTGTATCGCAGTACCAGTAGTGTCTCTGTGGTCAAATATGACTCAGTTACGAGTCACAGAGGGACAGTAATTTAAGTTACAGCAGCCAGGCGTTTTCAGATGCTTGTTGCAGCTGGTGCCCGTGGTGCTAACTGGGTCACATCAATGGGACAAACAACGATACTTAACTTCTACTTGTTTCTAGAATATCTGCCTACACTTGTCCCCATCAGCTCGAACAACATGTTTGTATCTATTGCAGTGCGTGCGACCTCTGAAACAGATCAACAGCATCTCCTCAAGCTGCACTCCATCATGATTTAGAAATTTTTAGTCGAGGCCAACTCGAAACGTCCCTCATCAGCATGAGGACTCCAGTTTGCATCAGGGAATGACAGGATGTTGACGTGGTGTGTTTTCTGTGGGACCTCACATGGCAGCCTCGCTTCACTCACCCTGACAGCTCTGAAGAAGACATCAGCCTGCTCGGATCACACGCGTTAACTCATATTCCCCAACAGACTCCCAATTATATCCATTACAACTGGAAACACACTGCAGGAGCTCTGGGAGCATAATTCCCCCTCTTGTGACGTCATTTCCTGTCCTGTTCAGGCTCTGCTCACACGTTGATGAAGCACTCTGGTTTCAGCTTAGGGTATAATACTCCACAGAGGCCACAGGCACATGTTTTTAAGTGAGGTGGGACCGTGTTGCAGCTGAGCTAAAGTTTCCAGGACAGCTCAGTGATGGTGCGTGTTGGACACACAGGAAAGGTGGAGTCTGGCTGAAACTAGGTGGGTCACAGCAAAACTGACCCTGGCTGGTACTGGGTGTGTCACAGGGCACCATGTGCTCACACACACACACACACACACACACACACTTGTGGGGAGCTACCAGTCTATGCTGTCAGTCTACCTCAGACCTCAGGATTAACAGGAAGTCCTTCAATTGTTGTTATGTGTGTTATTCTAAGTGTATTAAAGTGCAGATTATACCATCTACATATTCCCTGGATCACTCCACGTCTACGTTTTATGTTGTACACCTGCCAGTCAACATGTACAATGTGAACATCTAATCTTTAACACGTTAACATGCCGCTGGACACATATGTGAACAGGCAGGGGATCCACTAAGAGTTAAGAGCACTGCAGTTAAGTTATTATAGTAATAACTAGAAAGTTCCTGGGGAAACTTTGAAGGTGCCTGCCACCTTGCGCCGCTGAACCTTAGACCCATCTCCCCG
>JAUMHF010000011.1:13430049-13485856 GCA_032359275.1 Microctenopoma steveboyesi | reverse complement strand
TGAAGGGAGGAAGGGCGATGAAAATACTCCTCCAACTGCCATTTTTTGACCCAAAAACACTGAAATACAAATTATTTTAAAAGTACTATTTTACTAAAAGTAATAGCACACGTTCGGGCCGCATTCCGGTTGACGGAAGAAGAAGATATAAATGAATGGGCCTCCCATTCTTTTTATATGGCAGGCACCTAATAAAGAAGCCAGTTTAGAGGTGGAGAATAATAGGTGCCTCCATTAAAATGAATGGGAGGCAGTGCATGGCATAGCCATGCACTCCCATTCTTTCCATGCTCCCCCACTAATAAAGAGACCAGTTTAGAGGTGGAGAATAGTAGGTGCCTCCATTAATATGGCAGGCACCTAATTAAAGTTGAACTTCCTGCTCCTGCTCGATAGAAGCTAATCAATTCCCTAAATGTCAGCAGCAGTGTTGAGGAGGACGGGCATCTGTCCGTCAGCTCCTCAGTAGCTCAGCAGCATCCTCGAGCAGCGTCTCCATTATCACACTTCACTGACTTCAATAACGCTCCACTGGCAATGATGTTTCCCTAAAGAGACTCTTTTGGTATATAAGAACAAGAAGGATGAGACTGCTCCAAAGAACATGTCTGCGATGCTTTATGATATTTTAACCAAAATTCTGCTGCTGACGTCCACTAAGTAACTCAATCTGAATCACAATCCGGGTTCTATGAGTTTAAGGTGAATATGTAAACATATACCTCTGCTCTTTTCAAGCCACACCGCCATCTCCTCTTTCTGGGTTAATTGCCTTCGGGGCAGAGCTGTCAAAGCATCATTTCAGAAGGTGCTGTGCTTTCACAAAGTAAATTTTCACTAGATGACAGAAAGGCAGCAAAGATGGGTTAAAGCCCAGAGGACGGTGAGAAATGAGATACAGAACAGGCAGATAAATAAGTCTGTGAGGGAGAGGGTGAGGAATCATGGTTGATTATGATATGGCCAAAGACGAGGAAAGGTGGAAATGATCATTTATTTGTACAACAGGATGTGAGTGAAATATCGAATTATTAGAATGGAAATACAGTTCTGATAAAACATGAGTGTTAGGTAGGAAAACTTTGGCTTTTTGAAATGCAATAATGTGCTAAGAGCCTGCAACTACCGTGGGAACTAAAACTGGAAAAACTACTAAACTATTTCACCACCTGATGCATTGTCATGCAGCAGAACAAACCAGAGGAACAGCCCGGCAACAAACCGCACCGCTGTCATTTTCTTCTGTTACACCCTGTGACAGAGACGTAACAGAGACGTATTGCTGTTGCTGTTGTCATCCAAGTGAATTCTGAGCAAAACTGATCTGAAAAACTAATACATCATGTCACACACACACACACACACACACAGTCAGCTCGGCACATGCATGACCGTGCATCTCCTCTGGTCAACAGAAATGCTGCTAATGATGCTCATAATAAAACATCACCCGCTCGCTGTGAAAAGAGACGCCTCAGGAACACATAATGTGATTCATGTCAGGTCCAGTTAGTCCTGCCTCTCCTTTACCCTTTCTCCCTGAGCAGCTGGTGGCAGCCATGTACAGACCACGGTGGCACTAATACCAATGGAAATGATTTCATTTTGATCTCAGAAAAGCAGATTCCCACTGTATTCACTGTCCTCGTTATGGGTACTAATTAGGCTCCAACTAAAGGGCAGTTAATTATCAAATTGTGCACGTGCACACACATATGCAGCCCCATGTTGGACTAATGGGTTCATTATTATTCAACTGAGTGGTTTGGCAGTCGAGAGGACGAAAAGTAACACATTAGAATAATTTCTGTTCACCTCTGTGGAGCCATGAGCACGAACCAGACGAGACAGGAGCTCTTCATTCGTTCCAAAAAGGTTCTTTCCTTAAGAAACGCTCAGTCTGTGAAGATACTCAGTCATCCAGGTGAGTCATGGCAACTGGACTTCCTTCTTGAGGTAGAGACGTTTCGTATCTGGTCTTTGGGGTGGTGTGTTTTCATCCTAATGACAGGAGTTAGGCGAAACCAACCAGAAGGATAAGTTGGTGGTCACTCACCAACTTACCTCAGATTAAAAAGTTCTGTGGATGCAATGTGGAACAAAAAGTCTCTACCTCAAGAAAGAAGTCCAGTTGCCATGACTAAACCTTCAGACACGCTCAGCACTGATGGGCTGTCAACAGGGTCAACCAGCAGCATGTCCAGGGAGACGTCCAGGCATCAGGATCTGCACCATTGTGCGTCTCTTTTTGGCGAGCGAGACTGATGCAGATGTTCAGGTGGATGAACGCGAATTAGCAAAAACTCAAACTTTGAGTTGAATGACCACATAAGGGTTCATCAAAGTCAGCAATACCACTGACGTGATGATGATAAAGTGTCTGCATTTCGCTTCTTCTACCATGAAGCTCAGCATCAAACGTCCCGTCATCCTCCTCCCTCTTCGTACTGTACCACAATGCTGCACGCAGCTAAACAAGCGTGGCCAGTTACAGAAGTTCTCCCTCAGGTTTAACTGAAAGGAGAATGAAAGGAACAAACTGAGCCCAGCCCCGATTCATCCATCAGTCACAAATATGTTCTTGCAGCTCTGGAATATGATGGAGAAAACAATAAGGAACCATTAAGGAACAGCCTGTTTGTCTGCTGCACAAAACATGCAATTTTCTGGGCCCCCTCAATCACTAAAGCTGAGGGACTGACAGGCCTAATAGTTTTAGAAACATGTTTCACCTGAACACTGACGATAGGAAACGATTTCGCAGCCTGTTGATGTTGGTTTTGTTATCGCACCTCGAAGTTCTTCGCTTAACTAACGTATTTTCTGTCGCCAACACGATTATGAGAATGAGAAGATCTGACGAAGCCAAAAGAGGATTAGGCCTGCCCACCCTTCCTGCCGCAACCTCTGCTCGCTCACAGAGTTACACATTTTCATTCAGTCACACAGTTTACACAGCATTACGCAGGATTAATGGCGCTGGCTGACTGTTTCGAGACGAATTTAACTGTGTCTGAACCTCTCTTGACCTATATCCTTAACTGGAGCAATGCAGCAATGTCGTGCTGAAGGGAGGATACGCGTGTGCACAGTTCCTGCACAATGAATACAGACATTTAATAAGCTCTAATTGTTGCTCTAATGGTAAAGAACGACAGAGAAAGGTGTCACACAAAGCTTTTCTCCTATCCGGCCAGTCACTGTGCAGCTGGAGGAAGGAAACGATCAGTCGAGCTTAAGTTTAAAAAACAGCTGGCTTAGATCAAAATCCAACCATCAGCACATCTTAAACCATTTAATGCGAATATGGCAGCCTGGTAGCAGAGTGGTTAAGGCAGAGGGCTGGGAAGCAGGAGCCCTGGGTTCGATTCCCTCCTGAGTCGCCAACCCCCATACCAAGTGTGTCCCTAAGTGAGACACCCATCCCCGAGCGCCGTCTGTGGCTGCTCACTGCTCCCCCCAAGGGGGGATGGGTTAAATGCAGAAGAACACAATGGGAATCTTTTTAGGCAGCCTGGTAGCAGAGTGGTTAAGGCAGAGGGCTGGGAAAGCAGCAGACCCAGGTTCGATTCCCAGCTGAGGCACCCAGCCCACCCCCCATACCAGGTGTGTCCCTGAGCGAGACACCCAGCGCTAGCTCCCCGGGCGCCATGTGGCTGCCCACTGCTCCCCCCAGGGGTGATGGGTCAAATGCAGAGGACCAATTTCGTTGTAACATGTAAAAAAAAATGTATCAATGACAATAAAGTGGATTCTTCTTCTAAAAACATCTTTAACGGATGTCTCTGATGCTCTTTTGTGGCACGTAGCCTTTACTTGTTCTTAAACTGAATATTTGCTCGAATCTCTGTCCTCATGTTGATCAATCCCACTGACCTCTTACGTCTTAAGTGCGTTCTAGTCGTTCCTCTGTAGCAGGTTAACGCCCTGCTGGTGCCCATTAAAGGGGCACGGGTCTGCAGGGCTGTGTGCACGCATAGGAATAAAACATGGAAGCTGCAGATAAACAGTAAGAAAGCCATAAAAAAATAACACTGTCACTGTGACACTCTTTATGTCTCCAAACCTTTTAACAGCCTGGTTGATGCAGGCAGCCAAGGTCATGGAGGAAGCATCACCGGTTGTCTGTGTGTCCAGCCGTTAGGCGGCACGATGAAGTCTCTACCCTCTAAACGTGACTGATTGCCTTTGCTGTTCTACTTCTTATGATACAGGTTAAAAGCCATTATCAGGAGGTTCTGCCTCACTGGGCCACGGTGCTCGAGCTTTCAGCCAGATGAAGAGATATAAACAAGCACCTGGCCGTGCACACACACACATGTATCTCTATGTGTATATACTAACTAATAATTGGTTGGTTTTATCTGTTAAAGTGCATTAGAGCCTTTATCCCTGCAAGGCATATTTCCAGTCTTTTTTCTTCAAACGGGTAAATGTCCCCCAGGGATTTCTGGTACCTCTGCCAAGTCCACACTGCTGGGCATTAGCTGCAGTAATACCTTTTTCATTGATTTGTATCAGCGCCTCTGCCTGCAGCGTGCGGGAGAGCGAGGTACAAGATAGCTTGACACAAAATCCACTCGGTGTGCCAGCGTCGACAGTTACTGCCACCAGCCAGGCAAAACAAACAGGTTATGGCGTGCTTACGTCACCTCAGCTGAGAGTTTTATGAGAATTCAGCAGCAAGTTCTACACTGAGTCACGTGCAAATGGACCTGGTTTCTGATCAGACAGGTGCGGTTTGCAGATGTTGACTAAGATGAGAGAAACACAACAGTCACGCTGTTTCTAAGGTCATGCAACAGTTGACAAGGGTTGAACACACTTGATCCTAAAGGTGCAGTGTTGACATACAGTATGACATTGACTTTCAGTTACGAGCTAAGGGTGGGGTCGACAAACAGGTGAGACAAAGACTTAACAACATCTATTAGGAGCTGCAGCAACAGCTCTTCAGCACACAGATACGACAACGCCAGTGAGAGAGCATCAACATTTACGGTGCATAGTTCAGAGTGCTCATCTGAAAAGCATATAGTTTGCTACAGGAGCCAAAATGGGTCAACAGCAACCAGGGGAGCCTCAGGTACCAACTGAAAGAACTTCAAACTGTAGATTTATCTGTAAGATCAACAAGAACAGACACGCTGATGTCAAACAAATCTCTAATGTGAAATATTCTTCCATTAACGTACTATCTGATGCAGCCTCATGCAGCCAGGATTTACCAGGATTAAGCCCTTCTACATTCATCAGCTGTGACATGAGTGGGAGAGTGTGTGAGGCACTGCAAGGGCCTGGGACTCTAAAAAATGGGTTTTCTTGAGCTTGACACCAAAGGGAAGGAAAAGAAATGCAGGTGGAAACGTAATCAACCTCTCCAGGGCCGTAACCAGACATTATTGGGCCAGTGTAGAGGAGTGGGCGCAAAGGCACCAGAACAGCCAGTGTCCCAAGACAATAAACCCTGGAAATTATAAATATATAAACCAAGATGAGTAAAGGTCTGTTAACCATCACATTACAATTACGTTTGTCTCTGGTTTTGTGTCTTTTTGCTGTTTTGTTTGAGTCATTTTTTTGTTTCCTTGTAGTTTTAATTATATTTTTGAGTCTGTCTGTCATTTTATACCTAGTTTTAGCCTTTTTTGCTCTTTGTGTCACTTTAACATGTCTCTGTAGTCGTTTTTTTATCTGTTGTTTAATAGCCGTCGTTTCTGTCTATTTATAGTCTTTAGTTTCTGGTTAAGTCACTGTGGTCGTTTTGTCTCTTTGCAGTTATGTTGCCCCTCTTTGTCGCTGTACTGTGGTCGTTTTGTCTCTGCAGTTATGTTGCCTCTCTTTGTCACTGTACTGTGGTCGTTTTGTCTCTGCAGTTATGTTGCCTCTCTTTGTCACTGTACTGTGGTCGTTTTGTGAGTCTTTGTGGACTCCCTCTCTCTCTCTCGGATCATTTAGTCATTTGTGGTCATTTTTATCTTTTCACTGAGCACTGTGACTCTCAAACGTGAACATGAAGCAGACTCTCCCCGCCCAGCAGGGTGCCTGGAGGCCCCACGTTAGTGGGCAGTGGGCAGCAGCCCTGCTCCTTGGGTACCATGTCTGCTCCGTCCTCATCCGTGCGCGGATACGCTCCTCCCCGCGGAGCTCAATCAATCACAAAACGATCCCACTGCAACTGTGACCCACACTGACAGTTAATGCTTTGTGCAAATCAGATGAGCTGAGCAGGAGACGCTCATCGACGGACACAGGAAACAGATTCCTGCCAATTAAACGCTTCCAGCTGTGAGTCGCGATCGTACAATTGACAAACGGAGCCATTACCTGCCCACTGTTTGGTTGGCGAGCTGTCTCATTCGGTTGAACTGCTTCTTCATCTTGCGTTTTTCTGCGTTACCACCGTCGGGTAGAGCCACTCTGCATATCTCATTGATGGACTAAAGTCAGATCTCCGCGCTGGTCTATGGCAGACGAGGAGGTTCAGTCTTTAAACATCCAGTTTGTCCATCGCGGTGAGAAAACTCGTAAAAAAGGAAAAGAAACTGTCGGTGGGTTAAGTCTTGCTCATGTTCCTGATGAGGACTGGGAGTCTCTGTCATCCGCTCCGCTGCTGGAGAGATGCTGGACCAATTTCTCTCCGGCTGCCAGCACTGACAGCTCGCTGGCCACACGACACTCCCCACAGGTGCACTATGGGAAATGTAGTTTACCCAGAGTTCCCCTCCTTTGATGCAGCACTGATTTAAAACATTTAAAGAATAAATTACACACCAAGACCAACCGTAGCTTATATAGACATAAATAGAAAGAAGTAAACATTAGATAGAATAAGGATTATTAAACACTACAATGGTGCAAAGCAGACCCAAAACATCTAAAAACATCATAAAACAACGTGCTCTTGGTCATTTTTGTTCTTTGGTCCATTTGTAAGTCTGATGTTTAGTGTCACGTTTTCAATTATTTTGCATCTTTCTTGTAATTTCATGCATTTCTCTATTTCTTTGTTGCAGATCTGTTTCTATTTATGGCCATGTATGTCTCTTTGTAGCTGTTTTGTCTGTTTTTTATTCACACACCACTTCCTGCACACGTGGACACTGTATGTGGCAGCACAATATACAGAATGCAAACACTTTGTCGTTTGAACAGTTAAAAATACCATTTCAAATATCTGCAGTAACTATATTTAAGTGACTAGTTGGTGGGGAAAGAAAAGCTTCAGCAAAAGGATGAGGGGTTTCTCAAAATTCAGAATTTAATTTATGATGTGCAACAATATGTGTATGGAAGCAAATTGTTCATCAAATGAAAAGGTTTTCTGCATATTCTTTAATGAAATATGGAAAACCAAACATTAAAAAGGTTTCCGTATTGACTAATGCTTCCTAACATCTGAATCATTTCCTGTTGTGGTTTTGTTAAAGGTTAATCATTCACCAAAAGATCTATTTATAGCTCAGCATAAATAAAGTGTCATCATCCTTGAACATAAATCTTATCTGTGTAGGTTTTATTGCCCCTTCAGAACACTTCAGCTCCAACTCGGTGTCCCTGTCATGAAGAAACTGCGGTTTACTCGACGTGGTGTAGTGCAGCACTTTATGCGGAGAAACAGCGCGATCTTGTGGCTGCAACAGCGACGTGTGGTGCCAAACGTGTTGCTTCTGGAGCTCTTCATTGTCACTTTGTAACTCTTTGTGGCTATTTTGTCGGTTTCTCATTTTGTTTTGCACACTTTTGTGGTTGCTTTAATTCCCTGTCTTGCTGGTTTCAAACTGAAAATATAACTTTATAGAGGCTTAAATGCACAAGTCAGGCATATTTACGGCCTGGTGCTCCAATGCAACAGATTTGTCAATTAATTTGCAAGTTAATCCACAGAACTTTTCTGTGGATGCAGAACGAAACGTCTCTACCGAAAGAAAGAAGTCCAGTTGCCATGACTAAACCTTCTGACAACTTTTCCTGGATGAATGAGAATCTTCACAGACATGTCTCCACACATTTCGGGGCAGAAACCCGAAAGTTGGTACGGGAATATGAAATATTTTAGTGGAGTAAAAATACAATTGGCTATTTGCCTAAAATATTAATGAAGTCAGCATAAAGTATCAGAATATTTCATAATTATTGTAACTAGGTATTATTATTTATTATCTATGTTAATCTGATGTTCTGAGTGTGTCCTGTGCTCCTACGCGCTGAGGTCACAGGGGGCGACATCGAGTCAATGTTCAGTATTTTGAAGCGCACCACGAGAAGAAGAAGTAGATCACTGGAGTTTTAGTTACTGAATGACATTAAAGCAAAGTGTGTAGTTCCACATTTAGCTTCTCTATCTGATAACAGCTTAGTAGGCATCGGTGAAGAGTTACGACCTTCCTGACATCTGGCTGTTCGCCTCACTCTGCAAAAATGCGGGACCGGACTAAAGAATTAGGAAACGTGAGTTTCAAAGCAGCCAAGCGGCTAACGTTAGCAGCAGGGCGCTAGCCTGCTAACTAGCTAATGTGTTGGCCGAGTGCATGCCTCCACTTGAGGCACAGCCGTTATCTTCTACAATTAACCGTGTCAACTTCGACTAACACACTGAATCAAAATAGACTGTAAAGTTTGGCGTTTTATTATAAATGATAGTTTTCCGTCTTTGGATCTTAACTTTAGAGTCCCTTTAGTTTCAACTTCCGTTTTTCCTTTAGAGTCTGCCAGGCCGGGACAGGGCAGGGCTGCCGAGGTTTCTGAAGTTTTTTACCGATGAACCAAGTTAGCGGGTCTCTGGAGAAAGTTGTTCCGATTTGACAGGTGTAGATACATGGGTGTTCATCTAGACTTAGTTTGGTGTGGGCTAGATGTAGGTTTTTGAAACCCGAAACTTATCTTAAACCTATTTTGGATAATGTGGTTTTAAACAATATTCCCACTTTACCTGTGAATCTAATTCATCTTTACTACGTCTACATGGTTGCTAAACTGTGTTGTTGTGTGTTTTAAATAGCCTTTATTCTCTCTGACAATGTGGTCCTGCTGTTGATATGTTTAAGCAGTACAGTGGTATTTGATGTAGACCTGGTCTGATGTGGTCTCACAGGGGAAGAAAAACAGTGGCACTTTACTTTCCCTTTTTTCTTGTGTTCTCAAATATAATAAAGGTTTAAAAGCAGAAATAGTTTAAACCAGCCTTTTGTTTCAGATGTTGTGTTTTCAAACAGTATTTACACACTACACATGGGTCTAATCCAGTTTTTATAGGTTTGACTTATTGTAGTTTTATATTGAGATTGGTTCTGATTTTATGTCATTCGTATAAAAAAACATATATTTTAATCATGAATATTTTTTATGTCATGTGAAACTGAAATGTAAGAGAATTTACGATTTGTTTTTCTTTGTTGTCTTACTAAAGAAAACGTTGTAATTATGAAATTTGTATTACAACAACTTTGCTGTTTACCACTTTACACAACAATACGCAGAAACAATTTTATTTAAAAATGTCCCTCGATTGCAAGAAAAGACTAAGTTTCCTCTGCAATGTGACAGAAATCAGAGACTTCAGATGAAGATGAGGAGGGCAAAGCTCTGATGAGTGGAACTGGACCCTCTTCAGCCAAAGAGGAGAAGGACAATGAGTCTTTCTTTAAAAAGGTAAAAGTCATTTTCTAAATCTAGCACCTCTGCTTAGAATTCACGTGAAATTACTGACGTCTTGTGTTAAAGAGTTTGCTCTGTGTTGCACTGTAAGCAAGCGATGAGCTGCAAACAAGAGACAAAGCAGCAGAAACACTTTCTATATTTTGTTTGGCAACATTGCATTCCTTCCTAATCCCAAGCGTCCTTGGCTGCCGTGAATCAGGACCATGTGTTACTGCCATGGTATTACAGAAGAAAAGCCAGTAGTTGGTAATATCTGGCAGATTTATTCATGTAGTTATTAATATATGAAGATCATTCTAGACATTACTGTTGATGTTTTGTGATTTTCCTGCTACAGTTCTGCACCTCGTAGACAGAGGAACACATAGCTGTCCACAGGATTAGAGTTTTTTTGTTTTGTTTTTTACCTGACCTGTTTCTTAGGTGCATGAAATCCACGAGGAGCTGCAGAAGCTGAAGAAGAAGGTGTCGGAGCTCGAGAACAAACAGAAAACTGTGCTGGGTGTGGCCCTGCCAGAGGAGAGTAAGTTTGGTCATTTAAGCCACCAGCACGTTGAGATTGATGAAAACAGAAGGGCTTAAAGCGGAAATGTTTTTCTTACATGATCGGAGAGGGCCCTCTTTGCTGGATACAGGCCATTTCTTTGCTGACAATGTTGTTTTCCTCTGTGGTTAGGTATGAAGAAAGAGCTCCAGACTCTGCGAGAGGAGATAAAAACATCTGCGAGCCAGATCCAGAAAAAACTGAAGAGTGAGCATTGACCAAAAACAAACAAACACAGTGTTTGGTTTGATTAGTTTACTTGAAAGACTTTATCAATGACCTTTCCTCAGGTATTGAATCGAAGAAGGGAGATGACGAGGGAAAATACATACCTGTTAACATTCGGATGCAGCGCACCCAGGTGGAGCTTATTGCTGCTTTTTTGCCTTTTCTGATTATTATTACCTTTTTAAGGCTAAAACACATTGTAAATTGCAAATGCTTGTAGCTCAGCTGCGTCAACAGCATCAAGACTGTTACTGTACTGTTACATTGCTGTTGAGGTGTATTCTAAGGAAGGGCACTGACAGAATGTTGTCCTGGGAATGGTTTCCTTCTTTCCAGCATGGGGTCTTGTCCAAGGAGTTTGTGGAGCTGATGGGTCACTGTAACACCATCCAGGCCCAGTACAGAGACCGTAACGTGGAGCGAATACAGAGGCAACTTAAAATCAGTGAGTGCACTCCACTGTGATTTTTCTGTGTGTTTGTTCTTATCACAACTTAACTGATCTCTTTCCATCGTCGTCATGTTTGTAACAGGTTTCACTTTCTGTCCTGATATGTTCCTCATTCCTGTGCACCGTTTAGTAACACCTTCTGTAATTCTCCCAGTCTGGGATTTCTAAACACAGACATGTGTGAATAGCATTGGGTCATCGGTGGTACCATTACTGCTCAGTCCACTTAGGTACAGTCATTTTTTTCCAAGTAACACAAAGAAAAGTTATGTGTACATTTATTTTTCTCACAAAAGTACTGCACAGGCCCCGTGAATGACACGGGCACAGGTCATGTGATGGTCAGAGCGATCACAGACAGTTAGGTGTTTGACCGCAGAGCACTGGGCTCATGGTGATGAAACACACACAACAGTGTTGACTTCTCCACTTCTCTGTTGTTGAAGTCCTACTGTGCTGTTGAATAAACCTTGCATGGTAAATAATTTAGAAAATATATGTTGTTATCAAAGAAACAATTTACTTCAGAGAAAAGTGGATTGACCCACAAAGAGCATTTTTACCTGTTTACTTGTGTTTTCTAGAGAATGCAGAGGTTAACACAGGTCAGGAACTCTTCAGGTTTTTAATGAAGTGTTTTTTCTTGTAACATTTCCCCAAACTGATGTCATTTCACTTTCTCTTCAGCGGGGACCAACGTGTCGGATGAGGAACTTGATGCTATGCTTGAAAGTGGGCAGACGGATGTTTTCACCCAGAACGTGAGTGCGTGTGACGCGTGGTGATGAAAGGAGGGCATCGGCAGTGTGACAGCTGAAACCCACAACATAAAGTTCCTGCTGCAGTGAAAACACACAGTACAGTTGCAGGTTGTCTTGTTCACTGCAGTAGCTGTGGTCACACGGACTTTAAATGACATTTGCAATGATTTGCTCTGTTGTAGTTTCTCAAAGTGGACGACACATTTGGTGAACATGTGCAGCCCGTAGATAGTGTCACAGTAGCTCTTAGTGTGAAGGATCCCGATTGCAGATGAAAGCTCCCTCCCAACAGCTAACACACACCTATGCTGTGCACAGATCCTGATCGATGCTAAAGCTACCAGGCAGGCTTTGAATGAGATCGAGTCCCGGCACGATGAGATCCTGAAGCTGGAGAGGAGCATCAGAGACCTGCATGACATGTTCCAGTACCTCGCCATGGAGGTGGAGGCTCAGGTAAAGGAACAGATGCAGATGCTCTATCAGCGCTAAAGCTGCGGTGACTTTGTCTACACTCTTATTTTTGTGTTCCTCAGGGGGAGATGGTCAACCAGATCGAAAACAACATCAAACAGTCTTGTGACTATGTGGAGAAAGCGAAGGACAACGTGGAGAAAGCCGTCCAATATCAGCATAGTGCACGAAAGGTACAACGTGACATGGACACTTTAACACACGTGTTTAATTCCACGCTTACATGCTTCTTTTCCCTCCCTCTGCAGAAAAAGGTTTGGATCGCTATCTGTTGTGCCATCCTCCTCCTCATCATCATCATCGCCGTGGCCACTTCCTTCATGTAACATTGGGCAGTTTGGTAGAAACTCATTATGGGTCAAAGAAATCCCCCTTTCATTTAGTGCAAGTCCATCAGCGCGCAGGATGTACGGGTGGATTTACTGTTATCACGTCACGCTCGTCTTCCTCTAACCCTCCTCTGCGCCTTCTTGATGTTTGATTTTTTTTAAGAAGAGATGTGCTCTCTGTTGTTTTAACTCACAAATAAACGTTTCCACTTCCACTCAAGAGGCCGCGCTCAGACTCAAAGACTAAAGCGCCGTGAGCCGCTGCGCCAGCGCCAGCACACGCCCCTTCCCCTCCGACATCAGAAAGAGGAAACGAGTGGCCTCGGCGTAATACTGAAACCCAACGCTGGCGCTCACCTTTCTGCTCTCAGGAAAACAGTTTCTCTTGTTAGGTTGTTGGTTCTGGTGAATTGGAGGCGAACAATGAACAAGTTTTCACGTATAGGCTAACAATTGTACATAACCTACCCTGCTGGGGATTAGATTTAATGCTGATGGTCTTTAAAACTTGAACATTACAAACTGCCTGTAACAAATGTAAATAGATTTTTTTGTATAATATCCCCACTTTATAATTTTGTATCTCATCACTGCAGTTTTTTGTCTTACCATGTATTTATGATTTGAACACATAATGAAATCTTTAAGACATTTCAAACTTGTGCCTTTACATGAAACAAACCGTCATGTGCACTAATGTCAATAAGGGATGGAGATTTTATTCTGTTTATATAGGTTTTAATTCACATCGTGTTTCAGCTCTATGACGCGTGTGTAGAAATACATACTCTCCTTCGACTTGACCTTTTCCTTCACCCGTTTGCTGCTAGTTTGGTAACTAGTGGAATTTGGTTGGAGCAGCGATGTGTTTACGAGGCATGAAACACATTTACAGAGAAACAGCACAATGTTAGTTCAACGATGTTGATGTCCAGTCCTCAGTCACCATCAGCTGTTGAATTTTGCATCAGTTATTTTAATATAGATATGTTTTTAAAATAAAATGCTGCCTGGTCAACTTGTTTTGCTCGTGCTTAATTGGAAAAATGTTTTTGTATTTCACCACAAAAATCTTCAACACACTGAGAAAGCAACAAATTTTTGGTCTTTTTATTCAACTGTAATTGTCTGAATTTTCAAGTAAAACAACGTGGAATTACAAGGGATCAGAAGGAATGCAACAAAATCAATAGACAAAAATAAGACCATCACCGTAAACTATCCGCCCCCCTCTCCCCTCCTCCAAAGTCGCTTTGACAAGTCCAAAAGTAAATCAACAATTTACAGTCATCTGGAACTGTACCAGTAATTTTATTCACATATTTTGTCCAAGTATTCATTTTTTACATGAACGAAGAGCAATGAAGTGACGGTGAGAACTAAAAAGGTGGTAGCACTGATGCACAGGGTGCTTTTCATATCTCTTCAGGTGGGGGTTATCTACTTTATGTTTGGCTTTTTCTTTTTTTCTTCGGAGAAGCTCAACACCCCTGCTTCAGGTGCTTCACAAGGCAATCTGAGGTTCAAACCCATTTGGCCAAAGAGGCACTCTTTAATTTCAACAACATGTCATTTCAATATAAATACATGAAAAAGACTTTAACACTAACTGCCTATGGGAAGAAATTGCCTTTTGTCTCCAGTTGCAATGTCGTCAAGACAGTTTCAACTTCAATTAATACATTTTCAGACTGTAGAGATACATCTTGAGGTACCAGGAACCAATTAATAGACTTTAAATTGATGTAAAAACGTATTAGCACTACACCACAACGTACTCTAAAGCTGAGGGCCACGGTTTCAGATGTGCAAAGTGAAAAATGCAAAAGGCTGGATTTAGAAATGAATCCAACGAACAGAAACTGACATGGGATAAAAAGGGGCCCAAGCAAACACAAGCTCCAGCATAGTGCAGCAAAGATCGCATTGACAGACCTGTTCTCTTCCCAATACCCTGGAAGAAATAATAAAATGTGCATAACTCCTCAACTGACTACAAAGAAACAATAGTCAGGACAGCTGAAGAAATGTTCAAAACCAAACTTTCTAAAACCTCCAACTTACAATACAACTGGTCACTCAAAAAAATGTTAGGTCACATAAATGACTTCATTCAGAACCCTAAGAGAGAGCGCTGTATAATCCCGTCTTAACACATAAGATCTGAGCGTTCCAGTCTTTAATGATACAGTACATAAGTGAACTAACAACCTTTCTTGTCTTTATTACCTCTTGCACCTTTGTCCCCCGTCAAGTCCCAGTTTATCCGCAGTAGCATCTCTGCCAGCCTATGGGCGCACTATGACGGTGCCACATTTAATATCTCAGTCCAGCATCCCTGAGCCTTCCCCCAGGAGGCCATGGCTGAGCTGGTGCGGGGACCAGCTCCGATTGGAAAGGAAGAGGGCCCAAGAGGCAGGGAGGTCCCCGGCTCGCGCAGCACTCCGATCCCCTGCATTCATTGGAGTGCAGATGAAGCAGCAACCCCGGAGATCTGGTATCGTACTCTGCATCACTCTCACCTCCATTTGTCTCTTTGGCACTCCCGTCATGTCTTGTTGCGATGTTGACTAGAAGAGGAGCGGGTGCTCGCGGCTGGAGACCGAGCCTGCACCGCCGCGAGTGCTGCGACGCTCCGCAGCACCCTGTCCGGCGTCCCCTCTGCTCCTGAACTGCTGGTCACATCCTGCAAAAGCTTTTGAGACCTCCTGCTCTCCCGCGGCCTGTCCTGCTTGTCTTTTTTGTCTCTGCTCTTGGCCCGCTCCGAGCTGCGGTCCCTCTCGCTGCCAGAAGACGCGGCGCGGGAGCGGGACCCTCTGCGGTCCGTGTTTTGAGAGCTGAGGCTGTGGGTGCGCTGGCTGCTGTTGCTGCTGCTGCGGCTTCTGCTGCTGCGTCCCCCGCCTTCGCCCTCACCATCGCTGCTCATGCTGCTGCAGGCACTGTGGCCCCGGGACGAAGACTGCGCCTCTGCATCGCCATCCTTTCCCCTCGATGACTTCCTATCGTCACCCTCTTTCTCCTCTGGCCTAGACCTCTTGTACTCCATGTCCAGCGGTGGAAGCAGAGAGCCTGGGCACTGCCTGGTGGAGCGGGATGGTGGACGGCTTAACTGATTGGGCGTTGAGGGTTTGCTGCCACTGCTTTTATTATTAGTGGAGTTATTCTGAGGAGAGGCTGGTACACTCTTACTTTTAGGCTTTTGGATCTTCTCAGACGGAGAGGAAGGAGAGGTCCCGGCAGTCTTAGCCGCCAAGTCTTTACGAGGGGTGTGACCGGGGGTGTCCACTCGGCCTTTCATTGCAAGAAGCTTAGCTGCTGCATTGAGTGCTGAACACCTCTTCCCCAACACTTCGGGCTCTGGGGGCAACAGGGGTGCAGTGTTTGTCTGAGTTTTGCTATCCTGCGAGGGCTGAGATGCTGCAGACTTTCTGATGGCCCTGACAGAAGACGTGTCACTGCCAGACTCTCCGCCTGTGGACGTGTTGGCGTTGTTTGATGGGTTTCTGTCCGAGCTGCGCGCAGGCTTCCTTCTCGCCTGTTTGTCTTTATCCTGCTCCTGATCTTGTAGCCTGCGCTTCGCTGAGCGCGTAAGCCGGTGTTCCTTCCTGTTCTCACTGCTGTCAGAGTCAGAAGAGGAAGACGAAGACCTGGAACGTCTCTTTCGAGAGGTGGCAGAAGTTGCTAACTCCTCCTCACTGCCTTCCTCCTTTGTCTCTCCGCCCTCTTCCCTTGCATCCTCGTCCCCTGCTTCGGATGCCACATCCATTCGCCTCCTCTTGGTAGGATGTCTGTTTTCATACGTCTTTTTGTGGTGAGCGTGACGAGTGAGGGTTGATGTAGAACACCCAGATGATGGAGAAGAGGAGCAAGCCGACTCCTGGCTACTCTGACGACTCAGGGGCCTCTTCTGTTTGGGAGGTTTCTGAGCTTCCTCCTCCACATGTTGCTTAGGTTCTTCTTTGTGAGGAGCAGCTGTAGTTATGGTCTTCACCTCTTCTGTCGTCTCTGAGGAACTCGCCACCTTTTTCCGTTTGGGCTGAGACTTAGAGATCTGCTGTTTGTCAACCTCCTCCTTGCTAGTCCTCTCTTCTACAGCATCTGCTTCCATTTCCGTCACCTCCTCAGAGTCACTTTTAGATGCAGACTCTTCCTGTTTTGGCTCTGTAGGCTGCTTCTCAGGTGAAACACTAGAAGGAGCAGATGAGGGTGTCTGAGGCAGGGCCTCCACCTCAGCTGGGATGGATGCAGAGTTTTGTTCTTGGCAGAAAGTGGCAGCAGGTGTTTCGGGGGTGGTTGTGGGAAAAACTGTTAAGGTTGTTCCTTCTGACGCAGGACTGGCCTTGGTGTCAGATACTTGAGAGTTTGTGGTTGTGGTAGCAGCTGTATCTGACAGTCCTTCGGTGAATGTAGTTGCGGCGGGTGTTATAGCATCTGCGGCCACTGATACTCTTGGTGGAATCTCTTCTGTAGGTGTGGCTGGGACTGTACAAGGAGAGGTGGGTTTGTCAGACGGTGTTGCCACTGGAGGCATTTTGTTGACTCCTCCTGCTGGGGTTGATGGGATTAAGTCATCCACCCTTGTCTCGGCAGTGGCGGTTAAGCAGGGAGACACTGCAGCTGGAGAAGCAATGCATGCAGGTGCAGGAGATGGTACTGAGGAGACATCAGCCTCCGTTGTTACCTGTGTAGACACTTGAACTGGTTTTCCAGCTGTTGCGTTGGTCTTTGCTTGGGCTTGAGAAGCTGCAGCTGTATTTACAGCAGCCATGGCGACTGTTGGTGGTGCTGATGGGGCTGAACTTGGTTGTGCAGTATCTTGTGTAGCGGTAGTTGTCACTGTTGAGTCTGAGCAAAACGCTTGGGCTATTTTTACTGCAGTTGTTGCTGTTGAGGCTGAAGATGCTAAGGTTGGTTCTGGTGTAGATGTAGTTACGGTCAAACTGGCAGCTGGGGGGGGGGTGACAGTAGCTGGGGTGGATGTTGTGGGTGGAAAAGCAGGTGTTTGTGGACAGTTTTTTGCAGCAGTAGTTGTGACTGTTTTCACTGTAGTGGTGGCTGCTGGTGTAACACTTACTGCTTCTGACACCAGGGTAGTAGTTGTTGTGGTTGTTGTGGCAGGGGCTACTGTTGGGACTGCTCTGACAGCCGCTGGGGGTGGAGCAGTGGGTGTGGCAGCGACTGGTGCGGCAACTGTGGTGGCAGAGTCTGGTACTGTTGCTTCCACAGTTGTACAGGTTGAAGGTTTTGTCTCGACCAGAGCTGTAGGAACTATAAGTGTTTGTTTTGAATGTGGAAGAGTCGACGAGGCGATGCTGGCAGGTGGCAGAGTCGTGGTGGTCCCAGTGACTGGGACACTGGTAGACGAGGATGCAGAAGAAACATGGGTTGATGCTGTGTGGGAGCTTGGAACTGCAGCTGATAGAGATGTGGAAGCAGCCAGAGGAAGGGGTGTGGTCACCTGGGGTGCAGGTGCAGCGGGCAATGGAACTGAAGCCGAGACTGGTGTGGAAGCTTGATCTGTTTTTGTTGTAGACGCCTGAGCTGGATTTGAAGCAGAGGCTGAAACCCCCGTCTTAGTGTCCGTTTCCTCCGCTGTGGGAGACTGAGCGCTCCGGCTTGTGCTGACAACAGCAGCTGTGAGAGTCTCTGACTTCTGGGCTGCTGCTGGCACAGTCCTAGCATAAGGTCTTGATAAACCAGACACAGCAGTTGTGGTGGTCTCTTTTTTAGAGTTCTGTCCTTCACCAAAGCTGTCTGGCGTGGGCGTGGAGTCCTTGCGGGGACGCCCCCGCTTACGCTTTGGGGACAGTGGTGGGTTTCCCTCCTCGCTTAGCCTTGCGGGCTGTGGGGTGGGGGTCCCTGTGTTGTCAGGATCAGGTAATCTAGGGGGAGTCTTAGGGGGCCGGCCCCTCTTTCTTTTCAAAGGTGTAACAAGAGAGTTCACGCTGGGCTCTGTAGAGATTGACGTAGGATCTTTGCCCGGTGTGGCGTCCGATTTCCTGCACTGGTTCCCTCCCCGCCCTCGCCCCAGGTGCTGCTGTTGCTCCCCCAGCTGAGCAGCCATGCGAGATTCAGTTTCCAGCCTGCGGCGTACAGGAAGATTTCTCAGCATGGGCATGTCAGGAGAAAGATGGGGCGGCGAGTATGGGGGATAACTTCTAACAGGGTGTGGGTGCACAGAGTCTTGGTCCTGAGCAGATTTGGTAACGGTCCCTTTAGTTTTGCTGTCCGGGTTTGGTGACACATCGTCTTTGTTCGGTTCGTCAATGAATCCAGCAGCATTCTCCTCTGCTGCCTCTTCTGTAGAGCCTCCACCTGTGGTGCCGCTTACTCGACGCCTCCTCCTCCTTGGCTCCTTCTCCTCCACTACTGTCACCAGCCTTCCTGGAAGCTTCCGCAGGACTTTGGCTGATGGCGAGTCTTCCACCAGCCCCCGCAGGACTTCCCCGTCTGCTGACTGGCGCTTACGAGGTGATCGGGAGCTGGTGGAGGGGGGAGACATGGCACTGTGGTCTTTGCTGTCATCATCTTTTGTTGGATGGTCCACCGGGCAGCTGGATTCAAATGAAGACTCGGACACCCTCCCCTCATTCTCCCCCTCTTTGTCCTCTCTTTCTCCTTTGGAGCTCTGCTCCGCCTCCACCGTACACTGTTGTTTCCCTGCTGGGGGAGATGTTGTGGATGGGGAAGGCACTGGACTGGAATGGGAGCGGTTTGGTACAGCCTTGGTTTTGATGGTCTGGTGATCTCTGGCAGGAGATGAAGCTTTTGACGCTCTGGTGGAATCTTGGTGTCTCACTGACAGGGAGGTTTTCTGATGGTCTGCGTGTGACGGGGTGGTAGACGCATTGCCAGCATCTTTGACAGCCCCTCGAGCTCTCAGACCAAGGCGGAGCCTCTCGGGCACTTCTCTAGGGGTGGTAGGTTCAGGCTCAGTTTCAGGCGAGGCTCCACGGAGTCGGCCACTGGTCCTCGTAGAAGTAACAACCTTGTCCTTGTCCTTGGGTTTTCGACCACGGCGGCCTGGAGTCGGTTGAGCGGGCTCCACAGAAGCTAGTGGCGACAAAAAGTCGTCATCATCATCGTCAGAAGAGGCATGAAGCTTGAGGCCCTCCTCCTTTGCCTGGTCCAGACCCTTCCTGGCAGCCTCCACCTGCTCCTACAAAAACACAAAGAACAGGCATTTGGAACCAATCAAATGTCACATCTTGTTTCCGTGTGGGTCTAATAATTATTTGAACATTTAAGCACAAGTTGAATAATGATTGTGGAGGAGTTATCTGTCTTTGTGTTTGTTAAATCCCTGGACTCCGCTTTAATAACAAAAAAAACTGGTCAGAGCTTAGGTTGTGGCCTTACCTCAGCTTGCTTCAATTCTTCTTTGCAAACATCTTCCAGTGAAGCTTCCAGAAAGTTCATGGCGTAGCGTTCAATGGGAGTGAGCTGGAGGTGCGTAGAACATAGATTGTAAACAAACGGTGCCGATATTTTTAGATTTCTAGATCAAGAAAGGAATACTCATCCACCATCAAACTTATTTTTATTAGAAATCTACAAGAGCAGCAACATCAGTTACAGAATTGCCGTGATTACCTGCTCCACCAGAGCTGCTATTTCCTGCTCGGCTTTGGAGAGCTCCTCCACTTCCTCCTGTTCCCCTCCGTCATCCAGTGGTATGTTCTCATTGAACTCTGCTAGTTCTGCCACCTGCTCTGCTTTGGCTTGAGACGCTGCTACTATGTCTTCCTCATCCTCTGCCCGACACAGGGCCTACAAAGAGAAAAGGTGGGGTTGAGGTTATGCGTCTGTGAACACAAAGAAAAAATAATGTGCACAATGCATGTGTCTGACCTGCTCCAGAATGGTGGTGCTCTGTTTGTTGACGGCTTCCTCCTCCTCAGCCTGGGGCACCGCCAGCTCCACTGCCACCTCCCTCTTCTCCCCGTCATTCACATCAAAAAGCTCTCGAATGGTTTGCTGCAGAACAGTGAAAATGAGGCACAGGAAGAAACTGAAGAAGCATGATGTAATCATGTCTTTTATTAAACACTTTAATTTGCACAAGTGGTGTATTATAAAAGGTAGACTGGAACAAAATTCATTTCCAACAGTGACTGTAGGTAATTAAGCATCAGAGAACTGATTAATAGACCAGTTATGAAAGGCAGCAACAAAGTCTCATGGGAAAAGAAACTCCTGACGAGTTAAATGAGACTTTAGATAAACGTTATCACACCCGTTGTATGAACAAGAAGAAAGGTTAAGCTTGCTACGTCAAACTACAGGTTAGAAGCTCTGAGGTGGTGATGTCATGCAGTTGTGGTGTAGTTTGTTTATAGCTTAACAATAGATTTTTACATCTTCATCAATAAAATAATAAAAATGATGTTTTACAATTAAGTATCAGAAACTTGTTTTGTAACTGGATGACGTCATCCTCTACGAGTACAGAAAGAAAAGTTGTTGTTTGTGCTGTAGTTGTTTATTTGGTGAATAAATGTCAATTCCTACCTGTTTGAAAAAGGCGGTGGTAAAGTTTCCTCCTTCAATAGCCATGTCCCCCAACATCCTCTTCTGGTTGGCTTTCTTTAAAATGTTCTCCTCCACTGTACGCTCACTGATCAGCCTGAGCGGAAACAAAAAACACAACCGTTAATATGTTGTTGAAACCATGGCCCCGAGACGACACGACCGACAGCTCATCCTCTGCCGTCACTCCCAAACAAAGCTGTAACAATTAGTTGATTAAGAAAATAAATACTTAAAGTTAGGGGTCTGAAACTCAGTTTACATGGGGGCCCCTGGAGACAGATATGGGTGAGACCACAAATGGGATTCCACAAAAAAAAATCCTTAAATATCATTAACAGTTTTAATGGTTTCTTCTGAACATCACAACAGGACGTTTAGTAGAAAACTTTCCTCCTATTTTCTTTGAAATATTTTCATTAATTAGTGAGTTTTCACAAAAAGTGGAGGAGGTTAAACCATAAACTCACCATCTTCTGTAGCATTTTAAAAACAGTTAGTAGAAAATACTATTTTATTTCATTTTTATCTGATCTAACAGGATGTTAGGATTCTGTACAGACGGAAGCTTGAATGTTGCTACAAACTTTCAGACTCTCCTCCTGCGGCCTTCTGCTCTTTTCCAGGCGCACTTCATTTTGAACGAGCCCAATAGCACCAACAGCACGGCGTGTAACGAACAGCTCAGTAGTAGTCGCCTTTCTTTTTGTGCTAGATCATGGTATTTGTAGATGGTAGTCAGTACCGGGATGGCGAGCGCAAAAAATGCGACTACTGCCTGGCTGTTCATTACACGCCATGCTATTGTTCTATGTTTAAACAGCTCGAACCCGGCTTAGCTTAGCCTAGCCCTGACTGTCAGCCCAAACGATGGGCGGCGTGCAGGAGCTGGCTGAGAGGTCCACTCCCCTCACGGCTGAACTAATGTTATAACTTCAGCGAGCCCGAGACCCTGTTTTGGGGCTTTAGTAGGTATTTGAGGTAGTCACCTGTATATGTGAACATCTCTGGTTTGACCGATACGATGGCATCGGTCCTGTGCTTGTGCGTCCATGGTGGGGTTCCAGTCGCTGTCGTAGAAAACTACAGTGTCTGCCCCCGTCAGGTTCACTCCTACGCCTCCGCTGCGAGTTGACAAAATGAAGCAGAAGATGCGGCGGTCTGCGTTGAAGCGCTCCATGAGGGCCTGTAGCACAAGTCAAGAAGCGTCATAGACAGTACATCTGGTTTTATATAGTGTATTCAGAAAAGAAGGAATGAATGTGCTGTGGCACTAACCTGTCTCTGCTCTACGCGAGTGCTTCCATCCAGGCGGAGGTAGATGTGTCCGTGGTAGTTGAGGAACTGCTCCAACACATCTAACATACGCGTCATCTGAGTGAAGATCAATACCCGGTGGCCTCCAGTCTTTAGCTTTCGCAGCAGAGTGTGCAGAGTCTGAAGCTTACCTGTGTGCATTATGAATAAAATAATAAGCACAGTGAAGTGGGGAAATTCTTGCAACTTTGTGGGAACAAAATATTGATTCTGCTCCCTGTATCTAGAGTGCAGCACAGAACCTTGACAGCTTACCACAGTCATACTGTATAAGCCTCAGGTCCGGGAACTGGGTCCTCATGTTGCACTGGATGCGGTGGAGACTGCGAGTGAGTGGAGCGACATGATTTGATAGCATGGAGGAGAAGACCGCCTGCTTGTGGCTCAGAGATGGAGGAGGATGGCAGCAGTGCATGGAGATCGGAGGAGCCTCCACTGGGGGAATCGCAAATGTAAACCTAAAATAAGCACAAAAGAATCCGTTAAATGACAAAGTCAAAACTCTCGCATTAGGCCAGACAAACAAGCCGACCAGTTGCCTACCGGTCTATAACGTCACTGAGCAGCTCCAGCCTGTCCTCGATGCTCCGAATAGCCTCTCTCACAGCATGACTCTGAAACCAGTGGTCGTATTTATTCTGCGACTGCGCGAACACACAGCTGCTGTGACCCGAGCGGCTCCACTGCCCCTGGGAGCTCAGGGTAGCTGGAGAAGGTCGGGTGCCAGGGATAAAAGTCAGAAAGTTCCTAACTTCCTGTCCGTACACTGGCTTCGCCCCACAGTGGCGCTCGTTGACTCGAATGATGTAGTCTAGTCGGCTGTCGCGCTGCTGCTTGAGGCTGTCGGCCAACGATGACTGTCGAGTAAGAAGGTAAACGTTAGATCTAAAGATCTTATCTACAGAGCATTCTTGGTCCATGGTTTAGTAGGCAGAAAATGTTCAGTTTGGTCTATAACTCTTACAATACAAGTTCTATCAGCTGAATAAGTGAAGGGAAATCCCAGGGTTTAGTGCGTTATGCATCACTGGTATGAGTGACTGAAACAAATTACTTAATGCTGGACTGTGACTGTGAGTTGATTTTGGCTGCATTTGTGGCAGACGTTAAACTACTGCCAGTAAAACATCCTAAAGTTTTTAACAGAAAAAGAAACTCTTTCTTTACTGACAGTATCTGTCAGCTGACTTAGTTTAAATGCGTGATCTGAAACATAAACTACTCCAGTAAACTCGCTGCTTGTATCAGTGGGACCACCTGCTTACCATGTAAAACGGAGAGCGTGGAGGTGGGCGGGGCCTTTTTCTGGGGGCAGGGTTGGCTTTTGCTCCCACACTGGGCTTCGTCTTTGTGGTGCCCGGGGTTTGGCTGCTGCTGCTGCTGCTGCTGCTATTATCACGTGGTGCCGTTGATGACTTGGAAGCGGAGGGAGAAGATGAAACCTGAGCTAGAGCTGAAGGGAGGACAACGGAGAAGGTTGAGCCATTGATTTGCTTTCAACAGTTTTCTTACTAAAACCTTTGGCAGTCAGATCTTTAACATCTCAGTCAGTATTAACAATCAGTGGATTTATTGTTAGAAGGTTTCACCGGCACCAATTAGAGCTCCCAACCATTCATTCTCTATCTATCCAGTCTCTGCTGTCCTATATCATTTACTTTAAATACACTAAACTGACTTTGAAATACTTTGCTGTGATTTCTATTCATATTTTCTCCTCCTGCAGATTTCTAAAAAATTTACAGGATAATGGGAAAATTAGTTGCAATAACGGCCTGGCCCAGCTCATGCATTTGTACAGCCTCATGAATCACAGCAGCTGAAAGTCGTTCTCTTACCTGTCTGCTCTGCACCTGATGGAAGAGGCTGCAGTAATTTGAGGACAGGGCAAGGGGGTTGGGGCTGGTTCGGGGTTGAGGTAAGGTTTCTGGGAGGAGCTATGGTGTAGTGGGCAGTAGCAGGACCTGGGGTGCGCTGGGCAATATGCAGCGGTGTCGTGTTTCTGATGGGGGTTGTGTTGGCGTGTGGGGAAGGGGAGGCCTGAGGAGCAGCACGGGGAGAAGGAGCCACTGCCAGGGTGGGCACTGGCCCGCCCTCCTTGCCTGCTGTCTGACGCACAACGATCTTCACAACACCAGGGCTGCTCACCAGGGAGGGCACTAAGTGAACAACAAAGAACATACGATCTGTGAGAAACAATTCTTCAACACAATTATCATAGATAATGTAAAGAAAACAGGAACAGAAACACAGAAACTCTTTGGCAGGAGGGTAAAACCTTGCGAGGAGGCATTATGAGGCAGGCGACTGGCAGGGGGAGCAGTAGAGGAGGTGTTTGCGGTGCTCTGGACAGCCACCTGAGCAGGCTGGCTGATGAGGTGGTGCTGCACCCCGCTGGACACCAGGTGCATCACATTACCTGTACAGTGAGTGATACAGACACTTTACCAATTACAGATCCTTTGTCACACACAACTTCACTCACTACACCACATAAAAAGCAGCTACGCCGTTTTACAGCTACATGAATATGACAACAGAAATCATCCCACATTTCAAACAACGGTGGATGGTTATCAGACGACCGAAGCCTTTGGGTGCACAAGAGACTAATGTATAACGATAGAGAAACAAGTCTGGCACAAACCTTGAACTGGGCGTGAAGGAGCTGCTGGGACTTGGTGGATTTGGGCTCCAGACAGAGTGAGTTTGTTGCCTTGAAGCTGGAAGGTGACGGGTTTGCTGCCCTGACATGAAGAAACGGGTCTTCCTGCCAAGGAGGCAAGCTGGGCTATACTCACCACCTCACCAGCTTCAAAAGGAGAGACAAGGAGAATAGGAGAGAGTTTGATGTAATACAACGGCTAGCTGTTGTTCACGGTGGTAATTTAAGGCTTTACAGCGTTGGTGCACACTTACAAGGCAGCCTAGCTTGCATGTCTGGACTTAGCAGAACCCTCTGGGGCATGATGCTGCTGGTGTTTGGACTTGGATGTGCAGGAATGCTGGCTGTGCTGGCAGCAGCGGGAGGACGGACAGTCAGCACTGGCTTTGGAGCGTTGGATCTCACTGCAGTTTGAGCTGTAGGGTGAAGGGGTGGGCGCTGCAGGGCGGCGGGTGCCACTGAACACACCACTACAGAAGGAAAAAAACAAATGTTGTGAACTACTGAACATTTTCTTTGTTACCTTTTTCTTTAATTATTATTATTTCGAGGAGTCGTTTTCACTCGCCTTGTTGAACTACGGGAGCAGGTGCAGGAGCTGAGGGGGCATCAGTTACTGGAGGTGGTTTGGGGGTCTGAGCTGCAGGGGGCACGGAGCAGGTCGGTTTGTTCATCAGTAGAACAGGTCGATTATCACCTTTAGGAGGTGGCTGGAACATCCTGAAACAGAAAACCACTGCATCCATTTATTTCCATTTTAACCAGAAAAGTGTAATTAATATTTAACTTTACATTTATGTGGAAGTGTTAAAGGAAAACTATTTAACTAAAGTCAGCCTTTCTTGCCTGACACAGTGAGTCTGTCGAGGACCATCTACAAACATTGAAGCATCAAACCCTGGCTCAGTTATATTTGTCCTGCACAACATGCAGGTAAAAGTCTTTGATGTATCTGAAGATGGACGTGTACCTGTTGACCTTCATGCGGACTGGTTTGGGTCTAGGAGGGGGTTCAGGAGACTCCACGATCTCCTGGATCAGTTGGCGGCTGACCTTGTTGTGTGGCAGGAAGACATCTGCCTGGTATCGGGACACGCGGCTCTCCAAACCAACAAGGTCAAACATAGACAGGTCGCAGCGCTGGGCACAAAAACAACCAGTATTATTAATGACAATTAACCAGTGTGTTTAACAAGTAAGTCAGAAATGAGACATTGATATTTCAGGCTGTAGTTTGCCTGCTAATGACAAACTTTTCCTTTGATGCTGACCTTTAGTGGAGGGACCTCCAGGGCGTCCTGCACCAGAGAGGCTGTTCGGAAAACAATGGGCTGCGTGATGAAGGGAGACTGGATGGGCCGCGGGTCAAAGAGGTTGGGATGGTTGCACACTTTGCGGAGCTGCATGAGGATGTTAATGACAGACATGAAGTGGCCGCTGGCCAGCGTTTCCCGGGTCCTGTGAATAAAGATAAAAATAAAATAATAAAAAGAACAGAATATAAGTCACTTTTAACTGTGTGTAATTAATATCAGAACAAACAATGTGAACATGTTGTATTGTGATTTGATGTGTGTGTGATTCTTTTCACTCTAAATTTTAATAGAAAAAACAAGTTCAATTCAGAGAATTACTGAAATTCATGCTCCGATGCAGCCCCAACTTCTTGCAAACCATTTAGATAAAGAAGAAGAAGAAGAAGAAGAACATTTCTCCAAAATGTTTTGCTATTAACTGGTGAATTAGCTGTGATTGCTTCCTTTCCACGCTGCTGTGCCATAACTTACGAGGCCTGTGCCATGAAGTCGTCGTAGAGAAATCGCTGTCTCTTGGAGAGACGACAGCGCACCACATGCTCGTATTTCTTGGGCATCTGCTTCTCCACGTCAGCCTTGATCCTCCTGAGCAGGAAGGGCCTCAGCACCTTGTGGAGCCTCTTGACCAGGCCCTCGTTGTACTCCTGACTTCCCTCGATCATTCCTGTCAGCGGGTTGGAGAACCACTCTTTGAACTCGCGGTGGGACTGGAAGACGTGGGGCATGAGGAAGTGCATCAGAGACCACAGCTCCATCAGGCTGTTCTGCAGGGGCGTTCCTGTGAGCAGCAGTCTCCGGTGGCTGGAAGTAGGAGGGCACAGATGTTGTAAACAAGTAAATGTGCCAAGGTATAAAACATAGGGAAAGAAAAATGATTGTTATTGCTAAAAACAGCATCAGTCTAACCTTGAAGCACTCAGCCATGTGCACATAGAAACAATTTATCATCATTCTCTCTGTTCGAGTACTGAACACTCTCCTTATACCTTAAGAGAAAACAGTAAGCTCGTGTTCGTTGCAGAAGCTACAGAAGTCTTCAGAGCTCAGTGTAACAGTGAGAAATTACCACCATCTGGACCAGGACACTCGCCAAATCATGGCAAGTTAGTCCAATTACATCCTCTTTGATGAGACAAACCGCTTTAAATGTTGGTCATCCTCCACATCTATGGACTGTAAAGTTCTCTGTAGTGTTTTAGGGAAGCGATGGCTCATTTAGAGGCATGTTCAAGACAGAGACCGTCCGTCCTGGCTGGTTTAACTGGGTACGCATGCATCATGACTACTTCCTATTTACTGCATAGGCACGCGTGTAAATCGTCCCGTTCGACTCTCAGAACAAAACAAAATTCTCCAAACAAGCTTCTAAGAGTAGCGCTAAATGATGCTGTGGCAGTTGGAATAATCAAAGCAACGTTAATTTCTCACAACAGACAGGCTCGTACGTACATCTAAAGATAAAAACATTCAGTTCTACTGACCTGTTAAAGTTCAATAGGCTCTGCCAGCGCTGGGACTTGAAGTTCTTGATGTTTTGCGCCTCGTCGAGGATCAAGTACCGCCAAGACTTGCGTCTGAAAGCTTGGTGATCCTGGAGCACCAGCTTGTACGAAGTGATGCACACATGGAAAGCATTAGGCTTTGTCCAACCCTGAGGGAGTAAAAGAAACACAGCGAGGGATTGGTTAGCATCCCTGTTATAGCACATATCAGGTATGCTGAATGAGAAATCGTTACCTGTCTCTTCAACTTTCTCTCCTTTTGGCTGCCGAAGTAGGTGAGGATTTTAAACCCAGGACACCAGCGCTTCAGCTCCATCTCCCAGTTCAACATCACACTGGTGGGGACAATGATGAGGTGAGGGCCCCAGTTACCTAGGATAACAGAACAAACCTCCAAATGAACATCTGAGTGTAGGTGCTGTATACAAAGTAACTACTACATGATCAGAAGAAAATAAGGTTGTTTCTGTGGGATGTTTTAAGAACACACAGAAAAGAGCTTGATGATAAAAAGAGAATAAGCTACAGGCAAAGCAATCGACGTGAGGAAGAGACAGAAGAGACAGAAGCCTGTTCATACACAAGGGCATCCACGTTGTCCACAGATGTTCAGTCTCCAGGAAAATTCCTGCTACTGCTACAACAGCTGCAGCTCTTTAATGTTGGTCTATGCCTGAAAAAATGTTCTTCTTTCAGCACAAGAAGAAGCCCGATGTGGCATCCTACAGGCCCAGTGGAAGAGGAAACAGGGCAATGGTACCTACTTTTAAAACAACACCAAATAAGAAGTGGCCCAGGGTGCACTGGTGGTCTAATGGTTCATGCACATGCTGCGCATCTGCAGTGTCCCTGGTTTGAGTCTTTGAGGCTGGATCCCTTTGACCTGTGTTGTCTCTTTACAATAAGTACAAAGATTTACAGAGTCCATTACCTTTTTCACAGGCAAGGTGAGCCAGCAGAGCTATTGTCTGGATGGTTTTGCCCAGACCCATCTCATCAGCCAAAATGCCGTTGAGTTTTTTCTCATACATAGTGACCAACCAGTCGAGTCCAATGTGCTGGTATTCACGTAGCGTGCCGTGAAGCAGAAACGGGATGGGAGTCTTCACCTTTGTTGACGGGAAAAATCAGAACGTTATGGTTTAGAAGTGAAGAAAAGTCGATTAAAACAAGAACAAAACACGGACTAAATATTCCTGACCAACCTTTGTTGTTGCCAACGTGTAGCCTTTAGGCTGCAGACTCTCAGCAGTGGCAGCAATATGGCTGATTTCTTTCTTTGGCCGTGAGCTAGAGGAAGTGGGGCTGTGATCGCCCTCCTTTAGTAAGACCTCCATCCCTTCTCCTTTACTATCATCATCATCTTCTTCTTCCTCACTCTCCTCTTCGCCCTTCACACTGTCATCTTCTGCACTGTCTCCTGGCGAGTCTGAGACAAACACGGAGTGGAAGCCATTAAAAAAAAGTTACACCTTTGTCTCGTCAGCGTCTGAGCAAACAAACAATTTCCAGGAGATTATTTTGGGTAATACCTGAGGAGGAAGTGTTGCTTTCCACGTCACTCTCATCTTCTTCACTCTCCTCCTCCTCGTCCCCAGACACCTCTGAATCAGAGCTTGCTTTGGAGCCAGACGGAGATGGTACTTCGAAATCGGAGGCATATGCTCCTTTGTACTTCTCCAGCAGCTCGTCAATAGTCATGTCCCCTACAGGAGGAGCGCAGACATGTGAGCGCTCAGGTTTAGGGTGAATGAAAATGTAATGTTTATTTACATGCTCCTAATTGGCCCATGGACAATAACAGCAATGACAAAATCTTTGCCGATGCAACTCTAGGATCGCTTATCAACCAACTTCAACCATTGTCAGAACAACTATTATGGATTATTAATATCCAATCATATGTTGATCAGTGTGTGGTCTCACATAGAAAACTATTTTGGCCTTGTACGTTCATCCACATGCAGGAGACATGTCACAGCTTCTGACAAAAGCACCCACCTTCTTTGGCCAAGTCGTCCAGTTCCTCGGCATGATCCACATTTCCTTCTACCTTCTCTTGGGCTGCTATGGTGTCCTCCTCATCCTCAGCTGGGAAACAAAACAGACAAATGATTTAATTTCAAGGCATTCAAGGAAAACATCTCTCTTACATCCAGCATCAGTGTAGTTGGAGTATGTCCAGTGTGTTTGTACCTACATCTCAACACTGAGTGTGATCTTACCGTCTTCTTCGTTGGCAGTGAATTCTCCATCTTCCTCTTCCTCCTCCACCGACGAAGACGTTTCATCAGAACATTCTTCCTCTGAGCCCGAGTCCTGTGAAATCCAGTGATTCAATAATTAACTGGCACATAAACACCTGTGGACCGTGTTTATTGCTGTCATCAAACACAGCACAACCTAATAATCATAAAATGATAAAAATAGTCCAACTTTAAGTTTTCTATTTAGAGCTTTGAAAATAAAAGACGAGTCTTTTTACTATCATCTAATGCCAAATTAGAAGCCTGAACCCGCCAGGTTAGTGGTATAAGACGCAGCTCAGTATAATGTGCTACAGTCTGCTGCATGTAGGTTTGTGGTTATACCTGTGGCAGATTCAGGGTGCTGAGCAATTGGTCCAGAGGCAGCATGCCCTCCTCCTTCAGGAGTTCAATCTCCTTCCGATGGCTCTCTGCGTCATTGCCCTCCTGCTGCTCCTCTACCTCTATTGTCTCCTCATCATCCTCCTCCTCACATGGAGGCTCAAAGTCCCGGTCTGCCCACAGAAAACAGAACAGTCTGTGCTGTAAAACACTAGTTTCTCCACTGCAGCGGTGCAAACAGGAAATTAAAACATTTGGTGACTCTCAAATAAACAGATGCGCCTCCTGTCTTGTATTTCAGATGGTTGGGTTCATAAGATACCACATGGAGGCACCACACATTACAATGAGAGAGACAAAGCAGAACTCTTTCTGTGCACAGAGACGAACTCTCACTCGCTAAACACAAACACACAAACACACACACACTGGCCACAGCGCATAGTCTTTAAACTGTACAGCTGACACCATCTATTTCAATAACTTTAGCAAATTGTTTTTGGTAAATAACATTTGTACAGTCAGGAACCTTCCAGCTGTTTGTATAATTGTTTGTGCGTTTAGAGACATCCTAAAATAACCGGACGCACATTTCCACAGTGGGAAACACTGATATACATCTTTGAAGTGGGAGTGGGACTTGAAGAAACCAGCATACCAGAGAACGCCAACTGTAGCCTGGTTACTTGAGTTCATGGTAACACACAGAAGAAGAAGACTAGTCTGACAGGTCTTACAGGGCTGAAGAGTAGGACTGCCAGTGAGCAGTGATAACTACAGCACTATATTTCACTGCAAATATTAGGCTTCAGGCTGCGATGCACTGAAGCTGAGACGGTCAGGTGGGATTTTCACAGAAACATGATGCTTCAAAGACGTAATAACCTTGACAATGAGAAACTGATTTTTGTTTCCATTTTAGCTCTGTGGACACCTAGGAACGTTTAGTCTTTAGTGTGTAACTATGACAACGTCCCTGTCTGAACCAACGAATCGGCTCTGAGAGCATGGAGAGAATACGCTTCATTTATGAAGGTGCAGCTTTTATTTGAATGAATCTCACCATCCTCGTCCACTGCAGGTGGGAAAGATTTCTGAGGAGTTGGAGGGACAGTTTCAGCCGGCCTGATGGGTGCCAGTGACTTGCTGAGGAGGTCCGAGTATTTCTCCGTCTGCCCAACGATGAAGTCCAGTTGAAGGTCCAAAGCCTTCTTCCTCTTTTCCTCCAGTCTGGACTGCTGCTTGTACTGCACAACCTTTATGAATATGATAATACAGGAATCAACACTCACTGATTTAGGCTCCTGTACAATACAAACTCATGTGATTTGACTTCTGTTACAAAAACAAACACCAATCCTTTCAGACACCACAGCTGGAGCTCTGTTTGCTCGGTCTCGGTGAGTCATCTTTACCTTCTCCACACTGCTCCAGAACGCCCGGACTTCTTTAGCAATAGACGAGGCGACTCTTCTGATTTTAGCGTGTTCGTCTCTCTTGGCCTTTTCCTCTTTTTGTCTCTGCTCCTCGTGGTGTCGCATCACCATTCGCACCACCTAATAAGACATGATCCGACCACATCATCAGAACAGGGGAGATTTTTGACTCGAAATGAACGAGAAACCTCTGCGATCATTAACTTACCTTTCTAGCCACCCCTCTCTTCCACCGCCTCTCTTGTGCGAAGTCAGCAGAGAGCCACTGCATCTCCTCACACAGGTAGTCCCAGTGAACCTTTGGTCGCTGCGGTTCAGTCAGGCGGGTGAGACGCTTCATTGACCAGAAGCCCTCTCGCTTCAGAGCCTGGGTTCGATGCTCAATATCTGCTTCCTACGAGTCGCAAATACCAAATGTGTGCTTCATTTAATAGTACCAAAATAGTCAAGATTTGGAATTGAATCATTTAAATCATAAATTTCCTAATCCTATTCTTAGCTATGACTGCACTGCAGTTCCACAGCTGGTGTGCAGGTAAACAGAGGCAGCAACTCTGCACATAACAATTATGTTTTTCACAAGTTAATTCCAACTGGACAGAGAGAAAATAATTTACCAATTATCAATTAGAAAAGTGGGCTGATTATATACACACACAGCACAGAGCTTATTAACCAAGTTACGATGCACAATAACCATCAGCAGGATTGTGTTTCTTACACTAAAGCAGCTCATCTGAACTGCACCTGACTAACCTGCTCCAGGAAGTTCAAATTCTCCACTACAAACCAGGAAGTGTTTGTGACTTGAATTTCGGGATAAAGCTAGAAATGCGTGACTAAAGTCACAACGGCAGCCTTTTGTGTCAAAGCACCGGAGGAATGTTAGTCTCTAGTCTTCTTTTGACTTTCTGACTCACTAAACATGTCAGTTCCTTCTAAGTTATTATAATGCGTCTCGATTTTCACTCACGTGTTTTGCCAGTTCTGCCATATCTGTGTGGCGCTCTCCACGCGGACGCTGAGGAGTGTTTGGATCGGGTGGGGAGGAGGACGAACTGTAGGCACCGACTGAGGAAGGAGAAACGAACTTGCCATGAGGTCCCCGGAGAGGTGAAGACCTCTCCCGACGTGGCGTAGCCCAATCACTGGTGGGTGAGGGACCAGGGTAAGAAGATGAGGTGGATGGTGAGACAGGAGATGAATTCCCAGTGACCCTGCCTGCTATCCACTGGCAAACCTAAAAACCAAAAGAGAAGCAGGAGATTATGACCGAGATCAGCTTAAGAGGGTGAAAATGGCAGGATTCACTAAGATAAAAGTCACATGCATGAATTCAACTAGAAGCATTTAAGAAGCAAGCGTGGACATGTTCCAAATGTTTCAGCTGCAGAACTGCAGTCACAAAGGAGCTGGAAATAATGAAATAAATACTCTACATCATTAACAGTGGCAATGCCTGACTAGGATGCATCCATGAGGGCCCTGCTACGTGCAACACTTCCCCACAATCTAAACATGTTTGATTGGACCCGAGACGTACAGGAAACACACTACATACCAATTCTTCATTCACTGTGGCGTTCAATATATCACAGTAACAGTATCTGAGCATTTCAGACTCACACACCTCAGCATTCAAGGACAGTGCGGGTCAGTGTGGCACGCCGTTGAGCTTTACTTCTAGTGATGCCAACGCTCTAATAATATGGATTCTTGAAAATACCTTGTGTGCTGAGCTGGATGCAGTCATCTCGCTTTCTGTTTTGTCATCAGGTTCTTCGTCGCTGCCTTCCTCTGGACTGCTAACCTGTCCTGAAGTGGCCTCCAGAGCATCAGTTTCCAACGCCGCTTCAACCTGCTCCATGTCCTCGCTCTCCTCCTCAGTGTAGAGCGAGTTCGGTTGGGGGTCAGTGGGACTGGTAGATAATGCACCTTCCCGTTCTGATGATGTGGCGAGTATGTCAAGAGCGCGAGGCGCAGAAAGTGGAGTGACATCTGTAGTTCCAACCCGGGGAGCTAGATCTGCTTTACTTGAGGTTGTAGATACAGTTAAGGCCTCTTTGTCAGATTTGCTTGTGGAGCTTGTGGAGGTGACAGATGCAGTGTGGGCAAGCTGAAGTGTGATGTTACCGCTCACTGTAGGCTGCTGCACACTGACCAGCGGAGCTGCTGTCACAGAAGTTTTATTGACAGAGCACTGCGTCTGATCTAAAGATGCACATACAGAGTCTGCTGCTGAGACTGTTGGGGGAAGGCACTCCTCAGACTCCATGCCAGACCAAGAGCTGTGGGCATTGGCCAGCTTACCAGCCGCGTTCTGTTGCTGGGACACCTTTGCCAAAAGAGAGTGTGGGTGTTTCAGAAGGGGAGTCACTCCTGGTTTGAGAAGGAGCAGGTTTGAATTTATAGCACCAGCGGTGTTAGTGATGCAGAAAGTCTCTGGTTTGGTCTGTAGGGGCACACTGAAGTTCTGAATACTCTGTGATGGAGTCTCTGTCAAAGCAGGGGTTTCTATGTTCCCTGCATGTGAAGAAACACAAGCCTCGGGATTTGTGGCACTTACAACAGTGACTGTCGGGGTCTGGTTTTCTACGTGTACTGTGACAGAGCCCACTGGAGATACGAGAGATATTAGCTCAGTTTCCTGTTTTTGAGGAACCGTGTTAATTCCAGGAGATGCAATCACCTCTGTTTGGTTCGAGAGTGCTGCACTGACCTGTGAACACGATGTCAGAATTTGTGCACTTGTGACTGTCTGTTCGACTGTGAAGGAATCAGATGTAAGTGTGGCTACTTCTAATAAACATACCTTGCTCGAGTTTGCCACTTCCACAGCTGGGTTAGCATCTAACACCAAATTATGTTCAACAGCAGCCACTCGTGTGTTTTGTACAGAACTGTTACAGCAGACCTGTAGTTGATTTGCATCATCTGGTGCAGGAAAGGGCTGCTGGGAAATTATGAGTGTGTCACTTTCATTTATTGTGTGAACGGATGGTTCAAGATGTGACTTCAGGTCCTCTTTGACGCTATATTCCTCAGGATTTTCTAGTAACGTATTAAACAAGTTCACGTCGTATGCTGGAGAGTGAGGTATTGGCGCGCTACTCCCGGCGCACACAGTTTCCTCAGCAACTTCCTCCACCAGGCTGCAGAACTCGTACACTTCCACTTGTTGCGAGTGTAACTCGATATCTGCCTCAACAGTTTCTTCATAGCGCTTAGGTTCTCCAGTAGAAAGCTCAGGACTCAGCTCGCTGAGGATGGCAGCTTCACAGACGCTGCCATCTTCTCTCTGGAGGAGGTAACTCTGATTCAGGTGCATGTTAGACCAGTCCCCGGTGATGTGAGCCTCCTCTCCGACAACTACAATTTCTTGAGCGTGGGTTGAATGCACAAGCCCAGAAATCAGTGGCGTCTCAGTCGTGTGGATGCGATCAGAGCAGTGAGATGTTTCTGCAATTGAGACAACTAGGCCTGTGTCAAACAAAGGAGGGGCGGCAGAAGGGCTTGAGGAGTGCTGTGTAACAGAGCACTCTGGCAGCACTGTGAAGTCAGATGCAGATATGGTCGTCTCAGTTTGCTCTCCCCCTGTGCCACACTCCACTGCCTCTCCTTCGGGGAGATCGCAGCTCCTTTGGTTGTAGCCGTCTGCTTCACCAGCTGTATTGCCGGGCACTGAGCAAAGCGATTCTCTTGCTTTTTGGGTCTCAAGTATTTCAGCTGAAGGAGGTTGTGCTTCAACGGGGGTTTTAGCATGTTCAAAAGTCTCAACTGATCCCAAGGAATTTGTTTTCTGCATTTCCCCAACATCATAGGAGATGTTTTTGATGATTTTAGGTTGTGTTTCTGATATGTCCGTTTGTTTAATCTCACTATTGCCAGATGAGGGTAAAAAGAGTGTAGACAGTTTTGAGTCCTGGTGGCCACCTGCTTGCTCAGCAGCAATGGACAGGGGATTGTGGCTGCCTTGGCTTGCATGGACAACTGCATCCCTGTCAGACTGCTGCTCAGCCCCACGTTCTGTGGTGACCTCAAAGCCAACACTTGGTTGTGGGACAGATGTGAAACAGATTTGGGATTGTGGGAGAATATTTCCACCTGTGTGCTCTTTTCCACCAAGTTCCACATTTGTTCCCGTCTCTGGTTTATATTCCACTGTGACCAACTGTTTCTCCTTTGTCCCCGTAATAAGCACAAGAGCAGCACCTTCCCTAGGTGTCTGAATCTGGTTGGTCTGACTATTTGAGTGGCTTTTCTCTTTAGCACTTTCTGACCCGTATTGCAGCTCTTGCAGTATGCTGTCGATCTGTGTCTTTGAGGCAAGAAGGGGACAAAGGGGAGCTGGAGGCTTTTGCATCTCAGCAGAGGAACTACAGCCCTCCGTGAGTGGTGCTGCAACTTCAGCAATGTTCTCCTCTGTAGGGACTTCTTCTGAGGTGCTGTCCTTAGGGTCGCTGGTGACCGGGAGAATCTCAGGGGCGTTCTCCATGCCACGTAACGTTGAGGTGTTGCTCTCCGGCAATGGCACAGTGGATGGATTAGTGAACGGAGGGACTGGGCGAGGGGCAGCTGCGACCGGCTGCGGGGCATGCCGAGATGACTCCCCAGCCACATTTTGTGCAGCCTGGGGGTTGCCACCCAGCACATCCACAGCCGGAGCCGGAGAGGCAAGCTGCCGCACCGCCTCCTCCCCAGAGCGTCCTTCCTCTGTGCTGCCCCCGCTACACAGTGCACCTAGGGGTGATACAGGTTATTAAAAAAGTACCCAGACAAAGTGGATAATTCATTGGAAAAGATAAAAATGAACAAAAACTATTCAGCACACAGAAATCTTTTGGCGATAATGTAGGCAGTCACTGTGCTCTTGCTGTGAGTTTGTTTTTCAATGCAATAACAGGACATAGTATTCTCCTCACCGCCTACCAGCCACCTGACTCACTAACAAAAGGCATAAAAGCACAGCGAATATCTAGGTCAAAAGAAGCTTTTTTATGGACAGAACGGTCAATTCCCAGGATGAAGGAAAGCCTATAAAGAAGTGCAGTCTGTACATCATGTTTACACAATGTGTGCGAGGCAACAACTTCTCACCTGTCTGTGGTGTGAGACACAGATCTTCTGTGCTTTCTACTTCCAGGATGCTGAAATTAGGGTCCCCTCCACATATTCTGAAAGACAAAGTAAGTTACTGTTACAGCAGAGAAGTGATTTGAGATTTATTAAGTTTTGTTTCCAAACAGACAAGCCAGAGGTACACCATACATTTATGTCTGAAGACTTACAGTCATCTAGAAGAAGTTATCTGGAAGTTGAGTCATGGTAACCGGACAAGAAATAAGCTTCCATGACTTAACTTCCAGACACTATTCATTATTCTTTAACAATAAAGTGCTCCTCAATCTAGAAGCACAGAAAGAATGCTGAAAATCTGTGAAGCCACCCTTTTAAAGTTCCACACTTTAAAGTTACATATTCAATTCAGCATCTATTGTACAGCATTAAATGCCATTTTCAGAGAGTAAACAGAAGGTTTAGATACTTGCATCACCTCTGCAGCCGTGTTTTACAATAAAGAAGCTAAAGCTAGAAATAACTGCATTATATGTCCAATGAGTGAGTTAAACAACAATATTGCAGAGTGTGTGTGTGTGTGTGTGAGTGAGAGAGAGAGAGAGAGAGAGAGAGAGAGAGAGAGTGTGTGTGGCATATCACGCGCCAGGAGTGCAGCAGTAGCAACAGTCAGACAGCAAACGTTGGAGCTGGTGTATCCGGCTGTATTTTAGCATATTATCTGAATTAAAGCACTAAAATGGTCAGGTGAGCTGGACTACAGAGCAGCTCCAGCTTGGCTTTGGCGCGGTCGCCCGCGGAAAGGTTTTATTCAGCATGCGCTTTTTGAAGCTAAAAGCCGGCGAATAAACGCGCGGGCCTCCGGTCATTCATTTTCAGCTCCCGTCTATGTAAATGTCATCCACTGTGGTTAGTTTTAGGCATGTGAACTCGTAATTACCTTTATAACGTGCCAAACAACATTTGTGCTCAGTAACTCAGTATGTGCACTGACTGCGCAACACTACAACAGATAAAACGATGAAATCGACTTTTCATTCTTGTCCCAGAGTGGCAGTGCTAGCACATAGGCTCGGGTTGTTCTTACAAGCTACACTATTAGCCAAGTGGTTAACGCCTAACGTTTGCCGGTGTTGTATCGTAATCCTCTCTCAAAAACCAAGAGCAATAACTGCGGGCTCCAGTTTTACAAAGAGGAGAACAGCAGCCGATGTGGGGCACAGGTTTCGACATAACACCGGTTTAGCTAGCGTGTTAAGCTAGCTAGCTAACGCTGGTGCCCACAATAACATTGATTGGGTGGCACTGCTGCTAACTAGCAAGCTACAAGAGTTAGTAGCAGGGTGCGTTCATTTAACGCGCAGGCGCCCCCATCCCACCCGTGGTTATGTAACACTCCAGCCTCAAAGAAGAACGTTTATTTTTACAGACACATTTGATAAGCTACGGTACAGCGGAGGGCAAAAAACACGCGAAAAGTTGCAATAAACCCGCTTCTGGACGCACTACACAGAGGGGGCACAATCACTCGTGACGTCATTGCGTGGGGTCAAATCTCCTTTTACGAAAATGAAATGCTCACAATTATTCTGTTTGAATTATAAATATATATTACTTTCAACACAAGTACACAAAATATAAAAATACAATGTTAAAAAGTTCCATATAAATTTTGCAACGATTACAGGGGGGTTTAAGGGAATCCTCACCGGTCCACTCTTGGCTTCTTAGAAGCGACAATGACAAAAAATGTCGTTTACTTTGTTAAATACGATTTACATATAAATGTGTTCAGTGCTTTCCTTTTACATGTCGCTATAGTGTGTAACGGCAGCTCATTCAAATACAGTCCGTGCAAAATACGGTACTAATATCAACGCACTGCGATTGTGTCCTTTCCCTAGTCTGAGCCCCCCTCGAGTCCCCCATTACTTCCTCCTTGCCCCCCCGCCCTCTCAATGCCGCCATCTTAAGTTCCCACCTACCTGAAATTTCCGACCAATTTTCTTTTACTAAATTCTCGTTGAAGGAGTCGTCATCCGCGTAAAATCGCACTCAATCCGTAATGCCAGTAATCCAAACTGTCTCCCGGTACCCAACGAGGTACCACTAGGTCTGTGGGAAGAAGTTAAACTACGGACCGGGAGAGACTGGGTTTCGGCGCAGAATGTAGCGGTCGCGGGGAGGAGACTTTACGCAGCGAAATGGTGGAGGACCGCTGCTGCTGACAAAGTACAGAGACGGAACCATCGCGAGATTTCCCCGCGAGCGCGCCACTTGAATTTTTTTATCTTTGTGGTCGATTTCACGTTATTTACTGGTGTCGATTAGGGTATAAATATATATGTTATACATTTGTAACATCCAAATAGGTTGTCACATTTCCACATTACGTAATATCGCAGATTGCTGTTTATTTAACGTTAACAATACAAATAGTTTGAACAATTATAACTTCACAATAGTTTAGTGTAACACACAAACTCGAGTAAAGGGAAAAGTACTTTACTTTACTTTGCTTGGCAGACGCTTTTATCCAAAGCGACTTAGAAGGAGCTAGCGCTGCGTGTCTGGCTCAGGGACACACCTGGTAGGGGATGGACTAAGAATCAGACTGGGATTCGAACCTGCAACCTTCTGCTTCCCAGTCTGATGCTTAACCCATTGAGCTACCAGTACTTGCCTAAAGTTCTCTCCAGTAAAGAAGTTCTCCACACTGAAGACATTTTTTTTCTGTTTCATATATATATTTATTTCTAAATGTTTAATGTGCAGATTTAAATAGATAAAGGCTTCACAAAACTGATATCTGAGCATTGAATTTTTTAAATTAACCCTTGATTAGAAAGGGGTCCCTCAGGTAGCAAGCCCAAAAGCTGATTTTAAACACTTAATGCACTGTGCTTCTATATGTATAATAATGCATAATCATTTGTTTAGCTTTTGTGTTGAGTGAGTTCCAACTAAACTAATGACCAAAACTAGTTCGAGTTGTATTTCAAAGTATTCATTATTATTATATCTTATATGCATATTTTCAGTTGTTTGCAATAATTTTGTCTGATTCCACCCAGAAGAATCTTAAAGATCATTTATACTTTATATCTTTCACCATTTTAACATTAAAATATACGATCAGCATATCTATAATCAGAAAACTGAATATTTTAAAACAAATTATCTGAAATTTCTTTTTATTCTTTCTTAAAACAAAATGTATTTTATGAAGACATACCTACTTGTTAACCTAAGGAACGTGTTAATTTTTAAGCTAATACCCACATATTTAATGATTAAATGTAAATGTTTGTTTTTTTTTATTTAATTTAAACTGAGCTTGTCTTGTAATATATATACCTCCGATCTCAGACCCTATAATGGACATTTCAAACTCATTGAACTTACCAATAATAAAATTTATTACCCTTGTTTTTAAAAGATTCTGAACAAAAGAACCACACAACAGAGTAAACAACAATTCATTTAATAATCAATCTTTGTGGTCTCTAGGGGAGGGGTTTGAAAGGTATAAAATGGTCATATTAAAATAATCGACCCAGTCTTTTCCCTCTCAGGTTACCCACTGTCTAGTTGTCTTTTAACACAAGTCCTTATATAATTTTTTTTCAGTTCTTCAGCAGATGTCCCGGTTATCCATGTATATAACTTATTTCTGTTGATGAAACAACTGGACAGTTCAATGTACAAGGCTCCCTTAGTCCCAAATGGATAGATCATACAACCAATGACACACAGGCAAACCTCTCTCGCTCTCAGCATAGTAAAGCCATAGATGAGATCTGCGAAGACGCCAGAGGTTGCAATAAACAACGCTTAATGTTCACAAGCAAAAGTTGTCTGTGAAGCAAGCCTTTCACCTTGTGTTTTGCATGACTTGAAACAACACTACTTGGGGGAAGAGTACTGGTTGATACCCGAAACAATGACAAATAACATAACAGTGAATATATTTATTATTATAGAAGATAATTAATGTTAAGAATAATAATTACAAAGGCAATTTCTCTAGACTACTATAATCTGGTCCTGCTCATATAGTCAAGAGGAGACTGGAAAACAGTTACAGGAAGCTCTAAAATACTGTGTTCATTTACACAGTGTAGAACAGTTCATTTTGCCATTCATCCTTTCAAAACAAAACAAAAAAACAAGCAAAAAAGGGAATCTCATCATCAGTGAAGCTCAGGGTTTGGAGTTAAGATTTTTTGGGGGGTGAGGGGGGTGGGAGGCAAAGCAGGAAACTGAGGTACGATGCTTACTGATCTTCATTAAGTGGTTTCATCAGTATTCTGTTCTCACACTGACAAAAAAGGGACACAAAGACAGAACAGAAAGCACCACTTATTTACCACTGTATTTGTAAAATCAAAAAGACCCTCATCAGGGGTGAATTGTGTAGAGGAGGGCTTTATAATATCCCAAGACGAGGATGAACTCTTGAAGGTGTTTTCAAAGCGTACATCCAATCCACCCGGATAAGATTTGCTAAGAAGTATTGATCATAATTCACCTGACAAATGAATGAAAACGGCCTCCTGCCTCTTCTTACAGCTTTGGAACATGAGTGCTGTAATAACCAACAGTCAGTATAAAATAATAAACACCAAGGATGTACAGGAACCATGTACCTTTAAATTGCACTGACAGAACGTTTGGGCATATTCCTAGTCACACTCAGGAACTGTCGTACTTCCCTCCCTACCATCACCTCCAGCTTTTCATAGTTCCCCTTTTTTTGAAGGGGGGCTGGAACTGGTTTGATTGTATAACTGGGAGGGCAGGGTTTAGTAGTCCACAGGAGGAAAATGGGGCAGGTAGAGAGCAGCACAGTGATCCTGACATTTCCCTTGATCTCCTCCAGTGTTGTCCCTGTACTATCTGGATTCTCCGTCTTTGTGGGCGCTGTACAGTGCCAGCTCACCTGCAAGTCTGCGGTTAGGTGTGGACGACCGGCTTGAGACGGACGGAATGAGTGGAGGTGGTGCCCCCACTGGCAGTGCTCCCAGCAGGCCTGGAGGGGCCTTCGGCAGGATGCCATTGGGCAAATGCGGGTGCGGGTTCAGAGGGCCTAGCCTGGGGTAGAGGCCTGTGTGGTGCTGAGCAGCAGCAGCTCCCGGTGGGAGCCCATGGGAGAGAATGCCATGGTGAAGCTGTTCCAGGTGAGCGGCAGTAGCAGCATGAGAAGGGCCGGATAGGTGAGAGCCACCTGGGAGGTGTGAGTGCATCCCGAAGTAGCGAGCCTGCTCATAGTTTTCCCTCAAAATCTGAGCACGCTCCTCATCGATAAGCCCTCCTCCGGGTGGTCCTAGTTGAGGAGGGCGGTCAAAATGATGGGGCATTATGCTGAACTCATGGCGGACAGCAGAGGCGGGGGCAGAAGAGGTAGGAGTCGGAGGGTGGTGAGGGGTGGCGGCTGCCTCCATAAGGCGCTGATGGTGGATCAGCTTAGCCAGCTGTTCGGGTCGCAGGGCGAGCTGATGGTCCGACTGTAGACGATGCTGATGATACTGCTGCTGAGCTGCCAGCTCCCTCCAGGGATCCCAGGTGAAGCTATGTGGACCCTGTGAAGGGCCTTGGGCTGGACCATGGGAAAAACGTTCACCTGGACCCACTACCAACCCTGGTGGAGCTCCCAGATACGCTTCAATTCTCGAGCGTTCCAGCAGGGAAAAGTGGGGAGGAGGGTTTGGAGTGGGTGGTGGCAGGGAAACACCAGGAGTGGGAGTCAGTGATAAAGAGGAGGAAGGCGTCCCAGAACTTGGGTGGTGTGGATGGCTGTTTGGGCGATCAAAGTTGTGGTTGGGTGCTGGGGGAGGCAGAGTGATGGGAATAAGCTCCGGCTCCTCTTTGCGCTCCTCCTTTACTTTAACAGATGGGAAAGGCTGGGGGGGTTTGGAGACCTGGGTTGTGGTCTGGTCAGACTTCTTTGCCTGAGAGAAAGAAGACACAGACGCAGAAGCAGAGGATGATGCAGACGGGTCTCTTTGGGAGTGCAAGGGGTCACTGTGGAGACCGTGTGCTGCTGGGGCTGGAGGACGGGAGTAATGTTCAGAAGGGGATGCGGCCGGTGGAGTATTGAGAACAGAAGACGAGGAAGACCGTGGCCTGTCTCTGTCTGCTACTAAAGATGAAGCACCAACAGGAGGTGCCCGTGAAGACACTGCTTGCAGTGACCTCTTGTCCCCATCTCGGTTTCTGTTAAAGCTGCGTGTCAGGTCCTCAATAGGCCCACTGCTGCCGCCCAGGGCACTGCTGTGGCCATTAATGTGGGAGACCGGAGTGCTACTGCGGGGCTTGAAGGAAGGTGCAACTGGAGACATCCTCACAGGTGGTCGGCCGTACAGCATGTTGTCTCTGCAGAACACAACATAGAAATCCAAAGTTTAGACTATAGAACAATCAAGTTGATGCCATCCTTTCTGTGTATAAGACAGAAATATCATCTCATTCAAGGTAAAGTGAGAAATACATTTGAAAAGTTGTGAGTTATCCTCTATGTAACACTAGGAGCTATGGGATCTCTGAAGTTGCAGCCACACATTCATGCGATCAGGTATTTCAACAGGACAGACAACTGCATATGCGCAAAGAATGTAGGCAGTATACAAGTGCTATGGTACATGTGTACATGGTCACTGCACCACAAGTTAAGCTAGCTTAGCCGTCATAAATACACAGGCTCAGTTTATTATGGTCAACAGATTACCGTCCGTTACCCTCAACTACTATTGACAATATTTATCTGAAGGAAATCTCAGAGGTACTGTCACTAGCACGTCCTCGTGTCAAAAAGCTTTTCCTTTCACTTTAAATTCCCACCTGTCCTTTTCATCCTTGATGTGGAGGATTTCTTTCCTCTCGCCATCCTTTCCTCGATCCCTTTCGTCCCTCTTGTCCACTCCTTTACCCCAGCTGGAGCCAGCAGGGAAACCAGAAGGGCCACCGTGTAGACGCCACGGATCATGGTGGTTGGAGGTGGGCAAGCTGGCTGATGAGTCTTTAGGACCAAACATGGAGCCTGCTGCAGACCACGGACATATCATGTTAGAAAAGGAAACGCTGTCAAACTGAATAGTTTACAGATCTGTTGCCCCATTGTGGAAGCTTTACACGTGTAGCATCTAATTTCTCAGTGTACGCATGGATATGAAGTTAAAATGCTTTTTGTACTTAACAAGTAAAAACACTTCAGTAACAAACATTAGATAAACTTGTGTGTTGGACGTACAAAGGAAATCAAAAACAAATCAAAACAAGCTGGTACTTGCTAAATGATCTAATCTCTTACAAGCATTTGACTGGGCACATTAACAACCCCCCCAGCTTAGTCTACGTGTTCAATAACAACTCCCAAAAAACAGTACGATACTCAGATCCAGGTTTTCATGATGGACTTTTATTCAAACTGCTTTCAGTCTCCACCACCACTTAAATGGAGGCATCCAACCTTTACTAACATATCAGTGGCATAGCCATTCACAGCACGTCTCAGCTGTCGCTGTGCTATGAGGCAGAGGGGAGAAGCAGTGAGTGATGACAAACATACCATCCAACTTAAGGCAAGTTTATCCTGCTCAATACTGGGAGGAGAGCTGGGGATTTCACCTCAAAGCACTGTGCTTAGAGCATTTTGAGCTGTTCTACTATTGCTTCTGTCGCACACAGCTACACACGATGTTTGAAGACTCTGTGCTTTCACACCTGCAGGCTTTAGTCCAACTCGAACTTAATTCAAACTCTTGGTTCTTCATTTTATCTGGTATGAACACAGCAGTTGCACTGCGGTGTGCAGGCTCCATCTGATCCATTTCAAATCAAGCAAACACTGGTGCATACTCTGATCCTCCGGGTGAGAAAGCATACCGAACCAAAACAGCACCAAATGATAGGATTTGAGGGCACTCACTGTAGATTTAAATATATTTACTTTGTACACCCGAAACACACTGCAGGGTGAAGAGCAGACAAAGGCGGATTTGTGAGAAGGGGCAGTAGACGCATCTGACCAGTAAGCAGAAGTGACGCTTTTTGATACACTTGGATGTTTCTCTGTGTGAATAGAAACCAAACTGAGGGGAAATGCTAAAAGTTAGCAAATCCAGTGCAATCAAGTGATTCAGACCGGCGCAAACAATGCGGTTATGTTCCAGGAGAAACATGTCTACAATTAAACCATGCGCTAATCCACCGTCACAAAAAACACGGAAACACTCGGCTTTTCAGTCATTTCTTAGCAAACAGCGAATTGTGGCTAAATAAAGGTTTGAGAGGATGGTGCAGAAATCTTCAATGACATTGGTGAGCTACCATGAACGTTGATCACTTTTTTCAGAAGCAGCCAACTCACTGATTCTCGTTTTCAACACTGCCAATAGAGCAGCTGAACTACTACATGTGAGGATCTGGCAGATCATGTATTAATTACTTACCTGTAATGGTACTTGATAATAGCCTGATAAAAAAAAGAACTTATCCTTTAAGCCTTGCTTCTCATTACTAGAAATATTGTGAGACTGACCTAGTGTTGGGCTACCGAGGCCTCCAAAAGCACCGGAACCCAGGGCTCCCAGCGGGGTGAAGGGTGGGGATCGACCATATGGATCTGAAACACATTCAGAGAAGTATCAGGAACTCAGTTACTTTTAGTCGGACAATTATCAGACAGCACAACTCTGACTAACAACAAACACATATTTAGGGTTAACAACTTGTTATTTGCTCATTTATTTATGGTCTAAATAACTGAAATAAAGAAGCCTTTTTATCCTGCTCTTACCCAAGTGTGTAGTTGGTGTAAGGAAAGAGGAGTGTGGGGCTGATGGAGACATGAATGGAGCCGAGGACGGATTCACTGCACCTGTAGAAAAGAAGCAAAAGAAAGAAAAAAAAAAAGGAGATTGTAATAAAATCAAGTACATCAAACTACTCACATGCTTCATGCACAAAATGTGTGCAGAAGTGAAACAGGAAAAAAATATCCAGATTTTTGCTCTGTAGCATATTTGAAATGTTTAGCTGTTCTGGTTCTAAAAAAAAAAGGTCAGAAATGTCAAGGCCTGCACCTGTAGCCGAGAACAGACTGGGGGGTCTTGTCAGGTCATGTGTAGGAGGTAGGCCTCCTCCCATGGGCCCCATAGGGCCAAGTCCTCCAGCTCCAGGAAGACGGGCCAAGAGGTCAGTACGAAAGTCGAGCTTGTGAGGATCAGCCTGCATCTGCTGAAAGAGAAAGGTGGAGGACTGAAGCTGGCATTTAAATGGGTCATACCTTTTTCTATGTCAAAGTCTGCAATTCGCTGTGCATATCTCAGAGGAAGAAAAAAAAACACAAATTACGTTTTATAATATCAATATGGCACACATACCTTTACTTTCCTCTGATGGTGTAGAATCATCCAGGCCACATACACATGCATAGCACACCACTTTCCCGGTTTCTGTGAGGCAGAAAAATCACAGTGGCTGAGTTACCATGTTACTCCGTGAATCCTGCATGTATAGTACATTAGAGCCTTTGCACATAAAGTCAGATGCTGTTGTTCTTCAGAAATGTGTTGTCTAGACTCTCAGTAAGTTTGGTGTTTCCAGCTGGAGATAAGGTTACTCACAAGTAAAAAAAGAAACATATACAAGAAAGGAACGAGTACACATTATACAGTAGGCAGTTTCTGGGCCTGCATTGTATCAGACTGTAAATATAACTGGGTGTGCAAGGGCAGAAAACAGACCAGTAGCAGATTACAAGTTAGATTAGTGCAAAGAGTGAGTGGAAGCAGTGAGAAAGTAAAATAGGCTGAAAGTTTCAAGGAGCCAAGGGATTCAGAAACATCTGTATTTGCTTACACTGGTTTTCAACGATGTCCCAAATGGATCAGTTAGCTACAAGAGAACAGAAGTGTAAAACCACTTTTAATCAACACGACTCAGTTTTGCACTCTTTCTTGCACTGACTAGGCCCATGTTGCAGCACATCCTAGCACATAACTGGCTGTCATGACTTCATGACTGAAGGAATGGTGCAAAGAGGCTGTAAGCGAGAATATTATCCTTACCCTATGTTCTTTGGGCTGCAGGTGGTGGGGAACAACCCCAAGTCGTGCACTTAAGTCAGGAGCCGTTCCCTGAGGGACAAGAGGCTGTCACACACAGTACAACACATCAGATACAACCTACTGTTCTTTGCTTTTTTTAGTGCCCTATTGTCATGTGGCACTAAGTTACCCTCCTGTGCTCATCTTTCAGACTGCGCACCCTGAGAGAACCCAACTCTCACTTTGATCAATACCGATGCAACAATTACACCAGGTAATGTGAGGTATCCCCGACTAAACGTCTTTATTAACCATTTGCCCAAGAAAACATAAGCCAAACATTAAAAGATTATTTTCCTTACTTTTGGCTGAAATGCTCCTTGTAATGAGCCAAAAGGCCCAGTGGGAGGAATTACAGGCTGGATACTCGGCACTGAGGGCGGCGGGAATTGTGGGAAGAACTGCCATGACACACACAAACAAATACATTCAATGATCTCTTACTGTCATCTGACAGGTTTAATGTGTTGAATTTTTAGCTTAGACATATTCTTAGTCTGTTTTTTTGTTTTACGGTTTAATCAGGTCATTTGTCGACAACTATAAATGAGGCGAGTTGACAAAACTTACAGGGTGTCGGTACAGCCCGTCCATTTTGCCTGGATACTTTTCAAACTGAAAGACAAAAGCAGTGCGCCGGTTAAAACTACAGTTCTAAAAATTATGGTCCACATTCCAGCTGCACTGGAAGTGTAACACAGATGTTCAACACATCAGCAGAGTGAATCTCACCAGAGGCTGTGCGGTAGCTGTGGGGTGCAGGAAAGGCGTGAAGTGTTGGTGCGTGTGAGTGTGTTGGTGCTGGTGGTTGTGCTGATGGAACTGGAAGGCCAGGGGCTGAATGCTCGGCTGGTTCTGAGACGTCCGGCCTGATGAACTTGATGTGGCGTTCGACGCCGATGAAGCGCTGGGAGTGGTGCGACCTGCGGTTGCTGTGTTGTTTTCACCTCCCGGGACACTGCGTCTGCCCTCACGCTCTGAGAAATTCAAGACGTGCGTGAGTAGGTCACATCGACTAAAATAAAAGGCTTAATCCAATACGGCCTTGGTTTCAACCCATGCAAAAGGATTTATTATCCAGTCTCCACATATGCTAGTCGAAAGTGAAGCCTCCACTTCATAAAAAGAATGCAATACTTGAAGTGGAGAATCCGTGATAAGATCTCACTTGTTCAACCCAAGAGAAGTCCGAGTTTGGTCTGTTATAGTAACGCATTAGTCTCTGGATAACACTGACTATACCTGGTGGTAGAAGAGGGGGAGGGGGAGGCAGACCAGGTGAGGATGTGTATAACGCCCTAGAGCTGGCTCGTGATGGTGGCCGGTGCGGGCCGGAGGGTCCCGTGGCCCTCGAGTAGGGCAGTGACATACTGGTGGAGGGAGTCGGTGGGCGCATGGAAGGTGAGGAAGATGCGACAGATATAGAGGATGATGGAAGTTTGACAGGTGTGCTGCTCCTGAGAAGACAGACATAAGAAAGAGCGATCAAGTTTGCTTTTAGCAGAACATGTGTCAAGATCTGGGCCAAAATACAATTAAGCAGAGATGGCTCAGTTCTTCTTCAAAAACAAACAAGCAGAGGCAAAAATCAAAGTGTAAAAGGTTTATTGTAAAACAGCAGTCAGACAACAAGGCAGCGAGCCAGAGGTCTTTTATGCAGGGTAATAATACCTCCCATGGGGCTGTCCTACTTCAGTACCCTATACCTTGACCCTTAACCCTTTGCCTTATGGATGTCAGGGAAAGCTTCACATACACTTGCTTTGCAGTGCTGTGCACAGGGTCACATAGAATAGCACTACATAACAAAGTAATAGTATAGAATGGTCATTACATACTAAGGCCTACAAGGAAGTTTAAAATACAACAAACACAAACCAGTCATGGAAAATTATTAGGTCAATAGGATGAATGACAACACGTCACAGACTGCATACCTGTTGAGGTTGTAGAGAGACTGAGGTCGTCCGGACAAAGGGAGAAAAGGCTTGTGTTTGGAGAGGGGGGGGCTGCCGTTGTGGCGACCGCCGCTGCCGTTGATCGGGCTGGGCCGAGGGACCGCGCCTGGGGCTATGACTGAAGAGAAGGAAGGAGGGCGGGAGGCAGACGAGGTAGAAGACGAATCGGGCTCTGGGAAATGCGGCTCCAGGCTTTTCTCCTGACTTCGCTCCAGGCCAGATACTCGTGGAGTCACCATCAACCACGATACACCTCCAGAACGGGCCGATAGAGATAGGCAGTTTTTGGCCACGGATGTGCCCATGTTTGAGGGGGCAGGCTCCACAACTAAAGAAGAGATCATCACTCAGCGCTTCACAGTATATGACGCAGGAGCAAACAACATGTACACAGGGAGACAAAGGCTTCTGCAAGCCTGAGAGAAGTGCAGAGAGATCTAACGGCTGTCCATCAGTGAAATCTAAAGTTGCATAGGTAGCTGTAAATAATGGCATACTTTATTGATCCCCTCAGGAAATCTTTGTTGGACAGCTGCCAGACACTACATGTCGGCACTACTACAGGGGTTCAGCACCTTTTCCAAGGATACCTTGACATGTAGCCAGGAAGTGAAAGACTTGCCATGCCACTACCAGCTGAGCTATTTGCCGCCCCAGTAAATCCCAGCAAGATGCCAATTCCTTGTTTAGTGCCACTGCACTTTTCATATACATATGTTCTAGTATGTGGGATCAGTACTTAATGAGTACTTCTATATAAAAACATAACGTGGTATTATACAGAATTTCTGCCCCAGTGCATCTTTAAATCAACATGGAATGAGACAAGAATAAAATCAACGAAATCGAGGCTGGCTACTTTAATATTTTCTGCTGAGATCTAAATATAGCCTTGTGAGGACTCGTTGACTGACACATCAGTTCACCGTTTCGTTAATGTGAAGCAGCAGGAAAAAAAATGTCTTACCTTTCCTAGTACTAACTGTGAACACTGGATCTACATCATTGTCAGAAGCCTTAGATGGGAAGATAAAACAAAGATTTCTCAGGGTGATGCTCCACTTCGATTCAAAAGTAAATAGGTTAATTAGCAATTTTTTGGTTTCACGTAAAAATCTGAATATGTAAAGGTTTCCTCAAACTATGACAGTTTAACTAATAAATTAAGCTTGTGATTTTTATTGATGAGATAACAATTTGGCACTACACACCTTGTCTCCAGTGTCGCTCTCTGTGTCACACTGGAAGAGAACAGGAAAACTATTAGACAGGCAATGTACAACTCTTAAAATATGCAGGACAATGCAAAATTAGAACATTACATGGTTCATAGACTCTCAGGTGAACACATTTATATTTCAAAATGACAAAACCCAAATCTACAGCTGACAAAGCCAACTAGCCAGCACTGTACATGAACACAGATACACGGAGCAAGCCGCTCATTCCTTATGATGATTTTTCACACACATACTTTAAATTCCTGATTTTGGTTTTGACAGTTCAAAATACATTTTTGCATTTGCATTGGATTCCAGAACAAAAATCCCCTGACCATCACAGTCAGCACATAATAAAAGAAACTCACTATGTAGCCAGTCTCCAAAGGTTGTCCCTAGAAATAAAAGAGCACTGCATTAGAAAATAACATTTAATAAAAATTTGTTATGATGATGTATTTTGCTATTGAACCAAGATTCACACTTCACTCCTTCATTCCAAACATTCAGGTAAGTGACAGGTGTTGATAGACTTTGTGAAATAGCATGAGTGTAAACCAGTATTACTAGATAATTTTCCGCATATGCAGTTCGCCAGCATCACAGAAAAGTAAACAAAGCTATTTGTTCAAGAATCAACTTGACATATAACACTATAAGACGGAGGCAAGTACAACCCAAACATTACAGCCCAGCAGGGTCATGGCTCACTGCTTCACCTCTATCCGTCTTCTCTTATTCCTGCTCTTCCAACAGCTGCTGGAGTAGCTGTGCGGGGCTCCCTCCTCTGGCTCTGACAGCGGCCCTCCACCGTTCTGCTCAGGCCCTCTCTTCGTCTTGTTCCTCCTTCCCAGCATATCGGTGCGCTGACTGGGCTTCAAAGAGCAGTCCATCTGATAGGAAAAAAAAAAATCTGTGTTTACAAGCATATCAAAAAAGCATAAGTGTGCATACCCAAGGCCCAAGACCGTGGTCTACAAGCTGATTAATGTCCTGCTGGTTCTAATTTCTGCATAGTTTTTACTCTCTGTAATCAGAAAAATGTGCGTTAATACAATGATGTAATGCAGCGATCATGACACTAGTTTTCAGCTGCTTGTGAGTGGATTGAAACAATATGTGCCTTTTAAACTTTACCTGTTCTTTTGATATAAAATATCTAAAATATTAGCCTAAAAGATGAAGGGCCATGCACAGACGTTGCCTGCCTATTTAAAAGTTCAAATGACTAAGGTATTTGTGAAGCAGTGGCTTAGTAAATGTGCAACATCAATTTAGAAATAAAAAGTTACTCAAAGTTCAACAAGACTTCTATTCTTGTCTGTGTCATCTGTAGTGTTTTTAAGGATGCACCATGTTTCTGTATTTAGTTGTTTGTTTTGTATATTTACATATTTCCATACATCGCAGTATAGTGAGATATTAGAGACACTGTACAAGAGATTTACAAAAAAATTAACCCAAGTCAGTCACGCCATAAAGAAAAAGGATTAAATGCATAAAGATAAATGTTCTATCGGCCAAATTAGATGCATATCAAAACCCACCCAAAACATGAAGATAATGGGATGAATGGAAATAAGGTGAGAAACTATTTATATAGTTGAGATTTCTTTAGTTTTATTTAATCTGTTTTATGGATGATTTATGGTTAAAACCCTCCAAGTTGATTGTTACACAAATATTTTATTTCTGCTTAAATGGATTTGAAATAAAACATATAACCCAGCTTTAAGTGTTTGTAACTCAATATGAATGTCATATGCGTTTGTCTGCTGGTTATTTGTTTAAATAAATTATTTTCTAATAGAATAACTGCACCTGCTAAGTTTTGTTAATAAATGCAAGCAAGATATTACACTGAAGGAAATTGTCACATTCTATCATTAATCACAAGTATATTTTTTGCTTTCACGTTTTTCTGTTTGCAGTTTCAGACAGTCACCAGCATTCACTGGTTCATTTGACTGTTAAATCAAGAAGTGCAGGAGAACAGTGGTATGTGTATGTGTAAACAGGCAGTTTAACAACATAACCTATTGACAAATAACTTGGTTTCCTGTCCTGACTCAGAGGTTAAAAACAGGCAACATATCCACCCTGAAGTCTGATTAACTGACATTTCCTGCCTGTCTGGATGCACAGACATCTGACCTCAATATATTTAAGGAATTGAAAGTATTAGGCAAAAAGCCCTGGTGCAAGCACACAGTTTTGAATAATGCACAATTATACTCATTTATTTTTCTTTCCCTATGCTGAAAAGCCATTTGGCAGCTCATCAACACCTCACAGAATTAGAACATGAATAATTGAAGCCTCTCCAGAACCCATTAGGGGGATGCCTTGGGGTCCGAGTTTGGCCTTACTGGATAGCCTTCTCCAAGCAAAGACTGGTGTCAGAGTTGAGTTCAACCTGCAGCCTTTCCACACCTTTGGGTGAAGGCAAGAAGACGTGATTTGACGTGATGGAGAAGACAACGATGACAAATACAGGTTTAAATCCCCTTTACCTTCATACACGCCTATCAATTAGAGGAATTGGTAGTGCCAGCTGCCCGCCACGCCACATTTTAGAGTCACCCATCACGTTGTTTGAATTAATATGGAAGATAAACGCTGCTTGATGGGTGACAGCTGATGACTTGGTGTAAAATCAAGACAATTACCTCCAGTGCCTCCAAGCTGATGAAGCTTGCTATAGCGAAGCCATCAATTATGTCTTCCTCGCAGGACACCGACTCTCTCTTCCTCCGTCGTGGAGGCCTGTGTCTGCCAAAACCGGGTCGGCATTCTCTCCCACCGGGTCCCAGGACACCGTTTGTCCCACAACGCTCCTGATCGGAGCCTGAGGACAGGGATGTGGCCCTCTCCGCGGCCAGGTCTACTCTCCTCCGCCGCCGCGCTCTGTCGCGCTGTGAACGGGATCGTCGGCTCTGCCTGAATCCTGCGCTCCGGCTCGGTCCCTCCATGTTCAAATCTCGTTTGTAACTCCAGTGAGACTAAAGGCACTTTATTCAAGTCCCGGTCCGGTGAAAGGCACCGAACCGCAAATCAAACACCACCACACAGGCCCTCGCCGAGAGCCCCTGTTAAAATGGCGTTAATGGAACCAGTGGTTTATTTACTGTCGTTTGACAACAGTCTATTGGCATCAGTGCCTTTCTTTCGGCGAAATTTGAGTGTCATTTCAATGAAACTTAGATCCACATGGGAATTTAAATCATCCAAGACACACAGAAATGTCAGGACATAGCTGATTGTGTCTCGGTGAAGGCTAACATGAGCTAGCTAGCACGAAACCCAATCGACAACCACATAAGTTATCCCCACGTAAACAAAAAGGACAAGTGTGGTTGTATTGCTGACTAAGCAGGCAAAATCGCCTATGTCTATATTTTAAAACGAAAATCACACCAACATTGGCATTGCTAAATTTACCTTTGGGATTTCCTAAATTTCCACACACGCCGACAATTTTATTAGCAAAATGACACGGTTAGCTGACGAGTTAGCAAGGCCAATAACCCAAATATACGACATTAACACACCAGTGGCCGTGACATGATTTCCCCATAGTGTTAAATGCTGCGTTTTAATGTTTACAGATACTTTACATTACTCACAATTTAAGGAGTAAATAAGTAGTTTGGCTGAGTTAAAGTAGTTAATGCTACTGCTAGCTAGGTCAGTGTTGACTCCTGCCAATTAGCCTTTGCTTATTTGGTTAGCATGTACTCGGCTAACTCAATACATTACAATATATTCAGCCAGCAACTTAAGAATAAAACTATATTCTTATAACGTGTCTGGAAAGACCGACAAGCCGGATAGTACACTGTAAAGCTAGCTATCGATCCACAGTCAGGAGAATAAAATAACCTCCTGTCGAAATGCTGATGGCCGATGGTAATGGTTGAATTCGCATCACATCAAAAGAAAGACGTAATGTTAGCACTGAGGCTAGCTATATAGCATCCAGCTGTTAGCCAGCTAAGCCAGAAGCTTTAGATTTAGAGGCAGCTATATGGAAGCATTTTAGCAACCAGTCGATCATATAATAATATATTACTGCTTTAAACTCAAATCGTCTTTCCTTCCACCTCCACCATAACGAAAAAAAATTAAGGCCCGAATATCAAAGCCTCGGTGTCGACTTCCATAAACGAGGGTGTCGGCCAAGCCCCTGTTGGGCTGGACTACTCCGTCATGCAGCCTTCACTGTGTAATCCAATGTTCAGGAGGAGTTGGACCAGTCGCCGACGTTTCCGCTGAACTGTTTCTTATTCTCACCAAATCCAGTGTGGAAATATAACACAGAGATGCTGAACGGCGTCGCTGCTGCTCCTTCACAAGTTTACAGTGAAATGGAAATTTATCCTGAGAATCAGGGAGACACAACCCTTGTCAGCCGTACAGTGCATTGTGTGCGCCACTCTTCTTCCTCAGTCATCTAACTGGTTTGTTGGTAGCTCTGCTTGTTCACACCGCCACCATGTGGAAACGCATTCACAGACGTCTTATAATAAACACCGACTCTCCAGTTATCGAATAGCTATTTATTACCACGTTAGAGTAGTAATAATAAATAATAAAAGTAATAATGCAAGTACTTGCCTAAAAGGTACCTCATTACATGTAGTTAAAGTATTAAGTAGACACTCCAAACTTTGCCTACAGTGCAAAAGTACACGTACTCCACTCCGTAAACTTAAATCCAAGTGAGTCAATGCTTTTCTGAACTTGACATTGTTGATAACATGAATCTGCACATCTGGTTCAGAGTTTTTCAGCATCTGTCTCAAAATTGATGTTTGTGCATTAATCTAAAATGACACTGTATTAGCATTCTCTTATATCAAAAAGGTTTTATCCAAAGCAACTGGACTTGTTCGGGCCTTGATTTTTCCGTTATGATGGAGGTGGAGGGAAGGACATTTCACACTTCCATTCCAGAGTAGAAGGCCATAGAAGGGTGAAACGTCGTCCAGAAACCAAACCAGTCCAGTAGCTTTGGATAAAACCTTTTTGAGATAACCACGACCTGGATGACTGACGACCTTCACAGACGTAAACTTATACTTAAAATACCAAAAGTAAAAGCACTATATTATGTTATTGCATTATAATATTTATGAATTCACATATAATCATCAGTAATGCTGCAGCTGCAGTATAATTATTTTCAACTGTCAAATAAGTACAGTATTTCCCTCAGTCATGGAGGAAAAATAAATGGAAAAGCTCTAGTAAAGTACAAAGCACCAAACTTGAGTAAGTGTTTCATTACTTGTTATGAACCTTAATGCCAGAAACAACCATTGGGCTCAATTTCAGAAATATATACAAAGCTGCAGACACTGTACTATGGTTTAAGCTGCAAATTGGTGTTATTGTGTTGCAACTTACATGAAATAGTCTAAGATATTAATATATTTCTGTGTACTGTGTAACATTTAATCTAGTGTTGTTTTTCATGGCTGTTTATTGTGTTTGGTCCTTCCTGTTTCTACATGTGAGTGCTCCTGTACAAACAGCTGTGTCCCTATATACATTTTGTATGAAAAAATACTTTACTTTGCTTGGCAGACGCTTTTATCCAAAGCGACTTACAAGGAGCTAGCGCTGGGTGTCTGGCTCAGGG
>JAUMHF010000011.1:13408713-13429949 GCA_032359275.1 Microctenopoma steveboyesi | reverse complement strand
GCATATCATGAAAAGGTTCTCTAAACGAGCTATTAACCTAATCATCTGAATCAACTAGTTAACTCCAAACACCTGCAAAACATTCCTGAGGCTGTTAAAAACTCCCAGCCTGGTTCATTACTCAACCCCTATCATGGGTAAGACTGCCGACCTCACTGCTGTCCAGAAGGCCAAAATTGACACCCTCAAGTAAGAGGGTAAGACACAGAAAGAAATTTCCGAACAAATAGGCTATTTCCAGAGGGCTTTCTCAAGTCTGACATGTTTTCTGCCACTATGACATGTTTTCTAGCACTGTTGACTAGACTTGAGAAAGCCCTCTAGATAGAAGGGCGAAACGTCGTCAAGAAAACTAGAAGTCCAGTTGCTATTGGATAAAACCTTTTTTGAGATAACCATGACCTGGATGACTGAGAACCTTCACAGATCTGTTAAAAATCAATACTGAACTTCTATATTTGACTCTACAATAAATTACATATTGTGACAAATAACATTTATAGGTGAAAAACAAAAATATCATTAGCTCCCCTCTTTACTATGGGGTTTAAGTCTGAGCTTGGGTTGGTTTTGCCACTCCAGGACACTCGTTCTGATGCCCATTGTCACCACCACCACCATTGTCTTAACAGTTTGCTTCAGGTCATTTTGACCTGAAAGATTAACCATCACCCCAGCCTCAGTCTCATGCGTGGAGCAGGTTCTCTCTCTATTTGGCTGCATTTATTTGTCCTTCAGTCACCAGTCACTCTGAGAAGCCCACCCGCCCGCCCACCTCTGCCAGGTTTCCATCTACGCAGAGGACATCTGAAGTTTGGGTGACTGCTTTGTTCCTGGTCACCTCCCTGACTAAAACTTTTCACTATACCCTTGCCTCACACAGGTCTATAAAGTTCTATTGACTTGGTTTATTGTGGCACAGTTATAACGTCTAAACTGTACGCTTCAGATTACAGACTACATGTATATAGGGATATTTAAAACATTCAGGGTATCATTATCAAACAGATGTAAAGTATTTGGGAATATTTTTGGCTGCTGATTAATTCACCAACCTTTCTCACAACCGAAGCTTAAGGTTTGGTGTAAAGTTTCACTAAAAAAACTCCAGTGTGTGCATTCATACTGTAGTAATGAGAAAACATCACCAGGTGACACAGTGTGGCACTATCACCACAATATTAGTTTAATTTGTAATATTATTTTTGCCAACAATGTCACCCAATGACACAGAAAAATATGACACGTGGCTTTCATTAGTAGTTCTGGTCTTTTCATGGACATTGCCGATGATGAAATCTCTGAACATCACCAGCCTTATCCTGCAAGTCATCACTATGTGATTATGTTGTTCACAAATAGGCAGTTTTCTGCCTCCTTACACCTTTAGGAAGACACTGCAGGCAGATCATCATCTTTTTGATCCCCTGGAGAACAGCAGAGAGTGCAGTAGGATGCCTGTAGCTACCGAGACATTCAGAGACTCAATGCTGGGGATCAACTCTCTGCCAGCTGGGATAGTGAGCAGGGTCTGACACAGAGAGAGCAGCTCCTGGGAGAGTCCTTCACCCTCGCCACCAATCAACAACAACGTGGGTTTAGTCATCTGAAAATCTGAACACTTGGTGATGGGAACCTTAGTTTTCTCTGCCTCGGCTCCAACTGTACCAACCACCTGCCAGCCCTGTGCTGCCTTCGACTTCAACATACCTCCAAGGTTTTCATATCCATACACCCCAGTCACCTCCATGACCCCTGAGCTGGCCTTGCTGACCACTGGAGACAGTGGACAGCTGTGGCTAAGACTGCTGGCTACTCTGTCCACACCTAGGAAATATGCAGAGCGCAGGATGGCGCCGAGGTTCATTGGGTCTTGAACTCTCTCCAGAATGAGCCAAAGAGGGGTGTGTTTTTCTTTGGGTGCCGCATCTCTGTCTTCGCTGAGATACCCCAGAGGACTGGCTTGCAGACACACTCCTTGATGTACACGCCCAGAAGACATCTTGTCTAGATCCTTTTTGTTGACCCGATGGACTTGCACTCCTCGACGATGAGCCTCCTCGCACACGTTTAGAACAGAAGCCCTGTGGGAGGCCTCACCATCTTTTACAAACAATTTACGGGCCTTTCTTCTTCCCTGAGTCAAAGCCAAGAGACAGGGAGCGATGCCAAAAACAATCTCATAGTTCTCTGCTTTAGAGTCCAGCATTGACTTCTGTCTCTCTGATCTCTCTGACTTTGCAGGGAAATCCTCCAGACACAGTTTCCTGAGTTCAGACGATACTCTGGGGTCGTCCGCCTTCCGCTGATTTTTCTTAGGCACCACTGGGCTCTCATTCCTCCAAACTTTACTCTGAACTGACCTCCCATGGTCCGGCCTCCCATCAGATGCAACAGGCATGTGTCCGTGTCCTCTCTTCGCCACAGGCTTGACGCTGCTGTCCTCTGGACGCAGGCAAATTGATGTGACATGGTAAGCCGCAAAGTGAGAGCTTGAGATTGGCGAGTGAAGTCTCCAAACGACCAGCAACTTGTGCTGATGAACCGCAAGGTTACTAAATAACCACATGTTTAAATACGTTTAAATAGCAATATGCCCACAAGCCTATCCGGGAAACACGCACACATGTCAGTGAAAATAACCGGACGTCGAGCTCCTGTACCTATAAAATAAAGGCACTCACGTAGAGTGGAGGGAAACAATAAATTATCTTTGCGCGATGACATAGGAGCAAAATACTAATTTATTAAAAAAATACTGAGTAGAATAATTCTTCATGGACACTCATAGCTGTGATAATTCGCACTGATGTGTTTGATAGATATAAAGCATCTTTACATTTCATTCACATATTTATGAATTGTTATTTATTCGTGTGTTGGTTATAAAAATGCATTATTTAGATAAAGTACAGTCCTAAAAACAAAATACCAGCAAGAGGCATTTAAAGAGACATGCAGTGTATTAACAGTATTAAATAGACAGTTTCTGTCTTTAGAGCGTGAAAAAGCTTTGGAGTTTTATTTTGAAAGGCGGCTTCCTCGTGTTACTTCCTGGTCTACCTGCGCTTGATACCGTTGACGTAACGGGAAAGCAGGAACATACGTGATTACGCTATTTTCCGGAAGTGAAACTATCGCAACTCGGAAGAGTCAGAAAGAAAACAAAAAATCGCTTAAATTCGTGTCGAGCTGAAGTCTGCGAAGACGCCCTGAGAACAGTTCACCTGTTGGACTTCTCTTTTCCTGCGACGAGGTTACCACACGGTGAGAATAGGACACTGTACAGATCCAGTTTCTGGCTGTTGGTTTTGGTCTGTGTTGGTGTTTGTGCTAAAATGGAAGCGGTTGAGTCAAATGTGAGTTGAGTCGGGTTGAAACAAGCTGAATTTAGACTTCAGGCTTTTGCTCCCACAAATAACTGCTGAGTAATATTTTCCGGGACCAAGACAGGTGTAGTGTACTATGACTGAAACTGTTAGTAACGGTGATGATGTGAAAATCAGGATTGCCAGGATTGATTCATTTCCCTTTGGACAGAAACGTTCAAATCACATTTGCTCCCGATTTTCAAGAGTGTCCCACAACCAAATTGATTAATTGATCAGTGGTATTCACTGGACAGAGATATAACTTGATTGTGTTGGTTATCTTCTAATCTTTTAACTTGTTTATTAAGCCTAAATACAACAGACAAAACTAATGCTTCTGAGGTCTGCTCTATTTCTGTACAGTATTCTAAGTGAATTGCTTAAGTTGTGATTTCCATTAATAATACATGTTTTTTAATGCCTCTTTTTACTTTATTTATTTAGTTTTACATTCAGATAGCTTTTCTTCTGCTAATCTGAACATGTAATTTTCTTTTAAGACTTATATCACCTTAGTCAGACAAAACAAGACATCTTGCATACTGTAGTTGCAATCATTTAAACATGGCAAAAACTGTTAACTAGATGATAATAATGTTAGCCATAAACTTATTGAAGGCTCAAATGACACATGATGATGGCATCATCTGAATCAGTTGAGATGAAGTCATCAACTTAGTCATACTAGAGAGATTGTGTTCTGGGCCAACCTGCTCCTCCAAATGACGCCACCTAGATGATTTTTTACAGTTGTGAAGATGTAAACCAGAGAAAAGCAGCAAATCCTCAAATTTCAGAATTGTTATTGTTCTTTTTCAGCTTTCGACAAGATGGATTACCTGTTTGGAAGGAGGAAGACTCCAGAAGAGATGCTGAGGCAGAATCAGCGGGCACTCAATCGAGCCATGAGGGAACTGGACAGAGAGAAAATGAAACTGGAGCAACAGGAGAAGAAAATCATCGCTGACATAAAAAAAATGGCCAAACAGGGACAAATGGTGAGACAAATAAAGTGTTTTTTTACAGAGGAACAATTAATTTGTTCATAAAGAATTTGAGCTTAGATGTATGTTGTTTGAATCTCTGTAGGACGCGGTCAAGATCATGGCCAAGGATCTGGTTCGCACAAGGCGCTACGTGAAAAAGTTCATCATGATGAAAGCCAATATCCAGGCTGTCAGTCTTAAGATACAGACGCTCAAGTCCAACAACAGCATGGCACAGGCTATGAAAGGTGTCACCAAAGCCATGGCCACCATGAACAGACAGGTCTGTGGATTAATCACTGAGACAAGTTGTTCAGCAACAAACCTCCTGTCCTGATAGGTTTGTTTCCCTCTCCTCAGCTGAAACTGCCTCAGATTCAGAAGATCATGATGGAGTTTGAACGACAGAGTGAGATCATGGACATGAAGGAGGAGATGATGAACGACGCCATCGACGACGCCATGGGTGATGAAGATGATGAGGAGGAGAGGTAACGAGAGGATTCTTTTTAATCTTAGTGCAGCTTTAATAGACTGTTAAATAAAGATTCCAGATGATGATAATAATTTGATATAACTAACCTAGCACTGTGCATTGTAATAACTTTGCGCTTATGCCTCTGGACAGTGACGCCATCGTGTCGCAGGTGCTGGATGAGCTGGGTCTGAATATCAACGAAGAACTGTCAAGTAAGTAAGAGCCACCACCACTGCATTGTTTCAAATTCTCAAACTCTTTACGCGTCCATGTGTTTGAGTTTGATTAATATCTTGTCAAATCAGGCTGCAGCATAAAATCTATGAATCATTGCGTTTGTTCTGAACTACAAAAACCTTGTTCTGTGACAGTCATGGAGTCATGTTACAGCGTATACAACGTATACAAAGTAGAGATAAAGGTTTTGTGGTCCCTTCCACTCATGCGGTAAAGACAGCTTCAGCTTGAACTCGACACCTCTTCTCTGCCCTCCCCAGTGCTTCATACTTGTTTTACCTTGTTTCATTTTGTTGGACTTTCCACACAAACACGTGGTGTGATCTGATTTCACTAGCAAAAACTGAATGAATGAACATGATCTTGACTGTTTTAAGGGGAATTTTGATACAGTCCTTGAATTCCCCCAGATTCTCGCCATCTCACCTCCACTCAACCGCCTTCTGTAACTCCCTTATGTCCTTCTTTAATAAAAAGATCCACCAAAACCTCAGACCAGACTCCTCTAGTACAAAGTCCTCCAAATGGTACAAAATTATCACTATCCAAAAACAATCTTTCCCCCCTACCCGCAGAGTCTGGTTGTCACTCTCGACAGGATTCTATCTTTCCAGCCTCACATTAGTAACATCACCCGGTCTGCGTACTTCAACCAGCTCCACTCCTCCCTCACCCGCCCACACCACTGCAATTCTTGTTCACAGCCTTGTCACCTCTCGCCTTGACTACTGTACCACTGCCTGGTAGCTCATAGGGATGGGATGTAGAATCCCAGCACAGACTCCCAGCCCATACCACACATAAAAGCGTATAGAAAGTGGAAATGGATAAGTGGATGAATCTTAGCCCATGCCCAGCAAAGTAAAATAAGGTCATGTAATTCTTTGTTCTTCGGCCTCCCTCACAAATCCCTCCATAAACTCCTACTGGTCCAGATCACAGCTGCCCGTATCATTAACACAGCCCCCCCCACTCAGATTCAGATCAGCTTCCAGAAATCACGTGCACATTATTTTTACAGGCGGATTTTCTTCATTGCTTCTTTCCTGCTTATTTCAGATCTCCCAACCACTGGAGGAAACCTGACGGAGGGCAGAGGAAAGAAGGCAGAGCCCCAGGCCGCCCTGGCTGACGCAGACGCGGATCTGGAGGAGAGACTGAACAACCTGCGGAGAGACTGAATACACAGAAAGTGACAGGAGAACAGCAGCTTTCAATACAAAATTCCTCAAAATCTCTGTGTCTAGATTCTTCTCAAGGTAGAAGTGGCAGAGCGCTGGCTGTTTTCAGCAAGCAGTCTGCGATTGCTAAGGTGTAAGGCTTTCTGTTTGAGGTGTTTTTCATTTTATGTGTGTGTTATATAAAGGAAAAAGGCTCATTCTCAATTATAGGTTGAGAAAACACATGTCTCATTTAAGACATTGCTAAATGATGCAAATTCTTCAAGAGTGGAAGATTGTTTTTCGCCCTGTAAATACTATCTTCTTAAGGCATGAAGACATTTAAATTAACACTAATTACATAATGGTTAAAACAACCCAAATGTAGTAGACATTTTTCGTGGGTGATATAAAATTTGTTTTTGAACAGCAGGTGGTTTCTTCATATTATTATCTTCATTCCATAAAATTTTATGGTTTTCTCCCTGATACAGGCTTATGGTGGATTTTTTATGTTTATTTCTCTGACTTCAGGCTTGAGCTGCAGATGGTGTACAAAAAGTGTATTATCTCCTCTTTTCTGTCTAAATTCAGCACTAGCAGGCTTTCAGATGTTACAGAAATATGTGAAGGTTGAAAGATGTAGGAAGGTGTGTTCTGCTCACTTTCACCACACTCCAGCCCAGTAGCTGTTCGAAATCAGATGGATTTTCACCAATATGTTGATAACAAATCAGCAGTGTTTATTTTTGAGAAATTGTTCCGTTTTCTTTATTCAATAAACATTTTCCAGATTTATCTAACTAGTTGTGTGATTGGAGAAATGTTAGACAAGGTCAGTTTACTCAACAGTTTTATCTTTTCATGACAAACCTTAAGTAGAGTTACTTCACTATGAAAGTTGCTTCTTGCAAAAATTCACTATTATTTCAGTGATTTCACTATTTACTCGGGTTAAAAAATTGCTATATGTTCGAGCAGGTGCGCCAGCAGAACAATTGGGATGGGTAAACAATAAGCCACAATAGGATTGGGTGGCACAATGTAGTGTAGATAGTCTTTGAGTGCAACTATCGATTTTTATTATCGACTCATTTTGATTGATTATCTAAACAACTTAATTTATCATGAAACTCCAGAATTTGTTCTTTAATTGTGAGAAATAAGCTTCCATAGCTTTCGAAGGTTTCGCTTAAATAAAAGCGCACACGTCTGTCTTCCCCGAATACTGGAAATTGTATAATAGGAAGATAAACAGTACTTTCTATTTGGTGTTTACTAAATAAATGTACTGCAAAACGGCAGCACATACAACTAAATAATAAATAATTGTAATTTAGAGACGACAATCAACAAATGCGCTGTGTAAAATATAGATGATGTACCTCTTGACATAGTCAGCGTGGGTATGAAAAACGTGACAGTTTGCTATTCACTAGTACGTTAGCTTGATGCTAACCCATATTGGGATTTGCTGTTAGCATGCTAACGTAACATATTATCAGGTGTAATATTACTAGTGGGCCGTGAAGGGCTATAGAACGAAAGATCAGAGTTGAGAGTCTCAAACAATAACTTTGTTACTTCTAGCGAAGAGAAACTATTTAAAACACCACGTCCAGAGAAAAAATAAAAGCACCGAGCTAGCCAGGAGTCGAACCTAGAATCTTCTGATCCGTAGTCAGACGCGTTATCCATTGCGCCACTAGCCCGCACTGAGAGCGCAGTACTATACACATTACACATACACATGTGTTCTTTTTTCTACTATAAAACATAATATTGGTACATACATTTTCTTCATGTTTAAACATTTTAAACAGTAATATTATCAGCAAGTAAACACTTAGGAGACCCAATCAAAATATCTTAGTCATGTTAATTTTATTCCAAAAAATTGCTAGTTTCAAAATTGTCAATATGTCTACATACAATAATAGAACAATATTGAATGTAGTCAACATTAAATAATAAAAAAATAACAGCCATGTTTTATGTACATTTGTTTCTGAAAGCTATGTACAGAAAAAAAACTTGTATTTCCAAACTCTGCCCACGCATAGATACTGTACGCCTGACAGCTGTAGAGAGCCATGGCATCAAATGTAAAACAGGTTGAGCGAACACAGCGAGGAAGAAACAGCAGCAGAAAACAAATGATTGTAGCTCAGATTAACTCGCAGAGCTGAACTGGCAGCATGTTTAACATCCATTACTACAGCTAAAAGGCTTATTCATAATCAAAAATGGCTCCAGTTAATGTCAGCTAACTGCATCTTTTAGAGGTCAAGCATACACACAACTGCTCTAATATTTACTGGATTTAAGCATATTTGTAAATACTGAACACATGAAATTAAGATGGGTGTTACCATCAGATCACCACATGTTAAAGCTGCACGCTGCAGCCCAATGCCATGCTGTCAAGAACAATATTTTGTAGTTTTTGTTGCCCAGTGAGGAGATATTATTCTCCATTCTGGGGTTAAGCCATGCTACCCACTTTTTAGATACAGCCCATGCAACTCACATGAAAGAAAAACATTTAAAAAACAGCCCACTTGTCTTTAATTTCCGTGCTGCATGTTGTTTTTATGAAGCAATCCCCCTGCACAGGACAGAACAAAAGCCCTTTGCTTGAATTTCCTTTATATTGGATTGTGATTTCTTAAACAATATGTAATCATGCTGAGTGTTGCTCAAAACACCCCATATCACATTAACATTGATAAAATTTTATTTGAGATGTGCCAACAACAACAGTATAGGGCAATACACACCACATTACAGTCAGATTTTGTATATTTCATCCCCCTTTATGCGGTAGAATGTGTCTGAGCAATAAGTTGTCACTTGTGTTGCTCATGATAAACCATGGATGCATTCCACAGATCATCCTGTCAGCTCACTATGCATAAAACTGATAGAAACTCAACTTCTGATCAATAAAAATCAGTTTTGCATGGAAAAGCTCCAACTAAATGTATCTCAATCATGTTACAGGACATGCATATAACCCTTGTTACATAGTTTAAGATACAAACTGATGTGTAATCGTCAACAGCTGTTTACATGGGGGCTGTAATCTTGCAGCATCAAGCACTTAGTGTTCACTTCAAAATGTGTAATTGAGACTAGGGATATCAAGGACACCCTTGTGGTGCAGATATTTCTCATCCCAATATTCTGCAAGAGAACAGCTGGCTTGTGGCAACATGTCATTTACTCTCCCACAGCCTCAAAGCAACAGCAGTTATACACAGCGACTGGTGACGTGTACCCCCCCAGATAAGACAAATGAAGCATTTTCTAATCTGGGCATGGAGCTGCATCTCTCCGATGTCAACGCATAAAGAGCGTTTCATTTCCGACAGGTCCGGTGAGGCGTGTGTTTTTTGGGCACCTCGATGCGACACCGGCTGCGGTCGTCCAGCCAAGGCAGCTCAAAGTTCCTGAAGGCAAAATAAAGTAATTAGCACTTTCAATTTCATATTCATGTCTTATCTGAAAGCTTGAAAAGTGCAGCAAGTGAAAAAAATTCTAATTATATGGTCTGACAGTCACTAGATGCCAGCTAAACACCAACAGGAGACTTCAGGGGCACATGTTCGACAACGCTCCCCAGGGTTTTAGAGGTATCACTAACTTGAATGTAGGAATTTTTAAGATAGTTTAAATATTTAATAGAATATTTTACACTAAACAATTTCTTTAAGGATTTTATTATTTTCAATGATTTATCATGTTCACACCTGTTTCATTATAAGCTTCTCAACCCCTTTAACCTGTATAGTCGATAAATACAAATAAAGTTTGATTGATTGATTACTGGAAATCAGCACCAAGTCCTACACACAGCTGCTTGCCGCTTTATTCTTTCACAGAAGCAATTGTAGGGGCCATGCTTAACATTAAGCATCACACCAGCCTGTGATGATCTCACAGTAAATGAGACATAAAGCAGAATTTATAGAAGTCTCACAATTGCAGCTCGAACTTACTCTTGTGCGAGTTTGGGCAGTGGCCGGCCAAATGCAACCACTGGCAAGAATGGAGTAATCACTATGGCCTCAACTGTGGGGGGGGAGAACGAAAAAACACATCAGCGCTGTAACAATAAACCACTGTTTAATTCAGGTAATGGGACTTAAAAATGCAGATGTACCATCCTCAGTCTCAGGATAAAAAGATGAAAGCTCTGGCTCAGTCTCCTGGACGACTTTCTTCCTGTTCATGCGCTGCTGCAAGCGCTGAAACATGCGCTGCTCTCTGATTCGCTGAATGTCCCATCTGAAAACAAAACAGAAATATTTATATTTTAATATAAATTAATATATACACATCAATTGTTTTTTATTTTGTGATCAGCAACATACAAACTATCAGTACTAAAACATCTACAACTATATCTAATACACAGTACAGTAATGTTTTATGAGCTGTTTTCTTTTTTTATTTCAGTTTAATTTTTCCTTTTTCTTAAAATGTTGTTTGTTTTATCTTTATCTGACGTTTATATTTAATTGTTCATAGTTTGCACATCTTTGACAACTCTTGAACAATCATTATCTAAAATATAATGATTGTAGAAATATAATAAAATATCTGTAGACATATTTTTATCCTGTTCTTAGTTTCAGTAGTAAATATCATTTGGACTCGAGTTCTGACTACAGAGACATGTAAATCCAAAATGAAGTAACTCTGCTACCTTTTCCTCCTCTTCTCATCCAACTCAAGCTTCGAGTGGCGTTTCAGAAACACGCTGTCATCCAGCGGCTTGAAGGGAAAAACAATTCACACATAAATGATTCCAGACATGATGTAATATAATATTAAACCCGAGGTAAAATCATCTGCATTCAGGCATTAATTACCTCCATGGGGTTTGAGGAGTCATCATCATCATCGTCATCCAAGGGCTCTATATGATTTTCCCTCCAGGAAGGAACTAAAAGAAGCAGGAGATGAAGTTAATCATAGAACTTCTGTTCATTTAAAGGATAAAGTGATTAAAGATGGTATATAGGTTAGGCTTACAAACAATCAGCATATCATGAACTACATGAGGAGTCCACTCACTGGCCACCTCCTCCTCCTTTTTAGGGGAAGTCTCACGCAAAGGGGACAAAGGAGGTTGGTTCCAGCAACACAGATACATCTCTGTGGTAGACATGAAGGGAAGATCTTCCATCTGGCAGCTCAGCTCGGGCTCCTCTTTGCATGGGAGTAACATGTCCCTTTCTGGCCCTGACCGCAGAGGAACACTCTTCTCTGGGGTTTCCTTACTGCGCAGCTCTCTTTGACTGGGAGAGCCAGGGTGAATCTCTGGTTTTTGGGGGCTAAGCTTGGCATTTTTGCCCCGGGATTTCTGGGCTTTTGCATCTCCAAAGCAAGATTTCCTGCAAAAAATAAAATAGTTTTGAATGTGCACTGTCCACAGTCACAATGATGTACTATATCTTTTCGCTTAAAGGTAATCTATTAGTAACATGGGTGAAACAGCCATTTAATTTGTGTTGAATTTCTTATTCACATTTTGAATTTATGTTACTAAAAAAGACATTTTCTTGCACCAAGGCAACTACACTTTGTACAGTGAATCAGCCTAAATAAATATTACTACATACAAAGATATTTGTGACTAAGTAACTTCCCGTAATTATATAGATATTATTGATGTTACTGGATAAAAGCTTGGGTCAGTACCGGGAGGTATAGGAACCTGTGCTGTGTGCTACTGTTTATTTTACCTCTTTTGACCTTTTCCCCCCCGACTAAAGGTGAGCGGCGTGGCTGGATTAGACTGTGGACCCTCCTCTATATCCAGATCCCACATGTCCTCTTTGTCAGGGGTCCATGGCTCCAAGGGCTGGAAAAGGCGCTTGTCCCGGGGTGGGTCCTTCCTTGTGAGCTGCAGCCGACGCTCCATGCGCTCAATGCGTGCAAGGAGCTGCAAGGAAAAGCACATAGACAAAACGCTTTAAATGTTTACAAAATCAATAAACTTTAATTTGCTTTAAAAATGTTTTACATACTGTCTCCTTGTCTGCTTTGAGCTCATCTATCTCCTTGTCTTTGGACTGCAGCTGCTGTTGCTGTTGTTCAATGAGGTCCAGTTGGAGGAGGACAATTTGTCGGAGGCAGTTCGCCTGCGTGTGTGGATTGGTAGGGGTCTTCCTGATATTCCTCCATTTGACCTCAGACGAGAGTTCTATTGATGCACTCTCATCTGCACCAGCATCCTTAGGGTTATTGTTCACAGCCATCTGAGGGGTATCCATGTTGTCAACAGAGAGGGGTTTACCTTTCACCGGGGTTCCCTCACCCCCCATTGGTCTGACAGGGGACAGTATCCCCACAGTTTCTCCTTTAACTACTTCTGCAACTGTGGCAGTGAGGGCAACTTTACTTGTCATGTAATTCTGGTCTAAATCCTTGGATTTGCTCGGGATCTCGCCCTTCTGTACGTCTTGAACATTTATAGCAAAGTCGCTGGACTCCCTCTTGCAGCTCACGGGTCTCACGGCGGCGGCCCCCGTGTCCGTTTTGACCAAGTCGACGGTATCAGGCTTCTGCTTGAGTCCGGTCTTAGGAAACAGCTGGATCTCAGAGTCATGGCGAGCACAGCGACTTTTCATCCTGCAACGCCTCGGCGATGCATTTCAACCACAGCTACTTTCCCATGTGAATTCTGCAGTGATTGTCCTGCAAAACAAGGACAAATAAAACACATCGGTTGTTCTTTTGATGCTGGTTGGCTAATTGTGAGTGCAAAATGCGCAACATACCCACCATACCACTTGAACAAATGGAGGGAAACTCACCTATAAGAATGTCTCTGATCCCGGCATCCTTTCACTAAAATTGTTTGCCGGGTTTGAAATTCAAGCTAAGCTACTTCAGCACTGCAGCACGAACACACGGATGCTAATTCTGAAACGAACTAGTCATGTAAAGGTGACTTAAACTAAGTAATACGCCTAGGTGGACATTTTAGAGCGATGACTCGGGAGTGGCTGTGTAGGACACTGGCAGCAGCAGCCAGCTCCTCCATTTTGGTTCTGGCGAATCACGAAAAACAATAACAGCTAGCTAGGTGGCTAACGCTAGCCGGCTATTTCCACCGATAAATTGCATGTTCTGAGTGAAGGGAGTACACTGACCGCATCGACACGTTTATATATTGGACAAACATATTTTTTATAAATGTGCATTTAAGTATTTGGAGCTTACCTCGACTATAATTCGAGTTCACCTGCATTTGCCTTCATGTTCCCTCCTCAAGACTTGTTTTAAAGCGCCGTCTACTGCGCACGCGTAATGCGTTGGTTTGGCCATGTCTTGTATTTTGAAGGTTTTGCAGAGAAGAAAAGCAGCAGAGGGAGCCAAAGATCTACAAAAACTACTCAGTACTGCGCAACGCACCGTCGTTATGAGTGCAGCATTGGAAAATCGATTTGCACAAAATTGCATTGAATTAAATATACGCAACTGAAAATACAAGCACGACAAATAAACCTCACCTGAGTATAGTACTTTACTTGAGCTTTCCTGGAGCTTTTTATCCAAAGCGACTTACATGTCTCGCGGACACACCTGGTAGGGCATGGACTATGAGTGAGAAGAGGATTTGAATCGGTGACCTTCTGCATCCCAGTCTGACGCTTAACCCACTGAGCTACCAGTCCTTAAACTACAGAGAGCGGCGCTACGTTCCTGCGGACAGACGAAAAAACGTCTTTTGTACGGAGAAGTGTGTTTAAAGGACAGCGGAATTTAGCAGCGTTACAAACGCTAGATATTAGCTACACGGTTAAAGCTAAACATCGTCTCAGCAGCGGCTCCAAATATACCGCACCGGGCAGCTGGGTCTTTTCTCCCCTAATGCCCCGGGTGGAGGTTAATGTCCCGGTTGTTAAATTAGTAAACGATCCCTTTAATATATGTGTTTCTTCTAAGGTGGTCATGTAGGAAAACAATATTGTAGTCATATGATGCAGTTTTATTATCATAGATTGACCATTATATACATTATTAATTTAGACTAGTGTGTAAAGAAAACTACTATTCAAATATGTTGTGTTAAACGTGGCTATGAAATACACACGTTGTGTTAAAATAACTTGACACAGAAGTATGTGTAAAGCAGCTTTGCTTTTTCAATACAAAATGATTCAATATTGACACAAAATGTGTAGAAAATGTTTAACACATTCATTCTAAGAGTGTACAGGTGACCTCAAGACAGTTTTCTCCATGGTAATAACTGATAGCTGACCTCTGAATAGCATAAGGCACATTCTCTGCACATAAACAGAATGCTAAAAGGTCATTTATTTGTATAAAAATAACTTAGAAATAGAAATTCTTCCCCTAAGATAATCTTCAGGCAAACATCCTGATGCTGAACATTTGAGCCCACACTTTACATCTTTATATAATATCAACAAACCATTTCTCTTTCATAGTCTGCAAATGATACCACTTTTTCATTAGTGAAATGAACCATGAATGTTTTTAGTGGCTATTAATGCAGCATCCACTCCCCTGGAAACTGAAATCAATTTACTCTCCACATTTATCACATCGCTGCTTATCAGTAGCCACCTGTGTATGTATGCATACTTGTTTCATTAATGCTTTAATGTGGTGAAACTAAAATGTTTTTCTTCCTAATTTTCCTGCTATTACACAATATTATCTCTGAGAAAATCTGTATAAAAGCCCAATCGCTGAGAAAAACGACCAAGGTAAGAAGCTTAAGAATCTTCTACTGACTGCCTTAAAGATATCCCAGTTTAAGGTAAAGAAGTGAGTTAAAATTCATGTTGTTTATGTTTTTTGTTGAAGGTACACTAGTCATTTAAGAGTGGTACACTCAGCTGTCATTTTCTGTTTTAGCTTCAAGCTCGTCATGAAGGTGGTGCTGTTTAAACTTTTGGTTGTATGCATGTTTGGAGCAGTGCATGCAGGGGCAAACCTATAGAGATGGACAAGTCTCGCAAGTAAATGTGCTTGTTTTGTTTTAATGCAACGTTTTTCCCCCTTATCACACAATGCCACATAGAATATCGATGATTTGGTTTACAGGAATACAAGAAAGAAATATAAGAAACAGATTTTACATCCAGTTGAAAATCAATTAAAAAGCTTTAGCTTCTCAAAAGTGGGTATTGTGTGCCCTCTAGTGAAGAAGAGCTACGTATGGAGAGAAGATATGCAGAGTTGACCATTGCCAGTGAAATCAGCAAAATCATGGAGTCAATGGTGCAGAAAACTTCGTTGATTTCTTGCTTAACCAAAAACTCAAAAGAAGCAAGTAAGTTGCTGAACATGGCAACAAATTTATGTGAACACAGCAGCAGCAGAAGAAACTGATTTGTTTTGTTTTAACAGGCTTGCTGCTGTGGAGGAACGTCAGTAGAGCGACCTGGTGGAACTTGGTCTGCATGAGAAGCAAGAGCTAAAGGTCTAGGTGTGTTCTCCAGTAAACAACTTCTAGCAGTTACTGGCAGTTGCATGTTTCAGAAACTTTTTTTATCCTTAGATTCAAGAAAGGTGCAGTGGCACAGCAGAAATCATCATGGCAATTATTCTGATTACCCCCTTTTGACATCTTGAAAGCTTAAGTTATTTAAATCCTTTAAATGTTATAAATTCTCTCTAATGCAGTGCCAACACAAATAATAAAGCAACAAATAAACATTACTCGAAATAAATGTTACTGTCAGTGTGTTGTTAAAAAATAAAAAATATCGTAATGTACAAGGGTGAAAGATTTGTGGAGAGTTATTTTTATTGTCACTTCAGTCATTCTTATGATTTATATATTCAATTAATTATATTTGTTTACATAAACTATGTTTACATTCATCATGAATCTTTTCTTGTGTTCAACGATGATGTTCAGACATGTTTTGAATTTTTTTGTTCACAGACAGTTACTTTCTAACACAGTTAATTAAGACCGACACGAGAGATTAAACATACGGACATAAACTCAGTCATATTACATTGTTGTAGACTATCTGATTTAAATCTAGCATCACTTGTCTTCAAGATGCAGGATAGATTATAAAACTTGAATGTTCCTGTGATTTAACAGTTGGTGGCGATAGTGCACCAGTCGGCTGAAGTTCGCCAGGAAAGCAGAAGAAGAAGGGGGACAAGAAGAAGAAAAAGAAGACGAGGAAGAAGAAGGACGAACCCGGAAGCCGGCTTTTCTAAACAAAATGGAAACATCTTAGCTAAATTAGCTTTAAACATCCGTTAATATTAGCTACAGCCGTGCTTTTCAATAATTCTCATCTTTTTAATAGCATGTTCTTTACCTGTAATAGCTAACGATATTTAATAAGTATGTACTGAGGGTACGAGCGTGGAAGCTGCTGCAGTGGCAAAAACAAACTAGTTTCTTTAGCTGGCTCTTACACCAATGCTAAAATCTTACTTACCTGATATTATCTTGCAATAAAGTTTAGATTTACTTGTATAATCTGTTACCAGACATTTAATAAAATGCATCGAAGAGGTGTTGGAGCAGGAGCTATTGCCAAAAAGAAGCTGGCGGAGGTAAAGTTTGTGTTTGTAGATACGTTTAACGAACTTTATTTCGTTAAAGCATCTTCACTTCTCATTTATGATATTTATTTTTCTACTCAGGCCAAATATAAAGAAAGAGGAACTGTTCTTGCTGAGGACCAAATTGTCCAGGTGAGTTCTTATTTCTTGGAAATCTGAAACGAAATGCCAAAAAACAGTGTCCACTGTGTTGCACCAATGTACTGTTTGTATGCAATGGTTAAATCATTTCAGTGAGTCTTTTTTAAACCGCACCAATCATTTAGAGAAACTAGACTGAATTTCAGAAAGTGAGCTTGGTCTGTAACCGTTTTTCAATTTGTTACTGATTTTCTCACAGATGTCTAAGCAGCTGGAGACCTTCAAATCAAATCTGGAGGAGTTTGCCAGCAAGCACAAACAGGAAATCCGAAGGAACCCACAGTTTAGGGTTCAGTTTCAGGAAATGTGCGCCACCATTGGCGTCGATCCACTGGCATGTGAGGACCTTTAGGAATGAAATATGTGAAATTCTAAACTTTGAAACAAAATTGTTTAATATTAGCAATAATATGCCTTAACATCTAATGTTTTCAAGAGAAATAGAACACTAACTTTCCTCTTTTTTTCCACAGCTGGCAAAGGTTTTTGGTCTGAGATGCTGGGAGTTGGAGACTTCTATTATGAGCTTGGTGTACAGATCATTGAAGTGTGTCTAGCCCTGAAACACAGAAATGGAGGTTTGTGGGTTTTTGCACTTTATTTATATAGCACCACATCACAACAAAAAGTAATTTCAAGGCACTCTGTAATTTCTAGGACCTTATGTAATATAATACAGAATTATAGTGGAACCCCTGGTACAAATTTAGAGACATCACAATTTGCAGTCTAAGTGCAAAATACAAATGTTTGTTGCTATGAAGTCAATGTGTGTGTTTTCTTTTAGGCCTTATAACTTTGGATGAACTGCATCAGCGAGTGCTGAAAGGAAGAGGTAAATACGCTCAGGATGTGAGCCAGTAAGTAATATTTCATGTATTTTAACCATACACTATGAGGCAATATATTTATATTGTTCATGCGGAGGATTTGGGATATTAATGTTTCAGGTTTAAGTTATGTATTTTTCAAAATTGTTCTTCTCAGAGACGACTTGGTGAGAGCCATAAAGAAACTGAAGGTGATGGGGAATGGTTTTGGGATGATTCCTGTTGGAGGTTCTTACTTGGTGCAGTCAGTCCCAGCGGAGCTCAATATGGACCACACTGTAGTTCTACAGCTGGCTGAGGTAAGGCACAGAGATATATACTTTATTCATTCCCACAGGGAAGTGCTTCTGCCACAAATTTAAATATTGATCAGACCACTGTAATGAGAGGCCTGCCCACAGTGAGTCATCATAATGTGTTGATTACGTTATTGAAAACCCTTGTTAAATAGGTAGAAAGAAAGACAATACAGAATAATGTCGCACTGTCTGTTCCTTGGTAGAAAAAGGGATACGTGACAGTGAGTGAAATCAAGAACAGCCTGAAATGGGAGAAGGAACGTGCGTGTCACGTCCTGGTAAGTTTGATTCAAGTGACTGTGACGTATGAAGTAACAAGTTTTGATACGTATTGAAAAAATTTGCAACATTAGATGCTCAGATGTTTTTCTAATTGTTCTCAAACGATTGACATATTTGTCTTCACCGTAATGATAGTAAAATTAGGTCTTTGAGTTTGGGACAAAATAAGTAAACTAAGGACATTGTTTCACCATTAACAAAGTTAATTTTAACATTTTCTAGACTAAGTGATTAATCAGGATAGTTGCTGTTACACATAAATACAGAAAGATATTATGCCCTATAACACTTAAATAGCATACTTTGGACCATGTAACTGGGAAAAACATACTTATTTTTATTCCCTTGTAAAGAAGCTTCAGTCTCAGTTCTCATATTTCCAGGATCACCTGTTGAAAGAAGGTTTGGCCTGGTTGGACTCTCAAGCAGCTGCGGAAGCACAGTACTGGCTGCCGGCTCTCTTCTCCGAGCTGACCTCTCGGGACGTCAGTCCAGAGGAGGCCAGCCAGATGACACCTTGAGGAAGTGAGGGGGGGGGGTGAACTTGGGACTGTGGATATCTTTGGAAACATATTGGTAAACAGAATGCGCCTGGTGGGGAGACGCATGTGATGAAGCTGGCTGGTTCACCGGGGCTGGCAGGCAGGGCGAACGCATGCTGAGATCATTTTCTAGACACAAGGAGGGGATTTGCTCAGTAACGTCTATGCAATGAGTGCACATGGATTATTACGGTCACTGGAAGCAGCTTGATTTTTGTGCAGCTGCATGTATCTTGTAGTCCTCGTTTTTGGAATGTTTGAGAACGTTTTAATTTTTCCTATATAAACAACTCTGAAAGACACTCCAGCTGCATTGTCCCAGATGAGCTTCATTTTTATTATAACACAATTAATGATTCACTTGATATAAATGACTTTGTTACACTGCTCAGTCTCACAAAGAACCCGCCCTCTCACATATATTTACATCCACAATCAACTGAAACTTGGTTAAATAAACTATTACATGAGTTTAATCTGATGCTGAAGTTAGAAGCGATCATCTATCATAAGACATGGAGTCAGAAAACATCTAATTATCTCCATTAGGTAAAAATTTGGTTCCTTGATTATGCTCCACTCAAAACAGAATTTTTAAGATTATTTAATTTACTTTAGCGGCCTCATAGCTCAGACTGGGATGCAGAAGCATCCCTACCAAGTGTGTCCCTGAGCCAGACACCCAGCGCTAGCTCCTTGTAAGTCACTATGGATAAAAGCGTCTGCCAAGCAAAGTGAAGTAAAGTAAAGATTATTTATGCCTTTATTTAACTCGTGCAGTTTAAGTGTCACATACAGAAAATTTGCATATCTTGTATGAGACAAATCAATTAAAATTCAATTAATACTTGTCAGACCTCCACAATCTTTACTTAGACCCTCTCAGCGTGGTAAATGTCTCCACATTCCACTGTGTAACACAGACGTTCTGTAAAAAAATACCCATCTTCCTTATACCAACAAACCAATGAGTAGTTTTCTTATATACACAAAACTCAACACAAGACATCAACAGTATGGATGGATAACAGGCGACCAGCACAGGCCCTGTCCTATGGAGATGAGGCTCGGTGTGTCAGAATATTAGTCTGTGGTTAAGATCAATTGTGAAACAGGTTGAGCCATTTTGTGTCAAGTATTATTTGCAGTAAATGAGTATAAACATGCACAAATATCAGTTTAGTCCTCTAACTTGTAAGACACTTCTTTCATCCATCATACCCAGAGCGGCTCTCACAGCTCGTGGCTGTAGACGTGATCTTCAAACACGCTCTGCTCCATGTTGTCACAGATCATGGTGCAGAAGGGACACACTCTGTGACTCTGCTCGTGCTGCTCCAGCTCTATCACAGTTATGCCGGGGAAGCTCTCCTGGCAGTGACGACACACTAAGTTCTGCTGGAGACAGAAATAGAGGCGTAACAGAAGAGGGAGTGGTTTAAGTTTTGAGTCAGCTCTGAAAATAAATGGTAAACAGCTGAGGACCCCATGTTTGGGATGCTCCTCAGCTGGATGAAGTATGACCACAGCTATTTCACTTACCTCATCCTGTCCTGCTGCAATGTTGTCTGCAGGAAAAGAGAAAAGCGGTTAACAAAGTGGAGTATGACAAATCACAGCCACAGTCAAAACTGGTTTCACGTACATCGTATCAGATTGTTGGGAAATCTAAGGTAACAAAAAGCCCTAAACTGAACTGATCCTTGAAACTAGAAAGATTCTTCTTTCACGCCCTTTCGTCTGCTTTAAAAACAGAGCCAGCCCTACCCTTGTATTTGAGAGGATTTCGTCTGTACAGCTGAGTGTGGCTCACCTATGGTCTCATACAGGTGCTCGCTCTGGTCAGTCGTCTCCTCCTGTTGCACTTCATGGCTGGTTGATGTAGTGTTGGGCTGCATGTTCTGCAAATCCTGGTGGAGGCTGTTGTATACAGTGCGTAGCCCCTCATAGTCACTTCTGAGATTCTGACAAAGGAAAGCGCAGTTGGAATACAAATCTCAAGACGACTCTGTGAATCCGAACACGGCCGTGTAGATTTACCTCATTTTCTCTGCTGAGCTCGTCTTTCTCACGCATCACAAGCCTGATCATGTTTTCCTTGTCTTCTAAGGTGCTGTCTTTTTCGTCGAGAACCTCACGCGCTTCTAGGAGCTGTAGCTGTAATAATATGAAGGGAAAGAAGCTGGAGTGATTGTTGAACATTAACTGAAACGACCTGCACTCTAGGATCAAAAACCTAGAACCTTTTGTTGGCCTTGTATTTTTATAGCCTTTATCTTGTGTTATTTCTGTTATGTTTGCAATGTTTGCAGTTTATGGACATTAA
>JAUMHF010000011.1:13304002-13408613 GCA_032359275.1 Microctenopoma steveboyesi | reverse complement strand
ACATTAATTTGAGGAAGACTGAAATTATAATTAAATCTGCACGTTGAATCATCTATAAAAATACTTTTGCACATCAACACTTCATTATACCTCCACTTTTCCACTTTTCTGTCTCTCCTGATCCAATGACGTGGTGATACCGTCCAGCTGCTGCTTGACCTCCTGCAGGTCTCTTTCCAGGGAATCAGCTCGTCTCGTGGCGTTTCTGCACTCCTCTCTCTCAGCGGCCAACTTCTCTCGAGCATCCTGCAGCTGGCTGGCTGCAGCCTGATACTTTGCCTAACGAGAGATATCGTATGAGATGCGCCATGTCAGAACAGAGAGACTAGCTTCTTGCTTTTTCCTCGCATGTGTTAGCACCTTTAGGTCGTCATCTGAACCGCTCTGCTCCATCTCCTGCTGTGACAGCCTCCTACATAACTCCTGGTTCGTTCTCTTCACTTCATCCATATTGTGTGCAAGTGCTCGCAGCTTTTGCAGCTCTGCAGAGAGCCTCTCCTTCTCTTTCTCACTGCTCTGAAGGTCGACCTGCACCACAGGAAAAGCACCAATTTGAATGTAATCTGCACATAATCTGGGGCTCAACTGATACAAGATTGGAAATGAGAAAAATGCAGAATAAATCCAAATCAATTTGATTAACCTGTATGAGATGGATGCTGTCTCTTGTTTTTAGCAGTTCCCTTTCTTCTTCTCTGAGCTTGGAATTTAACCTAAAACGCACACAAACCAGTGTAAGCGACCAAATTAACCCCAAGTTCTTATATTTAAGGATAAAACTTGACTTACTTGGAGATCTCCTCACTTTGAGCATTAACCTTCCCCATCAGCTCCTCGCGCTCCTGTTTCATCTGTTTGATCTTCAACACAGCTCGATCGTATTTTTCCTGAGTGTGTGTCTAAATAAGAAACGTTAAGTTGTTAGATCAGGAAACTGATTTTTTTAGAGTCTCGAACAACAAGCTCAAATTCTTTACCTCATTTTGACTCGATGCTCCATCAAAACTCAGGCTATTATTCAGTTTGTGCTGCTCGGTATCACTCTGCTGCTGAATCTCCATCTGCTTTGTTTTCTGGACCAGAAGCTCCTCCTGGTAGAAATAGATTTACTGTTATGTTTACACACAAAATAGACTGTAAAATAAGCTGGTTTTGATTTTATAGCTGGCCTGAAAACAAACCCTTAAGCTTTCCATTTCTTGCTGTTGCTGCTGCAGTGTACTTTTTAAGTGTCTGTTGTGTTCCTTGGTTTGATCCAGGTCTTTGACCAGCTGGAGATTTTCCTGCTGTTTCTGCTTATTCTGCGCCTGTACAAATCAATGAAGCTGCATCAAATATCAAAGTTCAATTCCTATTTAACGATTTTCACAGTTGCACAATGAGCCAATGTGCTCAACACACAGACACATTATGAGTTAGATAAGCAGACCTTTAAGCTGGCGGCTTCTTCCTGTTCCTTCTGGAGAGCTCTTTTTAAGGTTTCATTTTCCTCCCTTGTCTGATCCAACACTTTCTGCAGTTCAGCCTTCTCACGTACGCTCTGTTCCACTTGTTCCTGGGTTACCAAAAACAACCATAAAGTCATTATCAAACTTTGTTTACTTTTACAGACTGCTGGAACATGGACTCAGATCTTTTAGTTCAGTAAAAGCAGCACAACCTTTTTTTTATATTTGTAGGGCTGAATGTAGATGCATTCATGTAAATTACAACAGGAAAGCTAATAATACTTTTTGTAAAATTAAAATACTTTCATTAGTATGTAGAGTAACAAGCATCTGCAGTTGTCAGATAAAAGTACAATATTTCTCTGAATGAATATATATTATATATTAATATTTAGTAATCAAAATACTCAAGGTTGGCAGCTTCTGAATTGTTCCCCAAAAGATGAGCAAAGTGCAGTGATCATACATCATCGTCATGATACATGTTGATTATGAAGAATAGTTTTTTGTATCAAAATATGAATTATGTAATCATCTAAGTGCAGTTAAATAAAACCATAGTAGCACAATAGAACCATATCTTATTAATTACAGACAGAAGATGCTGTTCATCCTTTGGCTTTTTCTCCCGATCTGTAGTTAGCGTTGGATACCTGTGTTGTGATGAACAGGATGTCGTCAGGCGGGAGGCTCTCCATGCTTGTCTCCACCGGGGTTTTAAAAGAGAAAGGAGTACTGGCTCCTCGCACTTGACCGGTGTTGTCAATGTAGCAGAACTGGTAGAACTCGATCTCATCCTTTGGCAGGTAGTAATCTCAAAGGACAAGCAGAAAACCCAACATTTTATAACCATGACAATGTGGCAACAAAACCAAAAAAGCTGTAAAATGTGCAAACGTAGTCCAAAGAAATACATGCATAAAATATACATTAAAGGACCAAAGGTTAAACTCGTGCAGAATTCAGAATGATAAATATTATTGCATTAAAGGAACTGGTGCATTTCATATTTTAACCCTATTGAGGGTTAAAATGCCTGCATTCATGTAATAATACATTAATGCAGTAGAAGGTTACAAAATATCCTCAAATATTTTAGTGACATATTTATTTATCTATGTCATACTTTTTATACCTAATCTGTATTTGCAAAGTAATACAATTAAATCTGTAGGTGTAATGGAATAAATATGCTATTAAAATATTTGAGCACATGTGGTAACCTTCTACCAGTGGTTGGTTATTTTAATTAAGGTGGTTAATCCTATGTTATGTCTCCAGATCGATTTAATGGAGGTAGAATACAAGACACTGATACATCACATCTGATTGTCAGGGTGAGAAATTAAAGGAAACTTTTGCTAGAAAATTCTTAACATAAAACAAAATCCTGAGTTTACAGAGGACTTGACAACATCAAATATAAAGCTACAGAGCGTATATGAAAACAGAGCTGGGCCAAAGGATCAGATTAAGCTCAGAAAAAGAGATTATTCTGCTTTAAACTGTTTAAACATAACAGCCAGTGAAGATAAATAAGCAGGTTTACGTTTACATAACAGACGTGTCCAAAGACTTTGAATTTCAACCTTCAGTGCAGTGAAAGTGAAACTTTCTTACCTTTAAAAACAGCCATCTTGGTCATCGGCTGTTCACCATCTTGACTATGCTCCGCCCAAAGAAAAGTATGGTAATCCTTTGTTGTGCTCCACCCAACCTGTGCAGGAAATAACAGAGAGAATGTCTGTTTTTATGTTGGCATAAAAACCTTTATTCTGCTCAGGTTTGGCATACGTGACTCTGTGGACAGATTCATGTGTGTACGCAGTCTACAACAATGCATTTCCTTCTTAAAGGACACATTCACAATTGTTCAAATATCAGTCGGGTGTTCATACGAAAAGAGAAACAGCTCAGTCATTTCCACTAGCTTCAGCAAATCACAGTGGTTTTATTGGTTAGGACAAAGCTGGCAACTGAGTTTCTTTTACTTTAGTTGAATAAACTCACCTAAATTCAACATACTTATTCGGAATAGGTGTTACCTGTGTGTTTTCTTCTGTGTTTAAAGGCTGAAAACTTGACACTCATGTCTTAGATTTGCTTTTTATCAGTTTCACACACCTTTAATCTCCTAAAAGCCTGTATTGACAAAATAAATGATTATGGGGTTCAGTGGGGCAGTTGTTTTGACACAGACCTGTAAAATCCTAAACTACACTTTCAGGGTCTGGATTTTATTTTGCAACACCCTGATAAAACCATCAGCACCAGGTACCAGCCATGTAAGACGTGTTCACCTTCATTCCTCACCTTAAAAATGCCCACCCAGTCCCTCGGGTGGGGCTGGTAGCCTGCAGTGAAGGTGTAGTGGCAGGTGGCAGCAGCTAAAGGTGGATATGAATGGGGGGTGTTGGTGAACACCACCTGGGAGAAGGTGCGCATTGAGTCGTCGTCTGCTGCCGCCTCGGGAGGGCTCTCCATGCTGAGTGAACATATCAGGACAGATTATGAAGCAACGTTTCCTGAGCCTGACTGAAGACGCCAGGTGCCACAGACTGGCCTGTGTAAGTGTTCGACCCTGCAGCAGCACCGGTATTCACGTACGCGCCTTCCTTCCTGTAGTTAGGCTTTGTGCGTGTGTTTGTTTGTGTTTGCGCACTTTCCAAATGATTTACGCCTTCATCGTTCACTCCAGAGCACCTTCTCCCAGACGATCTAGTAAAACCCTCCCTTCACTTGGCATTTCATCTTTAATAAAACTTTAAACGGCAGCTAGTTAATAAAGTATAATAAAAAAGAAACCGAAAGTGAATCAGCTAAAAAGACAGCACCCTAAATTTTATATATCGTTTATTCTGTTGTTAGAAAATACTATGTCCAATTGCAACTGTTCTTACAAACCTGAAAACGTCATAAAACAACAAATAAAACCACAAAACTTACATGTTTGAAGTCAACGAGCTATGTCCTACCGTCCAACCAGCCGCTGTGCTGCCTTCAACTGCAGCTCGGACATTTGTAGTCTCAAATGCGGCGTCACACTTCGTACGTGATGTAAGACCTACTGTGTGGTCATGAACTACGCATGTGTATGAAAACTTAAAATGACTTTCGAATTAGTCATAACACATACCACGACCTGCAGTATTCTTCATTTCCGATTGCGCTTGAAGGCATCGATGTGTGCTGCATTATGTGTAACGTAGTCCCGTTTAACAGCACAAGTTATTTACCGCTCTTGGTGATCTAAAAGAACACAAGAGGGAGCCAAACTCCTTGCACAATGGTGCAGATTGTCATCCTGGTAAACGCTGGTATATATAACAATTATCAATTAAGTGTTATGTTGATTGCGTTTTCGATTTTTTAATTATTTACATGCAAACGTGCGTGGATATATGGCATGTTCCCAGCAAACCTATTAAAGAATCACGTGACCTTCACATCTCGAGGTTTGTGATGCGGCTCGTTGGTTTGTCTACTGAGGAGAGTGACAGCAGCTTACAAGGCTCCGGAATCTAATAGGTGCGCAAGGAGGACAGACTGGTGCAGCATCTTCCAACACCTTTTTCACAAGTTAGCACTTTTACTTGAAGATCAACTTGTAAAATAACACCAATAATAATGTAAAAACAAACAAAAAACACAAAAGTTAAGTTTTTTTTTATTTTATTTTCAATTTAGGACCATTTACCTTAGATGGTTACACCCTAACCGATTTTTTAGCTACTGCAGAGAAACACCTGTTGAGTTAAATGTGTGACCAGAAAGTGCAACAAGCCTAAAACGATTAGGTAGTCAAGTAGTAGTGGTGCTCGTCGTATATCACGTGTCTTGTTATTGACTTCCAACGGATTTTTAAAGCATTGGTAAATGCATCAACAGCAAAATCATTAATTACATTTGATTATTATAGAGTAGCATCTTTTCCTTTAGACCTATATAACAATCGCCTCGTTTTAAAGCATTTAATCTGCGAAGCGCACCTGTGGCTCATCACGCACATCAGAACGTTTCTCATCGGTGAGTCAATAACCAATCAGAGACGAGCGCTCCTCAGCTGTGATTGGCTAGGACCGAACTCCGTTTGTGACTCCGGTTCATTCATGTTTACACTCTGAGGTTACAGCTTCACCGCGCGTCCCGCACGTACCACAGCGAGACCCGGCAACAGCAGCAACGTTACAAACGGTGTTACTCACCGGGAACCGGAGGACACGCTGTTTTTCTACAGGTAATTTACGACGTTTTCAGACGTTTACAAGTTGATCCACAACGTGTGTTGTTAGCGGTTGCGTGGCTAAGGGAGAAGGCTAAGTGTGTTTCCATAGCAACGGGACAGCACATACAGACACCAACTAGCTAACATAAGTTTTAACGTTACATTTATAATAAGTTTAGTTAACTTAACGTATTAGTAATTTGCTGAAATGCATTTTATTTGATAAAACAACACAAATCACGTACAAATTTACATCATGGCGCTTTCTGGGAATAGTAAATAATGTTACCTTTAACTCGTACTAATTAGCAGAGGTGGTAAATAACTAAGTACATTTATTGAAGTAGTGGAGGTACTCACTATAATTTGCACTATATATCCGGCTTGCTTATATGTTCCACTACAATTTAACAAAAATACTCCACTAATAAATTATGACGCATTTAGTGTGAGGGGTTAAAATAAGCTACATCTTTGTCATTTTATTTATTTAATCAACGGCATTAAATTCAATACTGGTTTAAATATATTTCTAAAGGAGTGGAGTACCTTCGTCAAAGTAAAGCTTGTAATACCTCAATTTGAGTAAATGTTAAGTGGTATGAAAGTTGAATTAACTGCTTGCTCTTTTATTTGAATATTGAGTTTGTGTACTTCTTATCTCTCTCCAGTCATTTTAAAATATATACAAACATACTACTTTTACCTATCTACATGTAAAAACTTTTCAAGACAAAACCTACTTTTTTAGTTTTTTGTGATTCTATTAAAAATCAAAAACCGTATTCAGACCTTTGGATTTAGAACTGAAAACCGTGGTCAGCTGTTTGAGTAAAAGAGTAAATGACACTTGAGAGTGGGGTGACAGTTTCCCTTGCACCATGGCAGTGACCTGAAGCAAACAGTCAAGTTGAACATTGAAGTGTCTTTAAGACAAGTCTCTGATAGATGTTGAGTGACCCAACTAAAGCATAAAGTTATCCCATCCAGAGAGACCAGACGATTACAGTTTACAGACATTTCCCATCCAATTGGATGCAGGTTGACAGACTTTCAGTTAAATTATGGTGCAAATAATTCTGTAATTTGTTAGTAGACTTGTATATTTATTAATGTGTTTCCATACATTTTATATGAGCCCCATTTAAGTAGTTTAGACAGGGTGTCACAAATTTGTGTGATGAAACATGGTGTCCACTGTATAGATTTGTCTGTACACAGGTAACGTTTGCTAACTGGTCACAGACATTAGTCCACTGGCAGCGGTGTTAACTAACTATTGAAACTACGAGATCTAGAAAAAGTGGCTTCAATTCTGCTTTATTTGCAATAACTATAATCAAAACAGTTAAAATATTTCTAATACTTTTCCACCAATTTTGTTCAGCGAGGCACTTATATCGTCTGCCTCATGTATTTAAGTAATGACAAGAAGACATTACTGTACACATTTATAGGAATTGACATTTTCTTAACTTGTTTCTTCCATCATCAAAGATTTACATCGTACAGAATTATTATTATTATTATTAGTTTTAATTGTACAGTATGTTATACAAGATAGATATTGTGATATTAATGTAGCTTTAGCAGCCTGTAGCCAAAAGAACATGTTAAACTGATAGTTGCTGATGTTTGTAGACCAGAATTTAAAGCATTATCAAACATTGGACAAAGCTGTGCTTATTTACAACATGTCCTACAAACAACACAACAAAACTGTCTGTTTGTCATTTCCTCCCTTATATAATATCTCACCTTAGCCAATCAATCTGTTGTATTCAGGTCATTTATTTAATATCACCCCATAAAAATACACTACTGTCACATTAAATTATAATTGGCCTACTCTGTAATTGTATGTGAGCTCATGTTGCCTGTGTAACTCTCTCTCACACACATGCACACACACACACTCAAGGTTTTCACTCATACACATTAAATACCTAAACATGCAGTCATGCCTTGTCAAATTAGTGGCAGACATCAGTACTAGAAGCTTAGCGGGTGAAGACAAAAGGTAGACAGCATCCTGGTAAAGACAAAAGGTGGACAGGCACGTGTGGAAGGGTGTAGAATGTCCTCTCATAACTAATTAATATTCACTGACTGATTAATCCTGCAACCAGTGTTGGCAATTTCATGACATTTATCCATCACATTAGCATGCAATGTTGTTTTCATCTGGTTAATTCCTGGTTGGCCATTGTGATAGTTGTGAAATATATACAATGTGACAATATACAGTAGTTTAAACAAAACCTAATGTTTGTGTAGATCCCTTGTTTGCAACAGCTGGATCAAACATGTGACTCACATGTCATCACTGTTAGGTTTCTTTCCAGGTTTTTAGTGCAGCCTCCTCTAGTTTTTGTTTCATCTTTAAATGTCCTCTTCAGCAGGTGAAATGTTCGGTTTGGTGACAGATGTTGTAAGTTTAAAACCTCCCAGAAATCTTTTTTTGAGATGACAGATCATTGACCCTTCTCTTCCAGAAGCAGGAATGCAAGTTCAAGCTATGGCACCCTCACCACGCTTTACAGATGAGTTAGAACAGTTTAGATCATGAACATTTCTTCTATAACACTTTGGCCTTTCCATCTACCCATCAAACTCTGCTCCAGTATTTTCACGGTTTATCTCTGTATATTTTATGATAGTTCTAACCTGTCTGTCTGCTTTGGTGATGGTGATGAGAGGTTCACATGTTGTTATGACCATTGTATTTGACCCATTTTGTGTATGTTGCTCAGTAGTGGGTTTTTTTTCCAGAATATTCCAACTTGTTATATTGTGCCTAATATTGTGGAGTTTCTCTGATTGTTTTCCCCTGTTTTCTTAGATTATTTTAGAATAGAGAGCTCTTTAGTTTCATGTTGATTTATTGTTTTTAAAAATAAATCCAGTGATGTTTGTAGTTCTGTCTTATCAACTTGACCGAGAAGACGTCCATTTTGTTGTCTGCCACAGCACTTTTCAGCACAGATTTAACTTTAACAACCTGAGCTGCTGAGAAGCACTTCTCCTGTTTCAGTGAACAAATATCAGGGATTATCCCCTCTCCACTTGCTCCCTGCTGAGGTTTCCTGCTCATTTTCATGTCAGGAGATATCGGGTTATTGTCTCTGCAGTTTCTAATTGGTCACCAGATCCACTGCTGGACCTTTTGCTTGAGTGTGTAAATCAATCTCAACTGAGCCATCCTTGTAAAGATACAAATCTACTCTGCTTTCTAAAGACTCCAGAGGCAGACGGAGGTTGGGATGCGGCTCGCTGGTTTGTCTACTGAGGAGAGTGACGGCAGCTTACAAGGCTCCGGAATCTAATAGGTGAGCAGGAGGACACACTGGTGCAGCATCTTCCAACACGTTTATCCTGACAAATGTAGGCTTAACAGTGCAGGTGAGTTGCAGTGAGTTCACAGTAAACAAGGTTCTCATTTGCCTTTTTATTAGGTACCTAGAACCTAGCTATACTGTAACTAATGCAGCTTAATTAATACAAGAATCCTCCAATTTCTGAATGTTCTATTTTCAGTTTTTGTTGTTTACATAGACGTTAATTCTCTTTATTGTTTCTTCAGTGCTGCAGTTGCTGCATTATACAAAAAGGTTCTAATAGTTTTCCTTTATTATTTATGTAAGTGTGCATAAGTAATTCATTTATTTAGTGTAACAGCAGCACAAATGACAGTCTCCAAAATCGTATCCACACATTATACTGCAACCTTTACCAAGGGAGAATTTTTTGCTCTAATAGAATACAACATAACAGTCATACTGTGGTTAAATGTACCTAATAAACTAGTAACTGAGTGGGTCACTGAAACCAGAGTGACCAGCGCTGAAGTAACTGGTTAATATTTCATTAGTGAATCAGCAGGAAATTAGCTAAGAATGCCTCATGCACATGCAAAGTTGTTTTATTTCATATACCATTACAAATTAAATACCAGGCTGTTGTCAGATAATATTAGTTGTTTCAAGGCGGGACTCCGGGTCATTTCTAAATGGGTGTTTTGTATAATATAATATTTATAAATCAATCAACTGACAATTTAAATAATTATTTGAATTCGATTTACACTTTAGCAAATTGAACATCTAATTAGACATGTTTTTTTTAAGGAGTTTAAGGTGTTTCTGTCTTTTTCTTTCATCTATTCGAGTCCTTTTGTTCCTCCAAAGACTTTAATGTGTGACAACACATTAAACCTCTTTAATAACAAGACACTGAAATTGTGTGTATCCCCATTAAACTTTTGGGTTTAGTGATGCACCTAAATAAAATGTACAAACTTCTGGCATGGCATGTCACACTTATCCAAACCAAAGTCATTCTTACCAAATCCATTCATTGTTCATGAATGACAATATAAGCATTTTCTATATTTTTATGCTTCATGTGTTGTTGCCGCACAGTGAGGGAGGACCTCAGAGAAACCCTTTGCGGGGCCGTAACTGTATCTAGGCTGAGGTCAGTGGACTGTCTCAGCCCAGTGTAAAGCTCACAGTTCAGAGCCAGGATTATCCACCTCACTGGATCAGAATACTGTTACCTAGCACCATAACCTCCCACAGTGTACTTGGGATGTCCCTCCATGTTGCCACCAACCCCAAAGTACTCTGTCATGATAATTACAGGAATTAACTTGACCTCACCTTCACCCCGTAAGACACCAGAGATGACACTGAGGCGTACAGCTCAGACGGTGCTGTGTTGATTGCTGACTGCTGTGCTTGAGTCAGGGCAACACATACTTAAGAAGCATAGAAGCAAAACACAAATTAGCAAATTTTAGTTCTTTAAACTGCAGATGCTTTGCAGGCACTGTAGCTCTAGATTTGGCAAAGTCTGAAAGATTCCTTGAGTTTCCACCTAACACTACCTACGTATGTCTGTGGATGGAACATTCCCTTACAGATGAATTGTAATATAATAGGTCTGTTGGACCTCTAAACTTTTATCCTTTTGCTTAATGCTAATAAGAAAATGTCAAAAAAATGTAATAGGTGGTGAAACAGCTCCAGATCTTCTAAAATAAAAAATGAATTCAAACTAAGGTAAAACCTTTGTAAAACTCTCTTTTGAAATAGACAGAAAACTTGCATCCTCCATTTACTGCTGAGTGATTGTAAGGGTCACTGTCCTTAGTGGTAAGATTAATTCTCCGCATGGTTGTTCTGGTATTACACACTATTTGTATCCGTTCTGGCAAGATAACGCCAGCGTGTGACAATGCACTGATAGCCACGGCACTCACCTGATGAGAGAAACATGACTCCATGCGTGCACGTACAGCATGTAGTTTGTTCTGTTTGATCGCATTTCATTGTGAGGTTGCACAGCACATGCCACTAAAAAGAACTACTGAGATGAGGAAATGAGTGTTGGAAATGGAATGGTGTAATTTATTGTTGGTATCTACTGCACCACATAAACCTTTTCCACTTGTTCAAAGTGAAAAGAGCACATTTGTCTTTGTTTGTGCACGTCCAGGATGGGATTACCTGTGGACAGTCCAGACAGAAATGATGATGGGCACAAATATGAGCAGCAGGGAGAGGAGGGTGAAGGCCAGACTGAAGTGGGAAACCACCCCCTGCTGCCCATCACCAAGAAGAGGAGAAAAGGCAAGAAGAGGTACTTTACCAACATAACCATTTGTACTTATGCATTATTTTCCCTTTGCGGTTATATTAACCACTGACAGTAATGATTTTATAACTTGTCCCGGAGGTTCTTAAGTTATTGTTTTCTCACTTGTCCTCATTGTTTGGGGAAAGGAAGCTAAGCATAATGAGGCATTTTGTAGGACCTTGCAGCAAAGCAGAGGTGTCTGTCCTTCTCTCTGTCTATGTTCTCTTCCAGATGACTGTGGATCAATCTCACCAACTGCAAATATGAGAGTGGTACGTTTGAGCTAAAGATGACTAAATCACAAATGTGCATGTGTAGTTTAGGGTGGCTGTGTGGTGTGGAATGGATTCATGGAGTAAAATAGAGACTTAGTAGGGACATTGGCTAAAGGTATGTGGGCACTTCTCTCTCTTCACTCTATTATTCAGTAATGGTTTGAGCCTCTTGGTTCCAGTTATAGTAAATCTTGATGCAGCATTTTACTGCAAAACATCACAGTGACACAGAGACAACCCCATAAAGAAATGATTTCCACAGTTTAGTGTGTAAGAACTAGGCTGGTCTGTACATACAGGAGCTTTGAGGTAGAGCATCAGGTTTTGGTATTTAATCCAAATGCCTCCTGGGTGCTTCTCACTGGAGGTCCTCTGAGCATGTTTAACTGGTAGGTGACCTCAGCACACGCTGGAGAGATTATATCTCATCTGGTGTTTTAAACTTCTACTACTGATTGCTGTATAATTTACAGTTAATCAGTAGATCTTACATTAGTCTCTGTAACAGAAAAATGTGCATGTGCCCTTTAATAATAACACACGTGTTCATAGCTTTAAACAAAATCAGTAACGGAAAGTTTGATAAAAACATAAAAAAAACGGCGCAACAGACAAAGAAATGATAGTTTGTGAAATGAAGGTTTATTGCACCAGATTTTAACAACACAGAGAAAGATTGTTTTTCTAAGAGCCAAGAGAAAAACCCTAAGATACATGTTTGTTCTTTGGTATATCTCAGTGCGAAGAGCTGCTCACAGATACGGGCTCAGGGAAGCGATGGAGGGTGAAGACTGGACACTGTTTTGGACCGACTGCTCTGTGTCTCTAGACCGTGTTAAGGACATGAAGCGTTACCAGGTGTTGTGCTGCACACACCATACTGACCACATTACTGCCATCATGTAAAATAACTAATTACATTTAATTCAGTACTGTAAATTAATTTAATTTGTACTTCTGGAAATTGATCATGGAAGAGTAGTCATTCTGCTCTTTCACACTGTAATGTCTGTACGTGTCATTTAAATGGTGCTCGGTACGTGTACCCAGGTTTGAAGGTTTTCCATCCCATCAATTTGTAATCTCATTGATTTCTTCAGTGCAGTTACTGTTTATTTAGTCACACCGCACCTAAAGTTTATACACATAATGTAAAAGTATGTGCAAAACAGTTTGAACAGAAACAGAAAAATCTGTTTCATGAAACAATTGTTGGTTGTGTTTATATTTCCTTTGCAGAAAATAAACCATTTCCCAGGGATGACTGAGATCTGCCGCAAAGATTCACTGGCCAGAAACATGAACCGAATGCTCAGGCTTTTTCCCAAAGATTACAATATCTTCCCCAGAACATGGTGCCTTCCTGCAGAGTTAGTTCGATCCCTCTGTTGAGAGAGCTAATTCTTTTTATTTTATTTTATATTTTTCAGTGCATCTCAACAAGCTAACTCTTACTGTACTTTGCAGTTACAGTGAGTTCCAAGCTTACACCAGGGCCAAAAAAAGCAAGACCTACATCTGCAAGCCAGATACAGGCTGCCAAGGCAAAGGCATCTTCATCACCAAGTCGAGCAAAGAAATCCAACCTGGAGAACATATGATCTGCCAGGTTTACGTCTCCAGGGTGAGACTTCACATCACAACACATCACCGACACAAAAACAAAGTTTAAAGTTAAAATGTGTTTTTATTCCATCTCCAGCCTTTTATAATTGATGGGTACAAGTTTGACTTGCGTATCTACGTGCTGGTAACATCATGTGACCCACTCAGCATATTCATGTTCAAGGAGGGACTGGCTCGCTTCTGCACCACCAAGTACAACGAACCAACACACGGCAATGTGGTAAGAAGTACTGCAGTGACTGCAGCTTAAAGTGCTGACGTGCATATTACAGTGTATTTCTTTTTTCTATGATACAACTGTCTCGTCTTTCTAATGTCAGGATGATGTGTGCATGCATCTCACAAACTACTCCATTAACAAGCACAGTGCGAACTTTCTCCGGGACAATGACACAGGCAGCAAACGGTATGAACCTCCCATAGATTATATCTGTTGTGTGAAAAATGTTGTCGCACAATTGGGCACGTTTCTTGTTTACTTCTGTAGGAAACTGTCCACCCTGAACAAGCTCCTGGAGTCTATCAGTTGCAACACCGACAAGCTGTGGAACGACATTGAAGACGTGATTATAAAAACTCTGATCTCCGCTCACCCCATCCTCAAACACAACTACCACACCTGCTTCCCCAACCACACCACAGGCAGTGCCTGCTTCGAGATCCTGGGCTTCGACGTGCTGCTGGATCACCGGCTTAAACCCTGGGTGCTGGAGGTAAAAGACCCTGATGCCTGTGTTTATTGTACTGTATATAAATCATAAACATGCAGATTAATTGTCATCAACTTCAGGTTCTCATGTTCTCGACAGCCTTCTGAATTATTAAGATTGTAGCAGAACTAATATTCTTCAAAACTAAGCTGACAGAATTTGGATTTTATATATTAGTGGTATTACAGATAGAATAGGAAATAGATGATCTTGTTGTGTGTGTTTTTGCAGGTGAACCACTCTCCAAGTTTTACCACTGATTCACATCTGGACCGAGAGGTGAAGGACGCTTTGCTGTACGACACTCTGGTTCTCATCAACTTGGGCGCCTGTGACCGTCGCAAGATCACCAAGGAGGAGAGACGTAGGGTGAAGGACAGGCTGCAGCAAAACCGCTCCAGAGAGGCCAGGTATGATCCTGTCAGACCCAACATCACAGTATATGTATTCGTCTCCCTGTAGACATGTGATAGTTGCACTGTGTGTGTTTCACTCCCAGGTCGGAGGAGCTGCGTCAGTGCCAAGCAGCCACGGTGGAGCAGATGGAGCGGTACGAAAAAAAACATCTGGGCGGCTTTAAGAGGATCTATCCCAAAGAGGAAGGGGAGAAATACGACAAGTACTTTAAACACAGCAGCTCACTGTTCCAGGAGACGGCAGCATCCAAGGCCAGAGAGGAGTGTGCCAGGTACCTTCACAATATTCACTACACTGTTTGCAGTGCATACATCATCATTACTACAATGATGAATTCAGAAATCCAGAACCAAGATCAAATCTGAATCGGAGCCAAGAGGGAAGCTAAACTTCAATATGTAAATGTTCGTTCATCATCAAGTGAAGGTATGGTTTGCACCGGATCGAGTCAGACAGAGGAGAGATTAGTAGAAATTCTGGACATGAATTTATAATTCTACACTAACACTAATATAAATCTTAAACTGTAGTAAAAAGTATTTTGAATATCTTACTGACTAATTGGGCAGAATCAGATTGTTACAACTGACAGATTGTTTAGTTGTTTGACGAATAACCTATTTTTTCATAGTTGTATTGTTGTGTTTCTGAGAATTCAAATGTTTTTAGTCAGGAAAACATACAGTACACAAAACCTTTGTTAAACCTCTGTATTCTCAGTGACTTTAATGTAATTTAGCATCATTACATCAGAATTAAAAGGAGGTGGGAGGTTATGCAATACTTACTATACTATAACAATATATATGTATGTATTTACAATATACAGTATAATATGTCGATGCATTTCAGTGGCACACTAAATGTTGTACAGCTCTAGTTTGCAGTGTAAAAATTTTTCATTCATTTTTTATTCTAGACAACAATATAAAACATTTTCCAAAAAGTATTAACCAAACACCCTTTTTTCTGCAGCACCATGCCTCATTTTGTCTCTCACCTTACAGAATCTGCTTTGTAGAACACAACACACAACAAAATTGATTTTATTTATAAAAACCTTTTAAAAACAATATTCTTTACTTTTTCTACTTTGTTTTAATATTTTTTTAGAATGTAATTGTATTAGAAAATGTTGTGAGTTTGGGAGTAATGCAGATTAAACTGCAGAAGAGGATACAGAATGGAGTATTACATATATATATATATATGTATTGTATGTATGATGGAGCCACATCAAATAAGTACTATCAAGTACTCACGCCTTAACGTTATTTTAAATTAACTCATTAATAATTTAATCACTCATGTCAATGCAACACAATTATAATAATGGGAACGATAATTACCAACAGATACTGTCCATTAATAAACATCTCATGTTAATAAACATAAGTGCACAGATGTTATGTTGTGGTACTGCTACTTTTACTGAAGTGAACGACCCTAGAACTTTCTTCATCGCTGAACATTTGCTCTCTGTTGAGGAATATAAAATAATGAAGATAGAAAGGGATAAAGAGATTTAATTTGTAGTGAATTATCTAAAAGAGAAACAAAGATGCTAAAGTTTCTGTGTATTATTGTGTTAAGGCAACAACTGCAGGAGCTGCGTCTGAAGCAGGAACAGCAGGAGCAGAAGGAGCAGAAGGGAGGTCGGAGGAGAGACTTTCAGGGGGAGACAGCAGGCGAGAGAGTGAAGCCTCGAAGGGCATCAGCACTACCCCCAAACTCAAACAGTGACCTGAACCCGGTGAGGAAGAATCGGTGCAGAGTCCACATGACACCACAAGAGGGAGTCGAGCAGCTGCTGTGCTGTGACGAATGGTTCATGTTGAAGCTGACCCCTAAATTTACCAATTTAAATTAGCTAGGATAATATTCCTGCAGATAACTTTTATTGGATGTCTCAGATTTTAAAATTGAAATATGTTTTAGTGTCAAGCAGGAAAAATAAACAGTTATTCAGTGACAGTAATGTGCTGATGTGATCACACTGGTGCCTACGTCTACAGTAGGGCAATAAAAACAAATTGATTCAAATGTGTCTGTTTCTCTGCAGCCCCATGTGCCCGTTGTCATCGTAGATCCAGAGGCTGCAGGTGACCTGCAGCAGCAGCAGCGGCAGCGGCAGCAGCAGGAGGAGGAGGCGGAGGCAGCAGACATGGAGGAGCAGCAGCGGGTCGAAGCACTGCTCCAGAGGAAGAAGCTACTGCAGGACCTGGGGGTGGTGGACCAGATCCACTGGCTGCTGCAGGGCCGAACAGAGGCAGGGAGAGGCCCGCAAGACGAAAGAGACACCCACCAGCAGAACGAGCGGAGACAACAGCAGACAAATGTAAAAGCTTACATCACAAGAAGCCAACATGAAAAAACTGTTTGGTCACAATGATGTTTACTGTTTTTCTTTGACACAGTTTTTCCAGAGGCCAAACCAGCAGCAGCTCTCACAGCAGGTAAAGCACCAGTCCAGTCTAAAAAATCTAACTTCTACTGCCAAAGTTGGTTTATTTGAAGAAATTATGTTTAAAAAAAGGGTTTTGTCTCAGGCTGTGAGTAGTTATTGTTCTGGTGATGTTTCCATCTGCCTCTAGACTGTTAACTGTTACCTATCTGTACTATCTAGTAGAAAACCCAAAGACACAACTATCATATGTGACATACATAATCAACAAATTCTCACATTTTAGGAACTGCAACTGGAGAACTTGATGCTTCTTCTTAATCTAATAACAAAATGACTGGAAACATTCACTGATTATCAAAAAAGTGATAATAGTCTACACATTATTAATGTGTAGACTATTTTAAATGCAGAAATCAGAGTGTCCCACTGTAAATCCACATGTATCAGCGTTTATTTTAAAAACATCATATACAACATCATAATATAAGTAATAGTGAGCAATGACAATTTATTAACAGGTGAAATCTAGTTGCAGAGTTGTGAACTTCACTGATCATTTTCTGCAGCACATCCAGTCACGGCTGAACCAGCAGCGTTTGCTCAGGCTCACAATGGACCAGAGGAGCCGGAACGAGTCAGTCTCCCTGCAGCACGAGTATGAGAGCCGCAGCAGAGCACAGGAATTACAAAGAAACATCAGTGCTCAGCGGAGCCACTGGCCAGGTGAACACATCTACACACATGTAAACACAGCAGCAATAGGGAGGTTACTCGTTTCCCCCCTTTGGTTCTTCTTTTTTCCCTCGCCTACACAGTCACTGTTTGCCACTTCTTTGTACAAAATCTAAAAGTGTCATAAATGCTGACGTGCTGCTACAATAACAAAAATTACTCATTACTTATAATTACAGATAAAAACACAAATTGCTTATGTATTCAAATGAAATGAAAAAAGTTGCAGGACAAATTATTTTATTGGAAGAAAATATTTAATCACATTCATAAAATCCACCTACAACAAAGATTCATTTAACAACTTCAACCATCTTAGAGTATAAAAAAAGAACTTGATAACACGTTAGCTTGGAGGAAGCAGAATAATCCCTTTCTGATTTTCTCCTCCATCAGTCAGCAGCTCTCTGGTAGCGAGGCAGGACAGCAGGACCAGCTCCTACACCGACACCAGGTCCCGTCCCAGCATCCCCATCACGCAGCACGGCTCCAATGGAACCGTGCGCTGCACTTATGTGTCCCACGACCCCGCAGCCCTGCAAAGCCTGCTCGTCATTTCCACTCGTGCCCCGCTGGTCAGGAGGCCTGGCTTCTCTCAGCTCGTCCGCAACTCCTCCCGCAGACCCCCCCAGCACAGCAAAGGGCAGTGAGGAGCACGACCACCAGCACCCGAAACTCCTCCAGGCTGAAGCTGCTGCAGATTTGAAAAAACATTTTCTCACCAACAGGACCTGAAGAAAGCTGCAGGTAGTCGGGCCCCAAACTGTGAACGTGCACAAACACACGAGCCTGTGAACAATGTTTATAGATAGATTTTATATCTGGACACCTGCAGTTTTCTCTGATGACATAACACAACCTCCGGCACTGCAGAACAACATTATGACTTTTATTTTTTGACATTTAGATTCTGTCTGTGCTCAGACACACACGTGTTATATTTCATTTTCAAGAGAAATTAGCTAAAAAAAAACCTCAACAAACCTTTAGTGCCAAAATAAAAGCCTGAATCAACATGTTTAATTAAAATTTGCACAATGTACGAGATTTTTTTTTACTTACTGAAGTTTGATATAAGGTGGAGTTCCTACATGATTCTGATTTACTGCTATTAATATTAAAAAGAATGAGGAAAATCAAATAAATGTCTCCTGCTTTGTAGCTCAAATAAGTTTCTGTAAGCAGTCAAACATGAAATGTGTTTTTTATTTTTGCACTGAGGTCAATAAAATACATTTTTATTTTCTATGATTAGTTTAATCATCTTGATTAGAAGATTTACTAAAACATTATCTACATTAATTCTTTCTCATAAAGAAATGAATTCATATTGATATATTTTTTCTTTTGCATCATTTTTCCCGTTTGATAGAGTTTTGCTGCAGTGATTTTTTTATTAAGTCTCCTTCTGTGGCTTTACTTCAAGCTTTTCAGAAAGACTTCTTCAAGCCATAAAGTTTTACAGCAGCTCTGCATTTGTTCTGGTCTCTGACTGAAGACAGAGACACAAATGTGTCAAACTAACAACTACCCAACACAGAACAGTTCAGTGAAAAAGATTTTCATTTTAGGGCAGAGAAAGAGGCTGAATTAGTATAATTATTACTGAGAAATCCCTAAATTATATTTATACCATAAAGCGTCTAATTGAGAGTGTAAATTCTACCAAACTTAAATAGTTCAACTAATTTGAAACGAAAGGTTTAATGAAATCTATTTTATGAGGCGCTGAAGGCCTCAGTCTGCAAACGATGCACCATCATGACTCTGCGTGATTTTCTGTGAGGAAAATATCGCCACAGCACGATCTTCTCAACATAAAACCACTAAATATCCCTTTTATTTTATAAAGAAAACATTTTCAGGATGAGTAATAACTAAATACAGACGTGAAACACAGGAGGCCTAAACCGAGGGAAAATCCCGCTTTTGTTTCTTTCATTACAAAATATAGTAAAAAAAATGATTATTGATTTTTTGCTTTATTTTTAAATCTACAAATATACATTTAATAAATTGATATTTGTGTCTTTTTGTGGCCAAAAGAAGCAAAGCGCAGGATGAGGGAGGGGGTGAATTTATGGTTTTATGGCGCCTGTAAATGTCGGAAACCAGCAGCATCTGAAAAAGAGACTATTTGAAACAAACCAAAACGGAAATGAGACATAATAAAGTTCGTGAAGAACTCGTTTCAGCAGCAACGTTAATGCTGTCTCATCGGGATTTTGGTTTCATCGTGCTGAGGATCTTAATAGAAAAGTTTGGGGTTGGTTAAATCCCGCCTGAGGACTATAATCAGGATTTCCGTCTGCAGACTGAAGGGTATTCTCCATTTTGAGAGCTCATAACGGGCTTTAATAAGAATATATTTTAGCCTCAAACAATATTATTTGACCATGAGAGGAGCTCCATCATTCTCCACTCAGACCCGGTTCTTCTGGTGCGTTTTCAAATAAACAGATCTCACTTACGTTTAGCAGGTGTGAAGCTCTGTGTAACATCACAGGACAATAAGAAGCTGTACAGACCTTTTAGTCACCTACACACCAGAGACTGGAACGGAACCAAGCGCACATCCGGCGCAAAGTCATCCTCTCAGAAATCCTCTAACACGTTCACATCCTCACACCTCACCCTGCATCATGTGTGATCATTTCAGGCCGTGGAGGAAATAAAGATGGCGAAGAGAGAGCGCGTCTGAGGCACAAAACGGCTGCTGTTTATGAAAATTTACAACTTTGCCATGGAAGTTTACGACTCGCCAGGCTCCAGGATTGGTTGCTGTGGGTCATGTGAACAGCAGGAATGGGAACTTATTTCCCATGAGGTTATATTGCAGCTGCTGTTTTCCACCGCTCACCCACTTAACACTGGTAACACAAGCTTTTTTCTTGGCGCTTTGTATGTGCAACACGCTTGTGCGGCGTTGTTGTGAGGTGCTGGCCGCTGTGCGTGCGTAATTCTCCCAAAAAACATGGGCGACAGATCCTCTGCGCGACGCCGCGGCGTGTGCGCCATGTTGACGTGGCTGTAGCTGAGTGTTCGTGGGAATGAGGGATGAGCACACTCCTGGATGTTGGTGGGATTACTTTCATGAAATCACTTGAGCAAAGTAGGGACGTTTTGGGGGGAACGGACTGAGGGGAAGCGAGAGGAGCGTCGGCGGAGTGGCACCCACAGTGGAAATGATGGATTATCAACAAAGGTAAGGGCACCATGTTTCTAATAAGCCAGCGATTAAGTCAGAGCTCAGCGCGCTGCTGCAGCTCTGTTGTGGCTGAGCTGTCACCGCAGGCCTGCTGTTTATATTACTGGAAATGGGAAGATTAGTCTGCAAAGAAATGGCAATTATCCAGTCTGCAGCATCTTGGTCTTCTTTGAGCTAATCTCAACCAGTTGCTGCTTTTAACCCACGAGTTGCTGCAGCGCCTTCAAAGCCACCAACAAAGCCCAGCATCTGTAGCAGGAAGTGAGTGGACGTGGCCACATTGAGCGGCTCTGAGGCACGTTCAGGACTAATTGAATGTTAAACAACGAGGACAGGTTTCAGGTGATGGCCAGACAGGCTGGACTCTGACGAAGACGACGATGATGATGGTCGTGCAAGGCCTATATGCTCATACAGCCGAGAACCGCCAAACATACTCCTGCTGCTGCTCCTACATCTGGTGCTCAGCTAATCTTATTATTTAGTAGAATCGAATCTTTAGACTTTATTGTCACACGTCCTGTAGAGTGACTGCGCCGCCGCGCATGTTTCGCTTTTCTACACTTTTATCCCCCAACATTAGAATGTTGAACCAATATTTGCTCTGACTGCTGCATATATATGTTTAAGCTTTAGGTTTTTGCATTAAACGTGTTGTGGGATTTCATGTGGCATGCGAACATTATTGTTGGGCTTGTTTGCACTTTTCAAAATGAACTGAAGCTGTCATTGGGCTGCGGTGGTTGCGGCCTGGTTTGGAAGCAGCACCGGCCGCTCGTCTAATCCAAAGATTAATTAAATAAAAAAAAGAAACTAAACGAATGTGAGCAAAATAATAAATATTTGCTTCGAGATTTCAGGCGAAAACGAAAAAGGAAAACACGATTTTTTGTTTGTGTGTGAGCTGTCATAAAAATATTTATTATACTCTTAAATTTCATAATTTAGGTTAAAATGTGCATTACTGTGTTAGAACGAGACTTTATTTTTATTAAACACAGTTTAGTTTCCTAAAGACGAACTGTAACCCAATAGGTAGAAAGTTTCTGAAAAAAAAACGATTATCACAAGTAATATCACAATCTTCATTTTTCATGAAACTCGTGTAATGTTGCATTAATATTTACAAAAGCGGAGTTTAACATTTATAATATAAGAAACTAATTAAAAATGAGAATGCTACAAAACGGACATAATTATAAGAACAGCCACTGATCTGCTTAATTATTTTTGAATAAAGGCAGGTGAATAGAAAGCTTCCGCACAAATTCAGACATTTCTACTTACATTTCCTAAAAAATGGGGAAATTAGTGTCCACTTGATCGTGATGGGTGAAGGTGTCCATGATGATGATGATGATGATGGTGGTGGTGGTGGTGATAACAGTGTGCGTGCAAACGTTTGCACCACCTCCACCTCCTACTCTCTGCTCCTCTTCGTGGACTTCATCACCAAAACTGGACGCGCACCTTTGTAAAGAGTGAAACAAACATTATTGACGCAGTGTTTCCTCGTCGATTTGTAATAATTCACGTTTACGCGTAGGATTAGTGGCAGCTGCACTGAGAACACCGTGTTTTATGGGTGTGTTTGTTAGTTACAGTAGGTGGAAGTGAAGGTTAGAGGCAAGAAGCAGGGACGCAAGGAGGGAAACGTTCACCAGCACTTTGTGCTTAAATGGAAATGAAGCGCAAAGTGGATTTGTTTTTTGCGGTTTGTGTGACGGAGGAAGAGTTTGGGCGCCGATGCCCTGGGACTTGGGAACCTGGGTTTTATTTTACACACACTTCATACGTGTAGTATGGTTGTTGGACTGTGCGTTTCTATAGGTCGCAGAATCACTGTGAGCGTGTACGTGAGCGTGCGTAAAGACCGACAGGCTTGAGCGCTTCGTTTCGATTTACCGGGGATCCCTGCGCGCAACAAGAGCCCCCCATGGGTGCAATAGTGCAAACACAGACGGCAGTGATTGGCCAGAGGTTGATCAGATGGTACACTTCCCCTCTGTATTCAGTGGCACCTCACAACCCCCCCTTTCAGCAAAAACCAAATCTCCGTTAAAGTAATGGCAAAACCACTTGGACTATAAAAGACAACAAATCATATTCCTCCGGAGTATATACACCCTGTTGTCCACCCAATGAGTTCCTATTTTGTTAACTCAACTTTTCCCGTGTCTCTACCGGGAGGACAGGACTCTCTCCTGGGTCAGATACCGTTATATTCCTCGGGATACACCGATCCGTTAAGACACTATTCCAACGCGGCCACATATGGAGCAGGCAACATGCAGGAGAAGGTTTATCCGGCGTCCTACTACCAGCAAACAGGCGCAGCGGCCGCGGCCATCTATGGCCGGGCCGGCGGCGCAGCCGCCTGCGACTACAACCCGGTCGGGACTTTCTACAAGGACACGGAGGGCTCGTGCGCTTTCGCGAGCCGCGAGGAGCAGCCGCTGTTTGTCACGCAGGAGCATCAGCAGCGCAAAGCGGAGTGCCCGGAGCAGGCTGTCAGTATGAGCAGCAGCATCGAGGACAAGTCCTCCACACTGATCTACCCGTGGATGCAGAGGATGAACGCCTGCTCCGCCGGTGAGTGCAAACGTTTAGGTGTGTTGCCCGGAGGTAAAAGAGCATGAAGTGAGCACCCCGCGCCTCGGAGATACGAGTGAGGGAAAACTTCATAACGGCACCAATATTTAATAACATTTAGTCACGATCAACACGATCTGTGCCCTCACGCACCAGAAAGTGTAGTTTTGTAGTTTAGGATCTTCGTGCTTTAGCTACAGCGTCAACATATACTGTACATACACAGCCGCTCGTGCACGCACACACGCACGCCCATACAGACGAGGCCTACATCACCCAACTTAAAGCTCATAGCCACTGTCACATGGCATCTTCAGAATGGTCCTTCCAGATATAAAGCAGCTTTAAAAATCACAGATAAACAGCGAATAAATTTCACACTGAATAAAAACCAACTCTGCGCACTACATTTGACTGTACACCAGTATGTATAGTGTCATAGAACAGCACACTGCTCTCACCCACTTTCACGCACATTTTACACAGAATGTGCCACAGCGTGTAAAGTAAGGACGTTATTAGATTTTATTTTAATCATGTGTCAAAGTATACGCGTGTCACGAGCACATTAACGAAATATCATTGGATAATAAAGTGCTATTTTGGAATATATTTTTAATGGATATAAGCGATTGAGCGCCACCCTCAGATTTTAATAGAATATTAGATTCAGCTTTTATTTGTCACATGCACAGTACGATATGCAGTGAAATGCTTAGGATTGTAGGAGACAATTAACATGTTTAATTAGCTACCGTTAATTGCTACATATTTTACAACTGTATATAAACCAAAATACATTTAAATGTCATAAGACATGATTTGTAGTTGTACTACACTGAATTATTATGTTATTGTATTTTTTCCAGATGCACCACTACAGATTTTGAGTTCAGTTTCAGGTAGATTATTTTTCCTAAACTCCTAAAATTCACTGAATACAAACATTTAATTATTAATTGATGGATTTATTCTCTTGTCCCAGGTCCATTTGGCAGCAGTGGCCGCAGGGGCCGACAGACCTACACCCGCTACCAGACTCTGGAGCTGGAGAAGGAGTTCCACTTCAACCGCTACCTGACCAGGAGGCGCCGGATAGAGATCTCCCACGCCCTCTGCCTGACGGAGAGACAGATCAAAATCTGGTTTCAGAACCGCAGGATGAAGTGGAAAAAGGAGAACAAACTCCTCAATCCGTCAAAGACACCCGAGGAGGAGGAACAGGCGGAGAAGAAGAGCTAAAGAGAAAAAGGACACTCCCAGAATAAGATGTACTATTTCTTTGTAAATAAAGCAAATCACGTGTTAGAGATGTGTAGAGTGCTAGACTTTATTTCAGCATCCGCACGGTGATGATGTCTGCATTAGGTTAAAATCAGGTCCTCCTCCGTTTGTCCTTGTGCTCGTGTGTTTATTTAGGGGACTATGCAAAATCCGCCAACATGTAAATAACTTTTAGCGTTTAGTTTCTGACAGTGCTGTTACCTCATTCTCGTATAGGCCTACTGAGTTCCACCCTGTTCTCCCACACGAGGCTTTTGTCCTTTTACTGTACATCTTGTGGTGTAGTCGTTCTTTAATGGTCTAGGCTTGTTGTTCACAGCTGTGCCATCGCCAGTTCAATTTGTACAGATGCGAAATGTTCCATGTTATTTATTGTTATCACTATGTGTTCGATGCACATCTGGGTATTTGTGTGCAATATTTTTGTTTAGGAAATTGTACATACAAATAAAGGCTTTTTGATGTATATTGGAAAATCTTGTAGCGTCATCCATGCTTTAGAGTGTATTTCTTCCTATTATCATGATTATTATATTATATATAATATATTATTATAATTTCACACAAAACCAGCGTAAAGATGAAAAAAATTCCAATTGACTCCGTGCGCGTTAAAATGCCAACACCCTGCCTGATAAGTCTCTGTTATTTGTTACCTGAGCCTTTTGTGGCCCGTATTATCAGTGTGTTACATAAATGATGGATGACTCCGGGGCCTGGCGGCGCGTCCGTGGCGCAGCACCCCCGCATCTGTCCGGAAGATGGCGCTCTCTGCCCGCACGGCTCCTCGGCGCGCAGCGGGGAGGCACCATTGACTGGAGCCTAACGACCATTATTTCGTCATCATTTGTAACCATGGAGCATGAATTACCTCTTGAAGTCATCAGTGAGGATTTACGACTGGTCAACAAAGGCACGTGATTCCCGAACGCTCTCCCATATTTGGCCGCATACCTGGCAAAGTACAGTAGGGCTTCATTGCTTATAATTCATGATTGCATCCATAAATCGTGCAAGCACACAGGATTATAGCGACAAAGATCTACAAATCGAGGCTTTAAAAATCCAAGCAAATGAGCTCTTACTTTGTAAACTCGTTCTCAGGGCGCTATCCAAATGGCTCCGACTATCAGTTACTAAATTATGGGACTAACGGCGCTGTGAGCGGTTCCTTCAGAGACCCTGGCACCATGCACTCCGGGTCTTTCGGCTACAACTACAATGGCATGGACCTAACCGTGAACCGCACCAACACCGGTAGCCACTTCGGGGCCGTGAGGGAGGATGCCCGGGGATTCGCGCCGGACCCCCGGTACAGACAGACACCCAACTGCTCGCTCTCATCTCCAGATCCGGTGCCTCCGTCGTGCGCCACCGCCAGCCGGGAGGCGCTGGAACTAAAAAGCCCCTCTCCGCCGTCTGACCGGAGCACGACCTCGAGCGGCAACGGTCTCAACAAAAGCAACAACGCTCATTTTACGGAGATAGAGGACGCCACCGTCGCCTCCGAGACCGAGGAAGGCGCACACAGCAGCGGCGGCTCCAGCACGGTATCCCGGGCGCAGCAGCAGCAGCAGCAGCAGCAGCACCAGGAACCCAACGCCACCTCATCCACTCCCACATCAAATGATTGCCAAACGCCACAAATATTCCCCTGGATGCGGAAACTGCACATAAGCCATGGTATATTTACACGTCTAATAATGTCGAGTTTTGCAGGCTGTCACACTGACCGTGTGTCATAAATCTGTCAAGTGTTGCATGAGTGAGCAGGCTGGTGTGGATGACTGGAAAAAACCGTGTTTGTCTAAGTTTTTATGGGGTTGTCTGTGTCGCTGGGGGTCAGGTGAACTGCGGCTGGAGCCTGACAGAGAGCCGCTCGGTGAATGCGGATTTGGGCTTTTTAACGTGGGCAAATTATGTGCACACTGTCCGTCTGTCGGCGGAAGCTTTGGGGTGAGAAAGGCAGTGTTGTCATGTGTCGGCTGCATGTTTCACCCTTCTGCTCGTCAGCTCATTTCATGTTGTGACCTCTGTGTCCATTACGCACCCGCACCGGTGAAGCCAAAAAGCCTCGCAGATAACAACCCCCCCTGTGCTGTTGTTGTTCAGTGTTCGGTGCAGTTGCTAATGTTGTGGATTTTCTGTAAAATTGTAGATATGACTGGACCTGACGGGAAAAGGGCCAGAACTGCGTACACCCGCTACCAGACGCTAGAGCTGGAGAAAGAGTTTCACTTCAATAGGTACCTAACCAGACGGCGGAGGATAGAGATAGCCCACGCCCTGTGTCTTTCCGAAAGACAGATCAAAATCTGGTTTCAGAACCGCAGGATGAAGTGGAAGAAGGACAATAAACTGAAAAGCATGAGTCTCGTAACGGGAGGGAGCGCCTTTCACAACTGAACAACAGAATTTAAACGAAAAAGAAAAAGAAAGAAATCCATGAGTACTGTAAAGCTATTGAAAGCGCAGCACCTTCCAGCATGCTATTGTGATAGAAAAAGAAGTATTCTGTGGTCTTAAAATGCCATTTTTAGTTCCCTGTTGTTGTACTATGATAGCATAGATGTCCTATTTGGGAAAAATAAGATGTAAATATTACTGGGGGTATTAATTGTCCGATGCTCTTTGCTCTCTTTCTCTCTTGAAGGTGTTTTCAACTTGAGCTCTTTATTGTAACTTCTTGACGGTCTAACAGGAGTAAATTCATTGTACAGTAAAAACAAACAAAAAATGAAAAAAAAAGAAAAGAAAAAAGAAAGTTTCCAAACCATATGCTGCTCTTCATTGAATGTAATGTACTGCGGGGCCATTCAAAGCGCTTTAGTGTAACCTTTACTGCTATTTTTGATGGTAAACTTGTGGCCACATCCAGAAACTTTCATAAACAAGCCATTGTGTAGCTCTAGGACATTTTGTGCATCTATTATTATTATAATTATAATTATAATTATTATTGTTTAGAAGTAATTATGAGCAATGCAAATGTACCCAACCTGTCAATGTGATAAATTCTTAGTGCAAAGGGTTATTCTGTGGATAGGCAGTGATGTGAGCTTTTCTCTCTTTTTTTCGCCAATAAGCTTTTTGTATTTGTAAGTGAACTCATAGCGCTTGGAAATAAAGTTTTCTCTCAATTGCTTTGAACGTGTCTCGACTGTATCATCGTGGAAATACGCACAAGACCTCCGCTCATTGTTTTTGGAAGCAGCCAGAAGAAACTCTGGCATCTTTTCTGTTATATTTTAGAGCCGGGTTAATGATTAACGTGTGAAAACCAAACATGCACAACAAGGTTTTCGACGCGTTTCTCGTTCAGCAGAGACTCAGTGAAAGAGTAGAAGACTTTTTTAAAACTTACCTCCTCTGGCTTCTTCGCGGCGAGACGCGCGTTTGCCAAAATACACTCGTGATAAAATGCCCCCCACACCAAAAAAAGCAGCTTTGGCTGACAGGTAGCGATATAGTCAAGGCTGAAGTTGGTAAAAATCCCCCTTACCAAAGATTGTATAGACCTATACTACTTACAGACTGTGAAAAGTCACGTGAGGTCCATAAAGTTGGGTTTATGGTTTTGGGGAGTAGACAATGTACTATATAATTCACAACCTTGAATGAAAGTGACGGCTTAACTGCATGGATGGGACTGGAAAGGCTGGACTGGGGAAGATAGTGGTGTCCAGTTAGTTTATTTCAACTGCTGGAAAAACTTTGACATACAAATATAGTAGAAGCTAAAATGCTATTTTAATAAATGGAGACGTTTTTTTAAAACGTTGTTTCTGCAGGATGAGATGAAATTTCTTCCACATTTACCTGCAGAGAAACACGCGACTTATCTGCTAGTTTTCATAGTGAAAATATTAAAAGTGTAATCTTTATGAAATGGCTCCAGACGCCTCTAATTCTTGTTTCAGTTTTGTTAAATATACATTTGAGGTTTTTGTCTCTGGGACTAAATAAAAAAATCCTTTTTGTGAAGCTGCCATAAAACGAACTTGAGCGACGTCCCGCTGTGATTGATCCAGGTCTGTGAAGTCACCGAGCGGCCAAAGGTGAAGTCTCGGACAAACCCCGAGCTGGACACAGGCTTCAGTGCTTTTATAAAAAGACATCTCAGAGCACTAATACAACCTAATGCTGTTATCTTCAGCAAAGCAGCGGCTGCGCGATGAAACCTGTGCAACATTTTCAAACTCATTTCAGGTAAAAAAAAGTTAAAACCAGTGGTAGGCTATATGGGGCCCAGACATTATCCCCATATTCATAACTATTAAGTGGCAATTTAGCCAGCGTAATGAGTATTGCATATTGATAGGGGTAATCTGTACCCGGATCTCATGCATAATTCATAGCGGCGGGGATCATCGCTGGGTCAGGAGACGATAGACTGCAGGCGCAGATGCGTCAGGAGGAAGCGCGCTGCTGCCAGACTTTGCACTGTCACCATCGAGGCTGGAAAAAAAAAGAATCTGTGTTTTGCACATGAAAGAGTGGAGTGAAATGATTTTATTTCAAACTCCAGCTCCTCTGGTTTCGGTAGAAAATGCTGCAGACATGCTGCGTAAATGTTTTTACTCTTATCTCTTCTGCTTTGCAACACAACTGGTTTAATCGTGTGAACATTTGCAGGAATTTTACTAAATTATGAAGTGGGAAAAAAGTACAACAGTTTTTAACCGCACAGATTTAAAAAGAGATTTGAACTGATGCAGCTTCAGGTTCAACTGAGTTAATTCAAACAGCATCAGCTGTGAGTTCAATCTAAAGAACAGAAATTCTATGTCATGCACAGATAAATTAATAAAATGAGCCAATAAGCTTCTGAAACCCGCCACACCTCACATGGAGTTTAACTTTCATTTAGTCTAAATTAAAACTGCGTAAAAACAAATGTCACCTTTTTTTATTCAGCATGTGAACATCTGGCAGGCGGTGTGTGACTTCAGCTCTCTGCTGCTGTTTGCACGTGTAGTGCAGATGTTTTTCCAGCAGAGGACGCCTCAGACCGGCCCGGATCATGATGGATGATCTTTTTTTTTTCGCCCTCTCTTATCATCGGGGGTTTGTAGGTTACAGAGAAAAACACCGAGTCAGTACAGCACTGTTTATTATGTATCTCTCCCTGTGTGAGTGGCAGGAATAAACCTTTAATCCAAGACAGGCTGAGCTCAGAGCCATTTGGAAGTTGTAGCCACAAGTAGCCTCTTCGTTTAATTATGCCACACAACGCTGAAGCTTCACACTGAGTTACTGCTGGTCGGAACTAAACATGTGCTCCTCGCATAAAACATAAAAACACATTAAACCAGACTTTGATTTAAAACTCACATCGTTTAATTAGTTGGTGCTGATTTTAAAGTCCAGAAGGTAGAATTTCAATTTGTTGCCATTCAATTTCCCATGAGCCCATTCACCTGGAGCTCCTCTAAAAGGGGCCCATCCCTGGATTGACAACTACTTAACTATGTGACTGTATTTAGGCTCCTCGCCTGTTATTATCAGATTGAAAACCAGTCACAGCAGAAAAACTACTTTTACTTTTCATACTTTCAGTATATTCTGCTTTTAACACTTCATCTTAATGTTTCTTGCTGAGAATCTGAATCGAGGTGTGGCTCCGGCTAAATTAATAAAACCTGATCATTTGAGTATTTTCTGCGGATCTGTAGTTTTTCTGTAGTATTTGAGAGCGACAGTGCTCATAATGTGAATAGATAAAGAGTTCTAATTTACAGAACATAAACTCATAAATCAGCCACAATACGTTCAACAGTTTTAATAAATCATTACTTTTTTGGGCTGCAAATACATATCCACTTGTTAATATTTACAACCACAGAATTCATGCATTAAGCCACCTTATTAAAATTTAATAACTATGATCAATAAAGGAATGTAACAGCTGATTTTACTTTACTTGACTTTGCTTGGCAGACGTCTGGGTCAAGGATCTTTGTCCTTAATGACTTATTAACACCTATTAATCGCTTCTTAACTATTTATCACTAAGAATCATACCTGCAGATTCGGTGGATTATTACCTCTTTACAAGGCTCATTTATAACCTGTGAACATCTAGAACAGCATTTCATGACAAACATTAATAGGAACAGATACGGTTCAGTAAGGTTGTTATTAATGACACTTTAACATTTAAGCGATATTAACTACTTACTAACATAACAGAGTTCCTGTCTTCATTTAGAAATGTCCAAAGACATAAACCCGTCTATAGCTGGTGCCAAAACTCTGCATGTGGTAAATTGATTTCATAGTTCTAAATATTTCGGACACTTATTTTGAAGGAGGCTGTAGCTTGTGTGCAGGCACCTGCAGAATCTGATGACCTGTCATCTATATACACCCTGTAGATCCGAACTTGTGTAAACATAGCAGCAGCCACAATTTCGCATCTTGGGGAGTATGTAGGTGATGACACTTCACCGCATGGACAAAACGGCTTCCTGCACATTTTTTGATTTTGCATATTGATCTCCTAGATGATTTATGAAAAACTGTGATTAACCACATTTTTGGGAAAGTGTGTCTTCAATTTCACTTGTCACATCCAGGTTTGATTACTGCCAGACCTGCCAGGAGGTCATGAAAGAACCCAGAAGAATGTATAAAGTCCTGCGGCCCTCACAGCTTCAGTAGGGGTCAGTGTTCATGACTCAACCCTAAGAAAGAGACAAATGGAAAAAAATGCATCACAGCAGAGTTTCCTGGTGAAAACCACTGCTGAAATATAATCAAGGCTTCTCTCACATTTGCCAAATACCATCTTGTTTACCACCGTCACTTGCAGGGAAACATTCTGTGGACTGATGAAACAAAGGTTGCACTTTGTGGACAGTGTGTGTCTGTTACATCTGATAAAACCACCACAGTGATTCATAAAAGAACACAAACATGGTGGTGGCAGTGTGATGGTCTCGGGCTTCTTCGAAGCTTCAGGACCCAGACAACTTGTCATAACTAATGGAACATGTGAATTCTGTGCTCGTTACCAGAAAATGCTAAAGAAGAATGTCTGACCATCTGTTTGAGAGATTAAGCTCATGAACACTTGGGTTCTGCAGCAGGACAATGATCCAAAACACAATGGTCTCTCACACCAGAGAGAACAACAAAAAAGGTTTCTGGCGTGGCCTTGATGCTGTGGCCTGAGCTTTAACAGACTGCTAATGCCTGTAGCCTTGCAACTTGGCTGCTGCAAAGAAAACTGGAACAAAATTCCTCCACAGCGATGTCCAAGACTCTTTGTCAGTTAGCGCCTGATTAGAGTTGGTGCTGCAAATGGTGACACAACAGGTTATTAGGTTTAGGGGTCAATTACTTATTCACACAGGGCCTGACAGGTTTGGACAATTCTTTTTTATTTAATAAATTAAATCATCATTTAAAAACTGTATTTATTTAAATTATAAATAAGAAGTAAAAAGTGACATGAAGAAAAAAAATCTGGAAGATTTGGAGCCTGTTCTCAGATGAAAATTAAAGGTCTTTTTTTTGTGAATGGAGGTCTGTGTGGAAGAGCTGCAGGCCTTTAGTGGAGCTTTTCTTTTCTTTTTTCCTGACGTGTGAAAGTTGCAGGACTAGTCCTCAATGTGGGCTTTGTTCGGCTTATCATTTATCACGTCTTCTTTTCACTGCCGCTGTCTGTAGTCGAGGAGGAGGAGGTTCTGTAGTTTGAGAGGAGGACGTCCACAAACACAAACAGCTCCAAAAGGGACAGGACGGAGAAAAGTGAGGAGACGAGAAGATGAGACCGTGCAGACAAACGTAAGTTTGTTAAAGTTGTATTTGGTTTGCAGTTGTACAAGCTTGGGTTTGAAGTGTGAAGTATCTGTCTCCTATAAAGACACATTACAACAGTTTTATTATGTTTTTATGTGTAGAAGTACTGTGGTAATACCGCATTAGTGTGTAGTAATAACTAATAATACATTATCATTTCTTTTGTGATTATATAAAATAAGTAATTAAAAACTGCACATTTTTAGCTCCTCAAAATTGTATTAAAGTAGAATACCTAAGAAAGATTTTTATTGAGAACTGTGGGGAAAATATCTGTTTTACACATGTTTTAAATGTTAAGTTTAAAAGTTAGGTTAAAATGTCCTTTGATGATTTTGGTTAATTTAGCTCAATTAGCTCTTGTAGTGATACACACTACACATAATACACATACACTGATAAAACAAAGTGTTTTAAACACTACTGCACTGTATTCTGAAAGTAGTTCAGATTTTTGCCGCATGTGCCTCAGAAAAAAATAACATATTTTTGATGTTCAGGTCTTGTTAATTCATGAACAGATTCAAAGAGAGAACCACTTTAAAAATAAAGTATTTACTTACCACAGGTGACAGTATCTAAGTTCTATTACTCAACATATTTCCATGCACTACTCTACCTCAGTATACAAAGCAGCTCCATCTTTACCACCTGCTGTTTTTGTTTGTCAGTAAGTCTCAGTAACACAGAATGTTCCTTTAATTACTAGAACAACTCTGGACCAGACTCTGCGCAGTTTCCTTAGTGGAGTAATTGTACTTTAGAGCATGCAATCAGTACTCCAAGTTGTAAAGTGGAACTTCTACTTGTATTGAAGTCCTTGTGTAGTCGGTCTGGTAGCAGAGTGGTTAAGGCAGAGGGCTGGGAAGCAGGAGCCCCGGGTACGATTCCCAGTCACCCACGCCATCCCACATACCAGGTGTGTCCCTGAGCGAGACACCCAGCGCTAGCTCCCCGAGCGCCTCCTGTGGCTGCTCACTGCTCCCCCCAAGGGGGATGGGTCAAATGCAGAAAACAAATTTCGTTATAACATGTAAAAATGTATCAATGACAATAAATGGATTCTTCTTCTTCTTCTAGTCAACATCTTGCAGGTTTGCTTGATCTTTATTGTTGCTGCCCTTTTTTGGGGGAGACAAACTGTTATATATATAGATATAGAAACAACACAGATTGGAGAGACGAAGAAACACAGATTTATTAAATCCCCAATGACACATCAACATTTATTCACCTTTAAATGTTTCTACGTCTACAGTAACTAAAGCTCAAGTAGACATAGTGAAATGAAAAGTACTGTGTTTTTATTAAATATATATTTATATATACTGTATATTTTGCCAGTGTTTCCTGTCCACTGTGGACAGGACACTGTTTATCAGCAAGCCTGCACACTGAATGGAGCAGGGCTGAATGTCTGTGTGTATGTGGGGGGGGGTTAAACGTCCGTCACAGATCAGACGAGCAGCCTGAAGAGTGGGGAGCTCTTCGTGGTGACGTAGATGATGAAAGACCTGTGTTGTTTACTACATGCAGGAATCAAACACGTGCTCATATTTGTGCAGACCGTGTCAGTGCGCCTGTGGCCTCCTTTCCTTCATCTCTGGCGCGTTTATTACGGGGCACTGATGTGCCAGGTACGGTGGGGTGACACTTTCAGGGTGTTTTTCTATACAACCTGCAGAGTAACTGTAGTGTGAATGGAAGAGAGCACATGAGAGCGAGCACAGCACTGAGTTCTGTTCCTTTAAAAGCACTACTTATACGTGAAAAGACTCTGTCTGACACATAATCCAGACACAGATTTTACATGTTACACACAGTGTAATGTTTTATTATAGATTAAGATACGACTGTTGATACTGAAGTATAAGAAGTAACTGGAATTAGGCTCACGTTGCGGCATTAAAGTGATGCTTATATAAATAATATTGATCCACTCATATCGTTCTGAAATGGGCCATGAGTACTTTAACTCTTAAAGTATATGTTGATGTAATACTTGTAGTACCTACAACACCACTTCTTATCAAAGTATTTCTCCTCACTCACATGCAGACAAAGAACGTAGTACTTTCAGTATCAGTACCACCAATGGTTGCTGGGGATGTGTGACAAAATGGTTTCAGCTCAATAAGGTCACTGGAACATACCGGAGCTTTTGGGCACATCATGACCTTCCTCGGCTCAGTGTGGCGGCTCCTTCACAGTATGAAAGCACTCTGCTGAGGTTAGATTGATATGTAGAAAATCCAATTCAAGGCACTTTATGGTGTGAGGTTTAAGATCTTAGGTTATAAAGTAAAGTAAGAGTACTGTTACTCTGCTGTACAGTCCATCCCCTTTGCTGGTGTGGTTTTTAACTGGTTCACATTCTGGTGACTTCATCTGTAACAGTGGCTCAGATTTTCTGTGTAAATAAAACTCCGCACTGCTGGACATAGGTCAATCGACTTAGGTGTACTCTGTAGTACTGCAGGGCTGCACGGCTGCTGAGTCTGTGCACACCGGAAGCAAAAAGACATTTACTTACTAAGTTTCCCTATAAAATGAAGCAGCCATCTGCCTCCTCGTGAAGTTGCAGCTATGAAATCAGACACCTGAGTAGCATTTTTTTCTGTACACGTTGTCACCCAGGCCGACAGAGAACACAGACACACACGGGGCTTTTCTTTAGCAGCATGCATCAGAGATCAAAGATGCCCATTTGCATGAATTAACGCTGCTTAGTTAAATATTACCTATTAGGTCCAGTCAAAGCGATGGAGCACATGATGAAGACGAGAGATCAAAGGTCCGAGCATCGACCCGCTGCAGCAGCGCTCATGTAAACCAAACCCTGTCCAGACCTCATTACTGTAAACTTCTGCACGGACACTTTTAATGGATGCAGCCACTGTCTGGTTCCACTATAGTGCTTCACGGTGGCTCCATCTGATCACTCATTGAAATTAGAATAAAAAGAAATCTCATTACGTAAACAAGGCGTAATGCACTTGGTATTTGAGTGCGTGTAAAAACACAGACTAAATAGCTTTTCCCCCCTCTTTTGCCTGAGTAATTTATGACACCGGTCCTAAACTGGACGCATGAATTTATTAGAACAGCGTTGGACACGCTCCCGGGGTTAGACACATGCTTAGACACGGCAGAGATGCTCGTGTGTTCATACAAATGTGACACAAAATGCTGCCTGTGTGCAACAGAATGCAACAACTAGGGAGAATTTCCTCATGTAAAACGACTTCATCCTGCGTCCTCTGGACCCTCGTTGATGTTTGGGGGTTTTCGTTCTGTTCTAATCAGCTATTGTTGTGTGAAACTGAGCTTGCACCATCAGCACTGAGGGTTTCTTTTTTCCACACGCGTACACACACACACACACACACACACACACACACACACGCTTGCACTGTGTGCAGAGATGCAACGAAGGGCGGTCTGAGCTGCAGAAACACCGTCCAGTCCCGCTTCGACCCCCAAAAAAGCCACATCACCATCACCTCCTCTGGCGCGAGAGACGCGCGCGTTCTCTGCAGGGGATTATTCCAGTCAGGGACATTTTCCAAAAAGGTGAGGTGAGAGAAGCCGGTAAATGATTCGTTTTGTTTGTTTGTTTTCGTGAGGATGCTATCAGAGCGCAGTGAATGTGGGTTGTGAAGGTAAGGCAGCCGGGGTGTTGTGCAACGGACTGGGTTATGTGTCTTTATGATTTACGAGCCTGACTCCAGTCGCGGTTCAACCAGAGTTCATAAAGCTGCATGCCTCCAGACTTATTCTCTCCCTCTCTCTCCCTCTGCTTCTCTCTTCGTCCTTTAAACCGCTGCTTAATTATTCTGTGCTGTTTCATTTCGGATGAAGACCGAATTAAACATAATAAAGAATTTGGTTGAAAAGAAAGGAGGAGATTTTTTGGTTGGCGACATAAAAATAGCTGCAGGGCACAATAGACTTTTGTACCATTTTGTGTTTGATTGATGGGCTTCTCAGTAGAATGTGATATAACATTAAATTTAGTTAGAAACAGGAGAGAAAAACGCCTTTTTATTTATGAAACAGCCAAAGGCCTACTGTCACTGCAGGAAACACGCCACCCAATACCGAACAAAAGATTTACTTCTACATTCATGTTAAATGTACTTTCGTTTAATGGGCCTATTTATATTTAGGATGTATGTCCGCAGACTAATTAGTGTTATTATAAGACTAATTACAATTATTGTTGCCATTTGTTCTTGTTGCCATTATTGCTTCATTTGCATAAGACAACTCCTATGAAATAATCTCGTTTTATAGTTTTCACAGAAAAGGAAAACGAACCTATAGTGTTGAGGCAGTGACGTCTGCACCAACAATGAAAAATAAAACATTAGAAAATGATTTCGTTTCTGTCACATCTACAAAAGTCTCTTCATATTTGTGTTGTTTAAGGTTTTTTCGTTTTCCGTTGCCTCTGCGGCTCTGGCTCAGCGCTATTCATGTCAGGATACTATTGAGTTGATAAGATGGATCATTCAGTCTCCTCCCTGATTCTGTCTCCGTCTTTTTTCTGGACTCTCTCAGGCCAGAAGCGCAGGGCTCTCTGGAAACCTGCCATGTGACATTTGGCTGCCAGCGCTCCGTCAGAAGGTCAAAGTGGGGGGGCCCGGTGCACATTTAATGGAAATGCAGAATAGCAGCTCTGCACGCAGCATCCAGCACGATGGCAGCGGCTTTGGGTGCTCTCACCAGGCGCACGCACTCCAACAAATGGCGCAGGGAGACGCGGCTGAGTTTCCCCGCAGGTCGAAACAACTCAAGTTAAACACGAGCAAAAAAATGTTCCCTTGGATGAAAGAGTCCAGACACTCGAACCAGAAACACAGCAGGAGGCTCACAGGTCTGTATGACAAGAAGAGGAGGCAGCAACTATTTTTTGATGAGGCCTTTTCCTTTCTGCGCCACTTAACGAGCTCTCATATTGTTAATGGAGGAAATGATCTTATATTTCCCCCTTTCAGGTTCAAAAGGTCAAAGAAAATATTCATTAAGTTCAGTCAGGAATGTAGCAGACAGGAATAAACACAACTCAGCTCAGATTTTAGGCCCACGTCACGTACTGGTGAATAATAAACATCATTTATTTGAACAAAAAACAAAGTCCGTTACAGAAAAATAAACCATTAAATGTAATACAAGATAAGAGCAGTTTAAAGAGGCTAACACCAATGAATCCAGACAGCACTGAGCATCATCTGTGCACAACACAACACCAAAAAATGTAGGAAAAATATTCAGTTCTGGTAAAAAGTGTCATAAAAATTTTTAACAAATCAACTTAAAGCATTCAGACTTGGTCATCGCAGTTTAAATGCTTTTCCTCAACACACAGTTTGATGGCAGAGGAAACATTTACCTCCTCCAGCCACTGATCGCTGCGTGTTCATCCTTTCTTTTTCAGACTGCACCGTCACCGAGAGGTGTCCAAGCGCGAACCCGGCCTCCAAGAGGACGCGCACAGCGTACACGAGCGCGCAACTGGTGGAGCTGGAGAAGGAGTTCCACTTCAGCCGCTACCTGTGTAGGCCGCGGCGGGTGGAGATGGCTAGCCTGCTCAACCTCCACGAAAGGCAGATCAAGATTTGGTTTCAGAACCGGAGGATGAAGCAGAAGAAGGATGAGAGGCTGCAGGGCCTCGGCAGCACCGCCACGACGTCCCCCTCGTCACTCCCGTCCTCCAACTCCGCCCCGGGCAGCCCCACTCTGTCAAGCCTGGGTTATGTCCATCTAGGCGGGGACTACCAGGCGGCCTCGCCTCCGCTCATGTCCCAACAGCAGCAGCCTCAGCCGGCGTACCTGCAAGAGTTCTCCAAATACCCAGCTCCAGCATTCACGCACGGCCCGCAGTTTGAAGTCCAGTACGACCGGCAAAACACCGCGGAAAACCTCTCGTATTTCTCCCAGAACTGCACCGCTCAGGACAGAATCATGCAAGCTCCCAAGCTGACTCATCTGTAGAGACTCCTGGTGCACAGTAGTTTATTATTTATTTATTGAACTTCTATTTATTTGTATCAGTTGTGACGCATGGCCCTCTCCGGGAAAAGCTCCGGCCTGGTATGTCCAGTGCTGTTCACGGCCACGTGTACAAAAATTCATCGGTTGAGATTTCCAGAGTAAATATTTCCACAAAGAGCCAGAAAACAAAATAAGGAGCAGTAAAACAAATCTCACTTTTTCCTAAAGCTTAATTATCACTTGAGGTCTATAACATCACTTTAACTCTTCCTTAATTACAAGGCCCTTAACGGTGGAGTGTGGACGTGATAGGTTTTAGAAGACATTACATTACAGCCCGAGTGTCGCTAAGGCAAAAAGTAGCCAGAAAAAAAGGCCTATATGGTCCTTAAATGTGTCTTTGTTATCTTATGGGCAATAAGGGCCACACAAGCTGTCTGTGTTTAAAGAGAGCGCATGATGGATCACTGGATTCACTGCGCCGCCTTTTGATTTTCCTCCAGCAGTGTGTGATTCAGAGGGGATGGCTGCAGGACGCGTGTTGTCTTAAGGCCGGAAAAATATTTAGCTCATGAGTCAATTCGCATTTTGACGAAATCTCTCTTCAGATACTGGATTCACGCTCAAAATAAAGCGAATTACTGCTCAACGAATCGCAGCTAAAGCAGCACGTGAGCGAGAAAATTAACCCTTATATTAAAATGAATCCTTTAGTATTTTGAGTGAGAAAACAACGTTTTAGAGAGTAAAGCATCATCTGCGTCCAGTAATTCTAACATCTACAACACGAAATAATGACTGTTTGGAGCTCCTCTGACGCTGCAGCCTGACGTTTGTGTTCTTATCAGATGGATGAGAGAGTTTGATTGAAGCGTTTGTCATGTAAATGCATCCCGTTTGATCGACGAGCCTGCAGACTTGACAGAGGGCTCCGGGTCCTTTGCCATTGGCGTTTAGCGGGTCACGTGGTGTGTCAGGAAGGTGATATGAGAGTGGAAGGCAGTTTTACAGCTTTGACATACTACCTAGAAGGGCAAAGGGAGTACCGATTAATGACTGCTTAGTCTTGATCAGTTCTGAACAAACAAAAGGCCCTGGTCCAGGATGAACTCCTACTTAGACTATCCTGTTTGCAACCGGGGTGCAAATCTTTTCAGTGCCAAGGCCGGATACCATAATTTAAACCATGGATACATGTCGTCAAACTCATGTGCAACAAGTGATAGTTACGCACCGGACGGGCGTTTAGTGGCTCCCACCTCTGCTCCACACCAGACTCCGAGCCTCCCTCTGCACCACCAGACACACGTCAACTTAGATCTGCAGTTTGCGTCCCCGGGGAGCTCCATGTATGGCTCACCTCTGGAGTACGGACATCACCAGCACCAGTACGGCCTTGCGCCCGAACAGGACCGGAGCTTTATTCACGCGCAGGTTTCGCCCCTCGGGACGAACATGACCCCCTACACCGGGGAGAGTTGTGGGCCCAGAGTTGCAACAGGCAGCCAGTATCTGCATTTTGGCAGTGGAGACCAGAGGCAGCAGGAATATTCAGAGAGTGTATACACAAGGTTACCGCCCCACAGTAAGGAGAAAGATTCAGAGCATGTGGAGGAGGCTTCAAAAACATTCGACTGGATGAAAGTGAAGAGGAATCCTCCCAAAACAGGTTTGTTCATCCTCAGACTCATTTGAGACTTAGTAGCATGGAGTGCTCCCGCGAGACCTGTGAAGGTGGCGTTAGGTGATGTGGGCTTACCGTGCGTAAAAACGCAATTCACTTATTATTAAGAAGCCTAATTGTTTTAAATGGGCCTGAGAAATGACTGGTGACTAATGTTCTGTACACGTTTTCACATTTTCATTCACATCTAAACCTCAACGCAGCAGCTCCGTTGATTCCCATCAGCCATTCACTCATTTCTCTTCCCAGCTGTCCTTTCGGAGTTCGGCGTTCCCGGTCAGCACAACGTGATCCGCACCAACTTCACTACCAAGCAGCTGACGGAGCTGGAGAAGGAGTTCCACTTCAACAAATACCTGACGCGGGCACGGCGGGTGGAGGTCGCCGCGAGTCTGGAGCTCAACGAGACGCAGGTTAAAATCTGGTTTCAGAATCGCAGGATGAAGCAGAAGAAACGTGAGAAACTTAGCTGCGGTCTAATCAACGCGGTGGCACCGGCGGAGAAACTGTGCGGCCCTGACACTTCCCCAGAAGCGAAGGGAAAAGACTGTGAGCCATAAAGTGACTTAAATTTACGACTGGAGGCCCGAACCGTTCCAGAAAAAAACTGTGAAAATGCTTGTGGGTTTGTGAAATATACAGGGTATGTGTGCTTCCCAAGATGATCAATAAAGTATTCATTATTATTATTATTATTAATATTATGCGCTAATAGTTGATTTCTTTTTTTACACAAAGATTGTCTGTGCTTGCCTTTTGAAATCTTCTTGTGCCAATTGCGTGTTTTGTGTTTGTACCACTGAAAACCTCCGTGTCATTATTTGCACTATTTATTTACAGGGTATTTTCTGAAAAATGATAATGAGATGATTTAGTTTAATAAAGTTTATTAAATGAGAAATACATGCATTTGCTTTGTTATGTAAAATAAAAAAGAACTCCTATTTAATAATCACTATTTAGTCCAAAGCCACCTTACATTTGATCCACTTTTCCCTTAGTCTTAGCAATTAATTCTTACATCATATGTCTAAAATAAATCTGAATCACAATAGAAACTTCTTTTTTCTTTATTTATCTCCATACTCTCACCAAAGTTTCCTTGCATAATGTGACAAGAGGAATGTCTCACAACACATGGGGTGGTTCCCAGTGACCTTTTCACCTCAAAATACCTCCAGGGGCTCTAAACATGACAACAAACCCCAGCTAGTCCACAGGCTGCCACAGAATTCCATTTGTATTTTGCATGATTTAAGTTGAATACAGTCTAAACAGACATTTTCCCCTCAGAAAACAACGGAGTTTTTGCTGACACTTTAACACCCCAGCGCTCACTTTGGCTTTGCGTCTATCCAAACATTTGTTGGGTACCGACTGCCTCATTTCTCCGTGTGGTAAAGTGGCAGCAGTTTCAATATTTGCATTGGGTGTTAGGTTTGCACACACAGTCTCTGCTCCAGCAGCACCGGTCTGTTTGGTGCCCTTCTTCCTAAAGCTGAGGTTCACACAGAGTTCAGGCACAAATGAATGCAGAGTCCATCCGTCACTGCACAAGAGTAGCTCGCAGAAGTCGACTCAAGGCCTCTCTGTAGAGTCTTACAGGTATTGCTGTAATATTTAGACTAATAAGGTTGCAGGTCATTTAGCCAATGCACTACTTTGTATGAACTTTAAACTGTTCAATGCCTCTGAAAATCATGTCTCTAGGAAATGGAAATCAGCAGTCATTTGAAATATGTCTGTATGAGTATGCAGTTCTCTCACAACTATATTAAAAATTAATACAGTTCCACGAATAGAAGTTACAGTTGAAATACCATACGGCCCATTACTGTAAATTAGAAAAGGGCTAAGAGGTTTGTTGTCATGCATTTCTTTACAAGCCAAACGCTTCCTCCTCAGATGAGTCACAAGGCCAAGGACTGTGGACACGACAATCGATATGGTGAAATGTGACAGATCCAACAACAAAAAAGGGGACGGTGCAGAAAACAAGTGTGGGACTTCATTCCAGAGGTGTGATCTCTGCCATCTCTGTAGGTAATACCTCAGCGCTCCCAGTGGGCTCTCCATCTGGAGGTGTCACAGTCGCTGCTGCAGCCAAGATCACGGAGACAGATGTTCAAGCTGGGGGGGAGAGGAGGAGGGTGTTTTTCACCTTTGGATCAGCGAAGCCTTGCTTTTCCTCTCGCTGCAGAATATAGGCCAAGGAGAGGAGAGGAGAAGAAAATGGTTAATGAACACAAAGAGACAAGATGGAAGATCCCACGTGGACACAAAATAATAAAAAGCCCTGCAGCGTGAGCACTGCACAAACACGAGGCCTAATAACAGATTCAGCAGCCAAGCTCTTTCTCCTCAGAAATACTGCACATCTTTAGCCGGCCCGCCCCCCCTCTGCACTTTGTTTGAGGTCAACCCAGTGCTGTTTGTACCCCATGCTGCTTGCAGTTGTTGCAGGCTCTTTTACAAGTCTATTGCCAGGCTCACTTCCTTGTTTTCTACCAGTTCCTCTGTCGCATGTCACTCTGCAGGGTCCCTGGGCTTCAAAGGAAAACCAGATACAGTATTCATGGGATAACGGGGGTCGGTCATCTAAGAGATACCACAAGAGAGTCATTTTTATTGGCAGATATCAAAGCCAGCTATTTAGGTTAACAGCATTTATCGATCATGTTCACTGTACTGTTGCCTCCACAGTGTGTCTGTGACGCACACACGCATGAAGCATTAAAGGAGCATCTGCTCAAGTGCGAAAGAGGCATTTCCATCAAGCCGAGCAACACTGACAATATGTTAAAGTATTTACTAACATACAACATATCAGGGGTATAACAATAAAACTGTTTTTCCATCGTCGTCACAGGTGTTTTTATAAAGACGACAAATGCATTTCATAGCTTCGAGCTAAAAACTCAATCAAAAAAATCTGTTAGAGATCAGATGATGGATTGATTCACTGTTTGACAGAAAATGTACCGGCAGCGGTTTTGATAATGACGAATAATCAATTTAGTCCCTTCTTAAGGAAAAACTTGTCACACGTGAACATTAAATGCTTTTCTTTTTCTACGTGTTTGTGAGGGAATTAAATATCTACAATTTGTTCACAAAACAACAAAACAAGACGTGGCATTCCTTTATCTGGGAATGTGGGAAACTAAAATGGTTGTTATCTTTGGAAGGGGAGGAGGTTTTTCTTTCCCAATATTTCTCCTCATTAAAATATTTTTGGGGCAACAGAGGAGGCTGTTGTAAACAAATTGTATAGACAATTTGTTATAGACAAAAATAAATTGCAACTGCACTCGTGCAATGTACAAAGCACAGAACTGAAGCTATCCTACATTATTAAATGGTATAATTCAAGGTGCAAACTTCAGCGGAGTGATGTGTAATACATACATTCTGTATTGCTAACAACCTTTGGGTTGCAAATAAAGTCAAAGAAGTCATATTAGTATTAATAACATTTCCACACAGTTACTGTTAATCTAACCGTGTGGAGAAATGCCGCCTAGTTATGAATGGCTCACTCTCTTCTTTGTTATGAGGCTCTTTTTAGCCCAGCCTGGGAGGTTCTTGACAACCATCCCCCAATCTGAGTCAGGCTCTATTGGATCTGGAAGCGCCAGCCGACCTGAAGCCCCTCTCTCCTGGGTCCCCCTGTGACTGCATCCTTTCCCTACTCCATCAGCATAGTAACAGAGAGAGACAAGTGACTTGGCCAGGGTTAACATCTTAATGCTCCCTGGGATTGGCTCCAGGATCCAAATGGCTACCCCCTAATAGTTTTCCTCCTCCGTGTGCCTGTCAGACCGCCATGACTATATGCCGTAAGAAAAACAAGACTAGCTGAGAGGCAGAGTAACGAAGCAGCACACTGAAATAATGAGGGGTGGTGAGGAAGAGTGGAGCACACAAACACAAGCTTTGGTGTTGAGACACAGGTCTGAGGCGACGCTCGCTGCCTGGACGCACTGGATACTTTGCATGGAGAGCCTCTACACTTGAAATTATACCAGCTCCTTAGTTTAGAGCCCAAGGGTGGAGGGGTGGAGAGGAGGGGGGTTAATACCAGAACTCAATCAGTGTCACGTCACATGGTTCAAAGCGGCCAATTCGATGCTGCCAGGAGGTTGAGAAATGCAAGGTGACAGTTCATTTTACCAGTGACAGTGTGTCGGTCTCGCTTGCTGGTTCCACAGTCAATTCCCAGCGAGCAGTGAAGGTTGCTCGAGACAGACAGCAGCTACCCCCCTACCTCCTCCACCACCACCACCACCGCTCTCTCATCGACCCCACTCTGCTTTGTATTCCAATTAACTGGACAGAGGGAGAGGCGGCAGTGTGCAGGATCACAAGCACAGGCAGACACATTCTTCTGGCGTCCTTCCAGTCTCTCAATCCCCGTACTATCAATAGTGCTGTGCTTCCCTTTTCCCTTTCTTTTCCTCTCTTCTCAGCTCGAGACAAGGGCCAGTTGTTCCAGGAGGATAATTCATAGATTCGTCTTTAACAACTGCCTCTAGGGACGTTGTCTTGGTAATGAAAAATAGCTCCTTCTCATACATTCATATTTCACATGTAATAGAGGTGTGTAATCACTCAGCCGAGTCAATGCGCCGCTATCTGTAACTGCTATCCTTAACAGACACCTCAAATAATGCTGAATTAATATTTTGAAATGGCTCATATATCCTACCATAATACTATTTGAATGATTTTCTATTCAGTGCTCTCAGGGCTAACATTGATTTGAGCACGAGCTCAGGTAAACGCCCGACTTAGTCAATGTGAGGCTGAGCGAAGGTTGTAGATTCAGAGCAACACATTTGCTCTGCTGTCTTTTGTGTCCTCGATCTATCAGCGCTTTTTTACCTCATTGCCACCAGAGCCCCCACATACACCCACCTACTCTGACATACAGTATGTTTGAGCAATGGGTGGGTCGGGAATACAATGATTCTGAGGAAATCCTAAAAGCAAACTACCTCTTTTTATCTCCCTGAGCAGCACAAACAGTTAGCACAGACTTAAGTATGAGGCCAAATATTGTGCCGTTACACGACCAAATCAGGAGCTCATTTAAAACCTGTTTTCTATTGGAACATGTGACATCTACAGAGAGAAAAATTCTAGTCTGTTTATTTGTTCTGTCTGTTTACTGAGAATTTATTTTACAGAATGTTAGACATGAATGACTAATGTCACCGTTGAATTCTTCAAAACTATAATTCGCTTTTTGGACAATTTTTCAAATTTCTCATTTATAACACGTTTCTAAAAAGGCCTTGTTCCCAATCTGAACTGTCAGTTTATCAAAAAATATTACACTGACAGTGTCACGATCCAGAGGAGCAGCAAGCTGGAACTGCAGAGTTAGAAGGTGTCCTTCTTTCCAGTAGACATCTACTAACTATGGCAACAATTGACCAGTAGATTTAAAAAAACAAATAAAACAAAAACTTAAAGAACTATCACTGTGTCCAGCTTTGACTTTATGCTTTAAAGTAGTCCCTGCCTTTGGTGAGAATGTTATGTGCTGTGTGTGTTCGCAGGACAGGATACACACACACACACACACACACACACACACACACACACACACACACACACACACACACACACACACACACATCATGCCCTGAGGATCCCTCTGACTCTCTCTCCTGGCTCTATCAGATCAGAGAGACTTGCTGTCCCTCCCCACACCGCAATGCAAATGAAAAGGAATGCGCTGATAAAAGGCCAGATCCTAGAGATGAGAGGGCAGAAGGAGGACAGAGGCAGCGAATGCTAAAGGGGGAAGAGCCTCTTGGGGAGATGAGAGGTGGCGGAGGAGTCAGTGTTGGTAGTAGTGGGAGATCATAGCCTTGCTCCCCCTCAGCGGCGTTTGATACAGGGCTTTTGTCGCTCTTTGAGCAGTGCATTGTTGGGTGGTGTAATCCCCATCGGATTACAAAGGGCTTCCCTTTTCATATGGGACCGACCCAGCAGGCAGGTGGCTGGAGCTCTGTGGAGCTGTCAAGGGGAGGGAACCTCTTTTCCAGGGGAGGGGACCCCAGTTCCTCTTACCTTCACAGGGGCTTTTTGCTTGGAGGCCAGTCAGGCGCAGGTCAACGTGGGGACAATTCTGACATGGGATTCAACTTGTCCTGACCCCGTGGCTTCCTGTAGAGAGGTGACAGGGAAGAAGACCCTCATAAGATAGCATTCCACGTGAAATATTGGAAAATAATGACTGAAATCCAATTACATACTGAAATGAAACTGCAGCTCCTCTATTGTTGGCAAATCAAGTTTTATTTCATAGTAAAATGCAGCATGGCATAAAATTGGTTGATAAATTAATTAGTTAACTGTTTTGACCTCCAATTAAGCTTTCAGAGTCATTTTCTAAAACAATTGATGGTTCTACCTGATGAAATGTGAGACGTTTTAGGGTGCTGGTCATCTGGGTTTTTATACAAAATCACTAGTTAAGAAAAGAAATTTGAAAATGACTTGATAATAAAAATAGTTCTAGCACCAAAAGGCAAAACGTTATATATTTTACTTCAAGGGAAGGATCTCAGAACAGTGTATTTCAATATGAGGTGAAATGTATTTAATTAAATCCAACCTGCAAAACATTTTATTTCATTGCAGTTTAGATATGATTCAGAATGTTGAACCCCCTTACTGTTAAAATATTCACGCCTGTTAGCATGTGAAATAGGAATTAATGTCCCATGCCTGTATGTGAGAAAGTGCCTGGGAAATAGAAAAATTCATCTTGACAGCTTGAACACACGTTGCATATTTTAAAAGGCAAGACAAATAATAGTCCAACATAGCGTTGATTTATATTCAGTGTATTCTGTCAATATGAGCAGTTTCTGATTGAGCTTTGCTTACTTGATTGCTTTCCTTGTAGTGTTTCAGTAATACGAGATCAATAATGCGATAGAGAGGCCACCACTATTTCTGTTAGTATTACCTCTACCACTGATCCTTCTACACGTCAGTTGTGTGAGTCCGTCCATTGCTGTTTGCTAATAAAAAACATTAAAAACCACTCATCCGTGATCTGTCAGTGATGAAGGACGGTTGGTTTAGTGCGTTCATATCTACTGTTTCAGAAATATCACTAGTAATTTTCAACATCAACATTTCAGATTCTGATTTTGACAAGATGTGCTATTCAGGCTGAATAAATGTTTATTGATCAGAAAAAATCTCATTTAGTAATTGAGTCTAAAACATCGATTGCATCTCTACCAATGTTTATTTTCTTATCTTTACAAAGCAAGGTAGCTTTCAACCACTGGATTTGAGAATTACATTTCTCCATTATGTTCTTAGGTTTAGAAAAAAAATCCCTTGAATTAATTACAATTTTGACTGACAAAAAAAAAATAACTGCACCATAATGTCAAATAGAATCTACACAAATATCAATGGAAATATAACCACTGTTCAATAAAAAAACGTTAAAATGAATCTCTCTTTTTGAAAAAACAATGCGATCCCATAAATGCACCACTATTGTAATTTACAATTTAACATCTTCATTAAGAAGGAGGGGGGTTGTGAGCTTTGAAGGCAGCGTCTGCACAGGATGTAGACGTAAACGCTATCGAGACACAACTATATTATACTATGCAATAAAGTTATAGTAAAATCATCACTTGATTGTGTCGCATATTTGATTTACGGATGGCAGGAGTTGAGTCCTTGAATGCAGCATCCGCCACGCAGTAGTGTATTAATGCATCTAGGTTAGTATAAACCTCAATAAAACCACTGTCTATTGCTAATTCACACGTTTATTGTAGCGCTGGGTGGTATAAGATTAGGGAAATATTGCTAGAAGATGAAATGAGGTCTGTTAGCTAACAGTCACGCTAGATAGCCTAATGCTAATTTAGCTACAATATTGTAGCCACCTGTTTAATATCATTGTTGCTAAAGGCAACAACCTTTGTGTGATTACTGTTCAGCTAGCAGTTAGCTTACCTTCTAAGTCGGTTAGCAGCTCATAATGTTAAATAGGTGAGTCGTGTGATCTGTGACGGGAATAAAAAAATCGACAGGGTAGATAAAGTACCAGACAGACAAACAAAACCTACATTTAATAAACGCACACGTGTTTAGCTGCATTTAGCGAACATTTTAGGTATTTGGCTCTAACCATGTGCTATTTAGTAAAGTAACCGAGATATATTGAGACTATTAAAAATTACGAAATGCTTGAAATAAGTGATCCAAAATATTAATTGCCTGTTATATATGATTGTACAAAACTAGGACAGTACTGCATAAACCAGCAGTCCCCAGTGTTTCAGTCTCCAAAACCGTCTTCATTGGCACACATTGAAATATGTATGTGACAGATTTTAAGCCTGAAAAACAAGCCCCAAGGAGCACCTGGCTAAACACACTACTTTACTACTACTACTAGGAGGGGTATGAAAATGAATTAAAATGAAACTGTCAAGATGAAGAAGCAATTTCTTTTGCACCTGACGTTGGCTCTTGTAGGTTCTCCTGGTAATCCTGGCGAGATTGTTGGATTTTAGACAGCTTGAATTTCATAGGTCCCAGTTTGTGCTTCACATAACCCAACATCTTTGAACTTAGTTTTTGAAAAGCATATTTACAGTTGAAGAAACTGCTAAGGGAAATCCCATTGTGCTGACTAGTATTTTTTTTCTAATAATATGATGCTTTATTGATCCCCATGGGGAAATTGTCTCTTTGCTCTTTCCACTTTGCAGGAGGGTCATGCTGCTTAAGATCTGGGTCAGAGAAGAAAATTTGAAGAGCTACATTTACTGTGTTGCTGGTGACACTTCGACACAGCGAAAGTTGTTTAAGTTGCCAATGAGCATGAGTGCGATCCCCACTCAGGCTTGCCTTGCAGCAGTGTTGCAAGTCTGATCTATCATGGTTTTTCTCAGTATCAGTCATACCTTTTATCAGCCTCATCTGAGAAACCAGAGTGCAGAGGAAATTGTCATCTGTACACCTGCTCCGCCCTGTTTTGTGCAAATCTGGATGCATGCACAGGAAGTTACATTGCAGAGCACTAAGACACAGGTGTCTGTGTGCTACGCTATTGGTCCTGTGAGCATGTGAGTTTGTGTGTGCACGATTCAGGCTCTCGCTGTCATGGCTCTGTAACAGCATGACAGAAGCTGGATAATTATAAGCTTGTGGAGTGAAAATCAAAGTGTGAAGGGGCTGATAAAGTCTTAGAAGAGAGTAAGCTCAGGTGTCTTAAGTTGGACGGGTTAAACTCAGACATGGACAATATTCTGCCCGACTTCAAGAGGCTTTTGTATGGTAATGGCTTTATTTTTTACATGTAGCACTAGCTTCAAATAGATAAATTATGTCATTTAAAAAGAGCGAAGCGTTTTAAAATTTCAAATGTACATCTGATCATTTATTATTCTGTTGGGTGTGAGCACAGAGGCAACAAACTCACTGTTGCTTTGAGTTGAACAAACAAATGGAAACAGTGGAACAAGCGTTGGATATCAAAACCCTGCAATGTATTGCTAACTGTTTTCAACATGTTGTACATTTGCATGTTCTGCCCGTCCAGAAGACAAGGCATTTGGAAGAACATTTGCATATGTCTGTACACTGGTGTGATAGGGAGGGAGGATGTAAAGAAACTGAATCAGATAAGTAATGTGGACCAACTTGTTTTTGGCTACAGTATCACAAAGATGAGCCTTACATTACTTAAAATAGTTACTATGATCTAAGAAATTGGGTTTACACTTCACATGCGTAGCATAATAAAAGTAAATGTTCCTTATATCTTACTATTCTTCTACACAGATTGTTAAACAGTAGTATATGGTGATTGGCTTGCTCAACTGTCGTCCACCTTGCATATTATAAGCAGGATGGAATATTTGTAAGGCAGTATATTCTTTTTTGTGTGTTCTTTTTTATTATTTATTTTGTGCTACTCTTTGTAAAACTGAAGCATTGAGTAGCCAGGATCAAATCCAAACTATAATTTTATATTTCCAAATAATGCCATCTGTGTACATAGAAACAAAAAGTTGTAAGGAAAACTGCAAGACTGTTGTGTTGGAGTTTGTTAGACTGTGCACTACAGGTGTTTACGCTGTTACATCACACTCAGCCAGGAGAGCAACCTGAACGTAAATAACCTTCCATCTTCCACAGTCAAATTTATTTTGTCACCGCAACTGTATTTATTAGTTCAGTTTGTCCTGTGCTCTTTGTGCACCAGAGAAGACTTTGTGAAAAACATGGCGCTAAAAGCTGAGTGTTTTCTGTTCTTCTCAGACTGTGAGCTGTTCGTAGCAGATCTCCTCGAAGATGAGAACCTCAGCCAAAATACCCAAGACTCCCGGAGCGTCTTACTGTCTAACTTCAGGGTAATCCACACAAGGTAAGAGTTAAAGCCGCTCATAGCCACAGAATGATACAGAATCACTTGTGTGAGTTGCAGTAGTTGACTCCGGAAGCAACTCCACAGGTGATGCCTGCACTGCATGATAACAGAAACCTTCTCTGCTACAGAAAACATTTGTGGTTTCGTGGTTCTCTGCGTCTGAGCTCAATTACATGAAACTGTGACATACCCAGCTTTATATATGAGTGCAACAGATTTTGATTTATGCTTATTTTGACTCTGCAGATACTTTGAGGAGTTTCCCTTCCCATGTAAGTGAATTACTCTCAACACTCCCAGTTAAAGATCTGTATCTACACAAATGTGTCCGCTGTGTGTGGGGACTACAAATACAAATTTAAAAGATAAACGGGTCTTTTTCTCTATTTCACAGATTCAGCAACCTTGAGGGAAGAAGATAGTTCTGATGACAACCGCAGCTCCATTCTGGGTCGTCATTCAGACGATGCCTCAATTGCCTCGGACTATCAGGATGAAGGAGCCTCCGAGTGTGAGTTAACAGTAGATTGTGATTCTGACTCACTGTGCCTCTTTGTGCCTCATTATGAATGTGGGAGTCTCAAAAAGCTTCTTGAACATGAGAAGCAGACACAAGCTTTTAGTATATGTATATTTTAGCTCGTACCATCTAGATTAATTAAGGTCTGTGGGGTGAAGCTTGAACCTCAATAATGACAAGTAAAAGTCTATATTATCCTGTTAATAGACATGTTTCTGCTGAAGGGGACAGTGTACCCTACAGTGACTCCTGCATACACAAAGGGAAAGGATAAAAGGAGAAGTCAGTGTCACAGGAGACAACACAGTATTGCCCTGAGAAAACTAAACGGGAGTAGTTTTAACACACCATCATTAAGATCCTCAGTTGCACACCTACACCTCTCCATAGGAGGTGTTGCTGTATATTGTTGCTCTTCCTCTTCATCTGAAAAACCTAGACCACATCTTTAGAACTTCCTTGTCTCCCCCACTCTGGCCTCCTACTTCTCTACCCGTCTCCGGTGACATCAGTGACTCCTCCTCTCTGTGTGCCAGTGTGCAGATGGGCCGTCCTGACACTGGCAATAGGGGGCTGGTGGTTCACAAAGGCCTGAATGGTGACCTAGAGCTCCCTCCAGTGGCCGATGTTTGCCTGTTATCTGTTCCGTGGAGCTGGATGTGTGCGGTGTGGTAGGCATGAAGGTGGCCCACACAGAGAGGAGGCTTTGTAGCTGTAGGCTAATGCAGTGATTGATTGTCTTTGAGTCCCTCTATTCTTTCACAACCGGGTTTGAAATACAACACTGTACCTGAGGGGCCATGTGTGTTCTGTCCTTCTCTCCCTGTATCAGTCTTTCTCTTCTCTCTCCTTGCCTTCCCTCCTGCTTGGACTTTTTGTATCTCTGACTCTGCGCGCCAGCTAATAGCCCTTGACGTGACATGCCGCAGGTGGGCATTATTGACCTGGTTGCCTCAGGTACTAATCTCTACCCTGCACCTTTTCAGCTCCTTTCCTGAGGTAAAGTGTGGAATTTCCCAGTAAGATAAAAGAAGATTCATTCTCTGATACTGGTATTTAATGCCAGCTGGATGTAGTCAAAAACAACCACCACATTTGGAACTTACTTAATGATCTATTCTGCCCACAGAACAACAACTGTCGCCTTTTTTCTGCAACTTTCGAAAAACAGTGTAAATAAATCGCAACAGATGGTGGAAACATAGACAATTCATTTTTTGAAATTGTTCATTTCAGAATAAACAAGGAGAGATTTCCTTGGGGAAACAAACACAATCAAACTATAAAATGCTTAAAAGATTCCCCTTAAGGCTATAATGTTCACACGCCTGACTATAAACTATGCCGTCTGTTAGCGTGGAACATCATCCCTGCTAAAGCTTGAACATAGTGTTACATTACTGTCCAATGTCAGCCAATTACACAGCACCACCAGCATCTTTTATCTTTCACTCATTATTTCTTTTTATATATATGCTCCTATCAACAATTGATGCCATTGATAATAAATAACTACACTTGAGAAAACACACATTTTGCGACTGGATCAATAATCATAACATTTGATTTTGTAAGAAAAATGGACACCTCACAGCACTGTGTCTTTTTATTGCTGTGGGACTGTGACCATGTTAGCGTAGTGAATGGCCTGTGTCCTCACTTAAAGGGCATGTGGAGTTCATAGTTCATTCTCTGTTCACCGCCAGTTGAAAGGAATGGCTCACACTTCTCTGCTGGGAGGTCTGTTTCAACAGAAGAGGAGTGTTTGTGGGAAATAACACCTAATGAAATCAGTGACATTTTAGGAGGAGAACAGTCGTCCACGGTGATGATTAAAATTCTCTTTCATTCAATTTAATGCCAAAGTTTGCGGGTTAACATTATTGTGAAAATAAATGATAACTTTGTGATTTAGAAAACCACTTTTGAAAAGTATATTTGAATTGAATTGTCTCTCTCCGAGTTTAATTGTGTCATTTTATTTGCACCTACTGTACACAATAAAGACTTTGTGACTCGGAGGATGTATTATCCGTGGTAATCGACTGCCTGCCTTTGCCGCTCTCAGTTCCCTAACCAGAGAGTGAGTGAGTGTGAAGTCAATGGCTGTTTTTACACACAGGAGGAGCCTGTGCCATTTGATTAGATGCGGTGGTCTGCTGTCTTCAACGCACTAGGTGACACCAGATTTGTAATGGCTGACAGGAACAGATGGAACCTCCATTGTTAGCCTGGTCTGCATGGTAATGTGAACTGAGATTCACCCTCCGACCGCACCAGTGACCTGACCGCGCCTGCAGCCTCACCCCAGCCTCGTCTGCCCCCTCTAGTAACCTCCACCTCTCTCAGCGCTATTTGAGGCTCACACACGTTTTGACAAACCTTTTTTTCACTGTGTCCGTCACACTCTCGTTGCCATTCCAGTACATTTTGCATACATAAACAAATATATGCATAAAACTGTTTCCCCCTCTGGCGTATAAAATGTCTTTTACACACATAAATACCCCCCCACCCCCACACACACTCAAATAGACCCCAGGAGACAGCTGGAAATGTGGGGCTTTTAGCCCTGTCATGCTGTTTGCAGGTCAAGTTTACGGAGTTGAAATGGCCTGTTTGTTTTTCTTTGATTGGGGAGCACTGCTGGCTGTGCTGCAGTGCAGTGATGACAGAGTGCTGCGGGAAGAGCTTTGTTTCAGGAGGCGTGCAGAAATTATACGTTTGATACGTCTCCCTCGTCTTCTGTTGGACGGCAATCACTCTGTTATAATGTACCGTGTGGTTGTGAGACTAATTTCCTTGTGCGTGTTATTTTGTGCCATATTCGTTTGATATTATAAATTATTATCGTAATATATGTTACTTTATCAGGGAATGTTCACCGTAGCTTGTCAGTATGGTCTGACATACATTGTCATTATTTACGTTCTTTTATTTTCAAAAGTGTCTTTTTTTAAAATGGACACAAATAATGAAGAATACAACAATTTCCTAAAATTTAAATTAGTGGCTTCAAATTTTCCATCCAAAGATCTTCAGTTCAGACTAAGAAAGGTTGGATGTTTTTAAAAGTGAGAGTCTGGACTATGTTTTGACTTTTTGTGTGAAAAATGAATCTTGTGATTGATAGTAATACTTTAACTGAATAAACACGAATGCTTATTTAAAAATGCAGGAATGTGACTCCTGTCAATGATTACTGCACTGACCCAATTTTCTAAACCAATTACTGGCAATGCACTGCAGTAGGAAAACCAATTTGAAGTGTTGCCTATTTCTCAGAAGCCAATGCCCAGTGACAGTATTACACATTGCTGGAAATAGAATATTAAATCAGAATTTTAGCATTTTGGCTGAAGCCTGACTAAGTTGTATTGAAGTGTTTTTGAGGGTTCCTGTCCGAGTGACTTGGCTGGTCAAACGGATAATGAGGCTGACGCTCCATTACTTGTTTGATCAGCAAAATTGTAGGTGCCAGCTGGTCATTGTCTGCATGTGGAGTCATAGAGAAAGTTTCTGTGTACTTCACAGAAGAACAGGAGACAAAACACAGCTAAATACACGTGGACAGTACTTTGCCTCTGCACAGACGGTCTCTTTGCAGGCTTGCTGCCCTGTGGTTGTGCCGTCTTCCCACATACTGAACCTTTGACCTTTGGCCCCTTGTTTTTTCAACCTGTTTCCTGTCTTCAGAATCGTGTGAATGACTGGCCTTCGTGTCACACAACGTTTCAAAGTTTCTTTGGACTTGCTGATAGGCGTCTACTGTAACATCAGAATATCTGGCTGGAGATTAATTTGTCAGTACGTTCACTGGTGTATGGATTTTGTGACATTTGGATAGCGTCTGCTCGTTTGCAAGGAAGCAAGGAATATGTTAATGACCTCCACTCTTCCTCGTTCCCCTTCACTCTCCTTCCCTTTCCTCTTCTCTCTCTGTTGCTGCGTGTGTGTGTTTTTAGAAGACACACACACACACACACACGCACATTACGAGGCAGGAGCAGGCTCTGTGCATCGTTGCGACTGCTTGCCATCAGGGTTCAAAAGTTCATACTATTCCCCTAGGGCTACTGTGCTGCTGCAGATGCTGATAGTCTTTTCTCTCTCTCTCTCTCTCTTTCTCTCTCTCTCTCCCTCTCTCCCTCTCTCCCGGCTGCTTTTCTCTCCCTCTCTCCCTCGCTGTTTACACTATTAATCTTGTACACTCTCTCTCACACACTCACTCACACTGCCTGGCAAGAAGAGTGCGGCTTGAAGGGGGGATTTGGACGTATTTAACCGAAGGGCATCCATCACTCTCATTTCCGACTGCACCCCCACCAAAAGCCACACTGTGTAGTTTTTGCATCCTCCTGGTTTGTCAGCCCTCTGAAGCTGCTCTCCCCTCATTTGCTTTGTTTTATTGTTGCATTGCATATAATTACATCCCTCCGTTGCCTCTGGTGTAGCGTCATGTTGAAACCCAGGGAAAAACAGGCGAAGGTAAATGTGCAGCCGTCCATCTGTAAAGCGGCACATAGGCAGAATGCAAAGTGGGAAGCTGGGGCAGGGTGGCTCCTAATCTCCCCCAGAGCTGTCAATGTCACAGACAAATAGCAAAACTATCAGATGCAGCGGGTTCACCCAGAGGTTAGCGTTCCCAGGTACCTCCTGCATCCCCCCCACCCCCCCCGCCTTGCAAATGAGAATTTGATTTTGCCCTCCACTGGAATCCATTTCTGGAGATGAATGAAGTTTCAATGCCAAGCCCAGGTGGCCCTGCTGATTTCTTAGGGAAATAAATGGGGATGGGAGAGATGTGTTGGCCGGTACACAGACAGTGACATGGCGGCTTCCAATGCCTCTGGGATCCCTGTGTTTAATTGTTGCTGTAATGTAGCACTTTAGGGTCATTAACATGCCCTTGTGGAGTTATTCGAGGATGTTGAGGATGCATCCCTCTTTACATGGGATTTCCGCACGGCTGGGAAGTCAGCAGTGTTTATATGTGCCAAGTGGGACAGGGCTGACGTGGGGTCATAAGCAGCTTATCTACAGTGGAAATTCCTACTATTGATTTACACTGACCTGTGCTCATAGAAATCCCTTTGTGTGGAAAAGACAGCCGTTAATTGGGAATACATTTTATTGCTCAGCAACTTTGGCAGCTTACAAACTGTAATTATTTTATTTAAAGAAACCAATTATGCATATATATAATTAATAGTTATATATAAATAAATCTAAAATTGCCTCTAAGTGACCATAATTAGGCAGCGACATTCATCAAATGTTAGACTTAAATAAATGAAAGAAAAATAAATAGTTTTTAGTTTTTTTTTGTTCATCTGGGTTTTAGCTTAATTTAAAATATTTATTAATAATAATTTAAACTAAAGTTCAAACAAATATAAGTAAATATTGAATAATGAATTATTTCATGTTTTCTATAAGTACGTTTATAAATTGTCAGAATCAATGTGATTTCTGCAGAAGTTATAGTCAGAGATTGTTTTATTTTCTTTGTATATGAACTGCAAAAAAATTTTAATTTATTTTCTTGTCTCTAAAAATGTTTTTGTTAAGTTAATAAATGGCTGAAAACGTTACATATATAAATATATGTAACGTGTTTAGCCATTTATTAACTATAATAATATAATATAATTTCACCAGTTATATAAAATCTTGTTAAACAACACTTTTAGTATAAATTGACTGAATATTTACAAAAATACCTAAAAAAAATAAATAAATGCAGCATATTCACATTTATCACAATAAGGCCAAAATAATTATTTCTCCCTTCACCCTTATTTCTTTGTTTAGGACTAAACAGAAACAGTGCTGTAACCATGAATTTTATTTTAAAGTTATTATTTGCAGGTTTGCTGCAAAATTACAAACTGTAAAGTTTCAGGTAACTTTGAATAGAAAAAAAAATAAGGCAATAAATACATTTTTAATCCTGATAGGTACATTTTTTTCCCAGTGGAAATATTCTTTTTACTTTTTAATAATAAAAGAATTTAAATAATAATATTTAGTATTCTTGTTTTTGTGAAACAACCTGCATCAGATTTGGGCATGACACTAATTATGATGACATTTGGTTGGCGTTCTTTTCATGACAATATTTTTTCTCTAACACCTGTTGCCTGTGGATTTTATGGTGATTTATGGAACGACTCTAATAACAGTAGCATCATATAATTGTTTATTGGCATGATATGTCTCAGCGGTGACTATAAAATAAGAGTGACTACATAAAATGGTAATACTCATGAGATACTGCTCAGAAAGTACAAGTGCAGTAACGGGGCTCTTGCAAATACATTTATTTACTACCATCGTTAAATATGTGTTAAAAAGCATTTTAGTGGAAATAACAGAAACATTTCAAAGTTGCAATACCTGTAGATTCAGGAGGCGACTGGATTGCATTGTTGTATTCAGGTTTTATCACACATGTGCAAACTCTCCTGTGGGCCCCCAAATCCTCTATTGTTGGTATTTATATTCCTACCACTGTATTTTTTTTTTGTCTGTCAGTGAAGCAGCTGAAAACCATCCCCAGCGATTAGAGGATCATTGTATCTGCAGTTAAGCATTTGAATAGTGGTAGTAAATCTAGAAAAGGGAAATTCAGGATCGCTGAAGACGCTGCTTATGGCTGCCCAGGGGGAAGCCGATGTCACATAGTAAATTTAGGCCCTTAGTGTCTTTACAGTGGCTGTCCTGTGATGTTCGAGTGTACTGTAGGAGTAGAACAAAATGGAGCTAGGAGTTACTCGACGTCTAGTCCTGCATAGAGCCACAGAGTTTGTTTTCAGATGATTTGCATCAAGCCCAAATCAAACAAAAGAAAGAGAAACTTTAGGTTTATCTGCATCATATTATTGCAGTTTGCTGGATTACCCAGAAGCCCCATCATTAAAAAACAAACTAAGATTTAAAATATTTTCCTTTACATCAGACACAGAGGTTTATTGTTTAGGCTGAATGACATCCTCGATTTAAATCTCCTTAACCGCTCCTGTTTAAATTCTCAGTGCCATTAAATAATATTGGACGATGATACAGGCATTATGCAGCCAGATATAATGCACTGCATGTTCTCTTTGGTTCAAACACATGCATTAGGAGGTTCTAAACACGGTTTATGTATCGATGACTGAAGTCATAATCAAATCAGTGGGAGGAGAGGAGGGCAGGCAGGACATTCTGCCCTTAACCTCAGTGCCTCTCAGTCTCTATCCTCCCTTCTGACGGCTGCCTCGCTGGAGGGACGAGCAGCACAGGCCTCCTACTGTAATGAGGAAAAATGCATCAATTTAACTTTGGTCTGGTGCAGATTGAGCGCCGGGCGGGTGAAGGTGCACTGAGTGAATCCTTTTTCCTAATCAAGGACGCTATCGAAGAGGACTGCGGTCTCACTCGTAGAATCAGCAGCATTCCTCTCCGCAGCCCCCCCAGGGCCGGGGAGCCTCTCTCTGCCTTCTGTTTCACCTCATCAGCAGGGTTCACACGGGGGTCAGTTCCTGCCCCCTGATGTTGCATTCAATGCAATACCTCTTGCATTGAAAGGCACTGTGCAAGCCTCTGTGTTCAAGGACTGAGTAAAGGAGAAAGAAACATAGGATAACTTGCTGATTTTAATTCCTACCTGTGCTGTAAAGGGGGGGTCACAGGGTCAAATTAATATTATACTATTTATTACTTACCTATTACTATTTATACTATTAGTATATTTTATGCCTTTACCTTTGGTTCAAGTAAATATTCATATTAAATTTCTCTTCACCTTTAAAAATGGAACCAAATTCTTATTCTGTAATTACTTAATGTATTTGTAAATTTTACGTTGTTGTATTTCAGATTTTGCCAAAAGAAAAAAACGTAAAGTTCTGTCATAACTGTAAAAATAATTAACAATTTGAATTAATAATTATTTCTAAGTCATATTTAGGTGAAAATGTCCCAAAAACTTTAGATTTTTTGTGGATAAAATTTTAGCTTTGACCTTTTTCTCTGTGTTATCACATTTTACATTTTGATCTGTGAATGTAACAGACAGATTCATTCATATTAAATAATGATTAAGTTTCAGCCCTAAAACTGAAAAACAATTTAAATGAATACAAAATGTTTTGCAAAGTTAAAAGTTTAGTCTTGATTCCAAATGCACAGCACATAGTCTCTCACACTCACGGGAAACACATAGAAGGCACCGGAGACATGTGTCTTGTAGACATAAAATACATTTGGTTAACAGTGACGTATAGGACAAGACGAAAATATTTTAATTTAGTTCATTTTCCTTTGTGGCACAACAAAAGTCTGTGTTGGCCTCAGCGTGTTCCTGCAGAAATACTTGACCACAAGTCCTGTTTTTATCCTGATAAAGGGTTTTTCTTTACATTTCTCCGGCTTTGTCCATGTTCAGATACAACAGTGGTGACTCTCAGAGTACACGTGCACCTGCGGAGACTGAACCCTGCCTGCGCTGTCGCTCGTCTCTGCCTTCCTACTGTCTCAGAGAAGACACACAAAAGCAACCGCTCACTCTTGCAGCATTTCCATCTCCAGTGACACCATCAACATCTTCAGTGCATTTTTGTGTTTTCATATCATCTCTGTTGCATGATGACCACCGTTAGATCTAATGTCATGTATTAGACCTCCCACCCAACCATTTCCCTTCATTTTGATTCACTCTCTATCCAGCATTTGATTGACTTTCATCCTAACTAAAGTGGATTTTAATGAGAGAATACATTAACTCCCTCTAGTCATCCTAACATAAATCAGCCTTTTCTTGCGGGATCAACTGCTGAGCTCATAACACCATGCTGTGAGAGTGTGAATAACCAAATGAGAGATTGCAGCTGTGGCAAACCACTGGCAGCTCAGATGCATTGTTGTGTACCCTCCCCGAGTTTAAAACTAGTTTGAAAAGACGACAGAACCCAGTACTTGTCAGCGAACAGGTCCGCTCGCTTATAGAAATATTCTCTTGTCAGGATCGATTAAACGCACATCTACGGTCAATTTCTATTGATTATCTCCTTCCATTTGGAAGTGGGGCGACTCAGATGTTTTCTCTGTGATGACCACTGAGAGCCGTTAGATTCAGTTAGCCTGTAGCAGCTCCTCACCTTGATTTACGAAACGCACGATGCGACTCCAACTTCACATCTATCTGCTTCTCTTTGTTGGTAATTGCACTCAGCTAAATAGGTTATGTTGAAATATCAATAAATTGCCATCAAATTAATGTCAATACCAAAGCTGTGGATGGTGCTAATTAAAACGCAAAAGGGATGAAAATGAAGTCATGGCATTGCCCTGAATAATTGATAATGCAATTTATGATTTTTATGAAAGAGTGCCGTCTGTCTGCGATTTTGATGAGGCCTTAATTAGATGCATTAATGTGTCTCTTTGTGCCCGTGCTAAAACTCAAACACCATGATGGGTGTTTTTTAAAACCCTGAATTACACATTTTCAAATAACATTACCTCTGAATATCCACTTAAAGTTGCATTGGTCCCAAAGAGGTGTTAGTAATTTTCATTAAAGGAGGTATTGTTAACTCAGGACCAATCACGTGCTGCTTTTGTTTCGAGGGTTGAGCAAGCAGCATTAAGCATCCTGGTGCTTCTAGGTTGTGCTGCTACCCTGTGGAAGAAACCAGAACTTTTGTCGTTATGTTTCCATTTTCAGTGAAGTCGATGTCTGAACCCACTCGGTTGTTCCCGTGTTTGAGGATTTGTTCAAGGGAGGACAGTCAAGTGAGGTCATATCACCCGGCGCTAAAGTGTTAAGCGCACATGAATGTGTAATGTTTATTGACTCAAGCAGATCAGAGCGATCCTGTGTTGATTTTGCACCACCTCATCTATTAGCTGGGCTCGACCTTTGAGATAAATGAAGAGAGAGGGAAGCAGACGGATGAGGGGATTAGAAGTGGGCCGCAACAGGGAAGCAGACCCAGAAAAAAAATGGACCGGCTGCTGACGGATAGATGAGGTGGAGGAGCATAATGACCGCTGTTTGTTATGATGTACTGAACCAGGTTCCCTTTGACAAAACAGTCCTTAGCACCTCTGTATTTATAGTGTCACCGGTCAGTCCATCCACAAAGGCAGGCTGATGATATGTGAGCGTGTTAGTGCCGTGAGGTGTCTGGAGCTCTGCTCTGGAATGACCTGCTCATCTGTCAGGCCCACGAGTGGTGCTGGGTTATTGGATCACACGTTGGACTGTTGTGAACTTTAATCTCTAAAATGTTAGCCAAGCAAAAAGCCAGCATCAGCTTTATTCTACTCTCTAGATCACATTTGTTCTGAGAGAGAGTCACAGAGTCAGAGACGGCTTTTTCATGTTGCTGCTTTTTATGAATGATACAAAGGTTCCTGTCTGGTGCTGGGGGGTGCTTTTTTTAAAACCCAGATGGCCCAGTTGTTGGATGACATATTTGGGTTTTCCCAAAGTTTAAACAGCTCCTTTCCAAAGGGGAAGGAATCCAGGCATTGCCCTTGTCATCAGTGATCTCAATGGGGTGTCACACTCAATAGTGTAAATGGTCTTTTAAATTGTTCCTGTGTTTCACACAAAAAAGGGGAGGGGGGGGCCTTTGCTTTTCCCTGCAAGGCTAATGCCAGTTGACTAATTAATTCAGAGGAAGCTTTGTCTTTGACAAATGGAAAAGCCAGGTATTCCCATTGAAGCATGGGGCGGAAGATGGCCTCTAACACTGACCTGAGATCAACTTTACAAGTTCTCCAGGGCAAAGACAAGAAACGAGGTCAAATAAGCAGATTTCTTTGTTAGAACTTCAAACGTCAGGTTACAGCTGGTTAGTAACTACTTCTCTTGATGCTTCCTGGTGGTCAAATAGTTAACATCTAACCTTTTCCCTATGTCTAAAAGATATACGAGAATAGCAAATTAAAGTGATGTTAAAACTTCTCCGTGGCACAAGTGGAACTGTCGGCTTAACACTATGAGAAATGCGTTGTACGTTGCTTTCCATCAACTGCACTAATTAACTTAAGGATCTCTTGTTGTGCTATTGTCGTATAATGTTTTAAATTTGACTCTGCAAATTGATGAGAGTTGTTTGAATCCCCACAGGAAGGTTACTCCCATTAAAAGTGCAATGTGAGTAGATTAATGGACTGCAGAGCTCAGCAGCACTGTACATCTATTGATTCCAGTTTCCTACAGCAAAGCATAGCAGGGATGTGTTTGATTCACTGAGCTTACACTTTATATTTATGTTTGTGTTGCCTTGGGAAAGAAGAAAAATTGAAGTGCATGTCATTTAGAGTTAAAAACATGTTGTATTTCAGGAGCAAATCAATAATTTTTCAATCATTTATCAGGAAACGATGTCAAACGTTTTGTAGCTCCAGCTTCTTAAATGTGAGCGTTTTGTTTCTGAAACAAGACTTTTAAAGAAGTCACTCTGGGCTCTGGGTGGTTTTGAGTATTTGTCAAATTTTTTTTGATCCCATCGTGGCTGATTAATCTCATAACCTTATTTTGTTCACAGTCTTTGAGGACTTTCCCATGGCGCCCCAGGATCATACCAACATCTTGAAGCAAGGCAACCTGCTGAAACGACGAGGTATAGCACTATATACACATAACTGTTAATTTGGCAAATAGACATCTTGTTACTTAGACATTCTATCATTCTATTGTTCTCTGTTTTGACTTGTTTCTTAAATTATTGTGTTCTTTATTACTGTGTACCTCTTCCTTGCTTATATTTCTTTACATTCCAGAGGTCGCTGTCTGTCGTACAAGCATTTCACTGCATATTGTACTGTGTATGATTGTGCACGTGACAAATAAAATCTGAATCTGAATACACATACTGTAAATATCTGTTCTGGAGGAGGTTGTATACACATGTAATAAAATAAAATTCGGTTCTCATATCATTAGATCACAGTTTCTTTGGCTCAGAATGGCAGAAGAGATGGTGTGTCCTGAACAAAAATAACTTCTACTACTACGGGAGTGACAAAGGTTTGTAGGAAATGCCAACATGCAGAAACTTCAACACTTAAACTGAATCCGATAACACCCCCCTCTCCCTACAGATAAACAGCAGAAGGGCTCCTTTTATATTAAGGACTACACTGTACGGCTGGTGAGCAACCCGAAAAAAGATCCCAAGAAACAATCCTATTTTGAGTTTTGTGCACCTGGACGTCGGGTTTACCAGGTGTGTATTAACCACCACAACAACACTTTGCAGTTCACTAAATGAAGGTATGTGCCTGGTTTTAACAGGTTGTTAGATTTGAAAAGAAATATGTAAATGACACAGTAGCCTCTCCTTTGGCTAGTTTCCGCTTATCACAAATATCCTGGTGTCTTTCTGTCGAAAAGAAGACAAAGAACCCACACTGTTTGAAATAAAGAGGCATTTATTTTACCTAATTTTGCATTTAGCAGAATTTTTAATGAAAATAAAACAAATGAAAATGTAGTGGATAAAAATAATGTTTTCCCTGTTGTAATATTGTTAATTCAAATATTGTGTAATTGGCGCCAAATATTTGTGTGATTTAGCACATTTAAATGTACAAGTAGTGAGGTAGCCTTTTCATGCAAAGGATCCAGGTTTGTATGTGATCCGGTAGGTAACATAAATGCTTAGGACACTTAATGTGTGAGGTCATTTAGAAACTGTGGTTCCGTTCTACAGGTGACCCATTAGACAGCAGTCTGTTTACTTTTCATCTGACTTCTACTTTTGGAAATTAGTCAGTATTTAACAGAAAAAATCATTTTTGGGACAGATATTTGTGACATTAACAGTGATTAGTTTATGCTCTTTATGTGATTATGTTTAACCAAATAAATATGGAGTACAATTTTATAACCATTCCTGTATCATCGGGGAAGAAAATATTTTTCAAATGAATTTGGATTAAAGCCAAATTCATTTAAAAAATATTTTCTTCATTTCCGTCACACTGCCTGAATATAACATTGTTTTCTCAGTCTCTTATTCTTAATTCCATTTTAGTGGCAGATCATTTAGATGTTAGCATTTCATAGCTACTTTAAGAGAGAAATTGTCTCTGTGTTGTTTTTCTTCTTTTTTAGACAGCTGGAAAGAGATGTGGTCTGAGATGAAAAATCAGGAAGTATAAATGCATGATAATAATCACAGGATTATTGCCCCTCTCCTCCTCCAGTTCACCACCGGCAGCCTTGAATACGACAGAGAATGGGTGGACCAAATCGACTTCCTTCTTAAAGGTAAGCCAGAGGGTTTTTGCTCTTGTTCTCTGGCACCTAGCGCCTGAATCAGGTTTTCTGACTGTGATAGAGGATGTCATATGTTGTTGCTACATAAAAAAAATTGACACGAGTTGACTTTCTTTTAAAAGCCACATAGGCTAATTGTCTAATACAGTTTAGATGGTATAAAACCCTGCTGCCTTGTTTTTCCTCTGTTTTCTACCTAAGTTGCTTGTGTGTTTTGGAGGGGCAGAAAGGTCACGAATGAAAGGGAGCCCTTTATCATCTCTGACTCAGATGAAAAACCAGCCAATCCATCACTCACATACACAGCCGAACACACCAATCCTGAATCTCCCCATTTGACATGTCATGTGCCTCATCCTGTAGCTCTAGTTCTTCTACAACCTCCTCCCCCCAAACCGCTCCTCTTCTAAACCTCCTACCGAATTCCAGCTTACAGGAAATTGATTGGTAGAGGTTCTGGTTATCCTCCAGTGACATTGATTTCTGCTTGGCCGCTGGTGTACGGCAGAGGACCTGATACCCTGTGTTACAGCGGCCAGTCGCCTGTAATGAGACGGCTCCTCCATCTGAGCAAGCAGTCGTGCCTCGTCTACTCTAAAATGGGCTCGGGCCGGGCCACTGATTTGCGGGAAGTAACAGACACTTGGCAGTTTGTCTTACTTCCTTTCAGCCCAGTTTTACTTTGAAATGCAGTCTGATCCAGAACACGTAGACGGTTTTAACCTCCTTAATTGCCCTGAGAACAAGCCGACTTGTTTCGGTTTTTAAGCTTTTCTTTGTGGCCGTCGTTTGATAGTGACAAGAGAAACACAGACAGGTAATGTGCCTCTGCCTGCACCAAAAAAAGACATTTTATTGTGTTAACAGTTGGACAGGGCAACCTCTAGATCTGAGTTGAGTCTGAACTATAAAGGCAAAATGATCTGCATCCACAACTTCACCTAGATGAGCAGTAAAGTTTGTTGTGAAGGTTTTAGCACGTGAAAGCAAAAAAAATGTATGAACCTGCAGTTAGTTTGCCAGTTTCTTCTTGTTCTTAATTCATTTATCCAGATGATTGATTAACGATTCTAGATGTTTATAATAATTATAGTTCTAACCTGCTGAGAAGTGCTGACAAAAATGTGAGTCGGCACATTGTGAATAACTGTGGGCCTTATTGTAATTGCTGCTACATTTGCTGTTTTTTGTTCTTACGTTTCATTACAAATGAATTGTTTTAACAAAGCACAGTGAAATGATCTCTACTCTTCCTGTTTCTCACTATTTCTGACATCCTGTAGACTGCCGAGTTAATTTCCTAAGTGTGATCACACAAATAGAAAATGAAAATGTGCTCGTCACTGCTACTGTTCGCCACGTGTCCGAGCCTGTCGTCCATTTCTTTTACCTTGTCCTCTAATGCGTGGGTGTCTTTTGCACCGCGCTGTGCTGCATCCTGACACTAACACTGCCCATCACGTTGTCTCCCTTTCCCTCATAGATCTAAACTCCAGCTTAATCCCTTGTGATGAACAAGATGAAGCAGAGGAGGAGACCTATGATGATATTGAGGGGGTGAGCGGCCCTCCCCTGCCTCGACCAGGTGCTGGCCAGGCGCCTCCGAGTGGAAAGCGGGGAGGGGTGCCAAACATGTGGGAGGATGAGGATGAAGAGGAGGAGGATGAAGATATCTACGAAGTGCTGCCAGGTGCTGAATGAGGATGTGGTTACCATGCATGCAGAGCTGCTGCAACATTCACCCACACGCAGAGAAAGAGACAGGAAGGTGCTGCACACACAAAGCCTCATGATACTCAGTCAGACAAATAGACACGGTTGCTCTGCCTCATACAAGCTCCAGCCCTAAGGGATTTTTGCAGCAAGAACTATTTGTACTATCCTGGCTGTGAAAGCCTTGTTGCCAGGTGCCACCCAGGCGTATTCACTCATTTTACATCAAGCAACACTAATAAGCTTGTCAGATGCGGGTTGGCTGCTGCTAAACCTCAGAGCAGGAGGGAGAAGATTCTCTTCACACCGACTAGAAATCTGCTTCCTTCATCATGCCGAGAGCCATTTGTTGAGAAACAGTTATGTTGCTGAAATCAGCGAGAGCCTGGTAGCCTCAAATGCTCTGTCATATATGTCCAATTAGCTTATGTTGCCAGGCAACAAATGGCCTCCAATTCAATCCACTAAGCAGAGTTTTGGCTAAAATTGCCTAGCAACAGCAATTTAGTTGAAAGGAAGTAAAAACTGCATCTTTCAGGGCTTAAAATAGTTCTGGAGCTCTTAATGTCACATCTCTAATAGAAGTTAGAGTTTGATGAAGAGTGTTGCAAAAATCCCAGAGCAGTGTGTGAGTCCCCACTGAGGCGGAGACAGTCCCATGTGTCAGGGTGGCTACAAGATCCCGAGAAGGACAAAAGGGGTGATCCGATCTTCTCAGGGCCATCGTCCATCACTCTTTCTATTAAATAAGATACATCAAGATTCAGTTTCACTCAGTGAGTACATTACCTTTGCCAAAATCACTGGTGAGAGGAAAATCCGTCTTCAGACTGTCATGGCAGCGTTCAAAGCCATCTGGGAAGAGGTACAGACCCTGACCACAGATGGCGTATCGAATGACGAGCTCTTTCGTTCACTTTCTCACCCCTTCACTTATCAATCACCCTGCACCTCTCTTAGCTCACTTACAGCATCTACGCAGAGTTTACATACTGTTCAATCATAACATTGTATTTAAAGATTTTCCCTTTTTGCCATCCTTGCTCAAATCAATGTTTAAGGGTTGTTCAAGTTTATTTCACCAGAGTGGTAGCATTAAGTAAAAAGAAATATTAGGAATGTGCTAAACTGCGCTCTTGCACATACATCCTGCAAAGGAAATGCAGAGTTGGGCTGAAGGGACATTTCCGAGGTGACGAGCTCCCTCAGTTTTGTCAGAGCAAAACTCCGAAGGTGGTTTAGTTGCAGGCACAATGCAGAGCGATGGTGGTATTGGCTTTGTTGCTGATGACTGATTTTATTGACTGGAAAATTAAATCACTGTGATATAGAAACCGTTGGCCTATAGCGGCGGCCTCTCAACTGAAGGATGCTCTCCTCTGCAGCAGTTGAAGAGTGCTGAACCAATGTTTGCATCCTTTTTGCAAATGCAATTAAAATCTCTATTTCCCTCTTTTGGTGTAATAACGCACACATGCTTTAGGAAGACGGTGATTAGGCCGAAAAAAAGCACAGACAAAGACTTCTCTCACAGTTAGACACAAGAAACGTCCTGCATCCAAACGCAAATTGTACTGTACACGTGATCAGAAATGTGCATGTGGAGATACAGTGTGTGTGTGTGTGTGTGTGTGTGTGTGTGTGTGTGTGTGTGTGTGTGTGTGTGTGTGTCCTTCCTGCGCTTCCTGGAAGCAGAGGCGCAGGTTGTGCTGGAAGGTGGATAGTGTTGCTGGGTTGTGGCACTGCTGTCAGCCCGCCAGTGTTGAAGATGGATGTGGGAGACAGAGGGCAGGCATATCACTGTGTCCCTTCTCAGACCACCGGGTGCCACGCCCCACAGTCGACAGCGTGTCCACCTCCATAGCTTTAAACACAGCCTCTTTTTCTTTAACTTCTCCAGCCAGGAAAAATCTAAAGAAATTTATCCTAATCAAGGAGCTCAGTCTGCTTACAGAAAAATAAACTGCTTGCGTCATGTGAGGACACTTTAGAGACTGTCTGATCTTTTTTATTTATTTTTTGTCTGCTCTCGGTCAGTTTACATTTATCTTCATGTGTGATGCAAAAATAAATTCTTTAAAATGTTTTTCATTGAGTCGTACAGCATGAAATGCTTATTTGATTTATTAGTAAATAAATATATATATAATAAAAATGCCTGGGTTTTGATATCAAAGTAAAATAAGGTCAGATGAGATTAAATGTTCTGTTACAAACATGTTCTTTGCTCAGTTTGTTTCATTTTTCTTTGTTTAGAGGAGGACTTTTTAGATTCCACGGACGAAGGCAGCGAGAAGGACGGAAAATCAGGTCAGAATCTTGTTACAGTCTTCTGCTAATAATGAGACCATTTCTGCCTTAATAGTTCACGGCGACTGTGTTTGTCTGAGATGCGGGAAAAGAACATCGTCTTGCTCTTTTATTGAAATTTGCTCTGTGTGTTTCCTTCGTCATCAGATTACGCTAACTACTACCAGTGTTTATGGAATTGCCAGGCTGACGAGACGGACGAGCTGACCTTCCACAGAGGAGATCTCATCTACATCATTAGCAAGGTCAGCATCACCATCAGCAAAAATAATCCAAGAGGTTATTTAAACCAGAACTCTCTTTCTGGACACACTTCTCCAATCAGCTTGAACTGGGAGGTTACTGTTCTGGTGTTCGTCCTTAATGGGAGCCAGCCCTGATTGCACCATTAAGTTGTAGATAAAAAAGAGCAATTACAGTAGTGTAAAATCAGTAAAATGTGAAGCAGATGTGTAAAATGTGTAATTATTTAATGCTTAAACAACATCAACTCCAGTAATCACTGTCCTCATTTACTTTCTGAACATGCTGATATCCCCAACATCGAAATTCCTCTGTTAGTGAGCGCTTGTATCCCGATGCAGCAGAGAAGCACCAACAGTGGCATTCTCTATTCCTGGGCCACTAGGGTGAAGTGCCATTCAGGCGCTGCGTAATGGTGCTGTTGTTCATTACGGAGCCTCGATCACAGGGGTTAATTGAGCAGGCAGCCATGCGAGGCTCTTCCGTTCTGTTTGACATAAACTGCAGGTGAAGCCATCCTGCATCTCAGCTCTTTTCTCTCAGTCTATTTCCTCGTGTTTTATTGCCATCTTGTTATTACATGCAGAGTATCTACCAGCAAAAGCCACCCTACTGGGCATCAGCAGCTTGTAATTTGGGTGCTTTTACTCTGCTGTGTACAGGGACTTGCTGTTGCTATTTGTCATTTTCAAATTGAATCGTTATATTGTGAGTGTTTTTTTGGTAGTAATGATGTGTAAGAGGCTGAGGAATTACAAATTAAATTGTGTGAATTCTTTCACCTTTAATTAGCAGTGGAGGCCCTTGAATTTTAATTAGTTGTGATGTTTTTAATTTGACAGAACCAATAAAGTTCTGGCTCTTTCAGTAATTTAAGAAGTCAAGGTTGTTAAGGAATATGAGGCTTTTGTTTATAACAGCGCAGGTGAAATGTGCTCCACTCACAAGATGGACATTTAATTGAGCATCTCTTGGCAGTGGCAGATTAATGAGATGCCAGCGTTTTCTGTCTGCGTGTCCTGGTTGATGGGGGAAAATGTCCATTTTTCACACAAGCGCGACGAAGGCGACGTACTGGAGGAAACAAAGAGGACCTGGCTCTCTGCTTCAGACCTGCTTCAAACAGCCTCAGCCCTGCCTGGCGTGTTAGTTTCCACTGTACGGATCAAGTTACCTCCTCACTGGGGACGTTAAAAGCAAGTGGAGCCCAGGTTGGAAGCAAGACTTAGTTGTAGTATCTCACAATCTTAATGACACAGATTACTCTTGTTTTGTCAAGCTGGGAGCTGAAGTCATAACACAGTGACAGACTGCGAGAGACTGTTCTAACCGTCCTCTAATGGATTTAAAGCAAGGGCCTAGTTGTAAATTATTTAGAGGAGATCTGTGGAAGGCTTCCGAATGTTTGGCTTGGTGTGATGACATGACTCCACCCGTGTTCTAATAGCATCGCATTTCCCTCATGAATAGCATTATTTGGATTATGGCTACTAATCGGCTATTTGTTTTAATGATCCCTTTGGGAGGGCTCCCCTGTGCGTGTCCTGTGTGTACACCCAGGCCTCGCCGCCGTTCACTTTTACACAGGGATTCCTGAGAACCCTGACCTCGATGAGTGAAATACGGGCCCTTGGCTAGAACTCAAGTCTGTCGCTTAACTGGGGACCCAGACACATGAAATGGCCGTAATAAAACCAGTGCCCATAAATTCTCTTAGAGGGTGGGAGGCCTGGTTGTCTGTGCTGTTATGTCAACACTGACCATAATTACAAGGTAATAAGGACACGCTCTAAGTGCTAAATCAATGGTGCTAACAAACTGTTATATTTAAAGCTGGGATGTGATTGACTGCTGAAGTGCAGACTGGGATAGCCACAGGCGTGGTATCTTATGGCTGTGAACTGAGGAGAACATGCCGATTGTATAAAAGGCCATCATCCATCATTATTGATCTCTCACTTACTGTAAAGTGGGGGCATTTTTACTGTATTTGTGTGTGTCCCCACCCCTCACCCCTGTGTGTTGCCGCGTGTGCACACATATCCGTGTATCACTGACAAAGTAAATAAATTAGGAACCTCACAACTCATATGAATCCCATTAGTTGGCGAGAATTAATCTGGTAGCGCGCCGCCGCCGGTTTCAGCGATGCCTAACTTGCTTTCCGCAGAGCTCGGCGGCCATGCTCAGCACCCAGATTCATGAGGGAGAAACACACCGTGAGATCTGTCTTGTGGTTTTCGCTCTGGCATTTCATTTCTGAGAGCTTGCATTTTTCTAATGCGCATTATGGCTTCACTCTGACGTTTCACTGTGTGATGACGAATAACAGGTAGCTCCGTTTTCTCGCTGTATCACACTGAGATTTTTTTTATCTTGATCTAAATTGTTTAGATTCTTTCACAGCGCGTCAGGATGATTTCAGTGCAGCGTAGTGTCGTACTGTGACACACAGGAATATTTGTTGTGGGATTTACAGCGTGTTGCTACAGTATCTGATGAATTTATCACGGTGCTTCCCTGACGTGTGTAATGCCTGCATACATACGTCCACGGCCCTCACTGAAACATAAGGTTGTCCTGCATTCTTGCCCTTTAATTTATGTGTCCAGAATCAAGAGACATGGGCCTACAGGTCAGCTGTCACATTCCTGTATTCCCACAGGCACTCATGGAGAACGGCGGGATGGAGTGGGAAAAGATTTATGGCACAAACCCATCCAGGGTCCTCAAAACTCTGGCAAACGCCGCTGCCACCTCTCCCTCCCTCCTTCCCTCCCTCTCTCTCTCTCTCTCTCTCTTTTCATCTTCACTGCTCACCTCTGTTCCTCCATCTGCCGTCCAACCAAAACACAGAGAGAGCGAGACAGCCCGGCCAATCCGGAGCGTCTCCCAAAGCAGAGCGTCACTTCTCATTTGGCCTGACAATGAGAACGTAGACACCACTGACACCTTGTGGTGGTTTCCAGTTTTAAAACAAACCAACGCTGAGCTCTGATTTACAGCCTTAAAGATTTGTTTGCTGTGATTTATAGTCTCTAAAATATTCAAGATATGCAGTTAAAATCTGAAGAAGTCCAAAATGTCCCTTTTAAATGTCCACTCAGATAAAATCTAAGATACCTATGATTGTCTTTCTGTTGACGTCATAACAGGCTTCTTTTCTGTTTTACAAGCTGATGCCCACAGGTCACACCGACTGAATGCAGCTGAAGAAAAGGAAAAGTGGCTAAACAATCAGATGGAAAAAGTCAGGCTGGAGAGACAAAGAGGGGGGATCCCTTTATTCCTTTGTGTGAACGCTGTCCCCCCTCTCCTTTCTCCTTTTCTCTGTCACCCATTTAAAGACCCCTAGCTGCAATTGTGGCCATAGACACCAAGACACTATAGACAGGCAAGACATCCTATTTACCACCCAAAGTAGCAGGGGGTGAGTCTGGGGTTTGGGGTCATGCAGGAGGCAGCGGTCATTCCCCGGTCAACTACAGTAGGTCATTATTCAGCCCAAGCCAATAGCCCAGAACCACGTCCGAGCAACCCACCCCCAATCTATTCTGCTTAATTATTATAAATGAGGGGCGGCGTAAACAGCCATCATTACAGACACTCAATGGCATACACAAATCCACTTTAAATTGCTATTAAGTTAGGGAGCTATCTGTAATCCCAGGCGTGCATTAGAAAGTAGCGAGTAGGTTTTCTTTTTATTAAATCTCATCGTCCCTGAGATATTTTCAAACGTTCTCATGCTCTGTCATGTTACCAATTTGAAGCCAATTCACTGATTTAATTAAAAGCCCACTTGGAAAAAAATGGACACTAAGTAGCCATTTCGATCTCTGCTTCTGCAGAATTATCATCCATATTTCTAGATGGATTTCGACAAGATTTTTTTTGGCGCAGAACCTTTACAGCTCACTTGAAATAAGCGTTTTCTCACACAGTTTCACAGGCCGGTCATGAAGTGTACCTGTGTGTGAGCAACGAGGAGGGCGGCTCGCTAACCAGATTGCGGATTATAGATCATGGGCTTCTCTCTGCTGGAGGTGACCATGTTTCTTTGTTTGGGTAACCGGTGATGGAGGAACTGCAGAGAGCTGCAGTGTATCTGATGAGTCTACGTAGAAGAGAAAGAAAGGAGGGAAACGGAGAGGATGCAGACAGAAAGGCTGCGTGTGGTGGGAGAGGTGGAAAGAGAAGCGAACTGGAAGAAAGGAGGGATGGAGATGGGGAAAGAGGGAGGGAGGGAGGGAGGGAGGGAGAGTTTGTAACACCCAGGCGGCGGGTTCAGCAGCAGGGCAATGAGAGACTTCCTGCGCTCCATCACGCCCAAGGCCTGCCTCAGTCAGCTGGTGGCCGAGGAAAGATGCCTCATGTGTCAGGCTTATTAGCACTCCCCCTAGTTTGTATGCATTTGGGATTGTGTGTGAGCGTTTCATCTGGGGTGTGTGTGTGTGTGTGTGTGTGTGCGAGGCAGAGAAAGTGGACCTGCAGTCAGGATCTGTATGGAATCATACAAAAAAAATCTGAATTTCTTAAGAGGCAGATATATATTAGGGCTGTGCATGTCTGCGCTGTGACACTGGCGCTTCAGCTGCCGTCTTTCACCACGTCCACCCGGCCTCGACTCACCTTCTCCCCGCTTCAGGCTCAGGTAGCTGTCAGTTCGTCCTCCGGTCGGGAGCGTGAGCGATGGGCCTATCAGAATGCCGCCATTAGCCAGCCCCCTGAGTGGTAAATAAACGATCGCGCTGGTACACTGCAGGTGTTGTCATGACAACCTGCTCCCAGCACCCGCCCCACCCTCGCACATTCCCCACTCTTTCTATCTCTCTCGGTGGAGGAGTCACCGGGAGGTCAACGAGTCAGCACGCCACAGCCACCACGACACGGCGCTGTTCAGCCCCCACCTCCATCTGCACTCCCACACAGAGTCGATTTGATCTGCATCCAGCCTGCAGCACACACAGGCTCTGATGTGTCACCTCTCACACATCTGGTTAAACATGTGAATCCAGACACTCTCAGGGACACAGAGCATCTCGGAGGGAACGTCATCTGTTGCAGACGAACACTCAACAACTTGTCCAGTCATTCATGTTTCATCAACTCTTAGCTTATCAGAGCTTCAGCTGCAAAACCACACAAAAACAAGTCAACCAGAAAGACGGAAAGAGGGAAACAAACAGAAGGAAGAGGACATTGAGGAGTTAGCATAGCTTTTGTCATTTGGATAATTTACTCTCTCCTCCTCCTGGAATGTCCCTATTACAGCAGGTGTACTCTGGATGAACCCATTTCAAGTATGAGGAAGATGGACTCTGCACGCCTGACAGACTTGCACCGCCATTGGCACCCACTCTGTGATGTAGCAGTTGTATTAAAATGGCGGCTCTGATAATCCAAAAGACCTTTCTCAGGGAGAATTTGAGAGCGACTGCACAGATGGGCCACGGAGATAAATAAAACTCTCTGTCACTACGGTTGGTGGAATAGTCCTGCGACGCCCCCAAGGGAGAGAAAAACTGTTTTGCTCCCTCTATCTGATGCCTCCCCCCCCGTCCGTCTGTCTCCCCTCTCCTCCTCCTCGGTTCACAGTCTCAGGGAATGGAGACCAGAGCCTGCTCTCTGCAATCAGGCATTTCCCCCCTCAGTCTTTTGGGGAGCATAAAAAGAGCATTTCAGACTTGACTTTCTACAGGCGTAGTGGAGCATCCCAGTCAGAGGGGAAAACCATGAGGCCCGGATGGACAGTCTTCTTATTGCTGTGTGTGTGTGTACGTAACTGTATTGTGCTGTAAGAACACTAATGTTTCGTGGTTTATCACTTTCTAAGCGCCCCATCCCTCTTCGCTGTCCAAACACCGCTCATTAGCTACAGGCCTCATTACTTTAGCTGGGGAGAGGTGTCAGGTCAGGATGATCAGCTGAACCTGTGACAAAATACCATTTATTATGTTGGTGTGTGTGTGCGCGGGTTTTTCCAATGGGAATTTGAAGTCGCCAAACTTTTATGCACACCCCTGCTTTTAGCTGCATGCATGTAGAGCTGCGTGTTCTGTCCGAGTTCCAACCGGTCTCAGTCTGCTGGAGAAGAGAGATGAATGCCTGGGCTCTCTGCTCTACCGGGACGGGGGGAAAATGACGACCGGCTGCTGCCTCCTCTGCTGCTTTTTAATGCCCCTCTGGACTCCGGCCATATATTGATCTAGAACAGATCTAGCCAGAGCACATGTGCTGTGATCAGATAATCATGTGGTGACGTTCCTAAAAATCCTGAAGAAATGTGTTTTACATGGAAAACACCTTCTTGTTAGGGGCAGTGTTGTATGATATTTTTATTTATTTATTTTAACACAAAAAGATTTTATTTTAAATTAGGTATATTTCTTCGAAAGCCAGTCAAGTTAAAATTAGCTTAGTGTTAAACATGTTTTAAACATCTTTATGTAGAATTTATTTTTCAATTAAACCATTTAAAACCAGGTCTTTTTTGTTAGGCAGCTAAATCAAATGAAACCTTTTTTTGCTCTGTAAAATGTCAAATAATATTAGAATTTATAATAATTTAAAATGATATATAACAATTCTTTTAAATTGCTTGATTTGTTTTACCAGCTTTCGTATAGACGTTCCATGTAATGCTTATTTGTATAACTATGCTTTTTTTTCACTGTAAGACCATGTCAGTTTGGAAAATTTAATAAGAAAATATAGTATTTATTTTTTCTTTCCTTAAAAAAAAAGGTCACAGTCTATTTAATTTGCCACTCTGGCTTTTAAAGTGTTTTATGTAGGTCTTTTAAAATAAAACCTGGACTGTAGAGGTTGGCTTCCCTGTGTTTGCTTTACTACTGTTGATTTAACACAGTACAGGAGCATTCCCAACCTTGTTCTAGGAGCCACTGCACTGATCCACACACACAGGTCATTTTGTTAATAATAATATAAACCACTCACCCAAAGAAAAATGTGAGGTTGGTCCTTGATGCTTTTGTTGGCTTGTTCTCAGTCTCCTCTGAGACATAGCGTTTATTATTTGTTGATCTTTGGGTCCAGGAGTACAACATTCACGGCTGGTGGGTCGGCGAGCTGAACGGCATAGTGGGCATCGTCCCCAAGGACTTCCTGCACCCTGCCTATATCCTCTGAGCACCAACAGGTACAGAGGCAGTCTCTTATCATCAGCATTATGGACCATTACTGTGGCCTAATACACAGAAACGGTCCCCGGGTACCCATCCAGATTGCCACCGAGGTATACTTAGTCGTTGACCTGCCATTTATGGCATCTGCTGGCTATAAGAAGTACTGCACAGAGCAATGTGAGCAGTGCAGCGAGCAATGGGTGAGAATAAATAGCTTGATCACGTCGTCAGTTGTCCTATTTAAGAAAATGATTCCATAAGACTGTTGGATAGGAACAGCTTAAAATGAATACTAAATTATTAATGCACATTTCTCTGATTGTGTGTTTGTTCTTTTTCTCCCCAGACACATCCTGCCATGAATCTCACAGGCTGCACTGGCAGATAATGTTTTACAGTTTGAGAATGATTATCATATCATTATGTTGTGTATATTTGCTGCTGCAGCAGTATTAATATTTTTACACTTTAAATTAATTATATTACCATTCAAACTAGAGCTCAAGCACACAAATTATTCCTTTTTAATATTCACACATAATTGAGCAGCTAAGAAAATAGCAAAAATAATCTCTGGTTGCAGCTTTTTAAATGTGAGATTATTTTAATGGTATTTGATTGTCAAGGTGTCATTAAAAAATGAATCGGATAACAGAATATTTGAAAATAAAAATAAAAGTTGCATCCTTGTGCAAATTGCATAATTGAGGACTGACAAATGTATCACTACACTGGTTGAATAGATTATTTCTAGTATAGTAGTTATATCTGACAGTACAAATGATCAAGAGTGGATTCACCAAATTTCAGCTTCCACTAGTTTGTAAACTGAGGTTTTTAACTGACGTTTTAACCACCAGGTGTCAGAGTTGCACCTAAAACCTATGTAGGGTAAAAAATGCATCACAGAAAATGCAGAAATAAACAATCGCATTTATTTGAAATAAAATTTGAGTAGTTTGCATATTTACATGGACACATCGTCTTTGTCCTTGTGAATGCGTGTGTCTCTTCATTAGGGGTGTTTTTCTCTACAGTAAACAAACTTTGTAAAGTAATTCAAGTTTGCAAAAACTACCTCAAGTACTCGGCTATAGTGTGTAACAAAAAACAGAACCCAGATCTGGAGAACGAGGTCACGACTGTGTTTGACCAGTGAATCCTTCTGAGGATGTTAAAAACAATAAAAAGTTAGGTCCCTTTAAAAGTGCAGTGAACTGACAGAAGTAGCACAAGTAGTGTGGAAATAATGTCAAGTCAGGTTTTATTCAAACCCCTGTGCTCAGTGTAGGCTGTGATTAAAATCTCTTTATGCTCAGCCAGAGATATGCAAGTTACATGTAAATGCTGTAGCTCCTCACAGTAACACACAAATACTTCAGTGTTTAGTGTTTGTAAACCACGATGGCGTCGCTCTAAAGAAACGCTGCGTGTTGTTATGACTGAAGACGTTTGCGTGTCCAAATACTGTTTTCATCTCATTTTGAGCAGGTTTAAATCACAAATCACCTTCCCATTGTAGCTATGCTGCGAGCTGTTTTGTTCCCTGTTTATGGAATCAAATGTGTACCTGTGCTGTATACGTCTGAAATACTTGGTTTCACCTCTCTGATCCATCTCCCGTTCTTCTTCACGCCTGTCAGGTGAGCACTCGCTCAGTTTAATCATCTATAGTCTAACACAATTCTCCATGAAGGCGATAATGTTCCAGCTTTTTTCAAGCTATTTGCATCTTTGTGATGTTGCTGAACTGTGTTGTGAGATTTTTCCATTATTTTGTCCAAACAGACTAGTGTATTTTTTAAGTTTAAAAATGGTGACCCTTTCCTTTAATGCTGCACATTTGGAGCAGTGTAAACTCATCTGATATTTTTGATGTGTAGACAAACCATCATGTGTGTGATTTAAAAAAGAAAAGTGCAGATGTTTAGTTTACCTGAGTGTAAATCATGACTTTTAAAATCAGAAAATATTGTAAAAAATAAACAAGTAGAAACACAGCGTGGATGAGGTTAACGTATAATATTACTTCTATTCGTTTATCTGGCTGTGGGGATGCAGTGGTCTTGCAGAATTTACCTAACGCACCTCCACCTCATGAGTTTCCTCTGAGGCGACCAAAGACAAGGACACAGTTTCCTGCTCTGCGTGTTTACTGACAGCTAATCCAGTCACACCGCTGCTCTCCAAGATGCTGAAGTCACCACTTTCAGTCAAGTCTCCACCGCCAACAGCTGGGTCAGGATCTAGAGATGTCATGTACTGCAGGTCTTCATCCTCCTGGGCAGAAATTTTCTCCTTCTCCACAGGGTATCCGTTGATCTGCAGGTCCAAAATGTTCTGGCTGGAGGCCTCTACGTCTGACCAGTGAGAGGCTGTCTTCGTGTAGCTGTCTGCAGCCTGGAGTGAGTCCTGGATTGAGTCCTCGGCCTCATCACAAACGCTTTCTTCATCGCTGACCTTAACAATGCTTTCGTTTGAAGATGTCAGCGACTGGCTGTCCTCGTCGCTCTCGTCTTTGCTCCCAATCAAATCTTGTCCAGCTTGCTTTTGGTCCATTTCTTCCCCCTGTGGAAAGCAGTTCATATCATCAGTCTCGACATGCATTTGCGGCTTTAGCGGCGTCTCCTCTTTGCCTGCAGACTTGTCGCTTTCTTCATCGCCAGGCTCCTTCAGGCAGGCGACATCTGCAGCGGGACCCTCAGAGCGATCAACACGTTCGAGACAATTAAGCTCAGAGATGACACGGTCCTCCAAAACTTCTGAGTCATTGTTCTTTTCTACAACTGCTGCCTCAGGGCTGTTCATCTGATCAGTCTGAGCAGCAGGAACAGCCTTTTCTTCAGTGTCTAAAGTCACAACACTCTCCTCCTCAAACACACGGTGCTCCACAGGCGAGTGCACCTCCACTGGCGTCTGAATCTGGTGACTGCTCGTCTGTGGGGACTCGTCTGTAGGGCTCAGGCTCTCCTCGTCATCCTGCTGGTTGCCCAGAAAAAAGGTTACAGCTGGTTCGTAGACGCACTCAACAACAGCCTCTAGAAGGTTTCTCTTCTCCAAGATCTTGATTGAGGATTTCTCTTGGGTGTCGTCATCACGGAGCTCCAGTAAACCTTTGAGAGGGTCGGGGTCACCACATGAGAGCAGCTCGGGGCTGAAGGTCTCTTCATTTTGTATGCAAGGCTGATGAGGAGCTGGGCTGTTGAGTTAAAAAGAGAAATTTTTGAGATTTTAACACATGCACGTACACTTCGACACATGCTGATGGAAAACATAGTCGTATAGGCAGCAGCTGGATATTTTAGCTTAGCGCAAAGACTTTAGATTCCTGTCCGTGGGACACAGACACACTATTAATTATTAGAAAACTTGGTTCGTCCTGAGAGAAACTTCATAGCATGTGAGAATGTGCGTAGTACTTTAGCCTGGGGTAAAGAATGTGAAGCGGTACTTCCACTTAGTGCTTTGTTTTTACCGTCACAGCAGAATGACAGAGGCTGATGAATAACTTCAGTTACACCTACATGTCAACAGTGACAAGTTAAAAGATGATTTCCATCATCAGCTCTGTCTCAGTGACTCACATCCCTCCTACCTTTCCATGGACTCGTAAGAAACAGTCAGACTTGGCTCCTTGATGGAATCGTCATCCTGAGCCTGCACCAAACCCTGATTCGATGAGGCGTAGGTCAGGATGGCATCTGTCACGGAGTAGGGAGTGTGGCCCTGAACGCAGTCCTGAATGTGACTGACTGGCAGCTGTGTCTGCAGGAACAGGTGGAGCTGGCTGTCAGACAGACACACTGTGGTGTGCACCGCCCTGCCAGGACAAAGGTACAAACAAGTCATACTCAACAGAAAGCTTTTTTTCCTCTCACTGAGTTCATTTCCAGACGATTAAAATGAACAACTGACTTATCCAGGAAGACCTGAAGTCCTTTCCTTCTCTTCTCCAGAAAGTCCTCATTGACGAAGGAGAAAAAGGATTTTCCTGGAAGGTCGGCGACTGGACTGGAAGGATGAAAATGAAGTCTAGATAATATTTTCTCTTACAATAAACCAGAATGTCAAGAGTGACGATGCTTGTCTACATTATTTATCTATATTTTAACCAAACCAGCTTTAAAGTAGAAGAAGCTGTGTGTTTTTTTGTTGCTAACAGCAACAAGTTATAAACAAAACACTGACATATGGTGTAATCTTATTAGGAAGTTGATGTTGAGATCTTTTTAGCAACCGCTGAGCAACAAAACATCCCGCCGACACTGTGAAACAGCTTGTCAATAACAACAGTTAAAGAATGTCTTTTGTACGGAGCCCCCTGGGGGTCAGGTGGTAGAGAAAAAACTGTGTTTTACACCTAGATTTTCTTTCTATCATCTGACCCCTAGGGGGCTCCATACTTTTGCTCTTTAGCTGCTAAATGGTTGAACTGAATTGAGCGATTGAATGACTATTTGACTAGAGCAGTTTCTCTATGAAAGACAGGAGTCATTAGTTTTTCACTGACACATTACTTACACCAAACCAGCATTCTTCTGCAGCTGCTTCTTCAGCCAGACAAACTCGCTGTAGCGCCGACGTACACAGGACGTTTTGGCTGTGAAGGCTTTACTGTTGGTCTGAGAAGGAAAGAAAAGGATGTTTCAATGCTGACACACTTACATGAGTAATATACATGATAGGATACAGATATATGTAAAAGTAGTGATATATTTGGATTATTGGTTGAACAGAAGACATCTGTAGACTACAGTCTAAATGGACTTTAATTCCTCTACTGAACTTTCTCCCAACACAGTTTTCTTTTTTAAATCATTACTTATTAGTTTACGTTGGAAACTACAGAGACGCATTGTTGTTTTTGGTCTTGATGGGATTTCTTTACACTTATATAGAACTACTTCTGTCTATTTATGGTTACCACTTAGATGAAACTGAAGCATTATCACAAGTTAGATTTTTACTTGTCCACTCATATTTGGACAAGTCAATATTATAATCAATATCAACATTTACATTTCACCAATTTAACCCATGTTTGATACTACACTGAAAGTGCCGACTGAAGATAATCTTCTACACTTGGAAACCTGTTTTACACAGTTAAAATGAACCTTTATTCATATATCTACATATATCATACACAGTGATATGAGAAAAGGCTGGTGTGAAATGTATGTACAGAGTAAAAGAATGAATCAACCTAAAAGACACATATATACTGACCACAAACTAAATGATGTAAGATCGCGTGAGGTCACAGGATCCTTGAGTCAGCAGCCACAAACGTGTCTGGGCTTTCTGCTGACACAGCATTCCTCAGCTCAAACCAACGCCTAGACAACAACATAAACTCCTGTCCAAGCAAAACAAGAGGAATCTCCTGGTTTCTTATTAACGGAGACGCTCCAGGCTTTTTACTGCTGCTTTAACTGTTTCAGAGAGACGTGCTTAACAGAAAACGGTCAAAACCAGTGAATAGATTCTAGGTTCTTTTCAGCGGATTTGTGGAAGCTTTATTTGAAGACACTGATTTAGTAAAGAGCCATAGCTTTACTGTAAATGAGGACATAATGCTGTCATCTATTATTCCTGGGGTTTCCTCACATTACTTACGTTGTGTCACTACTCACATGTAAGAATATTTTATAATCCACGTATGAATTCCACGAGCCCTCGTTCTGAATGCGGGGATCTTGGACCCGCACTGCAACAAACTCCTGCAAGGCAGAAACAAAGTCAGAGAAGTTCAAATTAAAGGAAGCACTGTGGTGTTTCTGCGTTTTTTTTAAACTGTATCACACCAGCTAAGCCAACAGAGATAGAGATGACTGTGTAAGCATGACACATGCCTCATCTACACAGAGATTACGTTACGCAAAGGCTTTTTTAGCGCACTAATGTTCGGCTTTGGTGACAACAGGAGACGTAAACCTACAGACGTATGTTGTAAAGCTTCATTAGCAGGACATTTTTAACCACTGTTGTAATTTAATGTAGATAAAGCAGTGAGAGAGGAGAGTTACTTACATCTTCTTCGTGATTCCTGATCATCCTACCGAGCGCTGCACTGCAAAGAGAGGAGAAATCAATAACATGGAAATAAAGCTCCAAAACTGTGTCCTCTATTGTGTTGTCATGAGTTGTCATGCGTGACTCCTCAAAGAGAAGCTCGTCAGATATAATCAACACCCGCAGGCATTCCTCTTCATTGCTCAGATGATGCAAACACTCTTAAGGGCTTTTTTCGAAACAGTCATTTCTCGTAGACATACAGACATCTGTTGAATCTTTTTACAGCTTTTTGAAATTCCCCAGCAGAGGCCAATGAGCCACATTCTTCACAGTCAAATGTCAGGTTAACATTAATGAAACACTGATGTTCCTCCCTGCTTCCTCTCTGATGGTGAGTCACTAAACTGTGTTTTTATTCCTCTGTGTTAGATGTATTGATACTGGTACCTCTACTTGTCTCTCTTGAAAAATGAGTTGAATTAACAATTATGTCAGTAACTTTTCTGATAATGATTAATGACTAATCATTCCAGCACTAATGACAGTAAAACCGCGGGGGTTTCAGGAGGAAAAGAAAACCGTGTCAATCATCGTTGGTTTTTAAGATTTTTTTAAGAAAAAATTAATTACATATATGATATAGGAGACACACACAGTGATATTTGGAAAGTGAAATGAGGTTTATAGGATTTACAGAAAGTGTGCAATAATTGTTTAAACAAAATTAGGCAGGCACATAAGTTTTGGCACCGTTGTCAATTTATCTATTCCAAAACTTCTGGAACTAATTATTGAAACTCAAATTAGCTTGGTGAGCTCAGTGACCCCTGACCTCCACACACAGGTGAATCCAATTATGAGAATAAGTATTTAGGGTAGGGATAGTAAGTTTCCCTCCCTTTTTAATATTCTCTGAAGATCAGCAACACAAAACAAACCAGCTTCATTTTATAATTAAGCGCTGTGGACTGATGAAACTAAATTGAGTTATTTGGGCATAACAAGGGGCGTTAAGCATGGAGGAGAAAGAACACAGCTTTCACAGCAAGAAAAACACCTGCTACCTACAGTAAAACATGGTGGTGGCTCCATCATGCTGTGGGGCTGTGTGGTCAGTGCAGGGACTGGGAATCTAGTCAAAGTTGAGGGACACATGGATTTCACTCAATATCAGCTGATTCTGGAGACCAATGTCCAAGATTCAGTGACAAAGCTGAAGCTGTGCCAGGGCTGGATCTTTCAACAAGACAACGACCCTAAACACTGCTCAAAATCTACTAAGGCCTTCATGCAGAGGAAAGTACAACGTTCTGGAATCTCAGTCCCCAGACCTGAATATCATTGAATATCTGTGGTGTGAGTTATAGAGAGCTGTCCATGCTCAAAAACCATCAAAATCTGAATGAACTAGAGATGGTTTGTAAAGAGGAATGATCCAAAACACCTTCAACCAGAATCCAGACTCTCATTGGAAGCTATAGGAAGCGTTTAGAGGCTGTTATCTCTGCAAAATGAGAATCTACCAAACTCATGTACCTGCCTAATTGTGTTTAAACAATTATTGCACACTTTCTGTAAATCCTATAAACTTTGTTTCACTCCTCAAATATCACTGTATGTGTGTGTCTCCTACATAATATATTAAATTGAATTTTTTATTGTAACAACCAACGGTTTATACAGGAAAATCATGAACATTGTAACTTTCAGAACTTTTTCAGTAAACTACTTGCTTGTCTTGGTTTGATAGACACAAAAATTGATATTACTAACTAACTAAACAACAGAACACAAACAATGCTTCAATGCTCGCTCAAGTGGGACTGTTGGGTTTTCTCTGTATATATTGATATAATGTGTAAGGTCTTAAACCTCACACTGTAAAGTGCCTTGAGATAACTTTTGTTGTGAACTGGCGCTATATAAATAAATTTGAATTGAATTGAATTGAAGCACACACTGCCTAAAGAAGTCCTGTTGCCATGACCCAACTTTCAGACAACTTCACCCGATGACTGAGAATCTTCACAGACACATAGTGATGTGAAACAACTGCAAAGAGACACAATCGACCAAAAAGAAATAACTATAAAAAGAGACTTTCCTAGGGAATAAAAACAACCAAAGAGGGACATGTGTAGACAATAATACTACAATAAGAAGAAATGAAATGACTACAAAGAGAATTAAAACAACAAAAAGATGCAGAAAATGTCCAGGAGGTGGTGACCAAAGAGACAACAATGAACACGAACAGCTCCACCATCCAGAGGCCGATCTACCAGCTGCATAAGCTTAAACTTTCTGCAGCGCTATCCACTGCAAACACCCAGCTCTTCACCTGCCAGACTGAGGCTGAGATTCCTTAAACAACAACCACAAACATGGTCGGTATCATTCATTGTCACGTTGCCTTTATTTCACTGTAGGGTTGTTGCTCATATGTAGGTGGGCATGTGGGCGACTTTTGCCCTGTTTGTGCCTAGAGGCCTCTTGTCTCATGATCTGCCCGTGCTTGTGACAGCTATTTCCACATTAAAACACAAAGTATTCCTGCTGTGCGGGAGATGATCCTGCTACATGTATATAGGCGTTACGTCTATGACAATGGGCGTAAGTAGCAGTCAGAATTTAACAGCTTGTGCATCCAGTCTCCCCATACTGTGTCCGGATAGTGAAAGTAAAACACAATATAATACATAGCACTGAAATTCACAATGAAAAGGTGCTGTTGTCATGTAATGAAACCTTACTTTTCCTGAGGCTGTCTGGCCTCAATGGCTTCATTTCCAAACCGGGTGAAGGAAACACTAACATTAGCTAAAAGCTAACACACTTCGATAACTACTTACTTTCATGAGGAATGTGCCAGCTGCCGATGTTGTAGTCAGCCGCCTGCTGTTGACGATCTCTGCTGTTCGTCTATGTTTTAGTTTCTTTAAGTGAATAACGCTCAAACACAGAGGCTTGTTTGTCTAAACAGCTCCACTCTATCTCCATTTCGCAAGTCACACAACAAGCGCTTCTACGTGAACCATGACGTATCGCTTTACGGTAGTTTGCGTGCTTACGCAAGAAAGAGGCGTGGTTTCACAAGAATCAATACAATGATCCATACATATAACAAGTCCCAGGGCAAGTCCCTCTTCTTCTTCTTCATTGGATTTTACCGGCAGCTTGTATCCAACTCTGTTAAAGTCCCTCTTCACTAAGAATAATAATTTTACTTTTCACACTTTCAAGCCTCTCATAATAGATCACCTGTGATCTGAACATCTGCTTCAGTGGAAGAGATAAAACCCAAATCTGACATTTTGTACAAAGCTGATAACACAGACAGTCAGTTAAACAACCAGTGCAACACAGTTGCTGACATAGAAATTGTGCAGAATATTACATACATTACATATATAGTAATATAATCTTATTGATATGATATTAATGTAATATTAGAGAATCAAATGTATTAAGAAAGTAAGCAGCAAATTTAGATTCAGAAATCATTATTTATCCCAGAGAGAAATTACTTTGGCATGTTACAGCAACTCTCTGTTTAAACAGGAATTCACTGTTATCCAATCTCTCAGCATAAAAAATGACAAAAAAAAATTAAGAGCCAGCAGCAATAATAAACATTAAATATGACAACAATTTAGATATGAACGTAACAGTGGAGGTGGGTTATTGAAATTTAAAATGAATGCTTAAGTATAGGTATGTTTAGTAGTACAAATGAACATACAGCCATACATTAAGGTGTGTCTAAACAATAGTAACTAGAAATAGAAACCCCATTGAGGGGTGGGTGATGTTGTTCTGGGGTATGACATTCCTTTAGGCCTATTTGATGTGGTTAATAAATATATAACAAAATGTGTATAATCCATGCCAGTTACAGTGCATGCTGTCATTTAAACAAACAAACAAAAGGCAAATCAAACATTAAGGTATTATTATTCATGATTTATTAATATTAGCGATTGACCATAACTAACTAAAGCTAAGTATCTGTCGGCTGCTTTTCAACAACATGATTATTATTTGGATCAATAAAGTTTATTCTCTGTATTTATACAGTATTTTTACAGTATGCGCCCTCTGTATCTCATGGCTCAGAGGTCCGATCCGTTGATCCATATCTGCCGTTGGCGTACGCTCTGCCACCACAGATCTATAAAACATCCGCGCTCAGTAGCGCGGGCTGTTGCCACGGCGATGAGTAAATCCATGTGCTTCGCGATTTGTGAACCTGCGCGAGCGCCGCGCTCTAATTTGCCAGTGCACGTTTTTTTCTCCTCATACCAGACGAAGGGGCGGAAACGACACATTTCGCTGTAGCCAAGCTTCTGATTTTGACAACAAATCACCACAAAACAGTGACGTTATCACCGTGCTACAGCCGCGTTGTTCCAATTCGGTTCGGCGGAGTTTTTAAAAGCGGTTACATTGCGAGTCATCGGTGAGTTTAATTTTTGTCTTCCCTCCTCCCTCGGAACGTGTTTCATTTGATTGTGCACGAGTGTAACGTTAGCTGGCGCTTAATCTGCGGTATTTCTAATGAGCGGCTGGACGCGTCGTATGCGGTATAGGTTAGGAAACACGCCTCACGTCAAGTGTGGCCATTGATGGACATTATAGTCGATAGACATCCTTCGGTAACGTTGTCTTAAGTTGCTAACGCGAAAGCAATATGGAGGAGACGCCAGCTAGCTGCAGACTGTGGGTCCCTCCGAGGCTTTGTCGTGCGATGCTTCCCCCCCAAATGTTCTAGCTAACATTAGCAATAAAAATCACCCGAAAACCAGGATGCAGGTTTGTTACGCCGTTCCCATTGAACGTAGGGAAGGCTGGGTTGTTTTTGTCTCCAGCGTTGCATTTACACGCTGTCGTTCCACGCTGCTAAGCCGCCGCCAGGTGTTTGCAAACCTGCCGGTGACAGGCACGGCCAGTACCTCCCCGGTCTGCCTTTACTTATTCATTGGTAAAATGATAAACACTTAAATATCTACCACGCAGAAGTTAGGTGTTTTTCTGCACAACTTGTGAGATGCATTAGTAACTCTGCCCCCCCCTAGAGATTTTACAGTTTACACCGTGTCACAAGGTGCATAGGTAATTTTAGGCAATGCTGATTAATCGTCAAAGCTCTAAACTTGTATTTCAGGTTGAAAAAGGAGCTTAATTGATTAGAAAATTGACAGTATTTTGATAATTGATTAATATCATTATCTTCCGCATCTCAGTTGAGATTTTCTTTGTCAAATATAACTGTACAAAAGGAAAAATTATATAATTAGTTTTGAGTATTTGATGTAAGTCTTAAACGTGAATGAAACCTTACACAAAAGGTAAATCACATTGAATACTTTTAATCTGCATTTCCTCGCAGTGTCACCCATGCATCTTTTTGTAATAAATCCAAATTTCCAATGCTGTGTTTTTTCTTTTCTACCACCTTGATTCTCGCTTGCTTCCATCATGCAACAATCTTGACGTTGACCAGGAACCTGCTGGTCCCTGGGTCTACCTGATGAGTATGAGCCTGACTACAGAACCCTCTAACGATGGGCCCACTGTTACAGAAGGTTTTCTAAGTCATTACTTCCTAACATTTATTTCTCTGTATTACTTGTCCTTGTGCAGTACAGTGTGTCTCAGGAGCCAAGGAATTAATAAAGTCATGTATGCGAACAAAGTGGCACTTTAAATGTTTGTCATCCATTTGACACTCTGCACTCAGCACCTGTCTGAAACCTATGTAAAGACATCTTAAACGCTGCCACTGAATTTTAACACCTGCAGGCAGTGAGAGTTTTCACTTTCAAGGCTCATCAGCTGTAACGATCTGCTCACTGCTTCTGTTTCACCCCTGCCAGAGAGCAAAATGATTACAGCTGAAAAGAAGGACAAGAAGACAGAGGACGTGGCAGAAGAAGAGGAAGAGGAGGAAGAATATGTGGTGGAAAAGGTTCTGAATCGACGAGTGGTGAAAGGGAGAGTAGAATACCTCCTCAAATGGAAAGGTTTCTCTGAGTGAGTATGAGGGAAAAGTTGCTATAAACACAGTTACAGGTAACTTTAAAAAAAAATGGTGTCGGTAAATAAATTAAATGCATAAGTAGCTGGGTAGCTGGGGGCCTGGTAGCTCAGTGGGTTAGGGGTCAGACTTGAATGCGGAAGGTCGCAGGCTCGAACCCTGAGCCAGACACCCAGCGCCAGCTCCCTGTAAGTTGCCTTGGATAAAAGCGTCTGCCAAGCAAAGTAAAGCAACTAATTATTTTTATGCACTTTTACCGGCAGTGAAGATAACACATGGGAACCAGAAGACAACTTGGACTGTCCAGATTTGATTGCAGAATTTTTGCTGTCCCAGAAATCAGCGCAGGATGGAAAGAGGAAGGCGGTTGGAGATGCAGAAGGAGATGAAAGTAAATCAAAGAAGAAGAAAGATGATGTAAGTCCCAGTTCTTTGGTTTTTGGTCCAGTTAAGAGTTGAAGTTTAATTAAGAATTGTCAAAAAAGTGAAGACTTCGCATCAGCCCCACTTGTGTTTAGTTATAGTACAATAAATAGGTTTTACAGCATGAGCTGGAATGTTCTTCTGTCTTTTTTTTGGACTGGGCAGTAGAAAACAAAGGTGCCACAGTAAGGCTGGAGGATGGGACTAGCAGGCGACATTGTAGTTAAGTCAAACCTCAAACCACATTAGGGTTAAAAGCTTCTTGTCAAGGAAAACCACTTGACAGGCCCAGTTGACAGGCTCTAATTTCAGTCACTTAGCAGTTCAGCACCGTTTCCCAACCATAAGGAAAGTCACTTCAGCAGGGCCTTAGCTTGTTATCAATCAACCAATTACAGGCTCCCTCGCCTCTCCACTCTTCAGACTTAGCTAATTGAACAATCTTGAATTATTTTAAACATGCATGTGGAGGAGATACAAGAGAACAATGCCATAAAAACCACATCAGTTCTGACTTTAGTTTTTATGACACTATATCAAGTAGAAAAACAACACGGAGCTTAACAACACCAGATTAATTTCAGTAGAGTCATTAAGACAAGTTATGAGGCAGACCAGGAAAGGTCTAGTTGTGTAAAAATTATATAGGAACCATGACATTGGTTTACTATTATCTTTGCATTTTGTCGATTGCTCAGACAGAGAAGCTAAGGGGCTTCGCCCGAGGCCTGGATCCAGAAAGGATCATCGGTGCCACAGACTCCACAGGAGAACTAATGTTCCTCATGAAATGGTGTGTATGCACTCTGGAACACCAGTGTCTGATAAAATGCCCCCTGATGTTCAGGAGCGAAATGTGTTGTTAAGGAATTTGTTTGTTTGCACAGGAAAAACTCGGATGAAGCTGACCTGGTGCCAGCGAAGGAGGCCAATGTGAAGTGTCCGCAGGTGGTCATCTCTTTCTATGAGGAGAGACTCACTTGGCACTCGTATCCCACCGAAGACGAGAAAAAGGACGACAAAAACTAACGCGTGGTGGGAGGGTCAGGGGAAAAACTGTACTTTTGAACTTCATTGTACTTTCAAGGGGATTGGTGGGGGTGATGGGGGCAGGCAGAAGGCAGAGATAAGCAAGATGCCACTGGACTCATTCGTCTTTTGGTGTAGTATCATTTGACTCTTTTATCTGGATATATTCGATATAATGTATATATGCTCCAGGTTTGCTTGACAAAGCACCGCCTACATGAATGGTAAAACGCAGTGTTACTTTCCAGTATCCATTTCAGTTGGAAGGGTCATTCGCTAATTCAGTATCATGTCACGTAACCTTTGGTCCAGTGCTCGGTCATCTTGCTTTGACGTGTCAGTGAGGTGATGTTTTTATTTCATTAGTGTGCCATTTACTCGGAGGATACTTTCATCAGTGCTTTGAGCACTAATCTGTCTCCATAGCTGTTTCCTTGTTTTGTACGATTAGCTCTTCTCAGTCATTTGATCATTGGTAAACTTTGTAGTGTTTTTCATAAAAATGTCTTGCTCGTTGGTTTTGGAAAATAAACCACTTTTTGTTACCATGTCGTTTCATACTGAGTCACTTTTAATCAAGTCATTATTACAAATAGGGCTGCAACTAGTCACGTCCCGAACATATGGCGAAAAATTCCCATCACAGTAGCAGAAGTTAAATGTTACATCTTGCTTTATTCCACCAACAGTCAAAAAAATATTAAATTCACTCTAATGCAAGACTACAACAAGCATATGCACATGTCTTACACTTGATAACAATTATAAAAGTTGCTGATTCATTTTCTGTCAACTTACTGATTAAATGACTTAACTATTACCCCAGATTTATTTACTCGCAGTCCTTCCAAGATGCAGGTGTGTTGGGTTTCCAGGCTGTTTCCTTGATCTGTTGTACAGTATCACATTATCATTCATGACAACTAGAACACAAGAGTCACGGGTGAAAATAAAAACACTTTATTAATCAATAAAAACAATTCTTGATTGCCAGCAAATATCTCAAAACAGAGGGAACTACATCCAAACTCAAAGCGGAGGGTGAGACTGTTATGGAGACATCTGACAAACGACAAATCATGATGAACACAAACATGAAAATATTTACATAACAAGACAGACAAAAAAGTGCACTAAGTAGTGGCAAATAGTTGGTGTTGCACTGGGTTACACTGAAGTGAATGTTAACCAGAGTTTCATGCCTGAATATCACATTTAATGAGGATATTTCTCGTTTCATAAACAGTTTTTTGGACATCATCGTAATGTTGTGATTTCTGTTCAGCCTCTTTTAAATATTATAACCTAACTGCTATCTCTGCTGCAACGAATGTATTTATTAAAAGATGGTGGTAGAACATGTAGTGACAAACCTTATCCAAACAGACAAGTAATAGCACTTCTACTTTGAGAACTTTCATTTTTCAGTTCTCAAAACCTTTTAAAGTGAAGATAAAGATGAGATTGTGAAATAAAGGCAAATCAAAGTGGCCACAAAGCACTTCATCATTTCACACATTCAAATAACCTTTATCTCTAACTTCGCTCGCTCCGTTATCGACACGGAAACGTAAAAATTCAAGGGCTCCCTACCGTTTAAGCCAAACATCTTGGCTTTACAGCAGTTAAGAATTGCCTCAAGTGGCTTTCAGTTGAGTAACACTGGCAAGTAAGTTATTTAAAAGGGATATCGCTACAACACAGCGACTGCCTTCTTTAACTTAATGCTTAAAACAGTGTATCCAAGTGGAAAGGAAAACAACAACCCATTAGCTTCGATCTGCGACAGCCTGGAGTTGGTAGTAATCTTACAGTACACTCTGGAGCTCCTGGCCCATTGCAGTATCGTGAATTCCTCTTACGATTACAGTGTTCAAATCAACAAAGAGGATGTAGACTTTTACACAAAGCTGATGTGGCTAGACCTATAACCTTGCTTATACTACAGATTATGAACAGTTAATAAGAGCCTTCCTAGACGCAGCTCCCCTATTTAAACCTGCAGCGAAGGAACAGCGACAGACAGCAAAATGCATATAGCCAAGCCTTTTAAAGACAAATTACAGTGCTATGAATAATTTATAAGAAAGTTGATACATTTTTCAATGCAGTTTGCCTCCCCCCTTAAACATCCAGCTGCTCCACTTGCAGGGCGTTTCACCTCCAAGCCTCTTTTAGCGGTGGCCAGCCCAGGAACACTCAGCCTCCGACTCTTTTCAGACATGCAACCCAATCTCTCATTAGGGCCTTCTGAACATAGATGCCACTCAAAAACTGACTCAAAAACTGGAATTTGAGATACAAACCTACAGAATTAAGAGTGCAGTGATGGAGCATTAAAGGCGTATTCAGATCAAGTGATGTGCATCATACAACCTTTAGTTAGTACAGGTGTTAATGGCATCCTATAGATGATGAACTTCCTTTAGCCTTTGGTATCTAGACTCTCACGACCATAGGTGCCGTTCTCTGCCTGAAGATCGGCAAAGCCTCAGTGACTATGAAAATCACAAAAATTCTCCAGGGGGGATGTGATCGGATATTCTTTTAAAACCATTGTGCATAGCTATTCCAAACATCCGAGTTGACAGCCTTCTTTTACTCCGCTTCACGTTACAGTCCCTTATTTTACCATCCTCAGTTGTTTGGTGCAAAAGGGTCAAGAGCAGCTAAAATGTTTCTAATAGCCCATTTTGTGTCCTTTTATATCCCTCCAGCTCTCCTAGCTTATTGTTTCCCCTGTCTAAATAATGAAAATACTCAAAGACCTACTTCTGCCTTATAGGTGTTTCCAGGAAAAAGTAAATGTAGGAACCGACTTAAAAGGGAGAAACTAAGACAAAGAGTAGTCAACAATGCCATTTTTCTACTCACCAGAATCTCCTTAAAGGAAAAAAGGACATCTCTCTTGCATTTGCAGAAATCTTTCTTACTGATTTAGCAAAGTGTTAGAATACACAGCAGTTTGTCCCCCTCACTTTTTTTTGTCTTTCTGCTTTTTCTCCGGCTTACGGTTCTGCTCAGCAGTTGTCATGCCACGGGGCATGATCAGCACGCTGCCATCAGCGCTGTACTGGAGCGAGTACTCGTTGGGAGTATAGGGCCGGCCCTCCTCGTCCCGTAGCTGAGTGAACACCTCTTGGTACAGACTTTGCATCTTCTGCTTCATCTGCCGGATTGAGCGGATGAACTCCATCTTCTCCTTTAGCAGCCGAGCCTTGTCGCGCCGCAGGTCTTGGACACCCTGCTCCAGGTTGATAATGGTGTCCAGTTTGCGCTTGCGGCAGTTCTGGGCTGCTAACTTATTCTTGCCGCGCCTGCGAATATCGCGGATGAGGGCTAGCTGGCCTTCACTCAGGTGGTGCTTGGCTAGAAGCTCGTTGAACTCCTCAACAGGAAGGTTGATGATCTTGTCGTTGGAGAAGGGGATTTTCATGGCCCGGGCTCGGCGTTCATCACGACTTGAGTGCTTGTCAAGCAGATCCTGAGGAGGCTGAAGCTTTGAGCTGTGTTTGTCTCGAATAGTCTTCTTCCCATTAGAAATTGGGAGTTCTGGGTGCTCAGACAATGCCGTGGAAAGTGGCAGGTTGTAAGTATGATTGTGGCTGATGCTGTCGAGCTGAGGGAGGCTGTGGAACTGGGAGGGGTCCTGGTAGCTCATACGGCAGAGCTTGCTGTACTCAGGCTGATAACCCCCAACGGCACCTTCCTCTGTCTCTGCTGTGGCTACCTCAGAGTCAGTGCTGTATCCAACGGCTCCCTCCTCTGAGAAGGTGGCAGACGTCGAAGAGGAAGAAGCTGCAGAAGAGCAGGATGTCTCAGAGCTGCTTGGGGAAGCTGGGCTGTGGCTGGAGTCCAGAGAAAGGCCAGAATCTGAATCAAGCTCGTCCTCCAACTGGGAGGCCTGGGCTTGGCTAAAGCCCTCCTCCATGGCAAGGTCCAGCAAGCTGATCTCGTCAAGCATAGACTCTTCCAGCAACGTGCTGAATGGATCAGGCAGGACAGGGGTGGATGTAATGTTGTTACTGGAACTGTTTATATGTGGTGGGAGGAAGATCCCAGTGAGGTTAGTGGCTCCAAAAGTAGAGTTGATGTTGGTGGAGTTGCTGGAGGAAAGTCTGAGCATAGTGGATCTTGGGGTGATGCTCATAGTGCCCAGCTGAGGATTAAAAGTCTGTGGGAAGTCTTGGCTGCAGCTGGGTAGAGAGGCCTGGTGAAGGCTGACATCCTGGTTTATTGGGGTTGAGTGAGAACGTTCAAAGTTTCCCGGAGTGTTGGACTCTGTTGTTCCACTTGTGTCACTGACACTATGGGAGTTGTTGTGGACTGAGGTGCTGTTCACTTCCATTGCCTAAAAAAAGATACTGTTATAAAAAAAAGTGTACTTTTGCTATTTCCATTATTAATAAAGTAAGTTTTGGTACTTTCAGGTGTATTTTCAGTAAAGCAAAGAGAGTTGAACTCACTGTTCAATTGAAATTCAAAAGCGACAAATAAAAAAATTAAGAAACGTACTTGCAGTTCCATGATGGCCATGATGTCTTGCCATTGCTGTTCCAGGTCTAACTGAGGCTCAGCTGGTGGCATCTGTGGTTCCAGAGGGAGAGTCTGAGATGTCGAAGGAACTTCTTCATTGGAAACCGCCACCTCTGGGGTCACAACTGGGGCTGGAAACTAAATATAAAGGCATAAATGTTTTTTATTTTACTGTAGTTTTCTGCAGTACGTAATATTTAGTTTTACGATAATTGCATGTTTTTGTTTTTACCTCGGATTCTTCTCCAAAAGGAAAAGTGGCTTCCAACAGCCTCAAGCATTCTTGTAGAGACAGTGAAGTCTGTGAGCCGAGACTTGGGAGCTGGGTGACAACAAAAAAAAGAGATTATTCTTTTAGGAAATTTTCACATTTAAAGTGAAAATGGTGAATCTGGTCTGGTGCAAAGAGAAACAATAAATAAATAATTAAATACATGCTGCCTTTTAGTGGCTTGTTTAGTTCCGGGTGTGTTTTTCGTTCACACTGGCTTTTTACAAATAAAAGCAGCATCAAGATGCACTGGCACTGAGGCTTTAAGCAGCTTACATCCTGCATGGTCTGCTACACAAGACTGACCCATGCAAGAACATTCACTTGTACTGACAGCAGGTCATGCTAAACTTTAGGTGTGCAGCTGGAACTCAACCATTAGTGACATTAAAGTGGCACTTTATATGCCGTCTGTTCTGTCTGCACCACAGCTTGATGGACAGCTTTCACACCAGCACAAACAAATGGCACAAAAAGGGAAAACACACAAAAGAGTGCTTTAACCAAATAGGTTAGATATAAAAGCATCCATCAAATTGTTCTGTATAGGCAATTCAGAAAACATCTGGTCTGCTGAAAAATAATGTTGGATGTTGTTGAGCAACTTGTGCGCCGCTTGTTAGGTTGCTAAAACATAAACACCTACACCAACAACTACTGCAAAAGCCTGATGGGCTTTGTCTAACATCCTACTGTCTGCGAGCGAACACATGGTGTGAGTCAACGACACGATGACATTAGTATTTTCAAGCCGAGCAATTTTATACATTAACTCATATTTTCAACCTGCAATGTTTTAGGCAAATGGCAAAAACATATTCATGTGGAATTTGAATAAATCTAAGAGGAATTATTTGTTATCACAAGTGTGCTACTTTTTTTATGTAGTGTTAAATGCATCACTGGACAGAACAATAGGATTTTCGCTTCTAACCTGCTCTGGAATACTCTCTCCAGTCTCCCCATCTACTGGCTGAGCTCCTTGTAGGTTTACTCCATTTCTCCAGCTCTCTTGTTCCTCATTCCTGTCCTTGTTCTCCTGTGGGTTGGGCTTCTCCTCTTCACTCTCCTTCTGCCGGTTGCTGTAGTTGAACACTTCTCTACCTGCACCAAGGTCGATGTCCTGTCTCCACAGGATGTCAATCAAGTCAATGTCCTGGAAAAACACAGCACAGCAAGCACGGAAAAAAGGCTTTGTAAAGAAAAGAGTTAATTTAATAATCATATATTGTGTAGGCATTTGATTTCCTGACATAATACTAACAATGTGCAAATGAAACCCAACACATTAGCCTTTTATAACTGAAAATATTCCGTTTACAGCTCTTTATTTTTTGCGCAAGCATAATAACTTTGGAAGACAGACATCATGTGGATAATTTTGGAAGACAGACATCATGTAACAGAAATACAGTCAGGTGATGCAACCATGACAGACTGGCTTTGGGATGGTGATTATCATGTGATCAGAAAGATGTTTCAGTTTATTACAGCGCAAGGGTGACTTTGTATGAACTGTAAGTCTACTGTATCAATATGGACAGTCACGTTTTCTCAAGAGAGTTAGATAAAAGCAAAATAGAAAAAAACTCTTAACTACAAACTACATCAATGTAAAAATGGCCTGTGCCTGTTTAACACTGTCTTGTGGAAGACAACTCTGTGCTTTTAAAAGTTGCATTCTCAGGTGGTCATGGTAAATGAGACCACACAAAGCTGTAATAAATGTGACTCAACTGGTTTGTCTAAAAATATCTGACACTACTGGAAAGGCCACGGTTGTGACCCATGAAATGCACTGGTACACTAATACCATGTTTATTATTTTTTCATAACCAACTGTGATAAATCTTTTTGCAATAAATAATGATGGTGTAGGCCGAAATAAGTTATCATAAGTGAATAAAAAGGTTTTTCATTCATATAGATATTTCATTTCTGTATTCTCTATATAAATGTAGTATTTGATTTCTCAGCTGCTTGGTCTATTTTAATATATCCATACTGATATCCAGTAACTGCAAAAAAGAGGTGTTGTATCTCCTCTCCTTGTGACAGATATTCCTCAGTTGTTAGCTGTGCTACCTCTTTGGTGAGGTCGTCATTGCCGTCTCTGCTGCCCTGTTCCTGGTTGCCCTCCGGGGCCACAGCTCCCAGGCTGCCGTCCGCTGCGTTCAGACTGTATGTGGATTCAGGCGCTCCACTTCCTCCCCTCATGGCCGGGGTAGCGTCAGGGTTGTTAACGTCCTCTAGGCCGGCCCCATTGTCCAGGGTGATGCTGGGGCTGGACTGGCTGCTGGCGGACACCACAGTCTCTGAGTCACGATGCACTAGCCAGGTGTTGAGCTCGGTACTGGGCACAGAGAAGCGATCCAGCTGGCGCACCTGGTTCAGCAGCCGTCGAGTTGTGAAGAAACGATCAAGGTCCACACTCTTTGGATGGATGCCATAGCCGTCCAGCGTGTTGCGCAGGTTGTGAAACTGTGTCTGGGTGTAGGCTGAGCTGGGGCCCAGGATGATCTCTCTCAGTGGGGGCAGCTGATTGCTTAGATAGGTGTCAACGTCCACCCGCACCCCAATGAGACTCAGAAGGATGGTGAACTGAATCAGGCCCTCTGTGAAGTACTTTTTCAGGTAAAGCATTTCTTTACAAAGGAACAAGAGGTGAACGTAAAAAATAAAAACAAAAACGGGGCCTATTACCTTGGATTAATACTTCTGTACTAGTACTAGAAGATGGAAACAAATACATGAACATAAAGAGTGCTTGACAATAGTGAGGGAAAAGGGTCATCAACTGGATTCTGCAAGTTTAAAAATCATACAAGATCCCAGATGAGGTGTCCACTTCTGACAGAGTCCAGTTTGTTCTTAAACCTTTGTTCTTCATAAGGTTAGTCCCAATCCTGACAAAAGTGAGAAAAGACACGTTATTGCACTGCTTCAAACTACTGGTTCAACATTATAATCACTGCTTTCAGCCCTAAGACACACACGTCTTACGTACCGACATTTGGATAAGGAGCATGTTAATAAAAATCGGGACTTGCTAGCCTACTGCAACCACTCCATCCTCCCAAGACTTAAGAAGTGATGTCGGCTCGCGTCGCGCAGCGCCTCTTTCATTCTTGGAAATTTAGCACACCAGAGACGAACACACAGCTTTAGCCTTTCCGGGACAACTACTTCTTTTGGGTGCAGCTGAAGGTGAATGAGAGAGTCGAGAAAGCTCGCTGGGCTGGCTAGCACACACACCCCAACGACAGCGTTAAGGTGGCAGGCAGGGTCCCTCCCTCCTCTCTAGAGCTGCGCCTATCTTCGTCCTTATGGCGCTAGCTCTTAGGCTGTTAGCTTGTGTTTTGAGACCCGTTACAGCAACTACACATGCACCACCCCCTTGCATAAATATGTACAAGATAAAAAGCAATCAAATAAAACATCGTCATATATAATGAGTGTTGCATCTGTGTTTATTCTAAAAAGTGACAGGTACCTCCACTGGTATTTTATCTACTGGCATCAAACAATCTCCCTGGCAACAAGTGGTGAAAAGATGATTGACAATGTATTCAGCTATTCACAGGGCTCTATCGCTGTGACGACAAATGACTCCAGAAACTCCCAACCAATAGAAATGCGACATAGGTTGGGCTTAAAGAAAATGCTAAACTACTATAAGCGCTCAGAGCGTTCACTCTGCTAGCCTTATATAGCTAGTTCATTGCTAACAACTGTGACCTTTTAACTACTTGGAAAAGTAATCTGAACAACACACAGTCACAATCAAGTCGCTCCCCAATAAACATTTCGTCTTCGCATGTGTGTCCGCCGACAACAGCTATAATGTCATGGAATCACTGACATCCACGAATTGGCTCATAACACATCTCCGGTAATTGAAAACATCTTGGTTTAATACTTACGCAAAGAAATGTTGCAACTGTGCCTTCATCCCAAATAGTCCACTGTCACCTAAGAACAACATTCAATTTCCTTCATTAAAAGTTCCACAACGCTTCCCGATATTGCATTCTCCAGCCGTTCCTCATTGAATGGCCCACCATGACTTGCAAAAATGCTAGCTGGCCAAGCTAGCCTAGCAGCGCCTCTTGACACCAAAACACGCTTCTGTAACGCGCATGCGTAGAACTTTCTAGTCGCAAGCTTTCATCACCCGACTAAAAACTACCCACAGCACGTAATATTAAAACAGAATACACCGGAAAACTACAGCTTTTTAATATATTCAGTCGCAAGAACATAGCCACCTCAACCCGTGCATTTTTTCGAAATAACTGTATAGAGTAATCATACATTTACATACAACTTTACGGTTAAGGACATACCACAAAGCGACTTATACATGACAGGTGATGTGCGTAATACCGGAAGAGACACCATCTGACAAAACACATAACTTAGTTTCAGGATTACCTGCAACAAGAGGTGGCAGAAACGCACAAGCTCTGTCCTCAAGTAAAAGTGAAAGCAGTGGTACCACTTCATATACTCAAGTGGAAGTACTAAGTACGTGCTCTATGATTAACTTTAGGTACAACTACTCCAGTAAATGGGCATAATAAATATGCATATTTATTATTAGTTTTATTTTATTTATTGTCTGACAATATAATAAAGAGTATAATAGTTAATAAAGTTACTCATATTAGTAAAATATAACCTTTTCTTAATTTTGTTTTTGCTTTGGTGAAATATTAATTAGTTTAAATTCTTATTTAAATGCTAAAGGTTCAAAAGAGGTGTATATTACATCTTAATCCTTGTATATAAAATATTTTTTAATTTGGAAACTAATAACAACTTCTGTAAGACAAATGTATGATTATAGTTATGTGGTAGAGTACAAAATGTATCATACAGTATTTATGATACAATACTTGACTAAATATACATGCAAAAGTTTAATAAAATGACATTCCCATTTTATAGAAAATAAATAAGCAAAGCAGATGTTTAGCAAAGTCAGTGATTATTTATTTGGTAAAACAATTCTGTTTAAAATCTGTAAATGAATAATAAGATGTCAAATGTTTGCTTAAAATACAAATAAGAAAATATAAAGATCACAAATGACTTTAAATACCACTTTTATTTCTTCTTGCAGAACACAACATATTATTTCTTCTGAACATCTGTGAAGTTCACTATATGTTAACCCCCATCAGGTTGACAGGCCTGTTGTGGTATCGCTTTGAAATGTCTGCTTCAATCTGTAAAAACAATAAACAGAAAGAATTATATAATCTTCATTACTGAGATCACGGTTACTTCTTTAGAAGCTGCTTCCTAAAGTTTACTAAACGTTTACTGATAGAATAAATAAAATGCTGCACAGGCTTCTTGATCCAATGAGCTGAGTAATCTCAAATCCTGTGAAAAAAGTAATTTAATACCAGTTTCTGAAGTTCCCGTGTGCGTCCGGCCAGCAGGTCAATTCGAGGCTCCAGTCTGGACTGCTCCTTCAGAGCTTCCTGCCTCTTCTCAGCCATTGTGGCACCTTTCAGTATCAGAATGTCTGCCTGCTTCAGCTTCTGTCTCAGCACCTCTGACACACGTTCAACATACCTTAATGTAACAAAAGCAAATGTATAAAAAAATGTATTAATATAGCACATTAAATTTCAAGGAAAATTTAATATGTTTGATGACAGCAAACACACTCGCACACAAATTTAAAACTGATACTAATACGATAATAAAATGGTATGATCAGTTTTCATACCGCGGCGAGGCCTGGATCATAAACAGGTGCTGCATCCGGAGAGAGGTGAGCCGGCCCAGGAGGTCCTGTACCTCTGACAGCATGTCCCGGATATGTTCACAGGTTTGGGCTTGGATGACAGAGGGGGCCAGCTGGAACTGGCTCATAGCTACCACATCTCCCTCTTCTCCCATCTCACTCAGACGCTGGGTGAGGAACACTTCAAGCTGCACAAACACAGAAAAGCAGAGTAAGAGATGATGGGTGCAAAAGAAATACTGGGTATACCTTTCACATCCTTTGTCCTTACGGGTTGAATGTCTGTCTTAGAATGTCCACATGTAAAGGAAAAACTCATTACTGGGGCTGCTCACTGCTCTCCACAGGGGGGATGGGACAAGTGCAGAGGACAAATCTATCAATGTATCACTGACCAATAAAGTGGATTCTTTTTCTTCTTTTTCTCTAAAAACAGGCTACTGAAACATACATTAACTGACATTTAGGCCACTGGGGGGCAGTGTAAATAAACTATGAAGCTGTTATGATAAACCTGTTAGCTAACAGTTGCTTAATTATACGTAGAGCATTTAAAGCTGATCGCAGATGAAGCCAACACAGTGATCCAAAACAATGTGGGTTCGACTGTGATCACAATGTGGACATTGTATACGACGAGCATGTGGAAGTAATTTGACACTAGGTGACAGTTCTCTTTACCTCCATTAGCTCATCGATGAACTGGCTGCGTGACTGAGAGTTCTCCAGTATAGTTAAAGCGTCCTCTCCCTTCGCCACAACCTCAGGACCTACAGAATGAAACACCCTTCTTTAGCAAACACAAATTTCCACAGCCTGACAAGGTGGTGCTTTAATAAAACCCACTTACAATCTGTGCCAGCTTCAACAACCTTAATTTCTATGGGAGCTGCTTCACTCTCTCCCCAGTCGATACCACCTGCATCAGTGTCCTGTTGGAGGAGACAGACAAAGATTGGAGCAGTGGTTCATCACACATGCCCCTCAGTCCCTTATAGAGAGCCTAACTTTAGACAAACTATTTACATACAATAAAATACTGATACTGCATTTTTTGGTGTCATACCTCTGAGTTTGGTTCCAGATTAATTCCCCAGTCTATACCATCCTCAACCGTGATGCCAGAGCTAAAACCCTGAGCATCTGTTCCTTTGCCAAAGTCACCCCAGTCAATCTAAAAATACAAAGAAACACACAGTCAGTGGTGAGGAAAATCTGTTTTAAACAGGTAAACTGATGGATTTGTTCAATATGTTTCAATAGCCCTGAGCTGCAGCATGAGTCCTGGTGCTGAAGTCTGTTTGCTAACAATGTTTGTCTGAATTTGGCCACATTTTTAAAATTGCATATATGTAAAATAAATGATATCTAACCGTGTCCTCTGCGAGTTTTTCAGGAGGTGGATCCTCCACTACAGGCCTCTCAACAACTGTGGGAACGTTCCCCATTCTCCACTCATAAAATGTTCTGTTTCCACTCTTCTGGACAAATGTAAGTAAAGGCAGGACCGGTTCAGACCTACAAAGAACATGAAAGTTTTATTTTGTTTGGATTATGAAGCTTATAAAGAGCTAGTAGAGTGTATGACTCACCAGTCACAAACAAAGTTTGTGAAAGCGGTGTAAAGTTGGATATGTTCCTTTAAATTTGCTGCATCTTTACCAATTTCCTCAAGAACAGCAGGTAAGTCTTTTACCAGCGCCTGAAGCTCACGAGGCACATTTTCTCCCTGACAACAGGAAACCAAACATCTTCACACAAACCACTAAAAAAATGCATCATTCTGAGCATTAGACAATATCCATAAAATCCATGTATGTTTTTGAATTTTAATGTTCAAGTCTGCATATTCTTGCACTCACTCTGATTCCATACTGTTTACACGCAGCATAGTAGCGTTCCCTCAGGTCTGCAGCGGAGCTCTGGCACTCCACTTCCCGCCTGCTCAGCTCCTGCTGCAGCTGCTGGGCTTTGGCCAGCTGCTTCCTCAAAGCCGGGCCTTCAAAGCTCACACTGCGAAACAGCAAGCTGGCCACCTCCGCTGGGACACAGATTTTTATTATTAAGAAATACTGTACATGCTATTATTTAGTTTCTAAAACTGGACGAGATCCTACGCTACCCTTTACAATTGCTATAATATTGTGCACAAATAATGTCATATTAGAGAATTCCCTTGGTCTATTTCACACTTACCCAAATAAACATTATCTGCCTCATAAAGAGACACAATCTCCTGCCAGTCCTGTAACAAAAAAACAGAAAAACACAAATTCAAGTCCAAGATTTAGGAGTTTTAGTAGTTTATTCAATTTCCAATAATTATAATTTATGAACAGTTTCCATCTGACACATTTGATTCCTGTCACCTTCATCCTCTGAGATGAATATCTGCCAAAGATGTTCTTGGACAAAGCCTCTGTTCCCTTCAGTATCTCTACTATCCTCGTGCAGTGAAAGTAGTGAATGTCTATGAGTAAAAAAAAGTTTGACAGTTAATACTAATTCATAGAGTTGAAGAGGACAGAAGAAACTAACATGAAAAGATAAAAAAGATATGTAAATAAAAATATAATACAGTGCAGAATAAAAATAAAGGGCATACAATTTACAATTAGAATTATACATTCCAGATTCCAGAAAATATAGGGGCTGTAAGTGACCTACAGCATCCGGAGAGAAGCTGCTTGATCTCCTCGTTCTCTGGCATGTCCTGAATGGCAGCATTGATCTTCTCTCTGATTGCTTTTACTGCATTCTGCCATTTCAAATTACAGTGACGACGATCCAGCAGCCAATCTGTGGATACAGAACAATTCATTGTAATAAATGTCATTTGAATATTAAAGGCAACATGGATAAAACTGTAAAAGACCCTGGCCCAGATTAATGAGTGTTGTGTTGCTCCTATAGACTCAGCCCCTGGTGTTTTCTACTTCCATTATCACTGGGAGACATCTGGGCATCTGTATACACTATAACAGTGTGTATAAGAGTCATCAGAGTCATCAGTCATCATAAGGTGAGGTGCAGCACTGATGAGCCTTCTGGCCATTGTTATTGCCTGCTTGCAACCAGTGTACCAGTAACGGACAACAATTATTTCCATACATTAAATACAAGTAAGGAAAAGAAAAAGTGACAAAATATCTCATATTGTACAAAATAATGACCAATAGAATAGGTTTTAGAGTTTTCCTTGATAGCATCAGAATTATAAGATGTCTACAATCTCACAGTCATTTGGGGGACCTGTCAATTTGTAATGTTGTAATGTTTAGGATTTCTTCAGCATCAAAGTAATTCAGTGATAATTATCTGTAAGCCCACCATATATGTTTATAACTTGCTAATTGGATACAATAAAGAAAGCAGTTGTAATTATAGGATGATGTCATGAAGTCAGAATTACGAAATAAAGTGTCAGGTAAACACATTAGTTTAAAAAGCAGCCTGTTCTAAATCCTTTTCGCCTTACCTAAAAGCTTGCTGGTTTGAATGTCGATGGGAAGACTTTGAATGTTCTGCTGAAGTGAGAAAACAGCCAAAACATTAGTCATTTACAGTTTTACATAGTACAGCTGGGCAAAAATACATAATAAGTTACTTCATTGGCACAATTAAGAGAAATATCTCATAATAAATAGAATAATATATCCCATACTATTTTCTTTATTGTTTTGGAGAAATATATTTAACATTTAGTAAACGGGACTTGACATTTGTCATTGCTAGCTGACGTTAGCTAGCAGCAGGCTACAAACCGAGTCAGAGAGCTTTAATTGTAGCTTACCTGCATTGTCTACTTGCCGTGTCGCAAACAAAGCCACTTACAAAGTTCTTATGTCTTCAATATATAACATTTTTAGCCATGTATTCCACACGATCCGGAATACACTGTTTATGACACGTTACGAGAAAGAGAACCAATAGAAGGAGGCGATGTTACATTGTGCCAAAGAAGTGACCAATCATGTTTTACCATGCTTATACCTGCAGCTGATTGGTCAATATTTTAATTCAGTATGTTATCCGTGATCAACTATGCCGGTAGATGGCGTTGTTGCATCTGTTTAAAATGAAATAAACAATCTGCTGAAATAAAGTACAGTAGTTACAAAAACATTCTAATGTCTTAAAAAACGGAATGCAGTAAAATTAACGCTGAAGTAACATTAAAAAGCACAATCAGGTCTAAACAAGCTGATCTTTCTATACCTAAATTTTGCTTAATACATATCTAGTCTTTTTTTTTTTTGCATTGCACTGTCTGTACCACATTTTTGATTAGCGACTGACCCACTGCACTTTGCTGACTGTTAGGGTTTTTCCAGGGGGATTTTCCATAATTTTCTTGTCATCACATTTCTGAGGTCATACACAAATCTCTTATATGCTGAAACCGACAACCAAATAGATAAGTGATCAAACACAACAAAAGGGGTGACCAGTAGCTCAGACGGGTGAAGCAGTGTGGGAGCGGGGTGGGGTGGGTGATGATTGTAATGGCTTTCTAAAGGTTATAATTTGTGCATTTCTAAGGTGACAATGCTAATTTCTGTCACTTGTGAAGGGGAAATGTGGTGTTGCCAACTTTAAAATATATGAACGCAATAAAGAAACAAGTGGACATACTTTACATTTGTGGCAGTTAAAATAGATATGGTATTAAGCTATGTCAGGTTTCAGTCTGGAGCATTATACTTTAATAGCACACATAAACTGCAGAACTGTGTGTCTGACACTGTGGTCTGCAGTACGGGTGCTCCACAGGGGACAGTCCTGTCTGCGTTCCTTTTCACCCTGTACACATCCGACTTCCCGTACAACTCAGAGTTTT
>JAUMHF010000011.1:13288280-13303902 GCA_032359275.1 Microctenopoma steveboyesi | reverse complement strand
GATACTGTTGCCCCTCTGAAAAAGAAGGTAGTTAATCAGAAGAGGTTTGTTCCATGGTACAATTCACAAATCCGTAGTTTAAAACAGACATCATGAAAGCTGGAAAGGAGGTGGCGCTCCACAAATTCATATGAATATAGCTTAGCCTGGAAAGATAGCTTATTAACGTATAAAATAGCCCTCTGTAAAGCTAGAACCTCTTATTATTCCTCACTCATTGAGGCAAATAAGAACAACCCCAGGTTCCCTTTCAGCACTGTAGCCAGGCTGACAAAGAGTCATAGCTCTGCTGAACCTGCAATTCCCTCATCTCACAGCAGCAATGACTTTTTAAATTTCTTTACAAATAAAGTTATAACTATTGTTACTATTGTATAACTATTCTCTGTTGTTCACCTTCTCACCTCAAGCCTGGTCTCAACAGATCTCCTCTCCCCTCGCTCTCCCGCGCGCCTCCGGACCCCTTAGCCCCCCTCCGCCCATTGCTAGAGAGGGGGTCAGCATGACCCCGGGGGACGCACAAAGGTTAAATTACTTTATAAATCTCTATAAGAACTTCATGAACTAAGGGACAGTGGTTGCTACGCTGCTAGTGCCTAATAGATATATCTGAGTATTTCTTCCCTCTCTGGGAGTGACACTTTGACCTTTTGTGAACTGGGCAATGGTCAAATTAGCTCATTGCAGACATTACAGTAAATCCTTGCATGTCCAGCAGCAGTGACCTAGTTTTATGCTATTTGAATAGGAAAGTAAGAAGAAATCCACTGTCTACACATGCAAAACATCAGGGAAACTAACCTCATTCAGATGATCTTTAAAAGCACTGAGCCCTCCCCTCTCTACCTCTGTCTCTTTCTCTTTGTTCCCCAGCTTATAATAATCATAATTGCTAAGAGCTGCGGGACATAATTGTGTAAATCTCAACAATCTAAACTGACTTTATTCTGTGTCCATTTTCCAAATGAAAAAAATGCTATTTAATGAGACACTGATAAAGGCTATTCATTTGCAGTTGGGAAAGTATTGCGTTCACATTACTCCTGTTATGGACTGAACCAACCTGAATCACATAATTACCATTTGCTCACTCATGCACTTAGCCGGGGCGGGCTTCAAAGTGTGTGTGTGTGTGTGTGTTTTAGGAAGGTGTGTGCGAGAGTGGAGAGCACAGGGGGATAAGGTGAGAGAGAAAAAGAGCGAGAGGTAGAGAGGAAGAGATCATGCACCTGTGCATGATCACCTGAGGGTAGTAAGAGAAGAAAAAACACAGAGCTGGAGCTGGAGAGTTTTTAATCATGGCGGAGCAGTTGCACATCTAAGAGAATCTCTTTCAAACAGCTTATCGACAACAGGGTAAGAAAACACATTTGTGCGCCTGTCACGCTTTTGGTTTGCCAGATAATACATAAATTTAACAGAAAAAGTATAAGTGTAAGTCATTCTAATGTATTTATAAAACGTATCACAGCAGAATTCTTGATGATTAACTGATGTTTACCATTTACTAATATCAGCTTGTAGTCATTGTTAGGGTATTCGTCTTCTCCTTTTAATGATGTTTATTCATCTAATATTCAGACAATAATGCGTAGTTACTGTATTACAGGATGGAGACAAGAATTCAGAACGTGTCAATAAGTTAAACTAACCTAGAATTCGAAAATATAATGACATGAGCATTTTTTATTTTATGAAAGATTAAACTTTGTCAAGCTATGATGTGAAAGTGATTTCATAGGAAGGGTCTATCAGGAACATCCTGTCATAAGCAGAAAAGTCGCCCAGCAGCTTTCTGTGACTCCACTTTATGTAGAAATGCAGAGAGATCAAATAATAAAGGAATAACAGACATTTACTATCATCAGGTAAAGAGCGCCTGAGGGCTCCTCGTCAGCTCATTCTAACAGTGAAACTGGCACAGGAGCCGAAACCTGAGAATCTAATGAACCTTCAGCTCAATTATAAGGGGGGCGAAGTCCTCGGTGCCCTTGGGGCCTCGTCTCGTGCTGCTGCTGGAAAGACTGGGCAGCTGGTTAGTGATTTCTGAATGTGTTCCCGTCCCTCTGTGATCTCTGAGCCTTTGCTGAGCAGCCCTCACATAAATAACACAATACATGGTAACTTATTAAAAAGAACTACCGAGGTCCTTCTTTGTGTCAACAAGGCTTTTTGTCTCAAAGGTCATATCGAAGTCAAACATGGCATACTAAAGAAAATATGTGTGCATATGGTAGCTTACGCTCTCTCACTTAAAACTGTGTGAAAGTGCTGCTTGGTTTGTTCTGCAGAAAAAGGTTAATTAAAAGTCAACAATTCTATACAAATACTGTGTAAATGTTTGTTATAGAGCAACTTGTCAGAAGCATATCCATGTTTCTGAATCCAGCTAAAAAAAGTCAGAACTTTTGGAGCTAGTGCTTGAACGGAAAGGCTGAAATGACTGGGAAACAAAAGTCACCTGAGTTTGTAGACAACCACGGCAGAACAGAAGTCCAGAAAAAAAGGCTGCTTCATCACAAATATTCCTGTATTCATAACATATCAAGCCATTAGATCAAAAGTCTCATCTATTGTTATGCAGTGTGTTTTTCTTGAACCTTTGCACTGCTTGTTCATACCAGGTGCTCAACAACACACGGCTCAGATAAGAGTAAGATGAGTGTTTCTGCAAAGGGCATGGACTCTTTATTTGCATAGGTGCTTCATGATAAAATGACCACACAAAGGAGGATTTGTTTGGTTCTTTTCTTCCTGTCAGCTCCCATAATATAAGTACTGTAGTGTTTGTGAAACTCATAAAATCAGTTTTATCAGTGTTTTATCTATGTACTATTTGCGTTTCATTTGTACTTCAAAGCTTGACGTTTATATCACAATTCGATGAGTTTAACAAGAAAATGTTATTACAGTTAGAAAAAAGGATTCATGTTTTCAAAATGTAGAGCTGGCGTGAAGACGCAAGACAGTGCTGTCCCGGGCCCACCCAGACCTGTCGACATGATTGTAGTATTCATTTCTTTATTTTTATATTGTCAGACACATCCCTAAATTTAAATAAATAACCAAAATGGTACAAATGTAACAGAAACAAGAAAAAGGAGAAAATAGCAAACAATGTAAACTGTATGTTGTGATTATTTGGCTTCAACATGATTAGAAGATAAAAAAACACTGGTTGACTTCACCCCGTGACTTCTTGTTGTATTGTCTGACAAAAAAACCCAAACTAGGCAACATTCAGTATATTATAATATAATAAATAAAAACTATTTAAAACATTTAAAATAAATGTAACTGAAATGATAATTTAAGTAATTTATTATTGCTGCTCTGCTTTTTTTCTTTCTTTCTTGTGGTTCAACTTAAGACGATGCAGGTTAATTTTAGCATCGTTCAACAAAAAGAGCTTCGAGTAAGTTAGAAAAAAGTCAGAAAATGTCAAAAACACTAGTTGTAAAAGGAAAACATTAAAGAAACTCATTCCTTTAGTCACAAGGACAGATACTTGTACATGTCTCAAATATCTTGCTTCCCCCTTATATCTGCATTTAGAGGGAATTTTTATTCTACTAAATGCCTTTGTAAAGTTTTACAGTGCAGGCTGGTAAGACAGCTTTTAGTATATCAATAAACTGATGCAACACAACAAAGTCCGATGATCACGATTCTCACTCCGATGAGAAAGCTGCTGCTGCCGTGTGATGGAGAGCCCTAACACCCGGGTGTATTACACCTGGCTTCTGTAATGGTTGCGTGTGTCTAATGCATCTATAAAGTTGGATTAGTGTAACAGAAGTCATATAAACAATCCCTTTGTTATGCAGCAGAGTCTCCTTTTCTTTGCTGTTACATCACAGAGTTCCTGGTTCATCATTAAGACAGCAGCTTGCTTCCTCGTCAGTTCAAAGCCTTTTTTTTCTGCTGACTTCATATCAGATCACACGAGACAGACAGAAGATACTGTTCAGATGCTCATTAATTTATCAGCTCAGAGCAAAGTGTCAGGTGTCGTTTCACCTCCTAATTAGGGAGATGTGCGGTGGATGAGGAGCCAGCTGACGATAGACCCTTATTTTATAAGGGTTTGAATTGCTCTAATGTTTGAAATGTGCTCTGTAAATAAAATTGCCTGAGACTGACTGCGGGAACTGGACTTTCTGGAAGACTGTGCCACCCCAGCCACCCCAGCCACCCCTCTAGCAACGCCCCTGAACATGACCTTCAGAAGTCTCCTGGCCCATGATAACAACTTAATTTGCTCAATAAACATTATCATTTATTGTTTCAAGGTGACTGGAGGAATGCCAGCAAAAAGAGAACCCTCCTAAAACTCTGTTGTACTTGTTATTCTCACGGAAATGTAAAGTAATTCTGCATCTGTGCACTCTGTGCCCTTCAGGTCGGTCCTCCAGTTTCTGTTGGTGCCATGGCCGAACCAAGCTGGTGGAAGCTGACTTTCTCACGCAAGAAGAAATCGGAACCTAAGGTTCTTTATGAGATCCCAGCTGAGCATGGCAGTAACACTGGGAACAGAGCGCACACAAGCAGTAATCCCCCTCCAGACCATATGGACAGCCAGTTAAATGCCAGACTAGAGAAGATAGTAGATAAATCTGCCACCAAGGGGCGTCATGTCAAGGTGTCCCACTCTGGTCGCTTCAAGGAGAAGAAGAAGGTCCGTGCCACGCTGGCTGAGAACCCAAATCTGTTTCCGGAGCACAACCTCAGTGATGAGAACCATAAAAAAAAGACAGAGAAATAGCCCAGCACCAGCTCCCAAAAGCACACATACTTGATCACAAATGTGTCATAACTTCCACAATGGCTACAAAAATATAGGCAAACACAACCATGGTGCACTAAAACATGTGGTAACGCTTGTTACCATGCAACACTCCCGTGTAGATACAACAACCAGTGGAATCACACCAGTACAAACAGCTGGTATCAGCAGGCAACCATTAACTCATTCACAGACCAGAGCGGCGCCCAAAGTACTGGAGACATTTCTCTTTAGACCTGAGTGCTCGTACCATTGTTAAATGCTCAGGTGTCAGTTTAATAGATACACCGAGCTAAAAGAATAGGCCTTCTTCTTACTTCGCTTAGCATTATTTATATAACGATAAAAACAGAAAAAGAATGACTGCAGTAGAAACTAAACATCGGTGTACCTAATAAGTTGACACCTGAGTGTATCATAAGGAAAACCACATGTATCTTTATTCTCACGATTGAAAAATAACCTTATTGTAATTTAAGTTTTTATTGTTAAAGCTGTTTTGTTTTGAGATTAAATCTTGTTTTTTTATGTTTTACACAATCAGTCAGGAGATATATGCATGTTGCTAAAAGACAACACATTTTATTCCATTTTTATGACAGAAGCAGAGAAGACTTGATCCTGACGTGTGAAACACTGTGAATACTAAAAAAATCCTCTTTGTATAATCAGTCATTTCTTTTAATAAATGAAACATGATGAATTAAAGGAGTACTTTGCAGACAGGTGCACTGGTCCCAGTTATCTGAACGGCTTTGCGTGTTAGTCTTCTTCTGACATCATTCTGGTAACGTGTTTGTTGTTTCACCTGAAGCGATGCTGCCAGGTTGTTCACATGGTGACAGTAAGCAGACGCTGACATCTGATCCCACATGTCAGGCTTTTTACCTTTCGCCTGCAAACGTTGCACAGCTGACACCCGCTGGCCAATCATGTGCGTAGACCTCAGTTACAAATGAAAACTTTATTGCTCCATCTGTTCCACAGTTAATTAGAGATTTCTTGTGTCAGTAAAGAATAAACAACAATTCCAGGCTAAACACAACACACGTGAAAGTTGCCACAAATAACATCCTCAGCTCTGGTTATTGAAAAGGACGGATCCTTTATCGCGGCTCATGATGAAATTGAGCCGTTTATATTATGGCTGCGTGTTTTAAGAGAGACAGAAGTACACTTCATATTAATTACATTTTGGATTTAAATTGTTCTTGTCTACATATAATCTTCTCATAACAAACTAAACTCCACTACTGTCCTGCTACTGCTACTATGTACTATGACACGTGGACAGTTAGAGGTACAGAAAAATAAGACACAGCTTCCTCGTCCTAAAGGCCGACAAAATGACCAACGTCAATGCAAATCTTTAATAAACAATAACAGGTGGAGGTTTTCCTCTTGTGTCTGTTTGTAGCTCAGTTCGTTGTGTCCACTTTGCCATTGGTAGATTTTTCTGTGGAAGCTGCACAGCTGTACAGTATTTGTCCTTTTTTTCTTGGGCTCAACACAAACCAGACCTTTAGTGTCACAATGCACAAAAGACATAAAGTTGCACATTTTACCAAAGAAAAATCTGTTAATTCTTCACGATTAGATCAAATCAAACACAACTATGTTTGGCTTGTTGATAAATCCTGCACAGTCGCATCCCTAGTTTCCATCAGTATTGACCAGTAGATGAGCCGTCATGGCAGTGAAGAAGGTGATTTTTAACAATGTCATATTTTAGATTAAATTCCCAACCTTCCCTGTTTACAACAGTACTTGTCATGGGGACAGTCGCTGGTACACCCAGCCTCCGTCTGCAGCCTGCTGAAACTCTCCCGACTCAGACTCTCCGTCCTTCGGCTTGGTGAAGACGATGCGGTCGTGAAGTCTGTTAGTCTGACCCTGCCAGAACTCCATCAGGTTTGGCTTCACAATGTAGCCACCCCTGTTAAAAAAAGGAAAGTAAGATTAAAGTTTGATAGATGTGACTATGAAAGATATCTATGGGTAAAATTCACTGTTTGTGCTTCCGCAAAATATGGACAGATCAGACAGTAGTTCACTTACATGCAGGAGAAATGTACGAAAACCATGCCCATAGTTTGAATGTTATAATATAAATTAGTGTAAAGAATAAAAAGTCATTCTTACCAGTAGTCAGGCATTGGCACCTCTCTGTCCTTGTATTTCTCCTCTAGTTCTGCATTTCTTTTCATTAAATACTAGAAGAAACCACACAGTAAGAACTGAGCCTTCAGTGTTGTATGAATAATCCACAATGCACAACATAGTCCTGGTTCTTACATCTCTGCTAGGAACGGGGGTGCTTTGCCGGCTTACGACCGCACCGATTTGGCTGCTCTTTGGTCGGGAGTGGAAGTATTCGCAGGAGCTCTGGTAGGGGATCCGCTCCACTGTGCCCTCAATGCGAATCTGCACATCAAAATAAAATAAGCTTTTAATGTGGAATGACATCACACTCATAAAACCGAAACTGGTTCCTGTACCTGTCTGTGAAGGGGTTCCCAGTAGAAGACTAGGCAAGCATATGGATTGCTCTCCTGCACAAAAGGACATTAGGAAGTAAAGGTACAGGATTATTGAATGAACAGCGTCGCGGTTGCCTACTCTGTGAGATTTAACGTCACCTGAAATTGCTTTAGCAACAAAAACCCGTGGTGTAGAGATAAAGCAGAACTCACCAGCTCTGAACCCTTTCGGCTCTCGTAGTTTGTAAAGAAACTGAAGCCTTCGTTGCTGTAACCCTTCAGGAGGACCATACGAGCAGATGGACGCCCGTCTCTGTGCAGACAGACATCTGAATGTGAAGGGCTGACAATAACTCAGCACTTTTCACTTTGAGTGCTAGTTTTACTTACTCGGTGGCAGTGGCGAGGCACATAGCGTTGGGCTCTCCAATGTCCGGGCACTTTGTAGCTTGATCAAACCAGGTCCCAAACTGCTTGACGGGATCCAGAGACACAAGCTGACTCTCCTCAAAGCACTGTGAACAAAATAACCAATTCAGCCAATGTGCTATGAAGAAGATACTGTTATAACGCAGTGGTCTGGATTAAGACAAATGTGTGTCAACACACAGGAAACTGCAGGTACGGTTGTTTTTTTTGGGGGGGAACTTATAAAAACAAACATCAGACACCTAGGTCCTCTTTAGAGGTTAAAACAATGATGCTCACTGCCTTTTTAGTCTTACACTGCTAAGGAGGGGTGTGTTCTGACATAACTTGGGTATATGTGTGCAGACCAAAATCAAAAAGAAGGGTTATTTTATCTGGGCGCATAAAACGGAGATATCTGCTCTCTGCAGCCTTAACGTTATAATCAGATTAGATAAAACAGTACAGACACACCACATTAACTTTTATAATCATGACCTTGCATTTACACAGACTAGACACTTAATTATGAGCCAGTATTTTCCACCTTGACTCATACTCGCCTCTTCCGCGGCTTTGTATTTCTTCCTCATGTCGCTCAGGTCCATGCTTCTACTGTCGCTCGTTGACTTCCTGCAGAAATGTAGTGTGAATCTGGTTTGTTGACCCACTGCTGCAGAGACAAGAGACGCAGGATTTCTACCAAATAAACTAGTGAAGCCCGGTAAATCCGTACTGAGTATGCGCCTCATGCTTGTCAAACTGACGCTGACGTACCTGCGCAACCTCATTACGTAAAAAAACGTCACGTCAAAGGTTCTTTATTTTTTGTAACCTGTAAATAGAAAAGACATATTCTCATGCTTAGACTTTGGTGACGACTCCATAACGAGTTTCATGTATAGTATAATCCAAAACGCGACGATTAAAATGTATGCGTCATGCTGCATTAACGGAATACCGAGAAAAGCTAGTAACTTCACGGTTATACAGTATATCAATAAACTAACAGTAAAAATCAAGGTATCGTGATCTCAATACTTTTGTGGAGCTGGCGTTAGCCAGAAAACTAAACTGCAGTGGCGCTTTCCTGTTAGCTAGATGGGTAAAGTTAACACCGTTTTCACTTTCATACAAGAAACACAAAACAAGAAACCTGAAGGAGAAACACACTTGTAGATACACCATGTAAGATAGTCAATTGTTTAAATTAAATAAGCTATATTTATTCAAATTTATTTGACTAGGCTTAGTAACCCTCAGAAGATAATATAATTAGAATTGCACAACTTAAATTACTTAGCTATCTCTATATCTAGCTCTTTAAACATGACTGTTGCAGGTTCCTTATCTCTGCCTGTGTAACACCCACTTGGTAAAAACAACGAGATAGCTAAATGCTGACAGTAAACTACATTTGCGTGGTTTATTTTAGTCTTTTAAATACATTGAACAAAAAGCTAAATGACTAGTGTAGCATTTATTTTTCACAATTAACAAACGTGAATTCTATTTTTCGACGTGTCAGTGAAGGCAGCATTACTAGCTGCCGACGTCATTTCCCTCATGTCTTCCTGTCCAACATGGCTGCGACCTTGTGTACGAAGTTACTACCGAAACAGGGTAACGAGAGTCCATTCTGTATTTAACGGCTGCTTTCTCTGTGTGTAGAGTTCGTATTTTGTTTGTTTGTTTGTTTGTTTGTTTGTTTGTTTGTTTGCTATCCGAGAAGCTGCCCAACCCAACAGTGTTAGCTGTACTTGATATATTATTAGGTTAGCATCATGTAATTAGCATTCAGTGGATATTCAGACATGTACAGACAACTTTCTTTATTTTTGCCTTTTAGGATGGCTTCCCCTCACACAGAGTGTCCGGCACGGCTCCAAGGCCGTGACTCGCCACAGGAAACCGATGCACATCCTCAAACAGAAGCTGATGGCTGTAACGCAGTACATCCCCCCCGCCAGGACAGCTCCTCCAGGCGCGTACCCATCACAATCCAAACGAGTCCAGGAGGTGAGCGAACATCCACCTCCATTCATGAGTGCGTGGGCATTACAAGATTACATCCATGTGTGACTGTTGAACATCCTATTACATTCAATTTAAACCACAATTCCGCATCTATGTCAATTAAAGACATTCTGTTAACGTGTCAAGATTAACATAGTGTGCTCTGAATGGTGTTAAATATTTTTAGGATAAGGTTCAGTCTGATCTACTGGTGTTTTGCAGTATTTCTTAGGAGCCTGGGTGAATGCACCCCCAGTTTCGTTTAGTTTTCTGGTGAGAAAGTACCCCTCTGTGCTGTAAGGTTTTAAAGTCACCAGATGTCAATGTGGTATATTTGTCCATTACTAGTGGACAGGATTGTCCTGCTGCAGGGATCAAATCACATGACTATCCCACTTTGATGTGATACACATACTTCTTTTGTTTCTTCAGGACAATGGTTTGGTGAAACTCATGAAGGGCGATTTGAAGACCCTGTTCCAGAATTGTAAGATGGTCGCTGTGGTCCAGAACAATGCTAGCAATGCTGAAGAGATGATGATTCTCAAGCACAGACTTCATAAACATGACATCACTGTCAAATCCTTCCCCAATAAGGTATTGCTAATGTTGTGAGAATGAAACCAACTTGTCACAACTTCTGAGAGAACTCAGTTGCCAAAGCCAAAGCTAGAGTAACAGCGACGGGGCACTATTATTCAGCTATTGTTTTCAAGTGAAGAGTTTTCCTTGATGCTTTTGCATAGCTTCGGCCTGGTAGCTCAATGGGTTAAGCATCAGACTGGGATGCAGAAGATTGTGGGTCGAACCCCGTCTGACTCCTACTCCATGCACTACCAGGTGTGTCCCTGAGCCAGACACCCAGCGCTAGCTCCTTGTATGTCGCTTTGGATAAAAGCGTCTGCCAAGCAAAGTAAAGTAAAGCTTCACTTTAGCCGTAGAGCCCAGAGCAGACAGGTGCCCGTTCTTTTTGTGGTGGTCGCAAAAATAAAATATCATGTTGATGTGCTGCAATGCTTAGCTGCTTGGCATGACTGTAGTTGGTCACGATTGACAGCAAGTTGTGAAAGTGTTCAGACTCCTCATGAAGAACTGCCTCTCAGTCAGAACTAGAACAGGTGTTCCACCATTTTATGACCATGTTTAGAGAAATGATGAATGAACTCCTGTGATCTTTATCAAGTTATTGTCATACCCAACGGTGCTCTCTTTCAGGTGATGCAGTCGTTCCTGAGTGACACTGTTTACTGTAACCTGGCTCCTCTGTTCATCGGCCCAACTGTTATGTTTGTTAGCAAAGAGGCGAAGGCGAAGGAGATGCTGACGACTCTCAGGTCCAGCCCACATATGACGCTCTTGGGTATGTTTCTTGTTAATACCTTTGTACTTGTATTGCTTAAAACAGGCACATTAGTTATTATTATTATTATTATTATTATTAAATACAATGTTTTATACTGTACAATAGGAACGTAGGGATGAACTTTCACTTACTTATGAATGGTGAATGGGAATTTTGTTGGAATGGGAATTTTGTCAGCAAAATGTCAAACTATTTGCAAAATAAGATAATATTTAGTCATTGTAAAAACAGGATGAATGCAACGTCCTTGGCGCCTGGTTTAAAACACAAACATCTGTGATGTTAGGATTGCAGACTAAAAATTTGAAGCTGCAGTTCATTCATCACTGCATTACTTGCTACAGGGGCCTGCATAGACAACACGCTGCTGAGCGCACAGGGTGTGGTCAACTACTCCAAACTGCCATCAGTGACCGTTGTCCACGGTGAGCTGGTCAGCGGCCTGACAATGCTGACCTCCAACACAGCGTCCATGCTGCAGCACCACCCCGCCCACCTGTCAGCCCTGCTCCAGCAGTACGTCAAACAGCAAGGCCCAGACAGCAGCTCGGAGGAGGCCACATAAAAGCTTCACGGCAGAGGACTGTGAATGTTTGACTTGAATATTTACAGCGGCCTGGAACGACGAGGGACTGAGTTGAATGCACATTTTAAATTGTATTTCTTTTCAGATGTTTAAGATCAGAAAGTCTGCAAAAAGTGAATTTTGTTGATCTTCAAACATCATATGGAGCAGTTTCATTAGTGCTAAATGTGATTAAAGCGCTGGTGTGCGTTCACCTAGAGGAGCACTCTGTGAATGAAGGAGTACACAGACTTGGTTGGGTGGAAGTCATGGATGGATAGCGCTGGAAGAACTCCAATGTAAAACATTTAGTGTTGCCCCAAAATATTCCTTCTTTGAAGGATAGTGTCACCTGAAAATAAATGTGAACAGAACCTGTTGGGTTGGTTGAGTTGTCATTGGAATCTTAATTAAATACTTTTTGATGCCTCATACCAGGATTAATGCAGTTTACAGTACTAGATGCAGACACGAGGCATAAGTGGCATCATGAAAACCGCGCCAGCCAAAATAAACACAAGTGGTCACAGATCCCGATGGTTAATCTGCAGATTACAGCATGTTAATCTGGGTCAGTTAGTCTATTACGGCCAGATTTTTTTCTGGGTGACAGAGACGTCACTGAGGAAACACCACATGCTTTTGCGTAAGAATGAGGCTTTCAACATAATCTCATTCTGAAAGAAGAGGAAAGGTGCCTAATACTGCAGCTTCATGTATCCTGTCCTGAACAAACCTCAATTTGCCAGTTATCACTGGATGACACAGGCGTCAGTTACCGGTCTAATGGTAGGTAAAGGGAAAGTTACCACACGATGAACCACATCACAGCTGGTTTTGAATATAATAATGAACATATACAGACACGATCGCATTTGATCAGCCCCTTCCCTTAAAGCTCACACCCTTTACTTTACACTTGGAGACGAGGAGGTTGGAGGTTGCAGAGATTGACCCTCCACTACATCCCTGCTCCATCTCTGCTAGACACTTGGTAATTCCAGCTAATGCGGATAAAGACCAGGACACGTTGCGCACGACGCGCAGCTCTCCTTGGATTTGGAGGCAGCTCCTGTCACCCATCGAGTGAGAGCGCACGGCTGGTGAGCTTATGCGACGCGATCAAGTGAGGATCTGTGGAAACATATAACATATATATAGGTCTGCGTCGAAATGCTGATTTTCCCGCGGTGTCTTAAGCGCATTATCAGACGTTTGTTGGATTTATCAGACAGCAGCAGAGGATGAGAGTCGGTGGTGAATCTCAGGTAAGATTTATTTGTACATTGACCCTAAAACAAGTAACGTTGGAGAACAGTTCGGAATGGAGTGAGTGAGCTAAATGTATAAGTTAAGCTGTCTCCTTTTTGTGTTTAGGAAATGATTTCTATTTGTCACTCCCCATCCTGCATTACAAACATATGTCTTTGTCCTCTCATAAGTCTAAAAAATCCTCACATAGTCCAGTCATTTATTTATCCAACTGATTCAAGTTGAATTATGTCACACACACACACTCATTCAGAAATATATAGTCTTTCATTGATCCATGTTTTATTGCCAGCACTGTATTTATTCCAAAGGAGAGATTACAACTGTCATAATCTCTGCTGGAGTTCAGTGAACACATCCTTCACCTCGGCTGACACTTGGCCGGCTTCCATTTCCACATGACAAGCTCAGGATGTCTCTTATCATCTTTTCTGTGACGAACCTGAGGCAAATGTACCCCCCTAACCTAAATGATTGGCCTGGTAGCTCAATGGGTTAAGTGTCAGACTGGAATGTGGGAGGTCGCAGGTTCGAATCCCGTCTGACTCCTAATTCATTCCCTACCAGCTGTGTCACTGAGCCAGACACCCAGCGCTATCTCCATGTAAGTCGCTTTGGATAAAAGCGTCTGCAAAGTAAAGTAAAGATTGTGATTAAGAATTTGCAACTTCACCTGTGTGTAACCTGCTTAAAGAGCTTTTTAAAAACTTTCAGGTTCGAGAGGAAAGAGTTTAGAAGTCAATCTATACTCGACCCTCAGCAGGAGAAAAAACCAAACACTTCTCTGTTCTGTTCCTTCATCGTATTCCTTCTTAAGTCAATGAACCTGCAAATCCTTTCATCCTGTTTCCACCATCACTGAGGTCAGTCGCTTCCGTCCTCCCCTGCTCTTACGTAACAGCAAACCAGGCTGCTTCTGTCCAGATTTACAACGAGATCAGTTTGAATCATGCAGCCTGTGAGACAACATACACGTAAATCCTGTCAATGAAGTAAGTCATGTATGCAGGTCCTGTGCTGTCAGATGAAGTATTCCCAGGGTAATTTGCTTTTACTCCTATAACTCATCCATTATTTGGCAACTGTACTTTGCTTTGTATGTTTGATCTCAGAAAAAAAAAGAAAATCACAGCAGGTCATTGTAAAAATGGGAAGTAGTTTTACCACATTACATGTACATTAAAGTACGTTTACTGTAGTACTAATACTTCACACATGTAATACCATGAGTCATTTGTCTTTTGATGCTGAGTCTTTACAGGACTTTCACTTGTAATAGAGACACTTTCCAGCACTGAACAAAACGATAAACCCTTCAGTGAATAACGTCAGGTTCTTTAACTCGATCCACAATTGTCCTGCTTTTACTTTGGCTGGATTTCTTTTATACCTGGTGATCATCACCTAAGCATCTGACTTTAAACCAGACCAATGGTAAAGCTGCTGCTCTTTTCTGTTGTGTCAGTGCTTTCTGCTTTGGGATCGCGCTGCTAAAAACGTCCCCTGACAAACCAGTTAAGCCGAGGTCGGTAATCCTCCTTGCAGGTGGTTTTGGCCACGGTCTGACATACGTAGCGATCACACCAGCTTCCGTGGGTCATACGTGTTCAGTCCCGTCACCACACAAAGAGTCACGGTAACAAAATGAATCAGCAAAACATACATTAATAATCACAACACAGGATCCGTGGTCCAAAGATTCACAGGTCATTTAGTGACACAGCAGCCACACGGGTCACAAGAAACTCCTCTTAATCTGTCCCTGTTGCATCACAAGCATGTCCTGTAGGACAAGCTTTTCATTAACAACTCCCCTGCAAAGCGGGCGTTTTCTCCATGCTGAGAGCAAACCATAAACACTGAGTTGCTCATGTGTGATGACACAGGTTTTAAATGGTGCCGTAAACCTTCTGTGCAGTTTTATGTCAAGTGTCTGAACTTTGGTGCAGTTGCTGCACTGTGATGCTGCTAGATGAGTGGATCACACAGCCCCACCTCTAATAAATGAAGAAAGTGTTATCTCAGCTCACAGATGAAGTTAATCAGACATGCGTAATTGATCAATACTACAACTGTGATGGATGACATTTCAGGGCTCATTGGAGAGGATCTGTCTCGACCATCCGCTGACCACAGCATCAGGGTGAATCTGACGTGCGCTCTGACGCATGGATTCATATGGCTCTTCGCTCAACCGCAGCCATTCGCTGGCGAGTGGCCTCGAGAAGACCTCCCCGACATGGCACAAACCGTCTCACTCCCGGAGCAGCAGCACCCTGTCGTCCCGCCACTCCAGGCAGGTGAGTCACACGTTGGGCAACTGAGGGACAAGGGGACTGCATAGACGCGCACATCAAGTGAGACATAAGAGACAGAGTTCAGCCTTGTATCAGAATCAAAAATCTCTGTTAACGTGAAATCCTCACTGTAACACAAAAACTCCTCATTTCATTTTTTTTTTCATTGAACTTAAATTTAACCGGGAAAGTCCCATTGAGATTTTAAACCTCCTTTTCAAGGGAGCCCTGGTCAAGACACATAGCAATAAATAAGTTACACAATTAAAAAAACAGTAAACAATTCAATTCAATTTTATTTATATAGCACCATTTTACAACAAAAGTTATCTCAAGGCACTTTACAGTGAAAGGTTTTAGACCTTACACAATATATCACCATACAGAGAAAACCCAACAGTCCCACTTGAGCAACAGTGGAGAGGAAAAACTCCC
>JAUMHF010000011.1:13196841-13283319 GCA_032359275.1 Microctenopoma steveboyesi | reverse complement strand
TCGGCATAACAATGAAAAGAGACCCCATGACGTCTAAGGATGGAACCGAGAGGCAATAAATACAATAAAAACAACATTGGCCCTAAAATTGATCCCTGTGGGACGCCGCATGACAAAGTAGCAGATATCTCAGATATCTTTGATATCTGTTGATAAATGAAGCTGAATCACTCACTGGTTTATTTGAGCAACTGTTTGACTCAACACTAAGTGATTTAATGCTTTAATAAAAACACAGTCATAGTATTAAAACAGTTAAAAGAAATTCTTAATTCATTATTATGTGACAGATAATTTGTGAAAATAATTATATGTCTGTTCTTCCCAATGTAATTAATTACTTTAACACTGGCTTAGTCTAAGAAATTCCTTATTCCCTCCAAAGCACTAAAATGTTTACATGCAGATAAGATCAAAATCATTTTGATGGTACATTGACTTGGAATAACATCAAATAACAGCTAGGGTAGCATAATATCTCAGTGGGTAGAGCAGGTAGAATAGCAGCACGCGAAGCTAATTAAATCTGATAATAGCTGATAAAATCTATAACTAAGAAAGAGTCAAAAAAAGAAAGGAAATAAAGAGAGTGTGGACATTCAATAAAGCTGCGTTTTACAAACCTCAAAGAGAAAGATGTTGTGTCTTGTTTTTTTGTTTAAACAGGTGTGCCACCATCCACCCATCTCTGCATGTCACGCAGAGTCTGAAAACTTCACCTTCTGGCAAGGTGAGACACTTCCTCTGATAACATGCATATAATACTCTACATGTTGTTATCTAACACGTGTTTCTAATGCTGAACAGACCAACGATGGAAAAATAAATTCTGGGGAAAGTCGGTGGAAATTCTGCCAACAGGAATGGTGAATGTGACTCTGTCAAGGTAAACAGTCTGCCTTCATTTTCACATAGCACAGAGTGTTCAGAGCACAAATGGTCAGAATGTTTAGTATTTCCATCAATGCGTTTAAACTGAGACCCTTGTACTCAGCAAACATTACCACATGCCAAATGTTGGCGTTTCCTTCAGGTATGGAGACCACTACGAGTGGAACAAAGTGGTGACCTGCATCCACAACGTCTTCAGCCAGCAGCGCTACCTGGAGCATTACGGCGAGGTCACCATCCGAAACCTCAAAAGCAACGTCTGCACCTGCAAAATTACCTTTGTCAAGGTAAATAAAACGTCATGTCCTTGACTTTTGCAGATTTCCTGCTTGCGTTTAGTGTGCAGTTTTCTTCAGTACTTTACTGACTGACAGAGGGTTTACTTTCCTGTAGTCTCGATACTGGGGTTCAGACTTGAACAAGAACGAGGTGCAGGGCACGGTGCTGGACCAAAGTGGAAGCATCATTCACAGGTTTGGAGGTCTGTGGCACGAAGGCATCTTCTGCGACACTCTGCCAACTCCAAAATGTGTCTGGAAGCCAAGTGAGTATGATGATCATCCAGACAGGATTTAAGACTGTTTACTGTTTAAGGGTTTAAGAGTCTTCTGTGTCACGTGCTGGAATTTATAAGGCTGATTGCAGTGATGCTGTTATAGAGATAAAAGGTTTAAAAGGCCCAAAGGAGAAATGAAAACTACTAATCCGCATAAATCCCAGTGTCACGTTTGTGCAGCAGCTCACCTGAGAGGCCTTTGTCACCCCACAGGTCCCCAGCCAATCGATTACCTGCTGTATTACGGCTTTTCCACCTTCGCCATGGAGCTGAATGAACTGACTGCAGACTTGAAGCCTCTCCTGCCTCCTACAGACACACGGCTGCGCCCAGACCAAAGGTGAGCCGGGCTGGAGGTGTTGCTGTAAATGGAAAGTAGTCAGTCATCTCAAAGTTGGTGTCACTTTTGCAAACTTTGTTGTAGAATGCTGGAGGAGGGACTGGTGGACGAAGCCGATCGGAAGAAGGATGAGATCGAGGAAATTCAGAGGGAGAGAAGGAAAGAGCTCGCAAAGCGGGGTGAAGAGCATGTTCCACATTTTTTCAAGTGAGTTCCTTTCTTTTGAAAACCTCCATAATATTAAAGAGTGTTAAACAGCAACAGTCTGGCCTCTTGAGGGCGGTCAGATCTCCCACCTGAGTAATTATGTCCTGATTTCTGTTCTCAGGTTTTCTTACTGACTTCCTGTATTAACACATGAACTGTTGTTTTCAGTCACATGAAATGCTGTTATCAGGAACCTGAACATGTCAGCGAGGCTTCTCGTTTGAAATGCGACCCAGATGGTCCAGTTGACATGACTCAGCTTCACAACACTGTTTATAAATTAAGCTCCGTCTTCTTCTTCTTCTTCTTCTTCTTCTTCTTCTTCTTCTTCAGGAAAGCCAAAGACTCCTGTGGACGGGATGTGTGGTTGACAAACGGGACTTACTGGAAGCTTAGAGAGAATCCGGGTTTTGCCAATACTGAAAACCTAAATCTATGGTGATGACGATGACATGAGAGAATGTGATGGAGACAGAGCAGCGGTGGATGTTTGGGCAGCATATATGAACCGCTCTGAGGGAAGTGAAGAGCGGCGATAGTGCTTCTTATCCCACCAGTGACTGACTCATGGGAATCTCCTTTCCAGAGAGTCGCCTGTTGAAATAATTAATTACAGGTGAAGAAAAGCTGAACAAACTTTCTAATCCAGATACATTTTCTATGCATTTGATCTATTTTTTTAGACAACCTCACTCAACAAACATATGTTTATACTTTTGAGGATTTCACTTGATCTGATGCACACTTGGCAAGTCTCAACATGAACTCTTTAAAAACGGTTGAGCTGTATTTTTTAGGTCAGGTTAGTAAGATGTCTAATAATCACTATTATTATATCATTTCAAAATATTTAATCAAATTATGTTCTTCTCCTGTTGGTGCTGAAGTCTGGACTGGATTACCAACTATGTGAACCATAAGTGTGCCCCAGACCCACAAAGGGGCCAGGTGCAGATTGTTTGGACTCAATAATGCGCAATAAAGATAAGAACCTAATCTACATTTTTTAAATCACAATCTGTCAAATGTTGATAGTGTCAAATGGGAACTGATTCATTAGATTCACAGTCTGAGAAAGATCAGCCATCAAATCCCTGTTTATACCCACATAAAGACAAATAACACCTCAGATCTGTTGACATAAGCTTTAATTTCATGAATAGAAAAACAATAATACATTACACAATTAAGCCAGCATTAATAAATAACACTTTCCCTTTCGGAAATTGTATTTGTTTCTGCATTACAATTTATGAGCTCTTCAAAGGAGGATTATCACCCCCTTGACAAAACAGTGCACATGGACCACACAGAAAATAACATGCTTGTTGTGCTATCTGCTCGGTCTCTCTTCTTCACTCTTCTATTTCTATATTATACAGTAATATCTCTGGAAATACAGTCCCCACACATTGCGGTTGTATTCTCTTATTAAGGAAATTGTGCGTTCAGGGGAAACACACTAACAGGTAACGGAGGTACTAGTGGTTTAACATCAGGGACAGTTTGGGTTCATTGTCTGTAGCTGAGATATCCTGCAGGGGTCGCTCCTGAGGTGTCTGAAAGCGTTTTCTGCTGTTGTTTGATGAGAGGTTTTGCACTCATGTAGCTGCACTTTCACAGGGAGGATCACATAGGAAACCACAGCACGTAAAATAAATAACTGACATCATCCACAGGCCTGATCATTGTCTGTCACTGTCACCGATTCTAAACTAATTTTCTTCCTGTTAATTGCACTTGAAACAATTGTCCTTTGTCCAGCTCTATTAGGACACGTGAAGAATCACCACCTTTCTGTGACACATGTCAACATGAACATTAAAAATACATCTTTTGGAAATGTTACACAAACCCATCATTTACACAGGCGACACCCATTACGCTTTCAACATAAAATCAACACTTTGCTGCCATTTGCTCAGGTGAAGAACTGAGCAGCTGCTTACCGTGATTGCATCGTATAGCGAAGTACTGCAAAAAAAATCAACTCGCCTCAGAAAATTGTTACAACTGTGTTGAAATAAAAGCCGAACATGTTGCAACCAGGAATGGAGCCTGGATAATCTCTATCTACTAGATATGAATCCAAAACCAATTCAGTTAACGGTTTCTGTAGATTTCATTTCCCAACATGAAGGCAGTTCAAAGTCCCTCATTTGGCTGAGTTAAAAAAATATACTCCCCTCTGGCCCCCTAGACCTCTATAATAAATCCAGAGGACACAGCCTTGTGCCCCAGCTACAGCAGGTAGAACTTCATTTATAGGAGAAGTGTTTGGTAGCGATTAGCTCAAATGCTCATTTGCTTTATTGCCAAGTGATAAATGTGGAGATCAATAACATTCCCATGTGCAGAGGTTAAATATGAAACTACATGGTGGAGGTGGTTAACTTAGCTTAGCTTAGCATAAAGACTGGAAACAGTGGCAAACGGCTAGCCTGCCTCTGTGTAAAGGTAATGTGCCTTCCACTGGTACTGGCAGAGACTATTGGGATCACTGTGTTCGGCACAATTCTCAGGCATTTCAAGCTCATTTTTACATTTAAATTCAGTCACACAACACATGTGAGTAATTTCATCTCTCCATCACAAAAGACTTGAATAACCCGGGCACCTGTCCGTCGCCCCCAGTGTTGTCTGAGGCCATCAGCACACCTGGTGAGGAATGAGGAGCAGATCTCTGATAAGTGCCGACTGCAGTCTCACTCTTCATTTCTGTCACCCGGCTGGAAGCCAGGTCTCTGTCAGCCAGTGTCACCACATGATAGCCCAGAAGACTAGGGGGGAAATTCAGAGTGTCTGCCTGGTCACTTTCTGCTTCCTGTTCATTGCTGTCTGAGGGTGACAGTGCCTCGTCTGTTTATCTACAGGTGTACGTTGGCAGGCTGAATGACCCACTTTTACCACATGCAGCAGCGTCGCTCTGCTCCTACTGTACAGGAGCTGTTTGGAGGAAATCTGCATCAGCATTACAAGAAAACTAAAGACTCAAAAACTCACAGTGGGAACCTGAACAAGATTGAAAAGGAGATAGTGTGAGGTGTAGTCTAATTTAAATACTGCAGTGTGTTAAACATTTGCTCACGTACAGTGTACAGTGTGTGTTTAAGGCTGTTACCACAGTGTTCTCCAGTTACACCGCTGCTGGTGCTCATATTGATTGTGTGATTTGATGCTGTGCCTGGTGTGGGGAGCATTTTCACACCAACTGAGAATTTTCTGTAACAAGGCCTTTTTTCACCCAATCAAAGCAGACAGTGCAGATCACTTTGTTTTTTCCTGGTGCCGTGTTACAACTTTAAATATGGTACAGGGGTATTTCCTTATTTTTACCACCACAACTAACTGTTACAAAAAGAGCAACTCATTTACATCTGGCCATGAGATAATGTGAAATGTAAAAAAAAAAAACAGACAGAAAAACTGGATAAATAAATAAATAAATCAGCCCACATGTTGGTCAGAAGACAACCAAATCATCTCCACGACATGTGAGGAACACTGTACAGTGACGAGGCTCATGAGACGTGGTGGAAAGATGCTAAACAGTAAAGCAGGTTTGACTGTTTCTCACATTGAGCTTTACTGGATTAATCATTTTATGTATAAATCTTCAGAATAATATCCTCTTATCTGTTTGCTAAATTTGAGCAACACTATCTATTTTTCATCTCTTTAAACACCCACATCTAGTTACTTAGTAAATGAAATATTTTGATTTGGTCGCATTAGCCACCGTGTTTGTGCTGTCTGTGTTTTAGATCTGCTATTATGCTACAGATGTAAACTAGAACCTCGGGTTGATGCACAAGCTTTTATGTGTATTCACCAACACATCTGTTAGAGATAAGCTGAATTGCTTCTGGTTGTATGGACTTGTTTCTGCTGTGGTTGTGGTTTACTTAACAGCAACACACTCATTCAGTCACTCACACAAACACACCACACACATACACACACACACACACACACACACACACACACACACGCGCACACACATGCACAAACAGAAATACACACAAATGTTGTCCTAGCAGTGTTGAGACAGATTAGCAGTCTTACTTTTAGACATATGTTTGCTAATCTCTCTTAACCCCCTGACTTGGGCTTCACTCACACACTCTGGCCTCTGCAATGCTCTCTTATCGCCACTAGTGGGAGCTGCACATATGAGAGAGAGAGAGGGCCGTGTAATTTCTGCTCACAGTGATCAGGGGAAATGAGCACAGGCATATTGTGAACGTATGTGTGAATGGTCCAGTGTGAGACAGACAGAGACAGGAAGAGACAGACAGAGACAAGACAGAGCAGAAGAGACAAATAGAGTGTTTGATGCAGAAAGAACAGACAATCCCTGCAGGCGTCTGTCAGCAAGCAGATATGCAGATCTTTTTTTTTTCTTTTCAAATCTCCAGATGTTTCAAAGGCTTAAGTCACAGGCCTGTTCGTCTGTTTGGTTTTCATGTGACTCTAGGGCAGTGTCCTAGTCACATCCACTTGTGTTCAGCGCTAACTTTGACAGTAACCTTGAAAGTTGCTCCTGTAATCATTTGACACTTTGAAAAAGGACTTCGTAGAGAGGCCCGCCTCACGCTCTGCTGGCTGCGGTGGTGTGTGAAGCCTTTAGTGGGTGTAATAGCTATAATAGTCTGCATCGCTGTTGCTGTCCTTCTCGCAGACGTCCCCACCGCGTGGAGGTGGGGAGTTTTCAGTGCTGGACGTGTAGGGTGACACCCTCCTCTTCTTATTGTCCCCCACACTGCCCTCAAACAGGCCTGAGTCTGCAGAGTCTGCTGATTTCACGGAGGGAGGTTCGAGCCAGGGGTCCTCTGCCACCACCCCCACAGAGTCTTTGGGCTTTTCCTGCAGTGGCTCGAGGAGTGAGGGAGGGTGCAGCCTGGGGTTGCCTGGCGACACAGAAGAAGATGAGGAGGAAGAAGAGGATGATATGGGTCTAAACCAGCCCAGACTGGGGCCAGGTTTGCTTGGGTGGCTGAGGTACTGAGGGGTGGGCCTGCTGGTGTTCCAGCCTGCTGAGGTGGCTCCTGATACAGACACACTGGTGGATGCAAACGGGTGGTCTGGGTAGTAGGTGAGGGCATGATGAGCGGATGTCTGCAAGGGGAAGGGCTTGTAGAAACCGTTTCCGGAGAAGTCCCCATCATAGGAGGAAGTGAATTCAAGCCGATTAGGGGCCACACCCTGCTGCTGCAGGTACCAGCGACTGTGAGGGCCAGGGCTGGAGGAGTCTTTGTGCTGCTGGCCCATACCCAGAGGCTCGCGGCTATAGAAGCGACTCTGCGGCAGGGGGCTCATGTACTGCTCAGAGAGGTAGCCTTGGGGGTAGCAGCTCCCTGGCAGCAGCTGCTGACTCTCTGTAGGGGAGGGGGTGAGGCGATCAGAGTCGGGAGGAGCGTAGAGCCTAGGCAGGAGGGAGGAGGAGGGGACGAGAAGAGAGTGTGAGAAGAGGAGGAAAAAAAGAAGGTGTTATTTCCTGCCCAAACCTCAAACTATCTATCAAACATCTCACAGCCCCTCACACCCTTTGACTGCAGCATGCAGAAGCACAGCAATAACTGCATCTATTCCAAATTTAAAGGATGACATGAGCACTCAGGATATTTCAACACCAGCAGTGATCCTGTCTCACTATTTATAGTGAGGGAATGCAAAGCACACAGAAAAACAAAAACACATTCATCACCTTCTCTAGAACAGGAATATTTACTGTAGTTTCATTCTGTAAGGACAACGTTTATTTCATCTAAATTACTTACGTGTCGTAATTGTCACGGAAACCCTTAGCGAAGGGGTTGTGGTCTATTTTCAGCTGAGTGATCTGTGCAGGGAATAGGAAACAGAGAGGGAGGGAGAAACCAGAGAGCAGAAAGAGAGGAGGTCACTGACTAATAATTAATAAGGAAAATTGCAGTTTCTTCCATTATTGTTCTAGTTCTTAAACCAGAGAGTAGGTACACTGCACGCGCAGCACGTAGGGATGGAATAATCCCACACAGAGTGTTTGAACAGCTGTTCAGGGGTGAGCTGCAGCACTCAGGTCGGCCGAGGTGAGTCTTAGCTGAACTTAGCTGCCACTATACGTTTACCCATACTCAGGAGTGACCTATTAGTGTGTTGGCGTTTTAGGTGCACAACAGCATGAACCGAAGCTTCCATTTAGGCCCGGCTCTGACATGAAACAAAGGACAAGTGAGGCTGGGTGGAGTGAAAGCCGCCTGAGCTGAGGTCGAGCTGAGGTGACTTACGTCCGCGTTCTGATAAGCAGTAACAGCGATGAACTGGGTCTCCTGGAAGATGAAGGTCAGAGCTTTGGATGAGAGGAAGGGATCCTCCGAACCGTCCTCCTTCACCTCCACGACATGAAGACGAGGCTGATACTTGTGGAGCGACTGGAGCACTATCATCTAGAGACAGAAAACGTCAGATAAAAAAGAGTTACGTTCACTCATCTTAGAGTTTCCACTGGGACGTGTGCAGCATGTACAGTAAGTGTGTGTGAGAAACTGTTTTTGATGCTCTCTGTAGAGAACACCACAATGCACTGATGGAGATACTGGAGAGAAAAGGAAAGCGACAGCACCTGCGCCACGTTGTTGGTGCTGCCCTTGTTGTTGGTGAGCTTGAGCTTGCTGAACGACACCTCTTGTCTCATCCAGTGCGCTCCCGTGTTCGGAGAGTCGGGGTGCATGTACATTCTGTTCCCTGTGGGTGCAAAAATGACTCGCGTCACACATGAAATCAACAGCAACAACAACAACTTGGATGCATCTTTAAAACAACAAATTACTCGCTGAGTCACTGTATCGAACAGAAATCCTCTTCAAGCACAAAAACACAGAGGGCAACCGGCAGGCACGGTGACAGACACTCACTCTGTCGCCGCTCGGTTGCATTTAACGGCTCATATTGTTTGATGCTTTCTTACTGCAGGATACAATCTCAGCGCCATGACTTTTCAGTGTTACCACAATGACCTGCTAACCTTATATGAGCACACCACATAAGTGCACTATTAAATCTAATTGAGAGACACTGTTTCACCACAGTTTCCACAACTGTAGTCACCTTTCCACAACACCTGTTACATGTGTGACAACACCTTACAATTTCTCTCATTTATATAATTGTGGTTTGTCTATCATCAATCACACGCAAAACGTCGTCTTGGTTAAGTTGCTATCATTATTTGTTTTTTTTTCTTTTATTCTGAGGTGTGATAAGGAAGTAATTACGAATGCATGGAGGATGTGCACAGGGAGCACGGGGTAGGTGGAACGTAAAAACCAAATCCTTTTGTCTTACAAAGCTGTAAGAGGATGAAAAGGTCAAAACTAATGTGACATTTTAAAGTGAAAAACATCTGATGAACCACAATATTGTGGGATGAAATAAGGTGCATGTAGTGACTAATTCAAGCACTTTTAGGTAAGAACACAGCTTGTTGTGTTGTGTTGTGTTGTTTAAATGATGTGTTCCTTTATGCTGTTTGCGCTGCTGTCCTGTAAAACCACTTTGTGCCTCTTTTAGTGAAAATACATTTGTGTTTTATACTCCCACATGCAACGTGAGCTGCCGCAGAGTTGCCTGTGAATTGAAATCAATCCACCCTGCTCCACCCAGCCCTCCCGTCATTAGTCTCATTGAAGACGGCAGATATTCTGTGACTGGTTAGAAGGGCCTTCACCAGTACCTCTACACAGCACCATACATTTTGGAGCATGTTTCTGCCAGCTCGTGCTTTCCTCACTTCACTCTCGATTTCTGTCAGCCCTAATCAATATGCTCATTCTGTCGTTGCTCCCAGTCACGTCCTCACATGCTCAGGCTGCAGACACCTGGCCTCTACGTCACCTGCTGCCTGTTTCTCGATCACCGACCCACTCCACCTGATCCCTGCCAGACTGTTGACATCTTTGTGTCTTCTGTGGGGTTGCGTCAACTTGTCTGTTACTGCTACTCTGTTTTTCGGCTCCTGTCTCACATCCTGTGAGTCTTTGTCATTTTCTGCTTCATTTTTATTTTTATCACTATATCTGCCTGTATGTGTGTCTGCTTTTGGCTCCTCAACTCACAGTTGTCTTACCACAGTTGTGATAGTGAGATACTTTTTTTCAACGACCTTATACCTAGTTTAGTATCTGCCCTGCAGATTCTCTTCCTGCTTATCATTAAACATGCACTTACATAGGAGTGAATCTGCACCATGCGACTGTTGGTACATTTTGTCAGACCAAACGACAATTGAGCAGGGTTATGAAATCCATCCTCTCCTTTCATAAAAGCCTGTTATAATCCATAGTTAGAACATGCTGGGCACTGCAGTAATTATGGCGAGAGGCAAGGAGGAAGTCACGTGGTGTCATGCAAATGAATTAAAGAGATTTAATATAAGATAGTCAAGTTGGTTTGTTTAAACATGACTGGTGTTTTAATATTATATATATTTTATATATATAACAATGACACTGAACTGTGACCTCTCTCTCATTCCCAACAAATAATCAGTGGCGCTGCTCCTTTTCTTTAGAGACTGTGTGTTCAGTGAGATGCTGTGTTACAACAATACACCTGTGAGCAAACGTTTCCGTGTTGGCTTCTGGGTGCAGTTCTCTCAAAAAAGTAGGGAATATATCTGCGTGGATGTCAGAGCTACAGGAGGCTTTGACAGCACTTCTCCACGTTTAGATAAGTTAGAGCGTATAAAAGTTTTAGGAGAAAGTTGGGCAAATCCACACTGAAGAGTGTAAATACATGGCTGTTACGGGAGCTGGAGCTTTTGGTGGACTCTCGCTGCAGTGTCAACAATGGGGCTGCTAACTTCGACAACAGAAATGTCCACAGAAACCTCTCTGACTACTTGTCACGTTTGTCATGATGCACGTCTCGGTTTTCTACTGTATGCATGTAGGTTTGCTACAATATTGCTAAGTAAACCACTTCCTCGAGATGAGCACGCACTAAGCTGAAGACCCTGCTCGCTGATTGACCACGATTCAAGCTCAGGAACTGGTCTTAGCCCATCTAATTTGTGGGAGAAAGAAAGGTGAGGATTTCCTTTTTTTTGCATTCATTATTTCCACCATTTATGGCTGCTGAGGGGTAAGTGCCTGAACACAAATGAATAATATAAGGATGAACTGCAAAGCGTGTGCTCAGCTTATCACTCATGCTACAAATGTAGCAGTGCTATAAGAACCCGACAGAGTGTCTGCTCTCTCTTTATAATCAGGATCACTTCTTTTCTGAGATGAGGTAAGATTCACTCACACACAGGACTCTTTCACTGTGTTTGAAGTGTGTTTGCAGGAAAAGCTAATGGTCATACACTCAGCAGAGAGAGAGAGTAGGAAGAAGTTCATTTGATTTATCCTATGTGACATATTATGGACTTATATCCAATGAAACGTACCTGGCATGTTTCCCTCTGCTTTGCCACACTGGACCCACTTCCCCCCTTGGTACCTCCAGTGGTGCTGATCAGCCAGGACCACGTCCACGTAGACGTTATAGTGAGCAGACGGCTCCAGACAAGTAATGTTGAAGCTCAGAAAGGGAAACATCCTCCTGCATGAGCCCACGCACAAACACACAAAAGAAAAAAAAACATGTAACCACCAAAACCTTTTACTTAAGTAGAAGTAGCAGTACTACAGTACACAGCTGCTCAGTTACAAAAAGTGTCCTGCATTTAAAAATACTAAAGCGAATGCAATAATGTGGAGTGGAAACATGTGACCTAATGTAGCTCGTTTATAGACTGCAGCTCGGCTCACTCTATAATAACACATCAGAAATACACTGTAGATGTTGCTGTGTGAGCCTAAACCTTCCAAGTGTGGCTACTGGTAAATAAATTAATGCAGTGTAGTGGAAAAGCTGAACATCTTTTATTATGTGAAATATGAAGTAGAATAAAATTGATGATTGATGCCAAAACCCAAGCAGCACAAACAATCCACAAACTACATCTGTCCTGCTGAGACAGCCACTCCACGCTTGTTTTTTTACTTGAAAGTCTGCGAAGGATGGGCGAGATCCCGAGAGGACGCTTCAGAATTCTGCAAATTATGAAGGCACAGCAGACAAAATCGTGTGATTTACACGCAGTGGAGGCTGAGGTGTTCATCACGCTCGCCTTTGAACCATTTAACTGATGGTTCTCTCACTGAGGTCTTCCCCCTCACTCGGTAGATATGCTACGATGTGATGCTGTGAATGAAGGTATTGTTCCGACCTGCTGTGTGTGTGAGTGAAGTCACAGCTGCTAGACTCTTTCTGCTCTTTCACCAGCTGAGGAAATTGGGAGTAATGCACGAGACATGGAGGGGGCGGCTGACAGGAGTCTAGGTGAATATTTAATGCTGCTGTTAATAAAAGATGCCCCCGGAGCTGCTCTTGATTGCTGAAGATTTACATGGTGAACTTATTTTGATCACAGAGGGGCTTCAGTGAGCCGGGGTAACCAGGAGGTCAGGGGGCCCCTGGGCACTAGAAGCCAGGAAAGGAGAGGAGGAGGTTGGGTTGAAGTCACACGCGCATGGAGGGCAGGGACATTAAATAGACAAACCACAACCACACTACAACAGACACACTTGAGACATGTCGCAGTGTTTTAACAGGACATGTAAAATGCATGTAGTGTTGACAGAGAAGCTCTCACTGCCTCCGTAGCACTCACCCTGCAGAATACTTCAGCCATATCTGTCACCTTTTCTGTCCCATAAACGCTATAAGACAGAAGTTGGTTTGATCGTCAGCCTAAACTGAAGACGTGGCTCGACATCGTGGGAATACACTGTTCTTGTGGTGCTCCTATAGATGCCCGTACCCTTCCACGCTCACTGATTGGACCAGCAGTCACCTGCTGTGCCTCAGAAATGTCTGGAGGGATTAAATTCGGCGTGGGCAGCTCACCACTGTCTCTCTCAATTCTGTATTTCCTCACTAGTGGCAACTTGTAGGTTTGCGCTTTGCTGATTTGTTCTTACAGGTGCCCCTGTTTGTTCCCTGGAGACTGATTCAGATTGATAAACTCCTACACACAGGTAAGGCTTCCTGTCAGAAAGACAGGGGAAAAGGGAGCAGGCTGTTGCTGCTGGTTTGGTTAGAAAAGCAGTAGCTACAGTCGCTCACTGAAATTCAGTTTTATTACTTTATTATAACTACTTTTTAAAATTTCTGTAATTTAGATTCAATCTCACCCTTATGAGCAATAAATAATTCCTTTAACTAAGTCCAGCAAAGTGACTTCCCCATGCTGAGCGGCTGAAAAAGCCCCATACCAGCACCACTAATAATTACTGGCCTAAGCAACAGGCTGTGGTTTTGTGGGAGACGGTGTGATCAGCCAGAGCTGAGCTGTACTAGCTGTTGCCTTCTGCAGCAGGTCTTTTTTTGTTAAGCTCACATGCCGCGACTCTTGGCAGGGCAGGAAACAAGCATGTCTCACAACTGTCTCCACGACAATAAAGTACAGTGTCTGATCAGCTAATAAATGAACCACTGAGCGAGCGGGGATGAATTTGCACTGTGCACATGAATCTACGCTGCACTCTGGGTATACATTACACCACCAGACTGCAGTTGGTGTAAATAAATCAGGATGTGTTTGACCTTTGACCCCCCCTATTTTGCACTGGCTGACAGCACCTTTAACTAGGAGCATTTGTAATGAGTGACACCTCATTACGTCCTTCACGAGTTCTTCTTTGTGAAAACTTATGTTAAACTACACCTCCTGCCCAGATTCCTCTTACAATACAACGCCATATTTCTTTAAATAATATAATAATGCCTGCAATGCAAATGAATAGAAAGAGACGCAACAAAGTGATTGTGCCGTTCTACACAGTGCCTGGCTCATATTAGTCATTGTAAGAGTGCATATGAGACTGTAGTCAAAAAAGAAAACTTCCTTTTCAGAACCACCCTCTGCTTTTGTTCTAAAACATTTTGATGTGGGTGGAAAAAAATAGATAAGATCTGATGTCTATTTGATCAGTCCTGTAAATACACTAGCTTGTTCTCTCAGTCACAAACAAGGGTTGAAAGTCTGATGATAATTTCCAAATAAGAGCCCTGCACACTGGCAGTGCTGTACTACAAACTACAAAAACAGCTTGTCTGCGTGGAAAACCATCTCATTTAAATTCAGTGCATCCTCCCTGAAGCAGTTTGGTCATTCAGTAGTGTAAAAACGAATGAGGTGTGTAAAGAGACGGTGTGTTTGAGGCTCCTGTTAGCAGGCATGGAGGAGACCTGGAGGTCCTCCAGCTCATCGGTGGGTGCCCAGACAGGTGTGCAGCTACATATGCAGGGAGCTACAAACATGCTTATCCCTTTCCACCACAACATTAACACCAGCAGGTGGTGTTAATGTTGTGGAGGTAGTGAGCAGTCTGGAGCTGACACATATCAGTCACAAACTGTCATAAAAGATCAGAAACCTGCTGCCATATAATCAAATCCAACAAAATGAATAATGTGTGTTGTCCTTCCTGTGAACACACACACACACACACACATACACACACACACACGCACGCACACACACACACACACACACACACACACACACACACTATATTTCATCTCAGTCTCACATGCATCATTCTGCTGCCACAAATACTCACTACCGCATAAAATTTGAATTAGTCTGCAACTAAAAGCAGTCCCCAGCAACAGCTCCTGTTTGATAGAAAACCTTTATTTGAGTATTTTAATGAGTTCACTAAACACTAAGACGCTCTTTACTTTACTTCAGAAGTCATGTGACTTTATGTTTAAGCGCTGACCTTTACAAATATCTTGTGCAGTGTGTGTTTGAATGGAGCCGTTTTTTGCTAGCGTACACACCACACAAAGACACACACACACACACACACACACACACTCTTCTGTTTTACCCTTCAGCCGGTAAGAGAAAACCCCTCACTGAGCGGTCCCAGTTGTGTCTTTCTGGCTACATGGCAAGTCCAGTTTAACAATCAATCATAGTTCTCAGTGAAACACAATCACAGCAGCAGCCCTTGAGCGGCTGGTGGACAACAGGTGAAAGGGCTCTCCTTCCACTGCTGAGTTTATTACAAGTGAAAACAGAAACTTGGCAGGTCGGCAGTGGATCAAGCCACCTACATACAGCGCAATTTAGTAATCTAGAAAGTAAATGAATAGCTATCATTTTTTTGCTCCACTGATATTGTTGATTCACTGATACTAGAGCCTTTTATAGGAAATCAGAACTTGACAAGCGGGGAAACCATAGAAAACACAACACAGAGGGTATTTGCATGTGAGGGCGGCACTTAGGCTTTATGTGCCTAAGTTCACTGAGAGAACCTGAAAACACAACGCGTTAGCGTGGTGGTATCGTAAGCGTGGTGGGGCACGATTCAGTGCTGCTTCTTGTCACTTAGTTTGGTGACTTGAGTTTTACATGATGCTGAATCTGACACGAATCAACCTACCAGACATACTCCTGGACCGACCTGCCAGTGTGCCAACCTTTGAGCCAACGGCTGTGCTCCGCTTCCTCAGCCTGATCCAGGTGTATGTGCACATGAACACTAATAACACTGATAGTTTAATAGAAGAATTACAGATGACTGATCAGCCAGTAATACAGAGACAGCTGCTGGTGACATTTTAAGTCGAATTAAACTGCGTGGATGGTGAGGAGAGACGAAGGGGAGGGAGTTGGTTTTGAGCAGGGAGGAGAAACCGCGAGAGGGGGAAACAGAGGTTAGATAAAGGGAAAAGGAAAGAGCAGAGGGTGGAGTGAAGGAAGGGAGGGGTGGAGGGCTTGTCCTGGGGATGCGAGGCAGAAGCTTGAGAGGAGAGGAACTGGATATTCACCCGGGAGAGGACTTTTCTACATGAATGCACCAGCTGATTCATCCGGACAGGAGTTCAGGTCAGGTTTTTGTCACCGTGCGTACGCCGTGACAAAAACATGCCAGTCTCACCTCCTCCATTTACATATTGACTGATTCCAGAGGAATTCAGCCACTAGAGGTGTTTAAATCTAAGCTCTGTGGTGCAGTATTATCTGATACAGATGGCTCCATCACACCGCATTTTTTTAAATGTGCCACCAATATTTAGTAGCTTTCTGGGGCCTGTAGTTTTTAACAAACAGGAGAAATGAGTGCATGAGCTTCTTCTTCAGCTTCATGTTTGATGCTCTAGTGGGTATTTCCAGCAGAAGAAAGGTGTATGTGGGATTGTGTGTATGGTAATGAAGGAAAATGTCACTGGTGTGTTTTATTAGCTTAGGACCATAACTGAGCTCGAACAAGACATATCGCACATGCACACGTCTTTACTATTTTTGTTGTTGGCTCATTTGAGGAACTAGATTTGTAAGCTAATTAATCACACATTAAAATAGCAGCATATTTTACGTCCACGCAGCGTCAGCGTCTGTGGGGGCAAGCAGGGATCTTTATGAGCTGAGTTATTAGAGGAGGTTATCACCCGTTAAGAGGAAGCTCTTGTTAAGCTATCTGAAAATATTGGTACTAGATGTTTCTGCAAAAAAAAGCTGCTTATGCACACATAAACAGCTGAACAGGAAGTGACAAGTCATACTGTCAAAACCTTGAAATAGTCCCACTTCTGCTTTCAGGCAGATACAAACATTCCTGAAAACGGAAGAAAAAGAAGCTCCGTGTTAAATTAGACTTTTTTTTCATGGTTTAGCATCACTGTAATAAAATGTATTGAAATGTGTGCAGTATCGCACAGTAAAGAAGACGCCCACTCTAATTTCCTTGGTGGTATGAAGTGATAATTTCCAAAATACGACAAACCTACTCTGGAAAAAAAATTAATTATTCAAAGAATTATTTTATATGATTTTCATGATGCTTGGTTGAGCAGCTACAGTCAATTGAAAAATAAAAAAAACACTTTATTTTAAGAATGAAAGAAATGTTTTTTCATGCTTTTTACAGATGAGCTTCAAAATCCCCTCATGTGTGTCTGTGATGCTCTTGCAATTTCTGCAATAAAGAAACTTTCTCTACAGATTCTCATTACAAAACATTGCATTTCTTGGGAGCAGATTATTTCCTCTCTGAAAAGTTTCCAGACATCAGACTGGTGCATTTTACAGTTCGAACCCAGCGGAGCAGAACGAGCAGATGAGCATGATTCCTCTGATTGTGTGAAGTTTACCTTTGCATTATTTCTCTGAAAGGTGTTCATATGAATGCACTCAGTCCTATCTCCTTCCTAGAACATGTGAAGGATCAAGTGAAACCTCTTGTCATGATTTGTGATTTATTAATAGTGCAGCTGCAGCCAGTACAAGCACATGTCAGGCTGAACATATGTGCATTAAAATGTCATAAGAAAAATGAAATCTGTTAATATTCTGCTGTTGTTTCCAGATAGAAAGTCCCTATTAGATAAATGAGCTTCTTGGAAACCGCTGCAGGGAAAAGTCTGTCCTCTTGAGTCATATCTGAACCCACCCCAGGTGTAGGATTAACACACTGATCAAACAAATGAATGAGACAAAATAAGATTCACTTTCTCTTTTCAGTTTTACTCACTTGATTTTTTTTTCTATATCAGAAGATTCAATTATTTTGCCACAAAATATGTATTTCTCTGTCATTTTTTTGTCCCTTTATTAGTCACACCTCTTTGTCCAATGATGCTGCGTTTACATGGACTTCGGCATCGTGTCTTGATGAACTATGCTTTAATGCGCGAGAGGAACGCGCGACTGTGGCCTGAAACGGCATCAACTAGTGTGGTGATCTGAATTTAGCTCGTGAGAGGTGTAGATGAATTCCGCTTCTTTTGCTACAGGCCATGAATATGTCTCTAGATTTCAAAGCCCAGGTGTGGTACACGAGCAAAACTTCTAAGAGATCTGTCAGGCTGTACACCCGGCATCTAGTGCAGGCTGAAGAAAGCAGAAAAAAAGAGAATCTAGTCTTTTACTTCCTGAACTTCAAAGATGCCTCACCTTCTCAGCGTGGCCATCTAAAGGCTCAGTGGTGTTTGACCCTTCTCTCTACTTCTCTCTTCAGTTTCTTTTACCCTTTCTCCTACAGACACCAGGGTTTTGATTAACTTTGCAGACCCACAGGCTTCTCTCTGAAAACACTGCAAAATTATTGTGGCAGCCTGAGCCCAAGATGAAAATTTAAGAAGGATATCACCTCTGATATTGAAAACAACATACTTTCTTTAACTCTTCTTTGTCTCAACTCCTCCAAAAAGCTTTCTGGAGTTTTTATTTTTCTTCAAAAACTGTTTCTTGTTTGGCACCTTCATTACTTTTCAGGTTGGACTCTTGCAACCTGAAAAGTCTTCACCACATTGCTGAGTTTTTTTATTTTTATTTGTCACTTAAGTGATTCAGATCAACCAGAGCTGAGTTTAGTTTCACCTACCACACTCACAACACATCATGCTGCCATGTAGAGAAATTCTGGGCCAGATGAGAAGCGAAATAATATACATGTGTCAGTCTGGAAAAGGTTACAAAGACATTTCTGAGGCTCTAGGACTTAATATTCACAAACCTGGATCAGTGGGGAACCTTCCCAGGTGTGACCGACCTACAAAAAAGCCCCAGAGACTCACTTTCCACAGTTAAGGACAATGTTCATGATTCAACAATGGGAAAGAGACAAAGGGCAAAAATGGCGTCATGACAAAGTTCCAAGTGAAAACCACTGCAGATCAAAATAAAACAATGGTTTTAAATAAAATTGTACTGATTATCACCAAGACTTTTAGCTAACTAAAGTGGAACTTTTTGGAAGGTGTGGGTCCCATTTCACCTGGTGTAAAACTACCACAGCATTTCATAAAAAGAACATTAAACAACACGGTGGTGGCAGTGTGATGGTCTGGGTCTATGAAACAGGACAATGATCCAAAACACAGCGGCAACTCCACCTCTGAATGTATTTCACAGCTATGTGAAAAACTCATTATCGCAAACGCCGGGTTGCAGTCGTTGCCGCCAAGTGAGGCGCAACCAGTTCACATAGTGTCGGGCAGATTTATGCAGTTTATTCTCTTAATAAGTGAAACCATCCTTTAGCTTGAACACTGGGTTTTTGAATTCACTCAGGTTATCTTTGGGTTAATGGGTAATTTAAAAACTATTTGATGATCTGAATAAGTTAATTTTAAGAAAAACACAAGAATATTAAGCAAATCAGGAATAAAAAATACTTTTTTACAGAAGAAGGGAAAACGTTTCATGAGCAGGAGCTGACATTTTTCGCATTATGAGGTTTGTGGTTTTTGCAACAACATGAAAATTTGCTTCTGTTGCATGTGGAAGGATAACACCTCTGCACCTATTTCACCAATCCTGTTATTATTGTGGGCAACATTTATCCTCTTGTGCACAAAAAGTCTAGCAAGTGTGTGTTTATGTGTTATCCTGTCTTTGCTTTGAAGGCAGGTGAAAAAATATTGTAATTACACAGAAGCTGCTGAGCAGGGTGTGAGGAATATTCCAGGACTGGGCATGCTGCATCACAGAGGACACACACACACACACACACACACACACAGAAAATCAACATAAAGAACATCTTTACGAACCCTGACTGACACTTTTTCTGCCCCATTAAATATTTTCGCATTTTTTAAATCCTTAATTGAACTGATGTAGTTGAAGCGAAATGGTGAAGGCAGAAATAGAAAGTCCCCTTTGTTCACTTTTAACACAATAAAGAACAATGTGAGATTAAAAGAGGCTTTCCTTACTTCTAAAAATGTCATTTAACCACTGCACTGTGGCAGCAGTTAGTCAATTCTGACAACAGCAGTAAACCAAAAAGTAGACAAACCATCCAGGTCAAAGGGGAGCACTCTGCAAGGCTGTCATGTGTTTCTGCACATTTAAAATTATCGTGGTTTTCAAACTTGAAAAACACAAATGAATGCGCAGTTTCCAAATATGGGATTATTTCGAATTCTAATTTATTCTTAAGACTTTTATTTTTTTAAAGGTGCTTGTGTGAAACGGATCAGTGTCCTGCTGGGTGACAGCGCTCTTGCTTTCTGTGCACAGATCCGAGCCATGAGAAACCAACGGCCTGAAACCTTCTGTCAAACACAAGTGTCGCGTATTAGTGAGTTAATCCTCATCGACGTGACTGCGCGTTAATGCTCGGTGACCCGTAGCTGGAGCCCGGCAGCGGCGGCGGCAGCGGCGGCTCCTGCGCCCTGAGACCAGCAGCGCTGCGCTCAGAGCTGCCTCTGTGATGCTTTCACGCGTCGGAGCTGTTCGTGGTGTGTTCTTCTTGTTCTTGTTATCGTCTCTGAAGCCGCCAACTCAAGATATCGCGCTGAGGTTTAATAATCAAAACGTTTTTTTCTCGCTATAGTCATTTCGGTCTGAGCATAGATGAGCTTTGTGTAGATTTAATGTCTTCAAATCACACAAAGAGGTTATATTGTGTAAACGTAGGTCCTGTGGGCTGTGAGTAAAACATGTTTTTTTTCCCACTGCGTAGGTCTAAAGAGTAATTGATTAATTGATACTTGTATGTGGTTAATTCCTGCTGCTTTAAACTGAAAGCCCCCAGAGACTGTAGAGGTCAACAGACGTGTCAAAATGTTTTTCACCAACTCAGCCTGCTTCATATTGACGCCTTCATAATTTCTATGGCTCCTATACATATTTATCCCAAAGCTAAATTGTGATTCAGTCGGATGTTTTCAGAAAGATGTGATTTACAAAGTAAATAAAGTAAATGGCATAAATTAGGCCCTTTATAATTTCTTATTCTGCTGCTATCATTTGTTATTCCGTTTCAAACACTGACATTTTAAAAAGTAACCACAAGAGTTCATGAATTTACTTTGCAGCTCAGAGATTACTCTCATCAGACTCTCACATAAAAACCTCCAGAAAGTGCCAACACCCTCGTTACCTGCAGTAAACAGGAGCCAAAAATCAGGAAACTTACCGCAACACTGCAGATTTAATCCAACCTCAGTTTAGAATTAAATCAACGAATCTATGCTTTGTAGCAGATCATCAATACGATCAGACTGATGCTGAGTAAATGAGAAAGCGTGAGACTCATCTAATTGTTAGAGAAATACTGAGACACTTGATGTGGCAGACTCACCTCCCCTGTTTGGTGATTATCATCTCGGTTTGGAACTTGTGGAACTTGGCCCATAGCGGGTAGTTATTGAGCAGAGCCTGTGTCTTCCCGCACACCTGTAGCCCAGGTAAAGGGTAGAGAGGCGGCCGCTGGTAACCGTGCTGAAAGCTCCCAGGATAGCTCTCCGGAGACGGGGAGTACACGTCTTTGCTGGCTGTGTGAAACCCGTCTCCTGCCGTCGAGATGTAACTTTGTGGAGCTCCGCTTCTCGGCGGCGACCGCACGCCGCTGTACGGGCAGCTGCCGAGGGTCTGCGCGTAAAACCTGCCGGTCTGCGCTCCGTACCCCCCCACCGCCTGGTCCGAGTGGTACGGAAGAGTTAGGGCGTCCTGCCCGCTTTGGACTGAGTCCGGGTAGTAAAACCTCGCGTCCTGAATTCCCATTTTAAACTCGGATAGATCCTTGCTGCCGTGGTGGAGGTGACTGCTGATGTCGGCGCTCTTTGCGAAAGTTTGCGTTTCAGTCCCATTCAACATGCTGAGGTAGAGGTTGCCACCTATGCCGCCCATTTGCAGCCCCGCTCTGGGTCTGTGCGTAATGTCATAAGTATCCGCTCCTGCGTCCAGTTCAGTGAGAGCACGTACAATTAAAAACAACACAGTCTGGACTGTGCTCCTCACCTATGAGTCAAAGCGCACTGACATGCCACGAACTTTAAAATTCGGTGTGTCGGTCGCTCGCAGCTTGAAATGTAAAATATAAACCCCCCCAACTCATACTTTTTTTTAATCTATGAACTTTTTTTGCACTCGAGTAGGTGATGTCTTGTCTTTTTTGACGCGTGGAGTCGCTTCCAGTGACTCAAACACACGCTCACTTTTCTAACCTATGATATATACATTTTACAAGTGGTCACATCTGGAGGAGTGTCTGGCGCAGAGGCAGGACGTGATAGGCTCCAGATATGAAAGAGCCATCCCCTCATCAGAGAGTAACAGAACAACAATCACACACACACACACACACACACACACACACACACACACCCACGCACGAGAGGTAATGGCTCCATTACCCTTCAGACAGTTCTTTGTATAAAAACTCATAAACATCTAAAAAACGAATAACCACAAAAACTAAAATTGCCATAAACTCCACAAACGCCACAGTAGGCGAGTGTTAAGTGTTCATCTTCGCATGACTGAGTGATATTATTATAATTTTGCTTTGGCAGCATCTAAATATTCCGACGAGTTAATAAAAAGACTCCACAGGATGGAGTAAAACTGAAATCAAACGAACCAGTTTTACAAATTCTAATATCCTAAATATTGTCTGTAATTCATATTTCACTTTCACAATTATTTGACAGAAAAATTAAATATGACATTTTGAGCTGTAAATACTCGGAGCAGGCTTTTATTTATCTTGAGAATTAAATATTTACATTATTAGTTTGAATTTCGACTTTTCCTTTAAACTCATTAACGCGTTTTTGCTTTTTTGTCCTATAAACATTTGTTTGGAAGTTTATTCGTTCAGAAAGTCGTGATTTATTTATTATTTTATTCTGATTTGGCCTGAGTTAGAATTAGAAAAACAAAGTAAAGCGAATAAAGTATCACTTGCATCTCGTGGGGAATTTTGCGAGGGGCTCACTAAGATAGCACCTGAGGGTTGATCATTTCATCCCGGTTGTACTTTTTTAGTTACCACAAACCAGTCGACAAGTTGAATCATCAACATGATTTTATTTTCATTTTCCGTTTGTATCACAAAAAACACACATCTCGAAAACGAAAATCTTTTTTCTATTTTAGGATGATATACTGCGTGACGTGAAGAATAAATGGCTTTAACGACCTTACTGCTGCTGGTGTTGTCATTAACGAGTGTCATAAAGTGGAAATTAGTTCAAAATTAAATAAATTCTTTTTGTAAATATGTACAGGACTTAACTTAGTTTTTCAAAATAAATGCTTAACTGACCATCTTCTCTCTTCTCCAAAAATAAACCAGGGCTTTTACAGGAATTACAAGAGAGGAGTTGGTGAGTATAGAACTCCATGGATTAATATGATGCAAAGACTAAAGTTAAAAACAGCAGAATTTCCCTTTAAAAGACTTCCCTCCCATCACCAGGCTGTTTCAGGCCTGTTATCACGTTGAAGCCTGACGCCGGCATCAGTGGCAGCAGAAAAACTCCTCAGAAAGCATCAGGTAAGGTTTCAGTCCCTGTCAAATATGCAAAATGAACTTTTGCAAATGTGTCCTGTGATTGTCAAAGCGTGCGGCTGTGTTGTTGAGCAGTTTCTAACCAATCTCTCCTCATGCCATCCAAGTCTGAAGGAAACAGAAAGCGTTTTTCTTTACTTCACTTTACTGTCTTCAGGACCTTCTGCGCCTGGACAGAGGATCTGCTTCACAGACACAGATGAGAGAGATAACCCTGAGGTATTAGCAGCTGCATGTGTGTGACCACACACATTAATAGATGGACCCCCCCCCCGACTCCCACCAGTGCAGGTATGACACAGTTACCCCTCCAGACACTGTCACTGCACTAATCCCACTTCCTGCCTCTTCTAGCAAGGTGAGCTCACAAGGGCACATGCTGAAGTCATCAGTGTTGACACGGGTGGTGAGAGGGCCACAGCGTGAGCGACACCACGGCTGCCACGGCTACCCAGGCGTGTCCACCCCCCCACCCCCCTCCAGCTGGAGTCACTACTTCCTCCGTTTCTGCTCCCTGAGCTTCCGGTGAGAGCCCCAGGACATCACCTACTTCCATTTTCTCCAGGAAATGTTATTAGCAGGTCGAGTGGCATGTAACAGACATGAGGGTGCAGGTATTCTGAGGAGATAACAATCTAATCTCACAGAATCTATTTCAGACAAAGCTACTTGAAGATTGCTGCAAATGACACATTACAATAGTTACATTTCAACATAGGTGCTTATTTTCAAACCTTTCACTGAGAGTTGACCTCTCCACCACATGTTAACACCAGGAAGCTGCCCAGTCAAAGGTTGGAAGCCAGTGGTTTTATCTTAAGAGAGGTGTTACACAAGCTGGACACTCACTTAAGGAGCTGCACAGCACTTGTGCAGTTGCGTGGTTTGTATGTAAGTCAATCTGGGCGAGTATAAGTTATAAATAGTAAATTATAATCTGCCTCAAATCCGCAGATATGGGAGATGGAGCTAAACCGCAACTGGACACTGATCCCATGGACCGACACACTGACCAACACTAACCTCAGACTGGTGGTGGTTGTTGCAGTGCAGGAACTGTGCCGTAAAAACGCAGGTTTATAAAGATGAGCCCAGTTTAATCAGATTTGCGGACGATATTAGAGGTTTTCGAAGCACAACGAAAGGCCTCGCTGTGCTTTAAGGGAAGTGCTTGAGAAAATTAATAAAAAAAATTGCATTCACCTGTGTCATCACAGTTACATCATGGCTACAGAAATAACCACTTTGCTTCTAGGTTAGGGAACGACCACGGTCATGGTTAATAGAAACCAATAGTGACTGTTGGTTTGAAACAAAAAAGGAAGAGTGGCCATTTGTGCTTAAAATGAATGTTTCAATGACCCAGTAATCCACCTCAACATCCTCTATCTGCGGAATAGGTGGCTCTACAAGGGCACACTACTTCCTCCTCCTACAGTCAGAAGAGAGCTTTAATACTTGAACTTATATAATGCTCCTGTCTTTTACCTTTAGACACTTTTTTGAACGTCCTTAGACAAGACTTTGTGGAAGAAGCTCCCTCAACCTTTGAGGCGGTCAAAGGTTCCCACTCAACCTGCACTGCAAAGACCCACCAACCCCCATGTACTCTAACTTTAGATCACAGTTCTCACAGTGTCAAAATCAGTAATAGTAAATAATAATAGTAAAATCTTCTCATAGCGCGAAGCTAAAGTGTTTTTGTGTCACTTCCTTGCTCATGTTTCAAGTCAACTGTACTTTTTGGGAGCATTACCCCAAGGCCATAAATATCCCATCTTGACATTGTGCCGATGTGGGTGGGCATGCTACGCCTGACAAGGCGTTCACAAATCATGCTAAACGTGCAGGCTGAGCCACAGCATTCATTTTCACTCGAACACCAGTTTAGTGATTGGTAGCATGTAGGCTAATTAAAACGTATTACACCACGTGCATATAATGAGTGATTAGCATCACAGAAAGTGTGAGATGTTTCACTTCCCCACAAGGATAACAACTCCACAGAAAATGAAGGAAATAGCTTCAAATAGTCACATTTTAACGTAATAAGGGAGATGGTCCCATAAACGTGAGCAAACTCATGACTGCTCATTTATGTCAAAGTGTAAAGTGCAGGATGCAGCAACAATAACAAAATACTGCACTGGCCAACCTTGTACTGTAAACTAGCATTGAGCTGTGTAATCCTACCAGTTAGTATCACTAACTACTGCTTCAGTAAACACCAAAGTCTGCGTCTCCTGGTGGACTTTAGGCATCACATCTCATTATCTCACCAGCAGAGGTGGCAGAAGTCCACAACCCGATATAAAAATATAAAAATAATAATTATTACACAAGTACATGTACCACTTTATTTCCTTTACTCCAGGTGACGTATGTGTATGTACAGCACAACAATACAGCAAGTGTCTTTTTGTTGTTAAAATACTTACGTGTTCTATGTTCCTTGTGGAACTTAAATTTGCTTCAAGCTGTAGCAGGATCCATTCATTATTTTATTGGCACGTGATCAAACGGGTAATTATGCAGCATATATGAACAACTATATCATGAAAGAAATACTAAAGACAGCATAAAAAGTGTCTGTACTTTGGGTGTGTTTGTGCGGCGTCACTGAGAGCAGGTGTTCAGGAGCTGTGGGAAGCAGGAGTGAGGATGTCCCTTATAATCACCACGTAAATGTTTCTCATTAGACCGCCGTAGCCGTGGCTCCTGAAGAACACCTTCCTGTCTGAGGGACAACACAGCCCAGGTTCATCATTAACACAACATATGTTTATTCAAATCTCTGCATGGAGTGTGAAAGAGGGCTTCGGGAGGCACCCGCCACGGAGGCTGTGAAAACGGATGGTGGTGGAATTAAGTGTGGAAAGAGAGAATGGGGAGATCTTGCGAGCTCCAGATCGAGTGAGATGGAAAAGGTAGCACTTGGGGCTCAGCGGAATTCGCACTCAATAGCTCACAAACTCTTGGTGAAGTGCAAATGTATTCCTCAGCAACCCAGAAACAAACAAGCTGCCACTTCCGTAGCCTATAATTAGCTGGTAATCAATGCTGGGAGAGTTTCTGTCCTGTCAGACATCCCCAGCCTGTCGTGGGGCAACATTAGACCTGCAGCTGCACTCTCAGGTCTCAGATGACAATCAAACTTAAAGAATATGAATTTTCGTTTTTCAGAAACAATTCTTTTATATAATCGTTTCAGGGTATTTAGCAAAAACCTATAAAATCTTCTGCAGTGATGTCATTTTGAGGAGTTGACATCTCCACTGACACTTGTGGTGTGACCACTCGGGTGTTTTCTCCAAGAGTAATGGGGCAGTGGGTGCTCCCTGTTTGGCCTATGAACCCTCTCTAACGCCTATAAACACAGAGGGAGCGTGTGTAAACTTAAGGCAACAATCAGCAGCTTCGTGAACATAAGACTGACATGCCACAGCTATGTGACCTTTAGCATTCAAATATTGTGTTGGTGAGACTGTGGAGCAGTTGGTTGGGCACCATCAATCCCGGACAGAGAGTTGTCTGTCCACAGCAATTTCCTCAGCAAGCTCCTTCTCTGATAAAGTATCAGTTATAATTAAAACCTAGTAGAATCTCATGTGCAGTTTTTTTAGCTCCATTCATTTGGTTGAATTTCAAAAACATTTTTTAGCAGAGTACCTGACAATCCCCCACCTTCTTCAGTGATCTACAAATGTCATTGATTATCACTGAGAATCCAGTTGTGGAACCCAAAAAGCTGATCTGTATCAGCTCACACAGAGTATGTCCATGTCACTGCCTGTCATATATCTACATGGCATCTGACGCATCGTGTGGCATTTGAAGGCAAGAGACTAAACAGAATGAGGCTTTAAACAGTCAGATGTCTCACTATGACTTTCAGCATGTGTTAATGCTGACGTGAGTCTGTACAAAGACGAGACTATGGGTTTGCTGAGGGAGTGTGAGCAACAGTTTCAGGTCTTTGGTGAACTCGAGACAGAATTCACAGTTATTTGCATGACATTCACCATCAAGGCTTCTGCTCTGCCTGTTGACATCCAGTGTGATGTGGATTTGACCTATATGTAGATTGTTATTCTATTATTTTACCGGACTGGCACAGATGAGATCAGATCAGATGAGATCAGACTGAACTAAAATAATCTAAACCCCTGGTTTAGATCCTACACTTCCCTACCAGGTAAATGTCAACATTGCTGTGTCACAGACTAAACTTCTCGCCTCCAAGCCCAACACAAGACTAACTGGTGCTGGTAATGATGTGTTTGAGATGTGAAGCAACCTACATATGTGTACGATCTGATTAGTTGATCATTTCATGTGCGTCATGTGGTTTGATTTTACGGAGCACACGTTATTGACTGAAAGTGAAATAAGCCGGTATCTGATTGATTGTATTAGTTCTGATCTGATGTATAAGTTGGTGCCCATGTGGACTAATTGCACTGGGCTGTGCGTCTGGGGCCCACAGATCTCTGGGAGGTCCTACACATGAACGCACAACACTGGCAGCTTTATGTTACTCACAGACAGCTCAGTGCACTGCTATGACGAAACAGGGCAGCTGTGCATTTCCACACATTCCTCCGGCCTGCTCCATAAACGCAGATCACCTCCCCACCACTCAACATTTTCAGGCTTCCCTTACAGACACCATACCTCCCAAGACACATCCTCACCCTGCACCCACCTCCTATGCAGACAGACTCCCCTGCTCAGCTGCCGTCCACATGCCGTAGCCTCTGACTATTAAGAAATCATCACCTTTGTCAGGTCCAAGCTGACCCTGCTATACTAAGTGCTACTGTCAGGGTCAGTTGATCTAGGGTCAGCTGTGTGGCTGCAGCTACTGTACTGTAAACCCGAGCGGAGTTAATGACTATTAAAGTTTCCTCACCGTGTGACTCAAATGATTGGTTGCGTCTCTGTTGGCTAGTGAGTGTGTGTTATCAGTATGTTGCTAAAAGTGTGATGTGTTTTTTCATATGGAAATGAGAGAGACATTAGATCCAATTAATTCAGGAATCTGTGCAGAACCTACATGAACTGGACTAAATGTGAAGGCGTGCATGAAAGAAACGAGGGACTAGAAGATAGAAAAACAGTGTGCATGCTTTTACTTTGAAAGCACTCGATCAGTTAAAAGTACAACATGGAGACGGTTAGCTTTAGCATAAAGGCCAAAAATATGAAATTCCACATAGGAGCACGTGGAAAACAGTGAATGCATTACACGTAAAGTTTACCTTTGTCGACCACGTAACTTTCCATAAAACCACAAATTACACCTGCTACACTTCACTTTACAAACAGATTTAAAAATGATAACAGTAATTGACTTATAATAAACTACACTTACATTGAACTTGACACAGCCTTGATTTTAAAACTCTAATCCAAAAAACACATTGATAAGTCCACTTTATTTTTGTGCCTGTGTTCTTATTTTATGATGCTCGACTAACTTAATTAAGTCATTTGTGGCACGTAGAAATGCAGTGTGTTTTCTTCCTGTGACAAAGCTTTGTTGTCTTTGTCTATCCAGAGGGGCAGCTGATGCACAGCTGATGCACAGCTGCCCCTCTGGCTTTTGTTCTAATGCCAAATTATCAGGATCATAAATACTGCTGAACTAGCAGTCAGGTGCTGTCAAGTCAGCCAAGGATTTTCATGGGACACAGTTTGTACATTTAATAATTCACAAATCTTTACACAAGCCTGTAGGCGCCTCACATTGTTTCCGTTGTGCTGCTGTTGAGATGTCTGCTCTGCCGGCTTAATCCCAAACTGACACAGGAGGAATGGCTTTATTATCCTCAGCGTTAAAGAAATTAACTGGTGAAATTCAGACGGGCTCCCGAGATACCAGCAGAAATATGAGACGTTTAACTGCAAATGTGAAAATCATTCTCAATCGCATCCATAAATGTGAACACACACAATGTGAAGTGTTCATACATTCACATTGACCCACTTGGCCAACTTTCCTTGGCTTAGCTCATTTCCCTCTGTCTATCTGTGCTGCGCAGCTGGTACAGTATATTTAGCCGCTGCAAAGAAAGGACATTATTCAACGAATTTCATGAAGGTAGAAGCAGAGAAAAGATTTCAGTCAAAACCATATTTCTTTCTTTGTGGACAGTATGGCTCTGAGGGTGGAGAGTGGATGTGGTTTTCCCCCTGTTGACAGGACCTGATGGGTTTTCAGTCATCCTCTCAAACATCGTACCAGCCTGTGATCATAGCATTTCTGTGAACTTCCTATTTCCCTGCTACTTCTAACACGTTCTGCTGTTTCGTCCTTACAGGCCGTTGTCTACGTTGTGTTCTTGTCCTTCCATAAAAAACAGACATTGATTTTCCTGAACATTTAAGCTCCCTGTCTCAGTCTTGGTGAAGAACACCGCCTGAGAAGGTGCAGCAGGAATTTACTTTTGAAGAAAATCTGATCTGAAAGCTGTATTAAAAGAAGCCTTTCCCCATGCTCCTTAACGTCCTGAAAACTTAACGCTGGGGGCCTCGACATTACAATCACTGTAATGAAGCCAGGATTGATTGAATGATTGGCAGCTTGGGACATGTACGATGAATGACCTGAGCTGAGGATTAAAGCACAAACACAGTGATGGATGTGCTGTTCTGGGGGATGTGAAGCCATGGAAAGTACAGCAGGGTTAAAGCACAAGAGGCTATGATTGAAGTGTGTGTGAGTGTTGTGTGTGTGTTCAGGCGGACGCTGGAGTCCGGTAGCCCTTGTTTGTTGCACTTGCTCCTGGGTGAGCGCTGGCATTTGTGTGCAATATGTGTAATGTGAGTGTGTGTATTTGTGTCTGCGGCTTGAGTGGCAGGAGGCATAGGGGCACTGCTAGGGGTGGTCAAACACAACGAGTGAAAGAGAAGGAGGAGGAGGTGGACTGATACAGAGGTAGTGTATACATGGATGTGTGTGTCGGGATTGGGATCAGACACGTTTAGCTGGACACGTTGGCTTTAAGCGGCGTTTCAGCTGACAACAGCTTGCCATCCAGAGGTCTTGCCTGCCACTGCCACCGCCTAAGCCCTCTGATTCATCTGTCCCTATCAGTCCACTACGATCTCTATCAATCATTAGAAATCATTTATTTTTAGTGGGATGTGGCCTCTCGCCCTCCTTGCTGCCCTCTTGCCCCCCGCGGGCCCCCTTGTGCCTCAGAGCCCCTCACTAATGAGTGTCAATCTGGAGGGCTGTGGCACTTTTACTGCAGACACCTCCCCTGACAAACGCAGGGCTTCAGTCAACATGAATCATGCATGTGGACGCCAGCAAAAGTGACAACCCTGCCATCCGCCGCCAAACCCCCTCTGCTGGTTTCCTCCCCAGCCTTTTAAAAGTTTGTTCAGGAAAGCCAGAACATCTTCTGCCTCCTTAACTGTGCGCTTCACGCTGCATTTACTCTCCACCGCGACCACGCAGAGAACTGTAAAAAATAAACATAATTCAGACATGCTGATTATGGCACAAAATGAAAAGTGTTTCAATCATTTTGAGGTTCAGTAGAAGACCGTTGCTCTGTCACTGACACCAAACCTCGTTTATCAGCTGGAGTAGTACGTCTGAGGTGATTTTCGTGTTTCTGCACTGTACATGTAGCATATAGGGTCATAATCAGGTCACTATTTAGACCACAGCCCCCCTCCCCCGGCCTCAGTCAGCTCGCCTGACCTGACTATTTCAAGGCTCCCGCGCTGTGTGTTGTGGTCATGACAGTTTGAACCTCGACCACTCTGTTTTGTTAGAACTAGTCCGGTCTAGTAAATTAATCGAATTGTGTTTTGAATCAATACGGTGTGTGGCTCTCCTGTCTCTGTGTACTTTTGATTCTTGGGATGCTGGCGTATTCTAGTAACCGAACGGACGTCAGAGATCTATTCTTGATGCCCGGTGCGACAGCCGGCCAGCAACAGCAGCAGCAGTAGTGGGAAGGAATGCCGTCTGTCCGGAGGCCTGGGCGGAGTGAGTGGAGATGGCGCCTCTCCTGTTTCACGGGCAATGGATGAGAGAGAGAGAGAGGAGTGAGGGACAGTTGGACAGGGGACATCATGAAAGGGAGAGTGAGACTGGTGGCAGTGTTGGGGGAGAGTGGAGGCATTTGGTTTGGTGCCAGTCGAGCCAGTTTTCTGGCATGCTGCATTCCCTGAGCTCAACACCACAGTGTTTCCTTTCACCCCCCCCCCCCCAACTCACATACAACACACTGCAGCGCTGATTATTTTTCACTAAATCTTTATTGAACAACTGTGTCCTGCACAGTCACTGCACATTAAACACACGTAAAGTGTTGTGGATAAAAGGTTTTTGGTTGTGTTACTGTTAGTATCACCTCGGTCTGCTGATGAATCATTGAAGGTGCTTACCAAAGACAGTGATGGTTAAACCCAATGTCACAAATATATTTACCAGGCAGGTTTTGTAGTGCTGGCTGCCACGGTTCCCAGCCCATGTAGGGGATGAGAGAGACGTGTTTCTTGTTCCACTGATATCAATACATCAACAGATTTTGAAAAGCTATAGCAGCGGTGTGTTGGATGTGCTGGTGACCTGGGGCACTGAGCCTGAGCCTGGACAGTGTCGTCCATAATATCCTTCCATCCTACACCGTGTTGTGAGGCTGCTGATGCTGGCCTGATTTCTTGGCTCCGCCTGTGTTTTGGGTTTGGTTATGTTCTGTTGTCTGCTGCTTTGAGTCTGTATTTCCTGACAGTACTAGTTAGTGGGAAGGTTTGTGGTGTTGCTTCGTTAGGAAATGCTGTGTATACTCTGGCACCCTTTCAGCTCTGTATCTGTGGCTTCTCCCAATGTCCAGCAGAGATTTTGGCTCAACTGACATGACAGCAGCTACGCGTCTTTGCAACTTGCTGGATATGACACGCCGATGACTGAAGGACACCGTCCTCGACATAATTTCAGAGATTGAGACTTGAATTTTTTTCCTCTAGAACACTGATGCTATAGCTAATGACTCACATGGTAAGATGTGAAGTGACATTTAGAAGTGACATTTTAAACTTCAGGGAACATTATGCTCAGTGCGTGTGGTGTTACATCTTGGCCTTCTTCCTCCAAGTGCCCTTGAGCAAACCACTCATTCCCAACCTGCTGTGGGCTATAGTATGGGTGTATGTAAGGGAATGTTTTTCAGAACAAGGTATCTATCGTATTAGAAACAGTCACTGTTAGCATCTAAACAAAGTAATGAATTTAATAGAATGCTAAATAAATTACAGTTAATCAAACTGTAGAGTTTGCACCTTGATATTGACCTTTGCAGGAATCATTGTAAATACTCAGATATAAAAACTCGTCGCCTCAGTAGAGAAACATTTGACATACACACAGTTTCCACTCTGTTTCTAATCTTGTTTCAAACCACGATGTGAAGATCACATGAACACACTGGGTGTGAAAACCATCACATCCCCTACAACCTTTGTCCTTTTTACGAATGCACTGTGCATTTTATCATTGAGTATAGTACGACAACGTATCACACAAACATATTGCATTTTTGCATTAATGGAAATAGAGTCACAGAGTTTTTAGCCCCTCTAGCATGGCCGGGGAGGTTGGTTCGGACTGAAATATCTCCACATTCATTTGACGGTTTGTGAAATCAGATAGTTTATATGTATGTGCTTTAATCTGCAGTATTTGCACTGTTCCCCTATGTGTATGTGTCAGTGGGGCAGGTTTATTGTGGTTATGGGTATTTTTATAAATTTGTGTGTGTGCATGTCTGAATTGCTGCATGTGTGAGTGCGTGCGCGCCTGTGTGAGTGCGCTGTGGCGGACGGTCTGTCAGCTCAGGTTAACCTGACGCTGAGTGGCCACACCTCGGGGGTGTGCAGGCCTGTGAGGCAGGCTCTCTCTCATCAGCAGCATTAGGCCACCATGTGTGATGGCTGCTGACCCCCGGCAAAGCGCTGGCCCGTGACCGCTGTTTGGCCGGTGCTGAACACCAGTAATACCAGGTTCTGGGCTCACTTCCTGCCAGGAGCAGCACTCACTCTCCTGCTGTCAGATAGTAAGTGGCGAAAGCAAAAATGGCACTTTGGGTAATGAGTGCTGGGCCTCATCAAGGACACCCTGTTAAAATGCCCCTTGTCTCTGAGTCACAAACCATGGAGGAGATGTTCGAGAGGGAGGGAGTGTCAGAAAGTAGTATGACTGAAACTTTCTCCACTTTCAAAAGGAAGTCAAAGAGTGATTGAAGTTGATTAGAACTGCAGATTTAGCTGTCAGGGTATGGTTTTTAAAACTACTATCTACAGAAATTAGTCACTAACTGAACTAAATCTTGCAATGCAAAGTGACAAAAAACAATGCCAACAAAGCCCTATTTAATTACCAGTAGAAAAAAATAATAGTTCAGGGTTCTGTTACACTTTAAATCCTCCAGACTTATTTAAAATTAAGAAGTAAAGGTGAGGAAATGTTAAAATGTCTAAAATGCTGTCACTTTTTTCTTCTGCGCCATAACTGTGTAGTTATGTAAACAAAGTTGTTTAATCTGCCTGTTGGCATTTTCTCTTTCATAAGAGAAGATTTTAACTTTATGCACTCTTGTAAAATCAGCTTCAGGTTTGGGTAAGAATGCCTTTCTGTGCTGATCCTACGCTCTAAGGTAAGATCTAATATTACATCAATTATATGACAGGTGGACAGTGAGGGCATGTTGAATCGAGCACAGACCTATAATCCGTGAACGGAGACATTTGGCCCCCTGTTGTGTGATGGTCAACAATGGCAGCAGGTGCACCATAGGGAAGAACCACAGGGAGGCAGGGCCACCACCAGGAAATGACCCCTGCCACGGAAACAACAATGAAAAAGCCAGGTTTCTGGAACCTTGAAAATATGAAGTGACAAAGGGTGCCCTTTGTGTGGGAATTGACATGGTACAAGGCTGACACTGTGCACCCTCTAGGGGTTGGTCTTCCAGTCAGGATCAAATGCCAAAACTAGGTCAGAGGGAAGAGAGGGAGCAGGAGACGAGGAGGAGCGAGTGTTAATGTTAAGAAGAAATGTGGCAATTTATTGCAGCATTAAACACCTTCACCAAAACAGGCTGCGCAGTTTGTTGACGTGCACTATTTTCATCCGCTCGTCCTCTGCACTCAAACACATCTGCACAACACGGAGCTGACAGTTTTATCAGACAGAAGACATCAGTAGCCAGTAGACACTGACAGACTTGTGGTTTTGCAGCAATGGTTTTATCCATACAATTGAGAAGGCATCTGTGGTTGTGACCACAGGTCTGTGCACACTTACAAAGGGCAACTGGTACTGACACAAGCATCGCATTAATTTTAGCTTTAGTTCTATGGGTTTGATGTTGAGGTTGTCATGCTGCACAGAAGAGGTGAGAGCGAGTGGGTCATTACTGTAAGGGCTGGCTGTCACTCCACAGTACATTTGGAAATAATGTTGCTCTCATTGGAAACCAAATTTTTGTTTAAATGCTTTATTTTTAACTCTTTATTTGTACATCCATCCAGTCTGACACTGATTATTCTGTCTGAGTATCTATTATCACAAAATGCAGAGGATCCCATCTCTGGTTGGTACAGATGTGTTTGGATCAAGTTTGTGATTATTAAATAATAATCTTTGGTTTTCATACGACACCGTGGCTGAATTTTCTGTGCAGTAAATAAAAATATATCAATTTAGACTAGAATCATCCAGCTGGAATTGCACATGTTCTGCTTTTATAGCAGCAGCATGAAGATCTTCTTGTTTTGCATGACTGAGGAGTCATTTCCAGGACAATTGGTGAGGGAGGTTCTGATGTGTTAAAACATTGTTTAACCCCACATAGGGGTTATGCATTTTCTAATTTGTGCTAACAAGGTGGGGTGCCAAGTTCTTTCTTTCCCCTCCAATCACCTTCTGCCTACCAGCCATGACTTGCCTGTAAAGTTCTCATCTGGGAACGCATGGTCTAGCATTGTGAGGTGAACAACAGCAGCAGCACTGACAACAACTGGGCTGATCTTCCCCTCCAGAGGAACGGGGGTCTGGCTGGTCCAAGCACACCGGCGACCGACCCTCCCTCTGGCCCTAGTTTGTCATGAGCTGACCCTTCCATTTAATTAATTAAAATTAGCATCTGTCCCCTTGGCATTGACTTGTTACGTCAGATAGAATCAGCTCTTGTGTCCACGGGGCCCCCGGGGCTGCTGGCCCTAACGAGGCCCAAGATCCTAATTAGACGATGGAAGAGGGAGGTGGACAAGGGAGAGAGAGAGAGAGAGGGGTGGGGGTCTGAGCAGGGGGCTTAGAGAACGTCCTGCTGGGCTGAATTGGCCCTGAGGGGAAATGAGGTATTTATACACCCGGCACCTAAACATGATGGAGGAGGGAGAGGTGGGGGAGCAGAGCAGCCCTGAATCTTTCTCTCTATTTATTGTTACATCCTCTCTGTTACTCCGTTTACCCCCCCTGCCCCACCCCTGTCCTCGTCTCTCTATCTGCCTCTTTCTGCCGCCCTCTCACATGTTCACACCCTCGTCAGCACAATGAAACGAGAAACACACTACGAGACAAGGACACACAATCACAGGTTAGAACAACAAAGCAAAGCCTCCCAATGTATGTTCAGCAGTTTTACATGAACTGTGAACAAATCCTCACTGTCTTACAACCCCACCCCCCACCCCCCGTCCATCCTCCCTACACAGGAGCAAGACACGCGTAAAGAAACAGACTGTTTGAGGTTGTTGTGTCTCATGACTTTGTCTTATTTTTAGTCATTTCACCCGTTTAGTGTTTCCTCAGCGTTAGCAATGCATGCTGGGTCACGTCTAAACAAATTACATGTGCAGCTATAGTTCGGCATTTCGGAACTAATAAGCAGAACCAAAACTGAGCTGTTGGTACAAGTACCTGGTACTTTCCATTTTGGATTTGGTTCTTATTAAACATCAGTTTCAGTTCCCAGGCACCCCAAAAAAGTGAATAATAAATAAATTGTGAACAAAAATGATACTAGTCTTTAATAATACTAAAAAAGAATAATTATAAAGTCAAACATTAACCTGAAAACACGGACACGTTTGGATTGTTTCCAGTGAAATGAGCTACTCAGCCGTAGCTGCATTTACGTTGATTCTTTTCCGCCTCATACGATGCACATACACACTTGACAGATGTTTGACCCACCCTGCCTCACATCTAAAACCACAACCATATCATTGTTGCTCTTTAGTCTCTGTAGCATTTGTCAGCGCTGGTGGCTCTGCCTGAGTTTCAGGCCAGTGTCATAACGTGATCAGCTCACTGTCTTGGGTCGGTGGAGACAGATGCTGGTGTTCAGCCAGCTGCTGCTGATGACGAGGGACCAGCCAACACAAGCAGACAGGATGTGGGTAGCGAATTGTCCTAGATAGACGCGTGTCAGTAAAACAGTGGGTGACATGGAAGGACGCCTGCGTGGCAGGAGATGTTAAAGCTTTCTGAAAGTACTAGAAGGAGACAAAGTGAGAGCAGGGAGAGAGAGTGGGACTGAAATGTTTCTGTTCAAATCAACAGCAAACTGCACACCTACAGGAGAGTGAGAGCACAAAAGTGTCATGTGTTCTGCTTTACTGTGGTCTGTGCTCTGCAAAGAGACAATACAGATACATACACCTTTGACTGGTTGATTTTTCCTGTTGTAATTTCATACTGACGACGATATGAAAGGACGTTGGATTCTAAAAAGTGGATACCGCTCACAAAGGGACAATAAAATAATCAAACTGCTCTTCAGGCTCACAATCATTGGACCAAATGGATTCACTTCTGACAATAGGAAGTTAATAAGAAGAACTCATGGGGTTTAGAGCAGCAGAAGAAGGAGTTAAGAAGAAGAGGAATCCACTTTATTGTCTGCATGTTACAATCAAATTTCTTCTCTGCATTGACCCATCTCCTCTTGGGGGGAGCAGTGAGCAGCCACAGGCGGCGCCCGGGGAGCTAGCACTAGGTGTCTCGCTCAGGGACACACCTGGTGTGGGGGATGGGCTGGGGGCCGCAGCTGGGAATGGATCCTGCAATCTCTGCATCCCAGGCCCCTGCCTGAGCTATCAGGCCGCCAATAAATTTTTAATATTTTAAAAACAAACAAATGTGTTAGAATCGACTCAAATTCTAACACATATTTGTGTTTTGCTTCTTTGCTTTGTTGAGGATTGACATTTCAGGTTAATGCCGTGTTGAGTCACACCTTTTGGTGCATCTGTGTGTTCACGTGCACTGTAGGTGTATGTTGTATATGTGTCTGGTGAGTGGGGGAAGATGGGGGTTGATGGGGGATGGAGTCCGTGTGATGACGGCAGAGATGAAAGGGAATAAGTGGTAACACAGAACTGTAACGAGAGCTCAGAGGAGAAAAAGAAAACGAAGAGAGTGGTTCTTTTTCTGCACTTGCATTTATTTATGTCATATCCTCATCTTCTGTAGAAGCAACTTATATGGTTTTTATCTTAGTGTGGATCATTTTAGCTTAAGAAAGTCAAATACATTGAAATGGGAGCACAGGAAGGTGCTGATTGCTGGCTGTTGTTCAGTGTGTGTGTGTGTAGCTGTGAGGAACTCCTTCAGCTAGTCCCCGTGTTTGTCAGCTGGCGAGCGTTCTCAATATAAGTTCTCTAATTGCTCAGAAAATTACAGCAAACGATGATTGCACTTGACACGGGCTGACATTATGGTGACACCACAACGCCTCCCGCGCCCCCGCCCCCCCATTATCCTCACCTCCCCTACGCTCTCTGCGCATCGCCCTCCTCGGGATGTTGTGCCAGCCCCCATTGACCGGAGCCTTGCCCCTGGTGACCGCCGCATGCCCCCTGTTTGTTGAGCCTGTCCAAAGCAGTGATGTCCCAAAGTTCAGTCTGCTTTGGCATCGCTTTCTGCGAGTCCTCATCACTCAGCCAAACCGTTTCTGTCTGTTCACTTCACGTGTGATATTCATAGATGAATCAGTGAGAGAGTCTGTGCACCAGCCTCGAAGGTTTCTGTGCTTCTAAATAAGAGTAGGAGAACACTAAAACATTACACTGTGAGAACAATGACCAGCTGAACCACGGTTTCCTTATAATGATGGAATGAAGACAGCTTTTCATTTTTATTGTATGTTCCAATGTATGCGTGCTGAATCTTTGCTGCTGCTGCTGCCAAACACTGACATACTGTAAATGCATATGTGCACAGGTGAATTTGAGTCCGTGCCTGCATGTGTGCATGCGCATGAACATGTCCATATACCCCGGACGCTGCAGGCCGGGATGTGTCAGCTCTTTGTCTTGTCAGTGTTAATGTGAGCATGGCCAGCCAGGCGTGGAGCTGTGACAGATCAGCAGATGAACCCCTGCTCTTCCACACACTCCCAGCTCCTCTGACCCTCCCTGCTTTCAGCACAGGGATTAAATATCCTTTTCTGTCGGGGCATCACCTCTGGCATGTGGAGTTTTTATTTAATTTTAGGTCAGAACCTGTCCGTCACTGGTGCTCAGGCTGCGATGCATCGCAGAGCCACAAGCTGCCCAGTGGGCACTGCTGGGGTGACCGAGAGGATCAGGGTGATAGCTCTGTACAACAGGCTGACGGCTGGTGTCGCAGCAGCAGCTTTAACCTGTGGCATAAACCACTGCAACAGTACATGCTGCACATGATTGGTATGAATGCAGCATGGGTAGGTAACATGTACCAGTCCTGTCATGCTGTGTAGTTAAACCCCTCCATGAAGCTGACCTTTGCATTACACAGCTGTGTGTCGAGCGCCACATTCTCAGCAAACCTCGTGGGTTTGTGGCTGAGACTACATAGTGCTGCTTCTGATGCTGAAATGTGAAGATGCTGAGCGCACAGCACACTCAGACCTCAGATTTTGCCGTGATAACAGGTTTTATAGATCGAATGTATCTGGTCTAGATATAATACCATCACTGTCAGCAATGTTGGAGAGTTCAAGACACCCACAGTGTAGTTTGCCCTCAGATGTGTTAAACAGTTACACATTTGATGTCTTTAACTTTAATCCACAGATGGCTAAGAACCTAAATACGTTAACTACTGTACTTTTTACCTACCTTTCCAAAGTAGTCCACATTCCTATGGTTACATTCAGGATCTTAGAAAACGTCAGCTTTTCTGGACACGAGGTTTGTACACTGAGATAATCCCCTTAATAATTATAGTAATTGATACTTTATTAATCCCATTAGGAAAATTAGGAAAATACTGTCACCCCATTTAGCATATAAGTATACCTGATAGTTAAATCATATCTACACCTGTAATGTAGCTGCTCTACAATTCACTACGACTCAGAACAGTTTACACACTGGACAAAAATCAACATTATTCTGTTTTTACTTATATTCTGTAAGGTCTTAGATGAATTGACACTACATAAGTCAAACTGCACTGACAGGTTAGGAGTTTAGCTACGTGTATTCAAAATTAAATGCCTGCTCATTTCCTCTTACTGTAAATTAGAAACTCCACCACAATTGCACAGAGATTGTGGGTGAATCCTACACGATATCGATGGTTAACGTGCTTGTTCATAGTCTGCGATACTCAAACTTAGTCAGTGGAAGCCTCGTGACTCACCGAGTAGAAGTGAGGGGCAGCGACCACTCATCAGATCCTGGCAGCACGAACATCAACTTCTGCCACAGGTCATCATCCACACAGAATGGAAACCGTTGTGAGGGAGTCTCATTAATATAGTTTGTATTACCCTTTTTCCAATGTGGCTATTTTCATATTTACTTTCAGTTTCTGTTCATCCCAGCTTCTCAGTTAATGTTGACTTTCACCATTTCTTCTCCTGAAGTCAGGTCCTGTTCTGTAATTGATAATGAATCTAATTTATTTACTGTAGTTACTGGAGAATCTGCTCGACTCATAGTTGGCAAGAGATCTGGAACACAAAGTGATGTTAGATCAAAATGGAAAATATGACCAGAGGTGCACAGCAGACGCATGTCGGTGGATGAATGAGTCACAGTGATGCACGGAGGGTGTGTAGTAACCACAGTGTCAGTGATGGTAGACACACAGCTGCTATTTGACCAGTTACACACATGAAGCTAAACATGGTCCAGATTGCTAACACACTACAGCTTGTTTATTTCTGAATGATTGGATATGAGTGCTAATCAGTACCAATACCAAAGAAAAACTCTTCTTTCCTTTCTAGGAAAATCAATGGCAGATTACATTTGTAGATTTAAATCTGGAAGTGAAACTGATAGCAGTGAACTTGACCTAATTTTTGGTCTGTCATACGCTGCCAACTCTCAGTATCTAAGAGTGTCTCCGGTGTTTCAGAGAGATTTCTGTTTGTATCAAAGATATTCAGTAGGATTTGGAGAGACCAGTGTTTCCTGTGGCTCTATACACCGAGTGGCCAAACACTGGAAAACATGCAGGTGAAATGTGTTTCAACCTTTTGTGTGTGTGTTTATTATTCATATGTTTCTGTTGAAATGACAGATGAGATAAGATAAGACATTTCACAGTTTTCAATAATAAAAGCTCATGTTCATCTAAACGCAACATTTCTCCATTTAACTTCTCTCTGATTTGCTTCCAGCTAATAAGCGACAAAAACATCCCAATTAAACGTGAGCTCTCCTCGTCATCCTTCCTGCCATCCTTACCAGACAAAGGTGGCAAAGCTTCAAATGTTGCTTCGTCTCTGAACCAGTTGGTTCTACTTTAATCAACCCCACTGAGCTGACGGGACGTCGGTGCATGTGTTATTATGCATCAAACTAGACACAACTGTTGTATTCTCAGCAATTAAAAATCCAATTCACTCTAAAAGTTTTTGTTTTTGTTGCACCCAGAGGACCCCTGGCTCCGCTGGGCGCTCCTGTCATTCATCCAGCCACAGTGATGGAGGTGTGGAGGAAGAGGAGGTGGTGGTAGCGGTTGTAGGGGATGTGTGATGTGTTGTGACAGCGGGAGCCAGGGCTGGCGGGCGGTCACCATGCGGCACCATATTGCCAGGCTCCCCGGGGATGAGGGATCAGCATGCCAGCCTTGCCAAGAAGTGCTAATAGGCGCAACACGTCTTGCTTTCACACATTAAGGCAAGCGAAGGGTGACAGATCAGAGCTGTGATACTGCCGCCTGTGAGGGGGAGAAAAAGGGGCCACACCGCCGTTTGCCATGCAGTGCAGGCTAATGATGAAAACTCCCTGAGTCGAGCAATATGCCCTCCAATCACTGAGCTGATATATATTTGTAGGCAGACATTTCTCCGCCTTCCCCTTGTCACAGAGCGGAGCCCGACGCGGTCTCACTCTGCTCAGAGTCCATATTGTAACTGACAATAAAGCTACAAGTGTTGAAACGGGATCAGCACTTTTCGTAGCAGAAGTCTTCTTCCTCACCCAAAGCAGCCGAGGTCAAGTGGGCTGCTCTGGGCTACGACACCTTTGTCACATCTGTGACCAGAACCCACAGCTTTTGGATGCAGTGTGCTGAGCTGTGGAAAAGGAAACATCGCTCTCACTCTTGTTACTTCCACCTTAGGGTCCATATGGTTGATTTGGCAGATTCTCAAGCACCTGCCCCCATGTGTTTGCCTCAGAGATTACTTGGAAGTGTTTTCATAGAGGAGGGGAGATCTGACTCCAGGTGACTGGTCCAGTCAGACATTTTCTGACTGTTCAGTAGTATTAAATGTGATTTTTGAAAACAGGCGTTCCTTATGCATAATTCTTCTATGAGGCCTGTTTCTTGTTGGTTGAATGAGGCATCTTACTGCTAGTACTCTGCATTCACACAAACTAGATAATAAGTAATGTTTCCCTAAGGCCTGAATCCAGCTAACTGACCAGTCACATGCACACACTTGTGAGATGATAATCACGCATGTGAGATGGACACGGTGAAACTGGCCCTGTGTGTCAGGAGTCTGAGAGAGAGTTGGTGTGGGTGTACACCGTGGTGAAGAGACCTAGGGATACATCAGTGGAATGGCTGCCTGTTCTTGATCAAATATTAAAGCAGGAGGCAGTGCCGACAGAGGAAGCTAAAACACTTTGAAATTCCTTTACTTGTCATGATATCGATCATTTTAGAACCTAGATAAGCTCTTCTATCTGTGCTGTTGGGATTAAATGAGTTGAAATCTTCAGGTTCTAGCCCAGCAGTGCATAAATGGTAAAGGTGATCAATGGCTCATCAGTGGGTCAGTTTTAAGATCACATCTTTCTTTAGGAGGAGTTGGAAATGCATAAAGTAAATACTGTGGTTACAGAGCTTTACTTAGGTAAACAGATGATCTTAGTTTCATCTTAGTTTCACTTTCGCCAACATAGACATAATTTCCAGTCCTTATCTCAGGGTTGGGTTGGCGCGCGTGTTGGACCTCACTAATGCTCGAGTGGCTCCAAAACTTGGCGGAAATAAACCAGAAAAGTGGAGGCGGGGCCATTTTTGGCCACAGCCTCTGTTTGTCAGTGTAGGACAGTTAATTATAGCAAAGCCTTCTCCTCTTCCTCCCAGGGTAAAGAGTACAACAGTGACACACACACAGACACACACCCCTGTATTATCTTGTTAACACCATTCAATAAATCTACCTACTGGGCATAACATACTGTAAGTTAAGTCTCTCACTCTTCCCTCCTCTGTCCATCTCTTTGTTATTGCACCATAACACCTTGAAAAAATAAACTTGACTTGGAATAATTTCCACTCATCCATCCATCCATCCATCCATCTACCCCCCACCCACCATCGACGACTCCGGCCCCTGAGGCCATGTTATGCTTGCTGAAGCGCTGTGTTGTGAGCGAGCGTGCTGCCTGCCATCAATATGGGTGAGTTACAGAGGTCGGCGGTTCAAACGCAGTTCACCGCTTCACGCCGGCACTAGCTGCACTTCTGCCCATGCAGGAGATGTGCGCTGGAGTGTCAGAGTGTACCGGGACAGATGCAAGTGTGTGGGTGTATGTATGGATGTTTTTGCTTGTTTGGTGTTTCTATGAATATGTACTTTAGAGCCTTGCGTGTTTACTGACTGAGTCACAGCACTGATGACGACTTCGATCTCCGGCCCGGGCCTTCTGCCAGCCCACACGATGAACATGTTACCGCTGGAGCGTGTGAGACGCCGGCACTGATTCCTACTAGAACAGCAGGTGGTGCATGTGTGCCTGATCAGCTGTCTCACGCACAGCTCAGTCAGAGAAAGGAAAATGTCAGACAGCAATCAATACTGTAGTAGTAGTTATGTGTCGTGACCTTTTCAATCATTATCTTCATGCACAGAGAATAAGACTTATTCGGCCTGGTAGCTCAGTGGTTAAGGCAGAGGGCTGGGATGCAGGAATAGCAGTATCCATTCCCAGCGCAGCCTCCTTACTGCATGGGTCAAATGCAGAGAAGAAATTTCATTGTAACATGCAGAGTCCCAGCTTCGTTTTTTGTTTCCTCCTGTTCTCCTGTTATTGTCACATTGCAGCCATGCTCTTTATTCTGTTGTTCTTCAGCACATTTTCTTGTAGTGGTACAACTAAACAGGAATAAAAGAGAAATGTGATCGCAGCTTCTCAATACTACCCTTTAATCAGATGTAGAAAAAGATTACTGTGTGTGCACCCTGGTATGGTCAGAGTCTCAGAGGAGTTAGAAGAACTGTCAGGCCAGGGTCAGGTGCATGATTCTTTCAAGGCAACATTTCCAGACAACAAAAACATCTTTTACATAGATTTTTGGAATTTCGGGAGGAAAAATTTTTTGGCAGTGTAAAAATTCAATCTATACTGATTTAATTCTTAAAAGTTTCCATCTACTACAAAATAAAGTGTCACATAATAAAGACGGACCAGAAAGGTCATGACAAACAGCCTGGAAATACAGCTGGTGAAGTACGGTAAAGTTGTGTGGTGCATGTGGTTTATGTGGCCATCTAGTGGGCTGGTGAAACACTTCCCACATGGAAAACTGAAATAGGATGGAAATGTGAATGGAAAATTATTATTTTTTTGAGCCCACATCTCTATTGATGCTGTATTGTTGCCTCATGTCCAAGAAGATAATAATGTATTTATGTATTTGTGTAAAAAGGCAGACAGGTTTCACTTTCTGTTCAAACTGAATGGTACAAATAAAAATCTATTTTCTAATAGCATCTAGCTATGAGCTACGTATTACAGTTGAATTTACTGTTGACATGTGTAAGACTGGTTTATGATAAATAAGTCTCTTATGATCAAATATGCAAAAACGAACCTGAGGGAAAATTCCTCACTGGCTGTGGCCATATATAACTCCTACACAGCTCAAGTGAAACACTTCATACAGTTCGTGCATTTTTGCTTTCAGTTAAATTTCCATTATTGTGCTAAGAGAGAAACTGGTACACTTACACATTTTGTGTCTTAACGTAATGAATTACTGCTGTCAAGATACATAAAAGCCAGCTCTGAAACCACAGTGTTTCATTCCTGCTGAGCAGGTCCTCTGCAGCTGTTCTGAAACTTCAGTGGGGGTGTCAGCATTGGGAGGACAATAAGACAATAAGCTCTTAATATTCATTTCCCCTGCAGTGATTTTTCCCCTCATTCCCTGGGGCTGGTTTCACAAAGACATTTTTCACTGCTCTGTAGTGTCAAACATGAGCTCTTACACACGATAAGTGAGAATTAGGATTGCTTCACAAAAATCACCCGGCCAGACCCATGTCTTCATGATATCCGCCAGTGGCACCGCGCACTGTGATAAAAGTATTAGTATCTTCTTTCATACTGTTGCTTTCTTTGCTGTTAAATTCTTTTACATTTAAGAAAAAGAGATCATTCACTCTGAATTCCTGCTGGACTCAGCTTCTTGTGTGACTGTTAGTGACATCTAAACCACACTTAGAGTCTGGACTGTTTTAAAATGTGCCGCCTGGTAGCAGAGTGGTTAAGGCAGAGGCCTGGGAAGCAGGAATCCCGGGGTTCCATTCCCAGTCACCCAGGCCATCCCACATACCAGGTGTATAGCTCCCCAAGCGCAGCCTTTGACACATACATCATTATAAAGTGTGTAATGATCAGGAATAATACGTTGTTTAAAGAATTGTTATAGTACATCATTGAATCATATAAATACTATCATTTTTATATTATGCATTAAGGTCAATTCAAGGTTTCTGAGCTCACACTAAATGAAATCAAATAATATTTGTATTCGTAAAATCACCACTCTTCTCCAAATACGGTCACTCGCTCAGGATCAAGGTAACAACTGGGGAAATCCACCCCATTAATAAAAACCATGAAACATTACAGATTGAAAGAGAGAGGAAATAAGAACAACCTGTAAATGCTGACTGATACTCTTGATTTTGAACAGACTATTGAAGACTGATGTTTACAAAAAAGTCCAATAAATTCTTATTAACACACTAACTCATGATGAAAGGATTCAATGTTGCCTGCTGATTTATAGAGATGCATTAAAGCAAAGAGAGAAACGGCATCAAAATGAGCCAAAACTCATGGACAACTCAACAAAAGAATTTGATGACACACATTCCTCAAACTCAACACAAACGATCATGTAATCAGAATTTATTAATCACAGTTTAAAATCAATTGTGAGCTTAGTGTGTGAGATGCGAAGACGACTGGCAATAACAAAAAATCCTTTGACTTCTAAGAACGCGTTTGTGTACATGTGGTTGCATTTAGGGCGATGGGGGAGGTGGGGGGGGTGCATGTGCACTGCAGTGTATTTGCAGTACCTGAACAGCGTGTTTGTGAGCAAAACTTCTGCTTTTTGTCACTTATTGACCGAGTTGGTGTGTGTTTACTTTTCTTAGTTCTCACTGCAGGTTTGCGCTGCTTCTGGCTTCTCATATGAGCCTACCAGGGTTTGTGGTTTTGTGGCCCGGATGGGTGGGTGCATTTTTCTTTTTCCTGAGGTAGGCTACGTATTGAGGTTAGCGGCACATAGCTAAAGATGTAGGAAACAAACTTGATGCGATGCTTGGTGGCTGAAGAAGGGAGGTCATGGTTTGAGGCCTCACAGAAAACAGATTGGTCGGCTGTTTGATGGCTTCCTGCGCGCAGTAAACATTCAGACATTACAAAAACAGAGTTCAGGAATAACACGTTGTTTAAAGAATTGATGAAGTAAATCATTGAATCATATAAATGCTATCATTTTTATATTATGCATTAAGGTCAATTTAAGGTTTCTGAGCTCACACTAAATGAAATCAAAATGTATTTCTAATATATGACACTGATAAATACAGTGTGCCTCTTTCATCCCAAAAACAACTGAGTGAGTAATGTCACTGACATTTGAACAGTCACGACGTGTTGAGTACTTTAGTTTTACTACAGCGCAGAGGGAAATATTGTACTTTTACTCGATGATATTTATCTGTCAGAGTTTGAAGATCTTCTTACCGTGAAGCGCTCTTTAAAGCGAGTATTGCACTTTTGCTTGAGTACTGCGTTATCGTGTACTTGTGCCACCTCTGCCTGAGAGGTGTTTTTCACAGTCTGACTAAAACTATCACATGATACTGCTCTTCAGGAGCTGGCAAGTTCCTGTAGACGCAACAGCATGCAGACACTCACTAATTACCCATAACCCCTCAACCCAAAGTCTCAACCCTCAAACAGCCTTTCAAGTTGTTCTCACGATGCAGTTCAAATAAGACTTGTCCATGCGATGTGATGTGTGCGAGGACTTTGTGTGTGCTCACTGAAACTCAAACACCTTATCAAATGCACTTTTCATGCCTCCTAGTTCCTATTAAAAATAATTAGCACAAATTCAGAATTAAGCACAAAAATCTGAATTCTTTTTTAAACTTGCTGAGACGCTAGCACGTGACATTGAAGTATAATGCATGCACACAAAACATATTACAGAAGTTGCAAAGTTGTGAAACAAACTCGGCATTCAGCGTGAAATGCTACCGAGCCAAACTTCCTGCACTCGTGTGCCAACATTTATTTCATATTTCATATTTATTTAAATATTTACATTACTACATCCAGCTGATTGGATATTTTGCAACTCCAGCTCTGAGCTTCACGTGCATCACATGCTCCTAAATTAGTTTCTGTAGGATGCAGCTGGGAACAACACCTGTGAATAAAGAAGCCAGTTCATTTAGTACTTCAGTGCAGGTTTCAGTTTATTTTCAGAATATTTACAGACAGAGAGAGAGAGAAAGAATAAGAAAAGGTGACTCTTCATATACTTCTGGTGTTGCTAGCATTTTGTTTTTCACACTCATAAAGTCCTTGAATGCCAGCAGTGTTGTTCCACCGCACTGCACAAACTCATTAGTGTTTGCACAAGTCTCTGTGTGCATTTCACATGCCCAGGAGAGAAACCTGACCTACACTGGTACTTATAAGAGAGTGTACCTATGTAGGAATGTTACTTCTTTATTGGACGTAGCCATGTGTCTCCTGAATAGATCTGAGGGAAGTTTGGGGTGAAACGTCCTGATGAAGGAATATTTCATTTGAACCTGACAGGCCTCATTTCTGCTGCACAACAAAATCCAAATCAAACTCTCTGTAACTCAACACTCGATGGAGGCAAAGTAGAAAAGAAGATCATGAACCTGAAGCGGCGGTGGACCTCAGCGCCTGCAAGTGTGTTGTTGGCTAAACATCCATCTGTGTGTCACGATGTGAGCAGGGTGTGCTCACAATGCATTGTTGCTGCTGCTGCTGGCCATCAGGGCTGTGGTTATAAACATCCCAGCACCATTAACCACAGCGCAGCACCCTTCCACGCGCTGACATGTGCAACAACCCTGCTAATCATGTCTCCTGTCTGTAAAATACAGGAAACTGTCTGTTATCTTTTGTTTCTTCTGAACTGGGGGTAAATGTTGCGTCGTAGCTAAGCTGCTGTCAGACTTCAAATTAAATAAACAAATACTTTAAAGCTTCAGATACAATTGGATTTTTCGATGCAACATTGTGACGATTGTGCTTCTTTCTCTCTTTGCTGCACGAGGAATCAAACGAGACAATTATATATCACAAACCTATTATTTCTCTAAAATGACTGAAACATCATTCTTTATGTGTGTGTTTTTTTCTAAACCCACTGTGCTTGTGGTTGTGTAGTCAAATCATTTGATGTCATCTGTGACAAAACCTGAAAGTGCTCACCGTCACATCTCGCAGCTCAAAAGCGCCTGTAGTTAGAAATGAGTTGACACACAACTACCTAATGAATAAAAAGAGGAAACAAATGGGCACCTCTTGCATATAATTCATATTAATTGGAGTGGTGGCTAGGATTTTATATATATAAAGTGTATAAATATATATATACACTATATATATATATATATATAAACAGATTTACAGATGCTCCAATTTGAAGTTGTTGAGTAATAGAATACATGTTACGTTACACACTTGTAAATTGTCTGTACATAGCTTAAATGTTTTTTTACACAGAATGACCTAGGATCGGACATACAGTGTAGGGGAACTGGCAGCCACTATAGCCCTCGTGAAGTATCTCCATCCTGCCTTTACGATTTTATTGTACAGAATGTAGTTCTGACCGGTTTATATTCATTTAATCAGTTACAATAACACTGTAATCACCAAGTTAATTACAGCCTCACTAAAAAATGCAAGCAGTCAGGTGACTGGACGATAAAAACAAACGGTTATAATTATTCTGTTTATTTTCAACACTTCTTTGAACTGCACAATTTTTCTTGTGAAATTCTGAATAGATTTCAGGATTTCCCCCAGGAAATCAGTTAGCAGAGGTGGTAAGCGCTGCCTGAACTCTGCCTGATCGGACACTGATGCAAACAGCAGCACAGCACAGTGCTGTGCTGTGAAGAAACAGTTGTTGGTATTAATTTAATGCATATCCTCTTGGGTGAAATGTGGACACAGCCTGCAGTCTTGACTTTTCCCACTTCAATTCAAAAACGCTTCTTTAACCCTAGCATAGCAACATTATTGTCCTATTATTTGCTGCAATGAGACATTTCTCTTGGCAGTTAACAAGGTTATTACAGTGGTACCACTACCAACAGAGCCTGAGTGCAGTCCTGCTGAAAACATGGTCATGATCTGCTCTTACTCTGGACTGGACTTTTCTTTAAAACTGCTTGAGCGTGCAAGTATTGAGTGTGTTGCCTAACTAAAAGTAAAAGTTAGCTGATGCAAGAACCTGCATCATTCTGCCACCGCAATCACTGCCCTGTGTGCTCTGTTCTACCGCATGTCACCTTTTCAGTAATTTCAAACCATTTTTATGGATAGGTGGGTGTGTGCGGGGACATCCCCAACATTAGAAACTGCACATGTAACTGAAATCCTCAGATAGCTGACATCAGAGTAATTTAAAAAAAAACATTTTTCCAGGAAAAGAAAATCCCACGAGCAGAGCTCAGTAAGATTCCACTTGTGGTAAAATAATCACATATATCAAAAGAAGAATATCAATCTTTGCTTAAACCCTGCAGAGATAACGATACTGATGACATTTCTCTAAAATACAAACACAGTACACACAAAAATCCTGCCACCATGTTCTTATTGTTTCGTTTTTTGTTGGGCGGCCTGGGCAGTCGTGACATCAAACTGTTTTTGAAGGTCAGATTTAAAGGAAGACTGAGGAGAATCCCAGTTGATGAGTTAAAGTCTGCACAGAAAAGCATCTGGGATTTTAAACTTTGACTCCTCTATGTACAGTCGTGTGCAAGCACATGGGAAAAACATGTCCTCAACATGAGACGAGGTGCATTAACATTTGCAAAAATATATTTTCATATGTTTTGCCTTACAGATATTATAAATAGTACATTACACGTGGAGACTGAAAACAGGAAAATTGTATAGGTTATGCTAACATAAAGTGCTAAGATACTAAAAGTCTGAGCAGGCTGCAAGCATAAAGGTATATTCTACGTTTTTCCCGCCACATGTAGAGATGACGCAGTAACATCAGTGCCCCGCCCTGCAGGGCATCGTCCAACTTCAGGTAAAACCACCTTCAGCTGGATCCAAACTCGCTTTGACATTCCTATTCTCCAGCTCGTTAGGTGGAACGTTTTATACTTCAACTGACACGCTAACATATTTGTTGTTGTTTTTAGAAAAGTGAACGTGAACTGGCAGCGAACCCTGATGGACACGCGAGCAGTCAGGAATCCTGCTCGTTACTTCTCTATTGAAAACGTCAAATCTCGACTCGCATCAGGCGTCATCGTCCCACATCTGTGTCTGTCAGGTCATTTCCATAAGCCTGCTTCTGCCAGGTCACTGTCCTTGGCATGTACTGGACAAAATCCTCTGCAAAGTACACGGTGGTAGAAAATCTTGGAGCAGGTGTGAAGTATTTAAAGCTAAGTGGTGAAAGACGGCTGAAATCTCCCTGATCGTTTACTGTGGAACAATGACACAAATGTTTGAACCTGAACCTGCCAGCCTGCTTACCACACCTCGTCTTCGCCTCACTTTGCTAAATCAAAGTGTACTACGCTGTGAAGCTGAAAAAAGAAAAACAACACAACACCTGAAACTGTCTGGAACCACACAACAAGACTCATAACAAAACAGCAGCAACCAGAGCCAGTGATCTTACAGGCAGAGCTGCGGTAAGAAGAGTCGGTGAAACACTCTGCGTGTGGACTCACAAATCCAAGACGGACCCGTGTCCAAGGAGTTCAAACTGCACGTAGGCAACTGGTTGTGAATGGATCACCTGTGATTCTACGGTTGACTTTCCACATTTCCAGGTCTGCCAACTCCTTATATAACGTATAAGAGGGGAGTGCAGATGTGTGTGTGTGTGTGTGTGTGTGTGAGCTGGTTGCCATGGCAATCAGATCTTGCTGTTTTCCAGGTGGGAGTCAATGTGTTTGATGAGGGCATCATCAGGGTATCCGACAGGGAAGATCAGCTGGCAGAGAGGGCAGCTGCGCATGTCGCTCTCCTCCGTCTCCATCCAGAGCTGCAGAGCAACACAAACACACACAGACACACACATTGTGACGTCAGGATCAAACACACATGGTCCTCAACTTACTCACTGGATCGTATTAGTCATTCTGTGGGAGGCGGTGAAATTACACCACCCCTTGGTGAGATATAACCACAGGCCACTTGATCGAAAACCAAAGAACTCTCATCAAACTAGCTCCCAGTTAAACACTATGTACTTTAATACAGTTCAGGGAAAGAGAGATGAATGGGACCAACAATCAATATCTGGAAACTGGAAACAGGCTCTTTTGGCCCCTTACATGTATTTTTATCTTATATTTTGCTCTCTACCTCCTACCGTATTTAGGTAGGAGGTAGGACCATCACACTTTGTTGGTTTATAATTTTTACTGTTGTGAGACCATTAATCTTCATGTTGAGACATAGGACTCATTTCGTAACCTCTGTGGTGCAGAGAAAAACAAAACCTAATAAAAAACAGTATCACATTTGTAGTATCACAATGAAGCTCGGATGATTTGGCAACAACCCAATTCACAATAACATAGTGTGCAATCAAGTCCTCAGAGAAGCTGCTGGGGTCTAGTCTGTCTCCTATCAATCTGCTATCACGATCACTTCCAACAGCCGTGCAGCAGCAGCAACGTCTGAGGAATTTAACCTTGTTGTACAATTGTTTGAAATGTATAAAATTAGGAACGATTATAATAAAAAGAATTGTTTCGTCTTAAAACAGATCCTCCTTAAGAAGACAGGCATGTTTTCCATGCAGGTAGGATTCCTGTGGATATCTACTGATAATCTACTGTGTGAATAAAACTAATATGAAGGTTTTAGTAGGTCAATACAATCCACCTGCACAATCTGTTCCTACTGAATCACCTGCAGTAAAAGGATTCTTTTTCTAATCTTCAGATAAACATTTTACCACTCTTCTGCACAGAGCAAGGACTGTGGATTTGTGCACCAACCATCTGGAGTTTCCCTTCGGGGTTAGCCGACCTTCATCGTCACGGTTCAGAGAAAACCAACGACGGAGGTAGGAAATGGCAAAGGAACAGTGGTCTTAAGTGTCAAAGCCTGATGTTTCGATGACCCATCTATCCTCCTCAACCTCCTCCACTTACAAGCACACGCGGACATTTTTATACTCATACTGCTTGTGAGCAGGTTCAACAAAGGCAGTTTAGTGAGTTCATTCACTGGTTGAGTTGTTGTAAGGAATACATCTTAACTTTGGACGGAGTCACACTAGCTGATTCTCCCTTTATGCTACGCTAGTCTACACACACTGTATGTTTAATGCGCAGTCATCAGACTCATAGCAAACTTCTTATCTAACCCTGAGAATATAAGCAGCATTTTTCAAAATGCTGAACAATTGTTTTAAAGGAAGTTGGAACTAGAATGAGACAAGGTGAAGACAGATGCCCTGAGATGATTGTGACTTGTAGTGTGAAAAAGCACACTTAGTGGAAAGATTGTGAAAAAACAAGTTATTTATATGTGCTGGCTCAGCATCCCTGTGGTCACTGCAGTCACGATAAAATGATTCTGCTGGAACTTCATGAGTTGGGTGTACTAATGCTTCAGTTTAACTCACATTAATTGAAGGCCAGGACTGAGCGTGCTCTGCTGACATGTATCCAGGCTGCGGGTGGCAGCTGAGGGTGTTGGACCTCTGAGGGATGGGGAAGGCTGAGCAGGACGCGGGGCCTCTCATGACACCGCTGGGCACTGCAGCAGAAAGCACACCAAGCGTCCGGGGAGGGCTGATGGGATGAGGACAGGTCCACTCCTCCTCGTCTTCAGATGACTGCGGGGGCTGGGGTGCCGGTGTTGAAGGAGGAGGGGGCTCAAAATGAAGGTGGGCCACCTCTGACAGTGGAAACGGCATCTCACGTGAGTGGCGCATGGAACTCTCCACAACGCCCCCGTCCCCTCCAGAAACCCCTTGATGGGGAGACGTGGAGCCTCTGTGCTGCAGTCCACCATGAGGAGAGCCCAAAAGTTGTGGCTGCTGCTTTGGGTAGCCCTCAACGTAAGGCCGAGGCTTAGGCAGGGTTGAGATAGGGTCCAGGGAGAAGCGAGGCGGGCACTGGTAGGCCGAGGGGTCGGCGACCTCAGAGTAGCTGCGGCGGCCCTGAAAGCTGGCCCTCAGGTGCTGGGTCGGTGGGCGACAGGAGTAAGAGGCCGGCCCGTCGTTGACGTCCAGCAAGGGCGAGCGACGATGCATGTCGGGGGAGAGGCGCTGCAGGACTGGGGAGCGTCTCTGTTGGATTGGGGAGTGGTGAGGTGGGGGAGGGACTGGAGAATGGCGCTGAGAGATGGGCGAGTGACGTTGAGATACAGGAGAGTGGCGCTGGTGGTGGATAGGAGAGTGACGCTGAACTGAGGGAACGAAGAAGAAAAGCAAACACAAGAATAAGCTCGAGCAAATTAGTAAGGCACTACAAGGCCAGTAACATTTGGCCATGTGCAGTAAACTTCAACGCCTGAGCCTGGAGAAGAGAAATGTTAGTGCATGCACAAGGTCAGAAATGGCCTGCACAGATCACCAATCTCAATCCCATCCAACACCTCACTAACGCTCTCACATCTCTGCTGCCATGGAGGGAATCATTGAGCCTGTCACAGCAGGTGTCTGTACACAACATGTTTTTACAAAGATTGTCAGTTATATAAATATATCTGTTGACATTTCCAGTACAAGCAAAAGAGAATGTCACTGGTTCACATTTGTTCTACTCATATCTGACATTCTCAGGACACATCACCGCTGTTCCCTCAGGTGTATCAACTGTTCTCCTGTTTTCTGCCAATGAAAATGCTAATCAGAGGCCAGTCGTGACTGTCCTGACAAAAAAAAAACTTCCAGTCACTGTCCCCGCAGATTAAGTTAATAAAATGGCTTTATGTTCCTCTATGAATTCATAAAAAGATTTAGATCTGCACAAGTGTAGCTGTCGTGTTTCCTGTAATTACAAGATATGCTGATGAGTCAGTCACCCCTGTAGTCACCACTATAGCTCCACTTCCCATTTCAAAGAGGAAACATCATTTATGGCCGTTTGGTTGAGGTGTTAAAGGGGAGGGGGTGTTTGTGCTCTAGTGCTCCGTGAAGCTCTGAATGGGGGGGGGGGGTGTTAACAAGTAAAATGACACTGTTCAGCTGGTGCTTACAGTTATACTACAGCACACAGGAGAATTTAACCTGTATCGATCTGTATTTGATATGTTAGCCGCGGCCGTGAACTCGTCCTATCACTCATCACTCGGATGATCCTGTAGCCTCATAGCATTTGGTCGATTCGTGTGACGCAGTGTGACCTTAAGGAAAAGTCAAGTGGAGTTCGGGGTTTTCTGTGTTTTTCCCACCATTCGCTGCATAGAAAAATAAACTAATTCACATTTTTTTTGCGGCACAGTTTTCCAGTTTGTAAAGGCAGTGCATGCGGAGCCTTTTGGTTTGTGGTGGGTTGTAGATGCACAGTTGTGAGACATTAGCTAGTGTGTGAGTGTGTGTGCAGGAAGAGAAAGGTGTTGCTACTGTTTAGCACTTGTAGAGTCGAAGTCTACTGTGTTGCTATCTTTACTTTCCTAACGTGAGGAAATTAAAGCAACAAATCACAACAAGAGGCTCTTTTTGTCTCAAGGCATTTATGTTGACACGCACAGTTGTATCTAGAATCTGGAACCTTAATCAACCTTTACGTTTAGTGTCATTTAAAAAGCTCTTTCAAAGACTAAAGAATGGACGTTAGTACTTCATTCATTCTAGTTTTCTCCTGCTTATTTCTGAGGGAAATATTGTTTGTTCCTGCTGTTAATTTAATCTGTTGAAATTATATTAAAGTTCAGGGCTAAATGGGAAATTTTGTAAATTTCTTTTTAAAATTAAAAAAAAAATAATGTGCAGGATTATGACTTCAAGCACAAGGACAACGAGAATGTACGTGAAGAAAAAGTAGAACGCTTTTTATTTGTGCCGTTAAAACTTGGAACTTCAAAATGTATGGTTTAGATGTTTAAAATCTTTAAAATCATAGTGTGACAATTTATTGTAGAAAAACAACACAGGAAACATTTTAATATTATTCAACACAAAGTAAATTAAATGTCTTAATAAATAACTGGAGAGGTTGTTTAATTAAAAAAAGGTAGCTGCAACCAAATCCTTAAAATATCTTTACATGTTGTAAGTAGCTGCACATTTTGTATCTTTTGGTTCAGATGAAACTAACAGTATATACAGTGTAAAATACAGCTGTGGTAAGTACAATTTTGAGGTACTTGTACTTTCCTGGAGTAATTCTATTTTATGTTTAGAAATATATAATAAATTAATTGTAATTATTATTATTTTATACTGTTACTTTTACTCCACAACAAATTAGAGAAATGTTGTACTTTTACCTTACTACATTTAGTTTGACATCATAATTACAAGTTAGTATTTGCAGGACTAGATTCTTATTAAAATTATTGTTGGAGTTGTACTTTTTATCTTATTACCAGCATAGGATTCTGCATTGTTAAAAATACACAGTTTTCTTTGGGAAGTACTTTTACTTTTGCACTTTTAGTTAAATTTAGAGCATGTACCATAGTATTTTTACTTAAGTCGGATAAATTAAAGTACACTACTTATACGGGTAGAGGAGGGTTTATCTGAGGAAGTACTGAGTTTTAGTACTTTTTACAGTACACCTCTTTATATCCACCAACTGCAACAGTAAACCTGTGCTTGGACGCTGATGCTTCAGTAATAACAAAGTGTGATTTGTGCTTTGTGCGCTTCAGACACGTTAAATGCAGATTACTACCGTTACTTTAATACACATGGCATCATGAATGCAGGACTTTTACTTGTAATAAAGTATTTGGACAGTGTGTTGTTGCTACTCTCGCTCAATTAAAGGAACTACTGTAAATACATCCTCCACCGCTGAGGGACTTTATGAGATGATGCAGTGACCCAGTTTGAGCTACACTGATCTGCACGGGTACCGTACATACTAACCTGGACTGGCCTGCTCCTGTGAGGCTTTCCTCATGATCTCCGTCTGCTTGGAGCTCAGCACTTGGAGGCGTCCCAGTTCCTCCGTTAACTCCGTGTAGGCTAGAGCCAAATTCACCCTGGAGGAGGAAGGGGGGCAATTATGTAATTATCGTAATCAACTGATTTACAAGTGATTATACAAACACTGTAATCTGTGTTCAGGCAGAAAGATTTCTGTACCGCCACGGAGGTGGTGTAAAACTACACCTCGTCTGCGAGCTGAACACGCTTTGCTGCCTCACAAATCATGCTGGCTAATTAAGAACTTTATAGCGGAGTATTTTTAGAGCACAAGTCACAGTGCATAATGGACGTGTATTAAATCGCACCATTTCATGCGAGATGTGTCACGACTCTCTCAGGGGCCGTACTGTCAGAGCAACTCAAGAGCTGTAAACAGGGAAGGCTGTGGTACAGCCTCTCTGTCCTCTGTCTTCCAACCATGGCAACGCTCTGCCTTTGTCTCCAGTCATTACCTTGGAACTGATCAGAATCCCACAATAGAAATGAATGTGAGACAAACAGGTGGATATGAGGAACAGCCCCTCAGCTGTCCGATACCTTACGCTTGATAAACGCTGATATTCAGCGTGTGTGGTTAGGAGCAGAGAGACTGAAGCAGTGTAGGCTGCGTTATGAAGAAGAAGAAACTAGAGTAGTAAGTCGCCTCTGGTGTGTGCCTCAAATCTGATAACACACTGCTTATCTCAAATACCTAACCAATTTTTATAAACTCCTCAGTCTTGACATGAAATTGATTCATTCCTGTACAGACGGAGTGTTATTTACCCGATGAGCGATGTGAAACCTCGAAATCTAACTAGAAATCTGTTAGGATAATCAGTTTTGAGTAATTTCTTGTATGAGGACCAACATTTCATAAAAACAGACAGTTTAGATTAGTTTCATCTTCACTCAGATGCCTTTATTAGGTACAGCAAGTATTTTTAATAATACTTTTACTATAAGTTTATTATTGAGGTTACAGTCGGTGGTTTAGTGCCCTCACAGTGGCCAAAATAATATTAAAGCCAAGTGGCATGATTTTATCAATCATCACTCCCACCCCACAGTGAAAAACAGAGTCGCCTTGGGGCAAATGTACAGACGGCACATATACTGAAGAAGAACTGAGAGAACAAAAGCAGAACGTTGTTTGCACAGGTGCCAGATTGTGGACAGAGTCTAATCTGATAACACCTCCAATACCCAATTAGCCATTTTTTGTTGATGAGAATTTGACTCAACTCGTTCCTCCATCGAGATCGTGGCAGATAAAAAGCAAGAAAAAAAGAAAAAAGGTTACAGGCAACTTTTATGCATATCCTGGGGACTTACTGCATAAGTAGGAATCTAAGTCAACTTCCATTGTAACACAGGCAAACAAGAAAAATGTCAAAGAGAAGCGCTGCAACCTGCCTACACAGCAAATAAAAGACACTGTCAAATTAGAAAATATGTTCCCCTGCACCCCCGCGCTCTAACTTCATTGACTCTTCCCACTGTGTTTGGGTGTTTGGCGTGCATGTGTATGTGTATTAGAGGACTAATAGCAGCACATTCTTTGTTTTCTCATTCTACGCCTCCTTACTTTGAACAGATCTCTGTAAAGCACTGCACAGAGAAGCGAGTTTGCAAAGCAGCTCTACCCAGGACACACCTGGAATTCAGTCCAAATAAAGTAAGCGACCGCACCTCTTCAAGGAAGCCCGCAGTTTCAGCAAAAAACTGGAAAACCAGTCAGACCTTCCACTGATTAGCTGGCTTTGTGACTGGCCCACTCAGTTTTTCCACCAACCTCCTATGACTCACACAGAGTGGGGTATCAAACCCCTCTTCATCCCCCTACCTCACAACAGACAACAACCGCCTTTCTGGTACGAGTCGGCGGCACCGGCACCAGGGCTGTAATGATTCAGGGTCATCTGCGCTGACATGCACGCGCTGCCTGTCTGGGGCTTTGAATAACGGCCTTCTGCAAACACACAAACACATCGGTAGGAACAGAATGGTTCAGGTTACTTACTGGCATGGTGGGCGGACTGTGCTGTACAGTACTGATATCAGGGCTCTTACAATGTCTGTTATCCGCTTCCTTTCATTACTCACAAGTCACTCTCATCTGTGGATCTGCATTGTCTTTACTCTTTCTCAAACACAGGTGTTTACTGAGTTTCTTGACAGTTTACATTCGTGCACCTCTTCCTTTTTCACACTTGCGCTATCTCACTTTTCAAATTTGCTTGTGTGTTTTGATGATTTGTGTGTCAGAGACCTTTGTTAAACTGTGACACCTCTTGCTCGCGGTATGGCATGCAGCAAAGCAGAAGTGTGAACATCTACACATGAGTGCACGTGAGGCAAACCTACTGTAACTTTCTCTGCGTTTCTGAGAGCGTGTAGAAAAATTAATGGCCATGTTTGTTTTTTTTGTCTAAAAATACTGTGCAAATTTTCCAGCACGCTTCTGGTTTTGCATTAATTTTCATTTGTTTCCTGTTGTTTGCTTGTGTGTGTGTGTGTGTGTAACTGCACACACTGTACTATCTGCATTACAGTGCGTAGGAGGGGTGTGATAAAGCCAAGAAAGCATTGATGAAAGGTAAACCGATCACCACGAGAGTATCTACACTGTGTGGGACGGTGGTCCGAGCTCACATGAACACTGCCCTTTAATTCTGATGATGTTCAGCTTCAATTTCCCAACGACAACAGAACATTATCACCTTCACATGCAGCTCAGCGTGTCGAGTAAACTGAGTGTATGTGTGGGATACAAAAAGAAGAGAGCGTGGGCCGAAGTCTGACCTCTGACTGGACAAGAAGGAGCCATCGCCACCGATGAGCTCCACATCTCGGGCCATGATGATTGTTGCTTTGAGTCATCCGCGTTGAGGAAATGGCCTCGAGGGAGAACGGAACATTTGAACGTACAGCGGTCAGAGAGGGGAAGCCAGAGGATTGCTGCTCGCCCTCGGCCTCACGGAGGGGACAGGTGTTAAACCGCCATCAGATAGTAGTGGGGGGCTTTTCACACTCTGCTGTCCCACCCTGCTTTGGCTGTGTGCACAAAGCTTTTTCAGCCGAACACAGCGAAGTGTCAAGCGGCTTTCACACCAAGCGACAGTGCAACACCTATTCAGTGCCACGTAGTGTGCAGTTTAGAAGCATTATTATGAGATCACATGCAAAACCGTGTTTCTAAAAGTCTGCTGTTGGAAGTCAGGATTAATGAAGAATTCACTTTCCTCCACTCACTCTTTTCTTTCTTCTTCGAACAAGAAACGGGAATTCCATTTCAGTTTGAAATCATCGTGTTGTGATTTATTGGAAACAGCTCATTTTCTGAAAGTTGAAGAGGGATTAGTCAGTCGCTCTGTACGCTGAACTATAAAGAGGCGGGGGGTGCAGTGCCAGGTGGCTGGCAGCGTCTAGAGCAGTGTGGCTTGTGGTTGTGAGGGCAGCTCGTAAACGTATTATTAGTTACGAGTGAGGTAGATGAAAATCCACAAATGTAGTCACTAAAATGTAGCTGGTAGCAGAATTAGCCACAGTCTGTTATGTTTCTTAGAAAATAGATGCAAACGTGTAGAAAGAAGAGAGGTGGTAAGAATAAAGTGAGTATTTTAAGTATTTTACTGTTAGAAAAGGTAGGTTTCCTGCATTCACACACTTTATACGTGTAGAAAAATGTCAGTACAGTGGAGAGAAGTTTTAAAAGTGTGACAGCTGAAGTTAAAAATTATTCACCAATTTAACACCAATTTCCCTAAAACACTCTCCTCCAGCTTCTAAGAGCTCGTTATAATTAGGGTGAACATGGTGTGTTAATAAGCACACACAAAATCTTCTATATCAATCTGTGCAGTTTACACTAAATGAGCCCAATTACAAGAAAGAGCACCAGGAAACAGGGTACAGGCATTTTCAGTGGGAGTATGTGATATTGTTGAGTAAAACCAAAAGGTGTGACCAAGGTCTGGAAAAAGCAGAAGGCTTCCACTACACACTCTGAAAATCAGCCTTTCTTTACTGCCTCACCATTTACTTTCAGTTTGCTCCCATCGAAACATTTGCGGGGTTTCACTGTGTGGGAGTCAGCTGCCCAACCTTCTGTGGTTTCTCTCTCTCTCTCTCTCTCTCTCTCTTTCTCTCTCTTCTTTCTTTCTTTTTTTACCTGTGACACCTTGTAAACAGTCGTGCAGTGCTTCAGGTGATTTGACAAAGATGTGAAAATAAGCTACTTTCTCCGCTCTCAGAATTCTCAGAACACATTTTCCGCATCGGCTGCAAATGGACATCAAAAGACTGAAATACTCACTACCGCTCTCTTTCTGTTTGTTTCGTGTGCCGATGGTTACAAAAAGAATGCGCAGATACAGTAGATGAGCTTCACGCCTCACACAGACATGAGGAAACTGACAGGAAGACGTCCTGCTATGTTCATACACTGCCCCCTGCTGCTCAGAATCATCTCTCGTCAAACCTCCTGCAGCAAACGTTTAATCCTGAGTGGTGGTGTTACAGTGGAGTATGCATTACATGCAGCTTTGGTGCCCACACCATAATGCTTTATTAGCGGCAGGGACGGAGAGCTTCACTACCAGCTAATTAGGCACCTGGAGGTCGACCACAGCGGGAGAGGAAAGGCCCAGCTGGGGAAACATTTTCTCTGTTGTTGCCGTACACCATGCTACTTAACCAGTATCTCTCCCTCCTACCTTACACGGACTACCTTTACTCCTGCTTTTCTCTGATCCCTCCGTGTTTTATTTGCTCCCCTCCCTCCTTTCATCCTCTACCCAGAGATCAGCCGTGGTCACTTACTGCTCATCTCCCACCTTCTTTATCCACTCCACATCACACTGCTTGCACGGGGAAGTCATTTCCTGCAGAAGTAGAGCGTGAAATTAGATTAGCATGCAGGTGCTGGTGGAACACTGGACAAAATCTGACAGTAAGAGTTAGTATGAAGCTAACAAAGTCAGAGTCTAGCTAGTAATTATTATGGGAGTTTGATGTTAAAACTGTAAAATGTAATGTGATGAAAACTACATAGAAATCAGCCCAGAACCCCCCCGAAGTGAATGCTTTGTCTCAGTGGCAACATTAGGTGCTGCTGCGGGAGGCAGATTGCTGCTGAGGGAAAGTAGGTCTTAAGATCAGGAGAATGTAGGGCATGTGAAGAATTAATGTTTCCTCTCTGTTACTCTCTTTCTAACCTTAAAGCTACAGCATGCTGCTCTTTCAGAATATTTATATAGCAATGGGATAAGCTCCAATAGTCTAAAACCTTTTATTAGTGCGGACTGGTGGAGCCTTTTTAAAGTGGAGGTGCACAGTGAGCAGGTAGCCAGTCTCTCTCTCTCACTGAGACACTCACACGTGCACAAATGACACCTACAAGCAATTTAGAGTCACCACTGAACATGCAAACTCCCCAGTAAAAGTCCCCAGTGACCAGTTAGCTATGTGCTGAGTGCTAACTACTACACCACCATGCTGTCATCGTGGTGAGTGGCCAACTTCCCTTTACTTTCTTTTCCTCATGCTGTTCATGTTTGATGCAACCCAACATGTGGACACATCTGCATGTGGACACATGCAGATCCCTGAGGATGCTACGATGAGATAGATGAATGTTCTTGTTCTTGCTTGGCGCAAACGCCACCCATGTGCCACACTAAGCCCAAACTAAACCCAATACTGACCCGCTCCCGCTGGCTGTTCTGCAGCTGTCTCATCTCCTCCTTCAGCCTCTCACACTCCGCCTTCAGCTCCTGTTCCCGCTGACATGCCCCCTGGGCCTCGTGCCGTGCTCCCTCTAATTCCGCCTCCAGCCGCTGCAGCTTCAGGTCGGACAGGGTGTCCAGGCTGCGGGAGCTCTGCAGGGTCAAGGCCGGACAGTCCAGCACTGATAGGTAAGAAAGACAAGAGGGGATAAAGCATATGTATAAACCATGTTTTCATTGCTTCTCCCCTGACTAATGCACCGCTCTTCTGTCCACGGTCGGAGTAAAATAGAAAAATATAAGAGAACAAAAGAGCTGACTCCTTCCAAGGGCAGCATCTTTCAGTTTGTACCTGGGTGATGTGATCTGCGTGGGCATGTTAGTGATTCAGCTCCGCTCACACAGACTCAGTCCTTGAGCCAGAAGACACTGTAACAGCACAGCAGCTTTTCACATCATCTTTTATATCCCTGCTCCTCCTCCTGCCCCCTCACCAGCACACTCCATACAGCATGCGCTGTCCCAGGTGCACACATACAGTTAGATTACTGTCGCACACGCAGTTATTGATCAGTCATTTACAGCTCAAGGAAGGAAACGACCTCTGCTACCCTCTTTTAAACATACTGCTTGAAAAAGGTTTAGCATGAACTGTCTAGTGAGGTGACATGTTTCTACCCCCCTGAGGAGGGGGGCAGCAATCATACAGCGGACTCCATATTGTTCATTAAATTCAGCTCTGCAGTCTGAAAAACTGTTTTCGCATTTTCTTTACCTGCTTTTTCTCCTGAATACAGTAAAAGCAACAGGATGACCTGTCTTGTTTCAAACATTTCTGAAAAAGGAATTATTTTGCATCGTAATAAGTCAAATTATCTGACAGGTTTTCCAACATTTGGCAATACAGACATGTCACAATAGAGATCAGTTGGGAGACAGATGGAAAGAACAGGCTGGATAATACAGAGAAATAGTCAAATTTGCAGTAGCAGTCAGCTCACTCCAAATGTTTCTGAAGCCAGAATGATTGAAATTCAGTCACCAGCACCCACTTAGTTCACAGGTCCCATTTTCTGTGACTGTGACTGGGAAGTAGAAACAAGACGTCCAAGATGGTTCTCTTCATCAGGCCCAGGATTAACCTGACCTCAATTAAAATGCTTCCTGGACAGATTGTTGGATTCGATCAAAGCACGAGAGGCAGAGGAGAGATGAGCAGTATTTAGGATTTCTGTTGTACTTGGTGGATATCTATTAGTCTTCTTCTTTTTTTACTGTATCTCACAGTTGCACAGATGAAGAGATTGTTATATTTCATACAACAAAATATTGAGATGAATTGTAGATGAATATAAAGGAAAAACCAGGTACCATTTAGTCAATCACTATGCTGGAACATTTCCAGTTACATTATAGATAGTACTACTGTAAACTTAATACATAAATGTCCAGAGACCGGTTTATGGCCAAATCACCTCTAATCTTCACATCAGTGATCCAGTGGGAGATATCTCAGTCGATGAGAGGATGGTTGCTACCAACACGAGAGCAGCCACCAAACAGTACACCATGAAATGTTCTGTGCTCGCTGATGTGCTACACCGTAGACTTCAGGCTGTGCACGCTGAAGTCAGCGTTTTAACTGGGGAGAGGGCTCTCTTTAATGTGAACAAAGAGTACCCGGGATCGGGTTTGCAGTGACAAGCAGCTTCATCCTCCACAAAGAGTTGTGCATCAGCAAGCAGCAGACGCTTCCAGGAGGAGCTCGCTGCACAGCTTTTAGGCACTCGCTTGGATGCCAGGCCTGAGTGCTGAAGTCCAGGGCACTTTCCTGTCCCTACGAGCACTGCAGAGCTGCGAAAGCTGCAGAGAAGCAGTGCGCTGTGTGCAGGAAAGCACTCGTTGGAAATGTCAGCAGTGCAGGCCCCTGCTTACAGCTCGAGAGGAACTGCTTTTCCACCAGGGGCCAAAAACGGCACCCCAGAAGAGACTTTAAAAGACAACTACACATACATTTCACTGTTCAGTGTTTATGTGCCTGAGCTGGCGGTCACTTACTGTGTGTGTCCGGACCGGCGTGGAGCTGCAGATATTGCATGTCTTTGCTGTGCAGTTGCATGTTGAGTTTCTGCAGAGAGCTGTCCCTCTGCCTCAGAGCTGACTCCAGGTTCAGAGTGCGCTCCACGTGCTTCTCCACCAGGTTGGTCTGTAATCACACGTTTGCAACCTTACAAATGCTGTGTAAAACAGAAAAGCAGGACCACGCACGCACACACACACACACAATCAGACACACTACAGACACACTGCAAGTGTAAAATAATGGGTGAGTGAGTGCTGAGCTGTGAGGTTAAAGGTCAGTGAGGGCCCGCATGTCGATGGAGCCCAAACTAACATTTGCAGCCACAGCTTCACTGACACAGTGTCGCTGTCAGGTAGCGACAGCTCCAACATTGCTGGCATACTTCATCCTTTTATCTCTCTGATCACATAAAACTGCTGAGGCTGCTGGGCATGAGCTGCTCAATGGACTTCACTCTCCTGCGAGATGGTCTATTATCACAGAGGGGGTCTGGGGAGGAGCAGCCAGCCCATCTGTTCAGTTGGAAGCCGCTACCTGGTCTGGATCCACTTTGATTTGTAACCAGTTATAGAAATATGTTCGAAAAGTAAGATTCTCGCAGTTTGAAAGCGTCCACTGACTTCCAGAGAAGTCCAGTTTTACTGTGTTTCAAGCACCAGAAAGCTGCAGTGATGGGAATAAAGAAAGTGCTGAATTTAAAAAATGATTCTTGGCTAAACGTGTTTATCGTCACAGGCAACAAACTCAATCCAGTTTGTGTTTGTGTCGGAGAAGGACGTGACTCTGAAAGAACTGTTCGCTGCTGAATGTAATGACAAACATTCTCTCAGTAAGCAATTACTTTGAAATGAACAGTGTAGTCTAAAGTGCACCATCAAAGTGATGAGCTCCTTTTTTCTGCTCTCGCTCCTCCTAACAGAAAAACGAGCGACTAATGTGAGGAGAAACAAAACAGAAAGATTTCATCCACTCACAGTCATACACGTAACAAAGGATTAATACTGCGACTGCAATGTAATGTCTGCAACGAACTGCATGATGTCTGACCATCTTGTCGAGATCCCTCTGGAGGTTGTTCTTCTCGATGTGAATCTTCTCGTAGGCCTGGATCACATCCTCCAGCTGCTCCTCTCTCTCCTTTCTTTTCTGGAGCTAAAGCCGAGAGACGCAGAGAAAAACAAGCTGAGCCTGAGAAAAAACCTTGACATACATACTTACTTTTTTCTTTGTCAGTTTTCAAACTTCCTCACAAAGACTGAGAGAGAGAGAGAGAGAGAACGGCAGAAACTTATATAGTGAGAGTCATCAAACGTGTCTCTGTTGTGTAACCAACAGATTTAGGACAGAAATCCCGACAGCTCAGCATGTACAGCAACGCCTCCCCCATCATGACAAATGGTTAAATCAGGATTTCAACACTATTTGAAAAGAACTTGCTGATCTATTCTCCTCTCAGCGTGGTCTAGAGAGAGGCTGAGTGTCACTGTCACCAAAACAAAACAAGTGAGGTTTGTTTTTTGACTGACTAATGTGTGGTCACTTTGGAGAGCACAGAGAACGAGAGTGGGAGCCAGATAAACACAAGGAGGTGTCTGGCTGCTGAGTGAGGTGAGGACGCCTTGTCAACAGCATCGTGACTGCAGAGTGGGCAGTGTACCCCAGAGGTGGAGTTGTCTTTGAAAAGAGACATCGCCTTGGTAATTTCTCACTTCCATCTGGAGACCGTTAATGGGACTGATTTGTTGTGTTAAAATGTTTCTTAAGATCTGTCAGATTTCGTTTTAAGCAGAGGAAATGAGACAAAGATCACTAAAATTGGACAACTGAATCATCAGTTTGATGGTTTATCTTCAGTATTAACACTACTTATCTAAGTAACTAAATATTTTTGGCTTCCAAACAAACTTGGCACAAAGTGCAGCCATATTTTCTCAGTGTTGGCAAAAGAAAACGCACATAAATGCATGTTTCTACACACAGTTTGATTTTATTGATGCACAAACCTATCCAACGTCTTTCACATGGAAGTTCTCCGATTGCTCCACCCAAGTCAAAAAGAGCAGGAAACTGGTTGTAAACAAACCAACAGGCCAGTCAAGTGATCTATTCATTCTTTGTTCCTATATATCTGTTTATTTAGAGATAAAACCAACACAAAGTTAAAACTCGAGCGTGTTGTGTGTGTGTCACTGTGTCTGACTGAGGCAAATCTCCATCAGCTTTGATGACACACAGGGTCATAATTATTGCAGGAGAAGCCTGGGCTTTTAAAGGTGAGATGCAGAGCGTGAGGCGTGAAGTGCAGCTGCTCGTTAGTGGCTGCAGCAACACACTACTCACACTGTTCCTCTCTATCAGCCTCTCAGCAGGAGCTCTCAGGTTTGGATCAGTCTAATTATCTTTGGATCTATTTTGGGTCGTGTCTGAACCCTTGGGGTCATTTGTGTATCTTTTTCTGGCCCTTTAAAAAAAGTAAATAGATCAGATAAGTCTCAGTTTTGAACAGTGAAGCGTTTAACTCCCAGGTTTTATGTAACCTCTGAGTGAAGTGTTACCAGGATTGATGTATTCATCAATAATTTCTGTGACATGCTGTCCCACTACTGGGGCTTAGCCTGTGCATTCATTGTCCAATACACACGCTCTGACTACATCTACATTCTGTGCTCCCTGCTTGTCACAGGAGTCAGTCACTTCATGTTTTATGACTTTTAAGTTGCTCTACTTCTCCATGGTATCTTCAGAAGACGGTGTGTGTGTGTGTGTGTGTGTGTGTGTGTGTGTGTGTGTGTGTGACGTGGTGGCGGCCCGCTTCCTTCAGAGCTCTGTGACTCTGTGTGTCCCACACTAATCGTTTCTTCCATGTCCTCTCTCTCTCTCTCTCTCTCTCTCTCTCTCTGCTGCTACCAGTTTTACCACTGCCTTCCTGTGTCGCTTCTCGTTTCTCACACACTAGTGGGCCGCGGGTGAGTGGAAGGAGTAGCCTGAGCCCACTCTCTGAGCTGCCATTTTCATCTGTCACTCCAGCTAATGCAGAGGAAAAGAAGCGTCTGCATGCACACATCTTGCTTGTAGCCGCTCGATGTGTTAGAAAACACGCGTCTTGATTTATTTTTCTTTCTTTTCAGTCGCTCAATTTCACTGTGCCTCAGAAATAGAACAGCAGTGTGAAAATCCTGTGTCACAGTGCTCTGTGAACAGTTAAAAACACCCAGGCTCTGTTATTTAGCTTAAGCAGTAGCTTTAGTGCTTAATTAGTTTTGGACATCTTTCAGCGTATGTCTACCAGCGTTGGCAGAAATTCACTTAACTAAATCAATTAATTCAAACGCAGAGAGGGATTTCTGCAGAATTCAAGCACTGACGATAAGGGTTTTCTCTCTGGAGTTAGAAATTCAAAGTGAATTTATAGTGACCTGGATTTTTTTATTATTTCATCCTATTGTGCTTATGCCCCCCCCCCTAATTTCCTTCCTCATCATCGCGCCTCCTCTTACCTCGTGGGTCAGCACGCTGACTCTCTGCTGCAGATTGCCATTTTCTGATTGCAGCAGCGCCGTTTCCTTGCTCTCAAAAGAGCAGTAGGAGTTGGTGTCTTCCCCAAACTCGTTGATCATAGGGAACTGGAAAAAGAAATTGTTTGCTTATTTTCCTTTTCCTCATGATGCAGACTTGTGTTTGAAGAATCAGGGTCTTTTCTTGTCCTTCTTAAACTAGATTTCTGTTTTCCAGATCTTCTAAACTAATCAGTGAACTTACAATAACAAGTTTTTTTAATCATACTTTCTAATTACATCCCACACACTGAGATCTGGGGAGGAACCATGAATCTATCATTTACTTTGTCCATCTGTTCGTGTTTCTTGACAAAACTTTAGAGAATGATAAATTATTTTTCAAAATCACAAGGGCGAGTGCTGTGATCTTTATTTTAGTGTCTTTATCCCACATCAGATTTGATCAGATTATCACAAGTCATACTTTTAATGTATGAAATTACAGCATGTTGTCTGCACATTGCAGCGTCTTAGATGCGCTAATCACAGCCTCCTCTGTGTCTTTATAATTGCTCAGATTTACAGAAGTTAAAAAGAGCAATGATGCTTTGGTAAAAATATCATCTGCTGCAGTTAATCGTAAGTCTTACTTAAATTACATGTCAAAAATGAAGGCAGGGGCTTTGACGTTGCCATAGTAACACCAGCAACGACCCATATTTTGCAGTAATCTGTCTCCAAAAGATGATTCTTTTAATCACGTAGAAAACAAAGGTGCAGAAAACATGTAAACTCTTAAATTGCGCTGAAATCACGACTTTGCGGAATCTCTAACGGCTGCAGCTCATTTGCTGCCGTTTCACTCGTGAACAAAGCTACTTGTCGAGTTCTGATGCTAAAGCGTTGTTAGTGAGAAACACACAAGACATTTTATATAACGCCGCGCGGTTGGACCTAAATGAACACATTTACATTTAGAGTGCCTGCCGTGCACACAGAGCACGTCTCGTTCTCTCCGAGAAGCCGCTGATGCAATATCTATTTGAGGAGCAAACAATCTCTTTCCATTTAGCAGAACACCTCTCTCTGCTCAGTTTAACAGTAAATGTTCACAACACGGACAAAGTCTCCCAGGGGGGGGCCACCAATTCTCACAGTGCAAATCACGGGGAGCTGTAAACCAACGAACGACTTCGCTTCAACCCATGTTCAGAGCAGCATCTTTACTCCAGCTGTACCGAGGTGTCTCCCGTTCAGAGCAGCCTGAAGCGGCTGTTACCGCTCAGTAAAAATAACTTCAAATAAAACACAAGAGATCTTTCCACATGAGCATTGCAGGGGTCAGTGTTTGTGTTGTCCAGACTGATAATCCAGATCTTTAAAGAAAAGCACACGCTGTATGTACACATCCACAGTGACAGTTTCTACCCCAAACCTGTTTTCCTAAACTCAACACCTGTCTCTTTGGGAATAGGCCCTGAACAAACTGCCGCTTTCAAGCAAGTCGGCAGTGCAGACTTCAGTAACAGCTGCTTACTAAAGGGATGCACACACACACGTGACATGCACGTCAGCGAGCTGCAAGACAAGAGTCAAACTGTCGTCTGTCTCTTTTTACCCAAAAATACAAATCAATTCAGAGGAAATCATCACAGAAGGTTCTGTTTAAGTTCCTTTATCAGATGTGTTGCCGTTAGACCATAATGAAGCAACAGCTCACACTACTTTAATATCTTTGTGTAATTTGAAGCACGTTCTTCCCTCTGTCAGAGAAAGAAATAAGTTCTGAGTTACTGATGCTGTAGCGGCGTAAACAGACAACATATGCTGAGGGGAAAGGGATGAAGCTATAATACAGCTTCATCACCATTTATTTCTACTGTAAGTCTAACATCATGGTAAGAATATCTCTCTGCACTACTCTTTACATCCTTATCCGTTTGGACTCTCCCATTTCTCTTCTTTTTTTCTGTGCTTTAGTGCATCTTTCCACCCATTTAAGTCGATCTTTCCACTTATTTTCCCACTTTTCCCTCCCTTCCTGTCCTCCTACGCTATTTGTTTATGCTCATTTGCCTCGTCTTCCTCCTGTGTATTTTTCTTCTGGTCCAGCTAATTCTAGGAGGTGGGTTTCTGCCTCATATGCTCTCTTTTTTAGCTGAAAGGAGGAGGCTATGCAGAAATATTTACCATGTCACTGACTTTAAGCCAAGAAGAGAAGCAACATTCAGAGGTTTAGTGTTAAACGACTGAGTTATTTTAAATGAGTAATCTGAGATATCAGGTCACTGACCAGAAATCTGATGGTGGAAACAAGCACAAAACATGCTGCTATATTAGTCTAGAAGTTTGGTGGAGCACTGTGGCTGCGTCTGGTCTCCACCTTAAGAAGCTCAGAGATGCTTTTCTACTTTACGTTGCAGTGGTGACTGACTCGCTTTATACATTAGTGTGTTTTTTCATCCCTCTTATCCCCCAACTTCTTCCTTATTTTTACATAGCACATTTACACAGTTAGAATTTCAGTAATATAGTCCTGCTTTTTGGGGTCATATTCATTTCTCTGTTGGTCAGGGATAAAAATCCTTTTTCTTTGTGTACAAGCTGACTGCTGAAGGTACCCCCCACCCCCCACCCCACCCCTTTATAGACTTCCAGTTATAAATTAACTAGCTTTATTCAAACATGGACAAAAACAACTGACTGATTGTTGGTTTACATCAGTGCTGCATTGTTTGATTCCGCTCTGAAGTGAACACCCTTCACCTTGATTTCATAGATCTTCAGCTTCCTCTTGATACTTGTGTTCTCTCGCTCCAGGCAGGCCAGCCTTGTCTTGATGTCCTGATAGGCGGTGATGAGGGCAAAGTGGGAGGCTGAGTAGACATCGTCGGGAGGCAGGGGCGAGGAGCGCCACACCACACTGCCACAGCCATCCTCCTTCAGGCCCCCTGCATTGCCGTCTCCTCCCAGCAGCCCTAGCTCCCCTCCTCCGAACAGAGACTGCATCCCTCAGAGCCTCAACCTGTGGACACACGGTTGTTTGCCTATTAATAATTAAATCAACAAATTGTTTCCATTCAATTAAATGTTCCAACCAAAAATAACAGCGTTTTGGTATCTGCACTACAGCAGCGGTCCTGAAAGCAACAAACAAACGGTCGTGTTGCTGACACTCACAGTCTGAAATTTTAAACAACGAGGTGCATGCAGTGGGACACAGGATTTCACGGTTATTCCATGAGAAAGTTGAAGACGACTTAGCAGTCGTATCACTTCAGGTGTAGTCGATACAATTACCCACTTGGCTGCGTTTATTAGCGCCATGTTTGTGGCGTAGTTATCACATCCAACATGAGAAAACTCTCCAGCAGTGGATGTGAGTCCTTACGACATCAATGTGGAGGGAGTAAAGTGTGGGTACAAATGGAGACCTGGTACATTTTCTGACCAATCGAACAGCTTAGGAGTCACACAGCACAGCTCGTACTTTATCTCCACCCTATGGTTGTGCAGTCTGTACATCGCTCAGATAAACACAGATTACACAACAGTCGAGTGCTGTTTTTCCTGGATATTTTTAAACCATGCCATCACTCCATACACTATTTTTAATAGGCTCTTTGCTTTCAGTGTTCACTCAGACACACACAGTCAGGCCTCTTGGTGGCTTTCAGCTGGAAATCGTTACATACATCATCAGTGTCCATCTCTTTCCCACTTCAATAGAAGAAAAGCCATTATATATTTTTTAACACAACTTAATCATCTGACCAAGTTCAACCTCAACTTCTTCCAGAAATCTCAGCACGTTCCTTTTCTCTAGCTGAGAAACATGTACTACAACCTTACTGTGTGCAAACCATTATACTCCTTCCCATTTTACGTCAGTGTTTCGCATTAGCTTTATATTTTGAGACTTCCCCTATAGGTGCGTGAGTAACCAGTGCATGTTCCGTGGCTGATATGGTAATCAGGCTCAGATTTACATATGAGTCTGCTTCATGCTCTTGTTTCATTTCACAGTATTTAAAAAAACATGAGGTGCGACAGCCTACGCTCCTTGAGTGGCATGATGAATGAGCCAGATAGTTAACTGACCGTGCTGCATCACAGCCAGCCAGCCCCAGGCCTCCCGCCTCTCCCCCAAAGACTCTGGGCGCTGCTGTCAAAAGTGATAAATAGCTCCTGTGATGTCACAAATCCACCAACAGTGGGGGCACGTGCACAGAGCTAATACTTAATGCAGCTAGGTAAACGAGAATTCTTTCATTTACAGGTACAGAGGGACACGAGCTGGTTGATTTGCTGCTTCTCTGACTCGCAGCGTTGCCTTGTGAGTCAGCGATGGCCTACTGAGCTATTTTCATCTGCTCCCTTCCTCCACGGTGCTATTTTCCTTGTGTTTACAGAGAGAGGGGGAATAAAGCCTCCACCAATCTACAGCTCTTTTTCTCACTGGTCTAACAGGATGATCCAAAAGCACTCCCACATGTACAGGCGCACACACAAACACAGGTCTGCGCGCATGCGGCCAAGAACACCACAGAGGGACGGTGGCACAGAGAGAAACTTGGATGTGCAGACAGAAAAGAGATGACACACAGTCACCTGCTAGCTGCTGGGAGATTGGTGTTTACAATGGGAAGATATTAGGGCCCTGCAACATGCGCTGCACTGGCATTGTGCTGCCAGGTGTGGTGCAGCATATTCTACATGCAAACATGGCGTCACTCTGTGGGAATATGTGTTGAGAAGCTAAGTGAATACAATCAACAGCAGCGGTGCACGTTCCTCCACAGATGCCAGGATGGTGTACTACAGAACATGACAGTGTGAGGAGCCTCACGCTGACTCTGAACTGAACTGAATTAACATCTAAAGAGCTGGTGGCGAGTGACTCCAATGTTTGTTGTGTGTATGTAGGTTTTAACATTTCTGCAAACGATAGGACGCGGGCACAGCAACATCTGTTTGGTCTGTGATCCTTTTATTGGCAGGCTTTTATCACTCACACACACACACACACACACACACACACACACACACACTGGGCTCCTTCTTAGCTTCCCTTCCTGTATCGCTTCCTTTGCTCTCTGCTCCTTTACCTAAAATATCTCATCCAGCTTCATCCACCCCCGCCTCCTCTGCCCGGGTCACACTATCCACTCTATCTCATGGACCTCGGGGCTCATTTGCTCGGGCTCTGGGGCCCCGCTGGACTGGAGAAGTGAGGGCAGACACGCTGTTCCCAACCAGCTCAGTGCTTCATTATATTGTGGCAATTACCACAGGAAGTCATACATTACCCGGGGCCCACATGGCATTTGCTGGTCCACTGAGATTTTAACTCTGTCCTTTCCCTTACTATGTCTCTTCTTCCTTTCTTTCATTCTGTCCAGAGAATAAACAGCATTTATCTACCTGTAAAAACACAACACTGTAGGTCTGACAGGTCTTAATCAAACGATGCCGCTGTAATGTTTCATTTTTAAACCACGCGACTGTGCACATTTTACAGTAATGAGAGTCTCATATTCACTGAGATTTCCACTAGTCATACACCATGGCCATGAATAAGCAACCAAAACAAACATTCAACTCCATCTGTAATAACTTTCTTTGAAGGACAGATGACAGACCAGGATCTGACTCCTTGCACGGTTCCTTGATTTTATTCATTTATGTAACATAAATTAACTACGTTTTTTATTATTATTGGAAATCTTACAAATTAAAAAACAGACTTTGGTTTTCATCCTTTCTTGTTTACCTTATGTTCAGTTCGCACATTTCACATTTTGTAGCACGGTGGCAGAGCTGTGAGGCTGCACAACATAATTATACACAGTGAGGGCTGTAATACTGCTGCACCCGTGATTCAACATGATATACGACTTCCAGTCTCCTCGTGATATCTCACAATGCTCCAAAAAAGAACAACTCTCGTTCATTTACAAATATGTGTGACCCAATCAAATCCCAGAGTTGGTGCTTTCTGTAAATATGGCCAATGATATTTCTGGGATCCTTCGGGTACTGAAGCAACAGATGATTGTTCTCTCTCTGGGAGATGTTTGTGTCTCCCAGTCAGCTAGTTGTGGATTACAGTACAGAATAATGGGACAAATCTCGTCCTACAAATTGTAATATCAATATATTCCATACAGACTCTTGCTTTGTGGTTTGGTAACACTCATAATACTAGTATATAATCAAAGCTATTTTCATCTTCTGCATAAAGCCTGTGGATGGATTCTTGTGTGCAGATGGTTCTGTGTGTGTATTTCTGTGCCTCTGTTTTATCCCAGCGATCTCAGAACCAGGATCAATCAGGAAATAGGGGGATTGAGTCTTTGCAGAGTGGGATTTTTAATGTTGGAGACGCAGCCACTTTCCTTACCTCTTATCCTTCCCCAACGCATTGACTGTTTCTTTCTCTCCTTCACACCTTTCTCTGAATATCATCCTCTCTGTGGACCTCGGTTATACCTTTTTATCCTTTCTACCCCCCTCCTCCTTCTTTATTTCCACCCTGCTTTCTGTCTGGCAGGTTTAAACACTCCAGCTCTTTTCGATGCCATCCTGTGATCCCCACAGGGGTGGACGTTTGGCACCTCTGACTCAGACATTATGTCCGTGAATAAAGAGTCCAGGGCAGAGAGGTGGATGCATTTACAGGCCAAACGCTCCCAGATTTGCTGCCTTTGCTCTGCTGCACCTGTTAGTCTCCTTTCACTGTGAACAATGCCAGAACTGGACAGTAGAGCACACACTGACAACCTATTAACATGCCGGCGGGTAGGGTTTGATCATGTGTTTGTGTGTTTGCACATCAGTGTGAGTATGGAAATGAGTCAGTGCAAAGAGAGTGTGTGCTTTATGTCTATATATATATATGTGTGTGTGTGTGTGTGTGTGTGTGTGTGTGTGTGCGTGTGTGTGTGTGTGTGTGAGAGAGAAGGTGGTAGTTATTGATGCACTAATCCGATGTACTGAATTTATATTGATGCTGTGTCTGACCGTGTTAAATAGAAACCTGGAAACACAATAGAGTCACAGCCACAGTAAATGATGAATATAGGGCAGCTGCTGTTTCTTCTGCATTATTCCTGGCGTGATGTCATTTTATTGGCTATGATGTCTGTCAGTCATCCCAAACAATGCGAGATGGTTGCCTGTTCACGGGAAGAGTGTTATATTGTGCTAGTCTACTTGTTGCTCCTGTGACAGTGTTGGTACATTGACACACTCTCTGGCCTGTGGAGGGGGGGGGTCTTTTGTTTGGTGAAATCTGGGATTCACTAAAAAAATCTGTCTGAGCAGTAAAAAAACAACAAAAAGCAACATTGATGGTTTTAGGGATCTTTGTCGCGGCTCATTTTTTTTTCCACTTCAATCTCATGTGGTGGTGAAATTGTTTTTTGGGCTCAGCACAGACACAATAAGTTAAATGACAATACATTAAATTACACTTCTGGGAATTAAGCTCACTGTAGTATGAGACCATAAATCAGTTCATCCAATGTGTCAAATACTTGTATGCACTTATATCAAACATTTATATATGACGTATACGCACCTCAGAAATATGGACTGCTGTCCATATCCACAATCACAATCATATGACACACACCTCCGCGGACCACACATACATACATAAACAACACAAAGCACTTACACAGCCTGTCAGTACAGAAGATAAACACCACCTCTAACAAATTCCATGCTGTGCCATGCCATACCGCACCATGATTCATCACTCTGGGAATCAGCCGTGTAGGCAAGCAGCGCTCTGTGTGCGTTTGAGCACGGCAGCTGCCATTCGGGAGATCGATGGCAAGGGCAGGATGGAGACAATGAGCTGTGTTGCTGTATTTTATTTTTTTCTGTCTGCTCCATCTCGCTTGTCTCTCTTTCTCCTTAGCTCACCTTATCTTTCACTGGTGCTGAAGAAAAAACGTCGAATCCTCTCCCTTCTTTTTCCAACCACCCCCTCTTTCCTCGCTTGCTTGTCATTCATCCATCATGGTATTCAACAGCAAAGTTCATCACGGCCCCCCCTAAGCAGAGGAAAAGCTCCACTCTATCTAGACTTTGAATGAGAACTTTTCCCACAAAAGAAATTAATCTCTTTATTAATACCACAGAGAAGGAGAGATAAGAATTACCCCACCCTCCTATAACCAGATTCACTTCACCTTCACACCCGCCACACACAAAAACACATGCATGCATGCTGACACAGTGAGTTAGTTGGATGACTCATGAGCACTAGTGTGCTTCCCAGTGAAACAAAGCCTGTAATTTGGTCTCAGCTGTTATAAGGCGCATTAAGAAAGAGAGTTCGATGGTTTCTCTCAATGCACAGTTGGCACGCCAGCAGGATGGAGCGAAACAAGACTGCTCAGGGTTGATGAGATGCACAATGTGGTGAAAAGATAATGTGAGAGAGCTGTGAACACGGTTAGCCTTGTAGGAGGTCAGTTCGAGATATCTAAAGCTGCACTTATAAATATGTATGTAGTGATGATGGATCAAATGACTGAGTGTGATTATAACCTGAATTTAAGCATCTTTCGGCTAGTTGTTTTGGTTCCCAGCTACAGATCCAGCTGTTCTCACTGAAGAAGCAGAAATAATTTCATTGTGTGTAACATGCTCAGGGTTAAAGTTAATGATGAGACACAGTTAGCAGCTAGCGGCTAGGTGAACAACATGGGGAGTGGCCACAACAAACAATCCATGCAGCTTTAAAGTTAAATAGAAAGTAATACAATATATTCACTTTCATCACCTTCGTCATACAGGTGAGATTATCTGGAATTTGATTCACCTGTTTGGATTAAATAGTTTTATTGTGAAACTCTCAAACATTAAGTGTACCGATTAAACAAAAACTTAAAAAACTTAAAACTTTCTTTATTTGTCACATACATCATTATACAGTGTACAACACGCAGTGAAATGTGTTCTCTGCATTTAACCCATCCCCTTGGGGGGAGCAGTGAGCAGCCACAGGGCAGCGCTCGGGGAGCTAGCGCTGGGTGTCTCGCTCAGGGACACACCTGGTACGGGGGGATGGGCTGGGTGCCTCAGCTGAGAATCGAACCCGGGGCTGCTGCTTCCCAGCCCTCTGCCTTAACCACTCTGCTACCAGGCCGCCCACTCTGCTACCAGGCCGCCAATTAGCAACAAATAGCATATTAATTGACCACAGACTGTCATCCGTTCTGCTCAGTGTCAGATTATATAAACATTTTCCAGCAGCAGACACGACTTTTAGGGACTGGAAATTATGCGAAAACAGGCTGCTAATGCTAAACTAGAGGCTGGTGTGACAGCAGCACAAATGAATCAGAGTCATTAGATTTGGTTGTTACGTAACATGAGCTACCACAACTACTGGTCATAGTGTGTAACAGTGTGTGTTCTACTGCTTCTTAAGTCAACCTTTGTGGGCTGCAGTATGTATGTTAAAAAATAAATTGGAATCACTCATTCCAGCTTCTCTATGCTGTTTTATTATTTCATCTGTTGCTAAATTAATAGCGTTGGGGTTATTATTATTAGTGGAACAAAACAAGGGGTTTGACTACTACTATCTAACTTTGGGCTCTAAGAGCTTGAGATGATCTATTTATTTTATGCAAGTAATGCATCCCTAATTTTGTTAGCTGAACTTTCTCTGCATTGGCCTTCGCTGAAGAATACAAAGCAAGGTCTCAACCCGCTCTGGGATGGGATGACTCCTATAGCTTATTTATTAATGGTATGAAATGATTATTCTTAGCATAGTGTTGTTCTGATTCTGTGGTTTCATTTAGTGATGCTGCAGTTGCAGGCTGTGTGTCCATAACGTGCTGCGAGGGAGGTGAGGACGGCGTTGTAACGCAAAACAGTACGGCATGCAATACCATCACAGACTTGAAGTGGAAAGCAGTATCCATCAGATCCCATCACATGCACCTCTCTGTGTGCTTCTGCCTCACAGTAAATTCATTGCATCATTAATGCCAACCAGAGACTTGACAGCTGGAGCAGCTTAAATCCTTCCACTGCTTGTGGCCTTGACTCGTGCTTGGCTCTCACTTTTGTCTTATTCCCCCTGCATTCAAAGGCTAGGATGCTTCACAGAACATCACATCCTCCTCCAATGTGTCTGCTCCGCTCTCATGCACTAACTGACTACAAGACAGACTGATCGTCAGACCCAAAGGATTTGGCACACACAAACAAATAGGCAGAAAATTACTGAAATGAAAAATGGTAGTAATGAAACAACAGCATCTAGAAAAAAACTCTGGTACATGTCACAATGCATTAATATCAGACATATAATATAGTATAATATCATAGGTATTTACTTTCTGATTTCAATAATAACCTCTTTCAAGTTAAATTAACTGTCCTCTAGTGGAAACGTTTCATTAAGACATACCCAGGTTTATCATAAAATGCAAATTATAATATGGTTTTATACAGACATACTGTTTGCATACTGTTTCATTAAAAAGATCTTACACATGCATGCCAGTCTAATCATATCTGACAAACCCAAACTACTACAGCAGCACATGGAACTTCACATAAAGGTTAATTCCAGCTCTGGCTTCTATCATCTTAACATCATCTTATCATCTTGTGGGAACAGAGTGTATGTACTCATGATGTGTGTGTGTGTGTGTGACATCATCTATACATAATGTATATACCTCTGTTCATCCAGCTGAAGCTAAAAAAAACTATACACAGTACGTGTGCATGTGTGCGTCATCTGACTCTGTGTGTGTGTGCGTGTGTGTGCACACAAACACACACACACACACACACACACAGTTAGTACATTACTTTAATGAAAGTCACTGCCCTTGGCGAAGGACACGACCGCTTAGCCCCTGATGGCTGGCCTCCTCTTCCCTCATTGTATACACACCCACACACAGACACACACACACATTGGCTGTCTAAACCCCCCTCTGCAGCTCTGTGACGTGCATCTTCTCACAGTGCTAAGGGATGAAAGAGAGAACATACTGTACGTGTGTGTTTGTGTGTTGGGTGATGTTGAGTAAATGCAAATGTCACTGATACACGGAGACAAATTCATAGCTACATAAACAGTTTTATCTCGTGCTACTCACTGGGCAGGTTATTGTTTAGAGCTCCGATTATGACGGAGTGGAAAATAAAAGAAATGCATCCAACAAACTGCCTTCAGCCTCTTACATAGCAAAAGCAAGAGATAAACGGAAAGGCCACGGCTAAAGGATTAGCCTACCAAATTTTCATTGCTTTCAAACATCCCGTACTGACTAAAGCCAACAGCGAATTGCATCTTAACTAGAATCTCTCAGAAACTAAAATGTCATTGAGCTTTTTCACCGTTGCCATGAAACTCCATGTTGTTCAGGAAGAGACATGCACATCACCTTTACGAGCTCCTCACACTATACGTTCGCATTAAAGCTCTTACAAACTTACAGTGTGTCTGATGCAAATGATGATCACACTGAGATAATGTCAGTCTCAGTGTGCACCCCCACCCCCCAATGTCCACCGTGCTACTTTATCAGGCTTTTTATTTGACATATCTGCCATATGTGTGATTAGGAAACATGTCAGTGTGGCTCGTTAATGTGTTTTTAATCGTTTCGAAATGGGCAGGTGCTTAGCAATTGTTGGCTGTGAAAAACGTGTGCTTTTTTTGTCAGCCAGCTAAACTGTTTTTAGAATATAACAAATAAGGTCAGTTCAGATACTGCATTCATGAGAGATGAACCTGCTCCACAGATTAACAGTGTGTAGGAATAAAAAGAATTTTTTAGCCTGCAGCTTAGCATGCATTCCTACGTACATGACTGATAACTGAAGCAGTTGGTAAATGGGTCATCTCTCTCTCTCTCTCTCTCTCTCTCACATACCTACAAGCAGAGGTTAATGATGAAGGTAGGCGTACACTCTCTGTTTGCCATGAACAGGCAAATGTAACCAGCAGAGGGACAGGGTTAAAGGAGAGAGGAATGACTGAAGACGAGGACGATGGAGAGATGTACTGTAACCATGTGACCTGGGGGAGTAGGGGACGTGCAACACTTGTGGAGGATGAAGCAAACATCAACAGCAGATTAAAGCACAGCTGACACGACGAACAAAGATAGATCAGAAAGAGAAGGAGAGACAAATGGAGGCAGGCGAGTTATGGAGGTTTGCAGACTGGGTTGATCACACTTACACGGTACACAGTGTGCTGTTGAGAAAAGATCTTTGAATGCAACATCAATCACACAATAAAATATGGTGATAAATAAGAGCAAGGGCATTTTGATGAACGTCATTTTGAAGACATTTTTAGTGTAGGTTTAACTTAGTGATGCAGAATAACCAGGTTATTTTAACCTGTGGTTCTGTCTTACCTACAGGAGTAAAACCAGTTAAAGTTAGAGGTCTGAATGAGAGAGGTGCGTGTTTGAAGTCATTTTGGTGATTGACTTCTCCGTCTCACTGAGTTGCACCACGAACAATACATGATTTGTCTCCATTTTCTTGTGTACAGTTCATCTGGTTATTGGCTACCACTAACACGGACAGCAGCCCACGCAAGCAGCAACACTACCAGGGCTTTACTACAGGAAGCACAAGCCTGTGCACAATCTCGGATCTTTCATAGATGTCATACTGTTTCAAAGAGACACTAAAATCTAATAGTCGGGACTCATTGAGCAGTTTGCTGATACTTCCAGGCCTAAAAAATCCTTCATTTGTGACATGCATGCTTTTTAATTTGCTACCTGAAGTTGGGCCGGTGTTGACTCGGCAGAAAGACAGATAGCCTGGGATGCTTAGCCTTGCATCAAAATGTACATTATGCTAAAGAAGGGTTGCATGGACCATATTAATACAAACTGTGCAGTCAGGCGCCTTTAACAGCCAATAAAACAACTATGCAGATTTAGCTTCAATAACTAGCCACTTAAGCGCCATCGTCATAAAAATGCATCGTCTTCTTTCAAACATATTCTTTTGAAGAAACCCGTTTTGTTGAGAGAAATATCAGTATCAGGGACCAAACACTGTCTACATAGTACCTTTACATCTTACTTTGGCTACAAGGTAAAGCTCATATTCAGGCCTTCCTGACCTGCAAGCTAACAAGCTGTCTCCTAACTGCTTATCTGCGAGCAACAAGCAAAGTGCTTTGTGGCAGAACTAAAAAAAGCAAACCAGCAAAGACTACAAAGTTGTAAATACAAAGCAGCTGGGTCATCTCTTACAAAGTCACTGAAGTGTAGACCTAAACTAGACTTAGCAATTTCAGAAGAAATGGCGTGGGGGAGCATGATTGTTTTTTCAAGTTTTTTCAAGTTGACAACGACAAAAAGTTGACAACGACAAAAAGTTGACAAAGACACAAAATTGACAACGACAAAAAGTTGACAAAGACACAAAGTTGACAACAATCAATGGTGTGGGAGCATTCCATGCTCCCCCACTAATAAAATACACTTTCACTCTCTTCAACAGATAATGAGTGCTCCCTCTCGGTCGTGTTCAGCATGTCACTCTCTCTGACGCAAGCTGTATTTTAGACATATTTACTGGAAATCTATTTGCTGCGCTTGAGTCCTGCTGCAAATACAAACATTATCTCCCCGGTCAAATTGTCCTTTGTGTCTCTGAATTTGATGACAGTCTGGTAGCAACGTCTGGCACCACACACAATCAGTCGTCTTTCTTCTTGGAGTGACAGTGTCGTAAGAATGCCTGAGCCCCCCCCTCCCCTCACTACTTCTGTTTCATAGAATAAAATGTCGCAACAGCAGTAGCAGAATTAAAATAGCAAACATTTTCTCTGAGATGTCAACAACGGGCAATTTTCTTGCAGAACACTAGCGGGACATTATCGGAGTGTGAGAAGATATTTTTAGGTGTACCAGAGGGAATTTAGGCAGTCCGGCAACGACATGACAAGCAAGTGGGTAACCTGGTTTTCTCAAGACACAAAAGGAATCATGTGAATCCCCAAGAGCATGAAAACTCCAGGCCCCAAACAGACGCCCTACCCTTTTCATGAACATGGATCTCTCTGTCTCACACACACACAGAAGATCACTCGTTTTACTGTGTCTGTCTCTCACACACACACACACACACACACACACACACACACACACACACACACACACACACACACACACGCAGACCTTCTGTGCATGTTGCTCTACATTCTGCCCCGATGCTTGGCACAGCGTCTTGAGTGGGCAGAAAGAGTGAGTGGTCACATTACACTGCAGTTACATCACATTCCTCCAGTCTCCTAAGCAACCAGGTGTCCTCTAACAACAAAAGCAACACAACTATAACCTTGTTATGTCATCCTTCAGTTGTCACACAGTGTTCAAGGTTCCTTTTCGCACTTTTCACTGAATCAGTGCTGTACTGCTGTGCAGAGTCTCGGCGGTGTTCGATACAGTCAGTGGGGTTGTTCTTGAACAATGAAAACGGCCAGGATGGGGCGGTGGGAGGTGTGAGTTTGTTAAAGAGCAGCAAAGCAGAGTTTGAAAAGAGGTGAGGCTTTTTCTTCGCTGGAAGAATATGGCTGGAGTGATTCATCTGAAGCCAGAACTCAGAGAGCAGAGCTTTGGTGCAGGTGGGCTGCTCATGGATTTTTCAGAGGCAGGAAAAAAACCAGAGAGAAACAGTGGTCATTGCTTGGCCCACATATATTACAGCACGGTTATGTAAAAGGTTAAGAAACCAGCTGAAACCAAACAGGAGTGATTGGCGTAAAGGAAAATGCTAAAATACAAAGCTACAGTCCACAGTTATCTAAGCTTTGGCTTGGCACAGACACATCCTGCAGGTGTAGGCAATCTTCACACCGTGACGTAAACCGGATTAATGATATCTGGCTCACCTCAAGGCAAATAGGAGTTTCCTGTCAGTCAAAGGCTGGACATTAGCTACTGTTTGCCTTTTTTCTGATTATCATCACCATCTGAGTTTTTTGTGCAAACCTCAGACGATGTTGTGGTTGATCGTAGCTCTTACTGGCTTCAAAGTTCCTAACACTTTGCCACCAGTGGCGATTGTGGTTAGCATCTTTTGGAAGCGATCATTTAAAATAAAATATGATCTTTGTTAAATCACAAGTGAAGTATAATCATTGTTGCCACACTAAACTCCCAGAATAAAATATCCTAATACATGCCTAGTGTTAACAGTTAGTTCATGTTAGCAATGAATGTTCCTACTGTTACTGAGAAAAAAATAAAATAGACCTTATTTATAGAATTTATTTTGATCTTACACATTGATGCATAGCAATGAGAGTACAGAACAACTAATGGGCTACAAACAGGATGGCATGAGAGGAGTGTCTGATGGGTCTTATCCTCACACAGCTGTGCAATTATTCGTTTGTGGACTGAGCTTTAAAAAGTTCACAATATTTACCACAGTCTTTCAGCTTTCAGCTACTTCCTCACAGAGCTGTTTGCTGGCATCAATGCATTCTATTTCAAGGGGCTGTCGAAGCCTTTACTCTTTCCCATCAGGCAAGAAAAGAAAAATAGAAGGAATCAAGACCACCGGGCTGGGAATCAATGACCTAAAGTAACCTTGATCACTTGATATATTGGAACTATATCAGACTACGAGGCCATGACGTCCTAACGTCCAGTCCAGGCTCTCTGAGGTTTCCAAAAAACTGACTTTAGAAGTGTTACATGTTCTGGGGATTTAGCCTTGTAAGCTTGTTAGGATGTTAATGACACCAATAACAATTCCATTATTTGCTTCTTACACAGAAATGACTGAGAAATTCAGGTTTTTTATTTGTTTTTAAATGTATGTTTAGTAGCACGTTGTTCATGCAACTTTATTCAAAAATTAGACCTAAATGGAAACTGATGTACAAAACACATGAAAGACAGGAGAACAGCAGCGTATTATTCCCTCCTTTCTCTCTCTGTCTCCCCATTGTGTTACCCCTTGTGACCCCTAAAAGCCATCTATGAATATTCCATCAGCCAGCAGGGCCTCAGTTTTCCCTCTTCATTTAATGATTCGGTCTGTACGTAGCTTACATAAATACCCATATTTATACTGTATATGACCATAATCATAGCGAAAAGTGTGTATAATCACAGAGAGAGCAGAACCAGGGGCATGAAACATGGAAAATAAGTATGTAAAATAGGTTTTGCACAAATTAGCTATCTGTGTTTTATCTTTCAAGGCAGAGGTGTATTTGGTCTTATGTGTGCTGCCCACCGGTGATGATACTGCAGAGTGATAGAATTGACCTCATATCCTCTCCCCATAGCTCTCAGGCGCTCAACGGAATCCACAGCATCAAGCAAAACTTTATGAATCAGTAATTCTTGTAGAGAGGCTGCCCCTTTAAGGTGCCATGGGATCAGGATACAATGTCCTGTCCAGGGACTCCTCCACATGTGGCCAGTGGGGAACCATGTGGGGGAACTGGAAAGCGAACCACCAACCCTGGGGTTCGTAGACTACTGCTGACTACTACTACTAGTGGCTGAACACTTTGAGGAAATGCACGTGGACATGCTTCTCCAAAGACGCTTTTCCAGCTTAAGAGAAGCTTAAGTGCTGCAAAAACTACTTAATACTAATATTTAATAACTATATTTTATTGATCCTGTTGGGGGAATTGTTGTTTGACAGCTGTTAGACCTGTGTTAGTTCCACTACAGGGTTTGGCTGTCTTGTCCAAGGACATGTAGCTTCGGGTGAGACTGAGAAATGAACAGCTGACCCTTGGGTTGGAAGACGACTTCTCTACACACTGAGCCGTCACGCTGCCATGCACTAGTCTACATACCTACATCAACCAAATGACTATGTGTAATGTGAGAGGAATAACATAACCATAAAAAAATACAGGTAACATGAAGCTTTAGAAAAAAGGCTCAGGTGAAAGTAACCACAGCAAGAATTTGGTTTGATCATAAAAAATGTCTTCATTTTCATGACAACAAGCAATAAGCTCATTGCCTTATCTTCATTTAGATCATTTTGATGTAAGTATTTCAACAGAGCACTCTATAAACTGATTCATCAAAGGTTTACTCGTTAATGTTAAACCAGCCTTCTGTGAGACAGGTCAAAATAAATATTAACACCCTCGCTTCCTGACGTATGGTAAACTCTGTATGTAACACTGTATGTGCACTTTTTGAAAGCAAATACTGCTTTGGAAACTAGTCTAAAAAGAATTATTGAGTCACAAAGCTGAAAAGCAAGGCTGAGGCTTTGTATATAAAAAAGAAATCTAGGACATTTGTTCGGCTTTTTCACTCTTTTTAAAAGAAAGTGACAAAACTGAGCTCTGTTTCTATGGGCTTGCTGCGAAAGAAGATTGAGAACAGTTTGTGCTGTTCCCTGTTATTAGATATTGTGGCTTACAGCACGCTGACGGGTCTAATTCTCATCATCATGCCACAGTTCGTGCCTGACAATACATTTCATAAGTAAAACGACAGCATTAGCTGTTTGGTGGAACGCTCAAAACAGCCTGTTGGCATTTAGCAAGAAGGACGTCCCACTCGTCTGTTAGAGGCTGAAGCAGAAACACGGGGCATAAAGTTGCTTAGATACCAGTAAGCAATGTTGGTTTCTTTTAACCATTACTTGAATTAATGTTAAGGGGGAAACAACTTTTTCAAAAAGTCTGTTTACAGGTGGTTGTGTTACGTGGTTAATGCAGCGCCGGGTATCAACAAGGAAGAAGAAAGCTTGGTTGTGGATGTTTGGCCTAGACTGGATAAAGATATCAGGATTGTGGATTTATGTTTATTAATGTCACGTCCTGGTCCTTCCCCAGTCCCGGTTTAAAGCCTGGTCAGAAAAGTTGCTTCAGGAAGGGCATCTGGCATAACATCCCTGCCAAATCCACATGTGGAGTGATCCACTGTGGCGACCCCGGACAGGTTCTAACTTATTTATAGCTATGTTTATTAATGAGTATTTGGGGATTTTGAGTGTATTAATGTGAACTGGGGAAAGGTTTAATAAGCATGGAGATGAGGATAAGGACTTTCTGACTGACGTGTGTTTGCTGTGGCATCATATTTATTGTGACAGAGACTGCTGCAGTGTTTTCTCTCTACTCACCTGCTGACATCCACCATTTTCTCTGGTCATTCTCTGCTATCTCTTCTGCTCACCTATGCTGCTGCCTCCACTCTAGACCAGATCCCATTCTGTCATCCATGTCCTGTGACACTCATTCACCTGCCCCGTGCCCCTGTCAGTCATGGCCAGCGTTACATTTCTCCCATGCTGCCCCTCTGCCCGTCGATGTTTTGTCTTGTCGCTGCTTGCTAAAACTGATATTGCCAGATTTTAAAGCGGGCTTTGCAGGAAAACCTTTTCATCGATCTGAAATTAGAAAAGCTGCTCCAGTGTAACTCTCCTCAAGGTCAGCTGGCAGAAACCAACTCTAATTAACTCCAAAGGTGAAAATAACACGTGAAGGTTGTGTCTCTCATAACGAATCATTCATGATAACAAAGCCAAACCCAACCTGTTAAAACTGTGAGACGTTCTCTTGTAAATCTTCCTGATGAAATAAACTCTGATATAACATATAGGTCCTTCTCAAAAAATTAGCATATTGTGATAAAGTTCATTATTTACTGATAAACATTAGACTGTCATATATTTTAGATTCATTACACACAACTGAAGTAGTTCAGGGCCTTTCATTG
>JAUMHF010000011.1:13141778-13196621 GCA_032359275.1 Microctenopoma steveboyesi | reverse complement strand
AATGAATCTAAAATATATGACAGTCTAATGTTTATCAGTACATTACAGAAAATAATTAACTTTATCACAATATGCTATTTTTTTGAGAAGGATTTTAGGAAGGAAGGAAATTAGATTCAGTGTCCTTGTTAGAAATGTGGTAAGTTTCCAAACAAAGTGGCCGGTGAATGAAATGACTGGCACACGCTGGCACCTCTCACTTGACTTCACAGCTCATCCTGTTTCGTAAAAAGAAACGGCATCAACCGCACCAGCACATAGCAAAGTACATTATACAACAGCTTGGAGCACAGAGGAGCTTGCTGTGATGAGGGAAAGAAACATGATTAACAAGGGCAGAAAAACAACAAAAGAAGCCCAACACATCGGAGACAGTGCAGCACATACAACGGCTATGCAATGGGTGATTAGCAGGTAGGCTCAAGCCATGATTTACATCCTTAAATTAGCCTCGTCTGGGAAGAGACAAGAGGGCTGAATTCTTTATTTAAAGTAGAAGCCAGTAAGACGAGGCTTCACAGATGGATGTGAAGTGAACTATAAGACGTTCTGATTGTAACCTACCGACCACACATAGGGGTCACTGCAGAGACACTGTCGTTAGGAGCTAACAAGCTAATACACATAAAAGAATCAACTCTTTTTTTTACTGCACACACACACTCTCATTCTTATGACTAAAACACCTCAGTTCATCGTGTTTCCATGCTACCTCAGTAAGACCACAGAGGAAAAACCTAGGTAAGTTTCAGCACCACGTCGCTGTCCACCAAAAGCGTTGTCGAGCCTGGACTAGAGACACCCCATTAGAATAGAAACAGAAAACATCTTTTATAGTATTCAATACAGCTACATCCTCGCACAACCATTTCAAGCTAAAGTAGAAAAATGAGGGGCATCTTCCACCTCCTCTCCTCCTGTGTTTATTTACAAGTCAGAAATACTTCCCAATGTGGTGATGGTGATGATTTCAGCCAGGCTAGCTCGCAGTGCGGTTCTAGGGAATACGACATCCTCACTGAAATAACTAATATTCATAGTCCCCATAGGATGAATCCTTCTGACTTTACTGTCCTCTGACTTGTTCTAGCAGCAGGTACAGGTCAGGTTTATACCCAACAGCTAAACATCTACACATCTATATGATGGATGGCATTTAGCAGCCAGACGGACATGCATACTGCATCAATAGCCACGGCATTTCTTTCAAGATCACTGTAATAACTTGGTGTGATCCCCATCTTATGCCTTTGTCAGATCTAAATTTCACATTGTCTGCTACTTTAGCTTTAAAGTTGACACAAAATATCTGCAACATGTTCTCATCAGCTCCAGCTGCCTCTGGGTTTTGTATCCAGTGTCACTGTAGGCACCTGACACTCGCTCAAATGGTAGCTACGGGCTCTTTTAGAACAGACACCCCATCTAAAGCACCCAATTATGTTCATTTGACTTCCACATGCAATTCGACAAACATTCAGATTTATAGAAAAACTACTGCTCCTAAATAACAGAATATTCTTATTCATTATTACTACTACTTTGATATTATACTGCAATTGATATTCAGGTGCGGACCAAGTTCACCTGTTCAGAAGCTCGTCCTGAGGTTTCTCTCTCTCTCTCTATTTCTTGTGATTTCAGTGGTGAAAGCAGGTCAGACAGCGGCCACCCGACAGACAGATGTGGGGTACTTTTGGTGACAGCTTTCCGTCAGCACAGAGCTGAAGTTGGCGTGTGATGATGATGATGATGTGGATGTTGATGTTGCCCGAGCCGCCGAGCACACGCGTCTCCTTTAAGGAGATGTACGCATCAGCTGTGGTGGCAAATAAATTGTGCGCCCACTGAACAAACAGAGTGTGGAGATGGTTTAATTTGATCCAACAACGCCGCGTTTGACCCGTTTCGAAGCGAGGCTGTGCTCCGGCGCGATGCCTGAAACATGGGTGCGATGCGCCACGGTGGATGCTGAACAGCCAGTTTGCTCCGTAGCTTCAGCCCACAGGAAAGGATGAAGAGGATAACTCACACGCTGCCGCAGGTCGATCCGTAGATGCCATCGCTTCGCTTGGGTGGGTGGGTGGCTGGCAGGGGCTGTGCATCTCTCCCCCCCTCTCTTTCACGGTGTGTCCAGTGCGCGCTGACCGCCGCTCCGGTCTTCCTCCGGTACTCCTGTAGCAGGGAAAAGCACACCTCCTGTAGCTGCTACTGCTCAAGAGTGAGCATCACACCGCACACCGTGGAGCTCCACTAGTGTGGGATGATGATGTCGCGGGAATAGGAACGTCAGCTTCCCTCCTGCCTGAGTCACCCTTTCCTTTATGTAGGAAAACCAAGGCAACGGATCCCTGAGCAACCTGAGGAAAAATGATCATGGATCTGATTTTCCCATTTACATAACTGTCCCTCAGAAATTCAAATAGGTTCAAATTAGACCCAGCTTCTAAACAGCAGTGGAAAAAAGTAAAAGCTGCTCCAAAGTGTAATTATAGCCCATGCTTTATGCAAACAATTCAACAGCTTACATTTAAAGCCACATGGCTCCACCAATGGCTACATCCGCTATACATGAACAGTCTTCACACCTTCTGTTTTCCACACTGTGATAAAAAGTGTCTGCGTGTGGCTAGAGTTGGCAAAAGCAGCCAAACTACAAGAAGAGTATGTCAAGGCACACTTTTTAATCCACAGCTATATTTAACGCCTCAGCTTTTATGACCTTCACTCCTATAGCTGTGATTTGGGTCATTGCTCCACTTCTGTGACGCACATAACCTGTGCCAAGACTGTAGAAGAAACATTCAATGTAGAATCATTGTCTCATTTTTTCCCATTTGAATAAATAGATTTGCTGCTAATCTCAGTGACGCTGTGTCAGTTTTGAAAAAGGAATATGAGAAATATCATTTAACTCTGCATTTTGTCCACCACTTCACATGGCAAATGTAAAGTGGTTGCACAGTTATAGTTGAGATGCAGAAACATACTTTAACAGAAGAAAAATCCAAATAATATTCTGTTGAATATTATGTCCCTAGGAGAAGGATTCCTGACCCATGGCGATTTTGTTATCCATCAACAGGCTTCTGTCAGAGTTCTGGTTGGATATTTGACCTCTGTTTTTTGGCTAAATTGGTAGAGTTCAATTACCTGTGTTGGTCTTTTGGCACAAACATTTTTATAAGGATGGTCCATACTTTTCAGAGGGCTGAATTTGGAGCTTTGGGAGGCCCATTACAAAACTGCTTTACACATTCCACAACCAGTTTGACGTGTTTGGGGTCATTGTCCTCTTTAGAAACACCCACTTATGTCCAGGTTTGACCTTATGCTGACGAATTCAGCAACAGCCCCAGTGCATGATTCTACCACCACCATCACAATGCTACATGTGTCTCACCAGACCATAAAACCTTTCTCCCTTAAGCTTTTTCTTTGTTCATAAAAGAAGATGGTAAACTTTATGCAAGTTTGAAGCACAGGTTTCTTTTTTGGGCAACAGTCTTTTATTCCATGGCCTTAAAACCTGTGTAATTGTTAACAGTGACACTAATGTTCCATCAACATCCTGTGCCATGAGGTTTCCTGGGTTGTTTCTGACTGTCCAAACCAGTTTCCTCTCAGCGGGAGCTGAAGGTCCTTTATCCTTTACTAAGAGCTGCATTCTTTACTCAGTTCAGGAACAAAATATAGGTCTCCAAAGTTTGTGTGTTGTCAGTTCCCATAGGAACATGTGTGAGTGATGGTTTCATGATGGATAACACAGTCCTGTGCCTCTGGGATCAAGAACAGTCTCCTCCGTCTCTTTTACATTTAGCGCGAGACACTTCTGATGTCTCCATTTCGCAACTCCCCCGTACAGTTACGAGGGGGTGCTATTCCTCTGTATTAAGCCCAAGATAGCTGTGTCACGCGGGAATGAAATGGCACAATTGTCAATGTTCATTCTTCTGCAGTCGTGTGTTTAACGTAAACAGAACAGGCATGAGGTGCAACATGCATGAGGTGCATGCAGAATGTGGACTGAGGGGAGGAGGATGTTTCTCTTATATATGCACGAGTATTGTTACTGTTGCTATTTTGTTATTGTGCATTAGTGTTATATTGTGTTAGTTAGTATTATGCTATGTTGTAAATGATTTAGTCCACTTTTGTGTTGTATAATGTGCAGTACATGTTGCGTGTAAACGTCATTTCTTTTAGCTAATTATTCTCCCTTTTTTTTCCACTTTCTCATTCATTGGGTCTGATTTTTTACCAATCGAATACAATAGATTTATCTGCATGAAAGCACACTGACACTGAGCATTTGTTCCACATATGTCTGTGTTTTTGTTTCCTCTGGAGTAGCATGGTCTCAAACAGAATGTCTAAGTGATTGCTAAATTGCCTCTGCATGTTCAGCAGCCTCATGCTGTTTGACCTGGAACAGTAAAGGGCAAAAACAGTTGTGCACTTAGTCTTATTGATGGGACAGTGCTTGGATCTAAATTTAACTGAATAACAATGCTTTCTTGTTTACTAAATGTTAACTAGGCAGCATCTCATCATTTTCTAAGAATTTGTACTGATAGTTCTTACATGTTAATTACATTTTGAGTACACAAACATATGGTTATTAGTTCTTTCTCCAGTCAAAACGTATATAAAATGTAGATAGTCTTTAGTTTTTATGAGATTTTCATGAAATAATTCTGCTCTGCCAGAGCATCAAGCCCTGAGGTTCTTAAAATAAATGTTACTGGCTTTCGTTTCTCCATAGATATTTTAAGTATAGGAAATAAAACAGCCATTGGAAGTTGGTTCATGAATAGGAACTAAATGCAGTGAATGTTGTAATGATTACACTGGTCAGACAATGGTTTTAATTCATTATTAAATGTTTTTCTTCTCAGAACACACTGTAAGCAGGGACATTTCAGTACTAGATTCAATTTCAACTTTAATCAGGAGCAATCTTTTATTCTGAAGAAGTTGATCACTGCCATTTGAATGTTTTTTCTAACTTGAGTGCAACCAGGTGAACCAAACACGGCATGAGCAGCATGTCCCTTTGGCTTGCAGCAAGAGGAAACTTCCACTGACGTTGTTGTTTTCCAGCTGATCCCTCTTCAAACTGACAGGATGCCCAAACACGTATGCCTGATATGCCCTGCTGCTTGTTTTCAGAGGGAAATAGGAGCTGACTGCTGGTAGGAATGTAGGATGATGGAGAGCGGAAAAATACTGACAGTCAGCAACAATTACTGCCCTGCACTCTCACCCCTGACCAGCTAAGCACTCTCCACTATGTGTCTTTTGGTCCAGTTTTAAACAAAAAGACACGCTGCACCTTTTGACTGCAATAAAAATCATGAATTAAATTATTTCTATGTACAAAAAATGTTTTTTTAAAGACTTACATGAAAAAGAACTATTTAGAACTATGAGGAAGTGGAGCACAGATCCAAACTATATGATGACCAAAGGTACATGAGGTGATCAGACTCCATGCAGAAGCATGTATAGCATAACATATGAACTCTCTAGATCTCCCAATCAGGCTGCAGGTCTAACTTGGTGGTTTCTTTCCTGTCTTTGGCTTCTTGTTCTGTCTTTGAAAATGGCATCTTTGCAGAAGTGACAATTTTATATTTAGACTAAGCTGTGACAAAGACAGTTAAAACACCTGATCCCCCACAGGCACGCTGACTTAATCTAATGTAGTACTATCGACTCGAAAACTTTATGACTCATTCTGATTTTGATATGAATAAGAGAGGTTCATCTCATTCTGCTGAAAATGAGACTAATATTTTTTCAGGTTTTTTGACATTTTCACTGCAAAAGTACTTTGAGTGTCGTATTGCTTCCCACGCGCTGGTACACATTGTGTGAATGAATGTGTCGATGGAGAGGTAGGACTGGTTGACTTCAAAAGGACAATCTAAACTGTACTGATAAGTCCTTAAATAACAGGAGATCTGACCAGGACACTGACAAAGGCATTTCTATTCCAAACCATGGCCCGCTTCCAGAGAATCATTCACAGAAACGGAATCTCTCTCTGACGAGAGAGGAGGAAGTAAACAAGGAGTGTCTGTCAAAGTCTGTTATCATCCAGATTAGGATGAAAAGTTGTTAGTTAGAGTGGAGTGAGGATGATACACAAATACACAGATATTCCTTGTGTTCACAATATCCTCCAAGTCAATCTGCAAAACAGCAATCACCCATGCTAATGCAAAACCCCTGTAGTTGTTTTTTAATTTTAATGTAACATTTGGATGATTGGATTAAATTACTGAAAAGCAGTGCAGATTTCTTTTTTATATTGTATAAATTACACATGATGAAGACAGTTTATTTATAACAATGTCTCTGATCTGCAAACAAGCAAGACATTTATGATGAAAATAAATCACTGTTCAATGTGCACAGGTCACATGGGTGACTACTAATTATGGCAGACGTTTTTAATTTCCCCTGTGCTAAAATTTCTGCATTAACACCCTTTTTATTCTTTTTTCTACATTTCTATAAGAACAATTGTCTACACAGAATGTCATAAATAAACATTGTTTTACTGAGTCATTGGTATTAAACTATAAAGACCCCAACATACTGCATTTTCTAAATTAATTTAAGTTAAAAAACAAGATAAATAAAGGAGATGTCTTCGCTTAGGATCACTGTGGCTTCTTAGCTACAATCTTTTCTAGTATAAGGCATTAGAAAGTAATGTAAGTGTTGACGACATATAATTAGCATATTTGTTCAGTTTAACTGTTGGACTATTCAGTTAATCACGTTTTACAACGTCGCAGGAGAAGTAATCAAACTCCTGAATGGGAGTCAAACAGGGCTTCCAAAACTCGACTAAACCCGCCCTCTGCCGTTTCCTATTGGTCGGTGCGGAACGTAAATAAGAAAGTCGCGTCTTCTCATTGGCTGGAGCTCGTCTCTGCCCCGTGGCTGCCTTCACTGTCGTCACTTAGTGGCAATAATAACAGGTTCGTTCAGGCTTCGGAGTTGAATCCTCGCACAGGAGACGCGCGGGGGATCCACGCGCGCGCGCGCACACACACACACACACACACATACTCATACACACAGCAAGAATGAAGTTCGTTCGGTTTATAATGAAAAATGCGGCGCTGGCCAGCGTGCCGAAACACATCGAGCATTTCTCTAAATTTTCACCTTCGCCGCTCTCTATGAAGCAGTTTCTAGACTTCGGTGAGTATCGATCTACGTGGAGGGGAGGGGTGTTGTGTTTGGGATCCAGTAAGGGGTTTGCGTGGTACCGAATGAGCCGAGCTGCCTCGTTGTGCTGTCTAGGAAGCAAACATCCAATGCACCATGCAGGACTGAGCATCTGCTCTGTGTACGTGTGTGTGTGTGTGTGTGTGAAGGGGGGCGCTCAAAGTGCAGAGAGTTGCGTCAGATAGCAGGTCAGGCTGCACTATGGCCATGCAGGACTCAATGGACTACATTCATCGAGCATTTAGTTTGTGCACACTCACAGTAGGGTGAAATTGAATGTGAACTGTTATGTACTGTTTCTGTTTTTAAGCATCCACCAATAACACTGGTAAAAACACAGAGTTGGCTCCACTGTTGGAGAGAAGTAACCTCTGAGAGTCTAAACAAGTGTCCAACCTGGCACACCCAGTATGTGAAGAGAGGCCTCGTTCCTAACATCAGCATGTGTGAACACCCTGCTTCTCTATTCCCCTTATCTTTCAGGCTCAATCAACGCCTGTGAGAAGACGTCCTTTGTCTTTCTGAGACAGGAGCTCCCTGTAAGACTTTCCAACATAATGAAGGAAATTAACCTCCTGCCTGACAAGCTGCTCAGCACCCCGTCCGTGCAAATGGTGCACAGCTGGTAAGCAAAAGTCACCTCAGATGTTATCTCCTGTGGCTGTGGTTTTCTCTTTTCATTCAACACAAACATGCTGGCTGAACAGGAGAGCACCAATTTGTCTCTCTCGACTCCTGTATCAGTCCATTAGGAACCACATTTGATGCCTGATTTCATCCCCCCGATTGAGAAGTGAACAGTCGCAGCTGCAGACTTGTTTACTGCCGTGTCGTTTTCCCACTGGGGCAACGTCATGTTCAGAATTACAAAAGCAGCCTTTGACCGAGTTGAACAGCTTCCAGCTCTGCTCCGTGCAGAGGGAGGAGCCACTTGGTGGCTGTGAACTTTACCCTAGATTCTCGTCACGTATCACATGACCTTGTTTTCAGTTTCTCTCCCCTTTGTGAGGAATGCACAGTGACACACAGATACCTCTATCTTGTATGAACTCACTCATCTGTTTATCTCGCATCTTTGCAGCACACTGAATGTAATGATATCTGTTGTGTGTGACTGATTTCTGTTTGTGATGTTGTCAGGTACATCCAGAGTCTAATGGAGATTCTTGAATTCCTAGACAAGAATCCTGATGATCACAAAGTCCTCGGAGAGTAAGTTTCTAATATTTGAGATTATGGTGAGGCTTTCCTCTTGCTGCACATGTCCAGTGTGGCGTTTAGCCGGTAAATGTAATAAATGTGTAATAAACAGAAACCTGCGTTGTCTCCAGCTGCAGTTATTTGTAAATGACAAAAAAAAATCATCTATTTCATATTGAATGGTTGTTGGTAATTGGTCGAAGGTTTACAAGATGCAGCTTGTTAATGTTTTTGTTTACTAAAATAAAAAAAATAGTTTTTATCTGCATAAATCTTTGGGTTTTATAGCAGAAATTCTGACCTCTGCATGTTCTTCCTCAGGTTTGCCGACGCCCTGATTCTCATCAGAAACAGGCACAACGACGTAGTGACCACCATGGCACAGGGTATCATCGAGTACAAGGGGGCCTTCCCTCAGGACTGGATCACGAACCAGAACATCCAGTACTTTCTGGACCGCTTCTTCACGAGCCGCATCTCTATCCGCATGCTCATCAACCAGCACAGTATGTATGCATATTGTCTCAGCTGCGTGACAGTATCACGGTCAGTCCACTCTCAGAACACGCCACGCCCCCAAAACCATCACAGATTTCCGTGTGGGATGTTTTCAGTGGCCGAAGAAGCAGTTAGTGAAGTTACACATCGTAAACCTTGAAGAAAAACTACCAGAATCATTTCACATGGAATATAAATAATCAGGCTACATGGATGTGAATTAAAAATTTAATTATCCTTAAATCTGACTTGTTGAAACCTGCAAAAGTCCGACTTATTGCATTAACTAGCATGTTAACACCATTTTCCTACATTTAGTTCAGAGAAGACTCAAAGGCTTGAAACGCAGCACCGTGCTCCGGGGTGCTGTTGCTCTTCAGAGCTGCGTACGAGGGCTTGTAGCGTTGTCACCAGTCATGCGAAACAAAGACTGTTGATGCAAAGCTACCGTTCCATGAAGGGAAATTATTACGCTTTATGTCACGACTTGAATTCATGTTCACTCCTTTTTAACTTGACCTGCTGATGATGACAGATGTTCTCTGCAGCTCTTATCTTTGATGGCACTACCAACCCTGTCCACCCCAGCACAATTGGCAGCATTGACCCTCAATGTCAGGTTGGAGACGTAGTCCAAGGTAAATGTGAATGATTGGCTTTTAAACAGCTTTGAGCGTGAGATGCTAAACTACATTTCAGTAGCTGCAAATCTTCAGTTCTGTTTCTTTTACATTGTAATGTTTGCTGGTTTTCTTGTATTGTAATTACTGATGATGTCATCCTCCCTCATTTTGTCAGACGCCTTCCACAGTGCCAAGATGCTGTGTGACCAGTACTATCTCCACTCCCCTGATCTGGCACTGCAGGAGATCAGTAATGGTATGTTCACGTTGTTTTCATCTGGCAGGTTGAATACAGAATTTGGCTCTTAATCCCGCATCCCGAAGGCAAAAGTTCGCTGTAGCTTACTGATCTGAAGAGCAAGTAGAGCCGAGCCTTTAGTGTGTACATACAGTGAGTGACTGTATGCATTATTCAGCCAGATGGACCTGACAGGCCTCTAATTATAGCTGTGCAGCTGATGTAATGTCTTAATAGGCCTAGTTGACAATACTGGCACACACACACACATAAAACCGGAGTGGAGCAGAATAATTGCCACTGGTGAAAAGGCATCCAGGAATGGGAAGGATAATTCATTTTAAATGATGTGAATGAAATTAAGAAGCACTTGTATTCACTTCTCCCCTGTGCAGACAAGAAGAAAAACCACCCAGTAAGCATGGTGTATGTGCCCTCTCATCTGTACCACATGCTGTTTGAACTCTTTAAGGTATGACATGGTGTGCTGATGGATGACACATTATACTCAAACACATGTTGGATTTAAAAACAGGAGAACATAACCTGATAAAACTTTTTTGTAGAATGCAATGAGAGCCACCATTGAGACCCACGAGAGCAGCAACAACCTCCCACCGATCAAAGTCTTGGTGTCTCTTGGAGGCGAGGACATGTCAATCAAGGTGAGCTGCAAATTACAGTGGAGCAGCTTGAAATGCAATGCTTATTAAGGTTATTATGGTAAATACTGAACCGTGAGTCAGGTCACTTTATGACAAACTTTCTCATTCTTCATTCATGTCCTCTCAGTGTTTGCTCACATTCCCTGTAGCAGGATCCTTCATAACATTCACATATTAATATGAGGTGGTATATAGCTCTAACACAGCCTGCAGGAGTCCGTCTGTTACAGGGAGGCTGTTGCACAAATTCATTGAGTGTTACGCCTGTCATGTAACAATCGTTAAGGCACAAACACAACTCTTGATGTGATTTCTTCCTACTTTAAGCAAAAGAATCAATGGTTGCTCCTACATTTAAAGGGGTTCTGGAGGTACGCGGCCTTATACAATGTTTTCTCATCTAACAGCAGATTTTCTTTGCTCATATGTGGAGCAAACTCACGGAAAGCCCACAAAGCATCGGCAGGCTGGCGTCGTGGCTCAGCGCCTCCTGTGTGTCTCACCCCTTTGTTTCTCTCCCTGTGTTGCAGGTGAGTGACCAGGGCGGCGGCGTCCCCTTTCGTAAGATCGAGAACCTTTTCAGCTACATGTACTCCACTGCTCCAGCTCCACAGATAGGAGAGCACTCACGGCCTCCACTGGTAAGAAGACGCGTTCTTTTATTACCTCGTTTCCACTCCTACATGTGGAGAAGAACAGAAACAAGCAGAAAGACGCTGCGTGCAGTGCGACAGAGAACAAAGTCTTCTTACGCCCTTCATCTCTTTGCTCTTTTCCTGCAGGCTGGCTTCGGTTACGGTCTGCCCATTTCTCGTCTGTACGCCAGGTACTTCCAGGGGGACCTGCAGCTCTTCTCTATGGAGGGCCACGGCACGGACGCTGTCATCTTCTTGAAGGTGAGCCGGGCGTGGTGATCATGCATGAAGCTGTGACAGGAAGACAGGACGTGTGGACTTTGTAATTACGTCTTGTTTTCTTGTTCCTGCAGGCGCTGTCTACAGACTCCATCGAGAGGCTGCCAGTGTACAACAAAACTGCTGTGAAGAACTACAAAGTCAGCCAGGAGGCTGACGACTGGTGCATACCCAGTAAAGAACCCCTGGATCTGAGCACCTTTAAGGTGGCCAAGTGAAAATCTCCCCTACGCCTAATCCTCCAAGCCTGTGTAGCAAGATATATTCTCATTTCATCCTCTGCCGAGGCAGATGAGTGCCGTCTGGTTGTAGTGGTAGCATCTCCATGTTGTTTTCAGTCCCTGTTGTCTTCCGGGTTCTATGAATGAAAATAGTCAGATATAAAACAGCTACTATCAGAGAATACTAGTGACAGTCACATCTGAGGATTTAGAGATGCAGCTATGATGGCACAGGAGAGACAGGAAGCACCCTGCACGTGATGGGTGTAAACGCGGAGTATGAATAGGTCAATTCATAAAGACTAACACAGCAAGTTGAATATTATCTAGGGTCAGATACTTGAAGTAGGACACACGCAGGTATTCAGTTAAACAGGGGGAGACCTGTTGTTGGACAACTGAAAGAGAAACAGATCCTATCTTTGAAGGGAACGCCGGCCACGCCATACAGTAGCAACTTCACCCAAAGGCTCATTTCACTGAAATACTTGAACTACTCAAATGAATATTTTTACTGTGGTAACATTCAGGGACTGTAGCGCCGCTGTTCTCTGCAGCTTTGAACAAATGCAAATGAGTTTGAGGTCGACTGATGCGATGATGTGCTTTCGCTTTGGTTTTCGGTTTTCTATTAAAAAAGATACAGCGTTATCTTACTGTCACTTTTCTGGACCACATTTTAGAACAAGCGGCCAGAGCATTTGCCACGCTTGTGTGGGGCTTTAATGCCTTTATTTTTCTGAGGCTTGTGTTATTAAACCCCAGCAGGCAGAGCATGTCACATTTGCACTCCCCACCAGCCTGTTATCCAATAAGACGAGGCCAGTTTCTCATCATTTATTACACTGTGCCATATGAGGGACGGACGCCCTGAGACCATATGTGTTGAAAATGTTTTCTGTGTTTAATTATTATTTATCTTAATCATACAGTATGTGAATGGTTATTTTTATAGTTGAGACATGATTTAAATGACTGTATGTAAATACTGTGAATACAACTGGGATAATTAAAAAGAACAACTTCAATATGAAATGTTCCCGTTATTTTTGGGTGGGTTTAGACAGCAGATAATTATGTGTACAGAAATCACTGTGTCTTTTCTTAAGTGTACATTGCAGCTCTGTGGGTGTAAGAGAAGAAAAACAAAGCACAGGGGCAAATCTTTTACCTCAGCGTCACTGGATCTGTTGAGATGCTGGTGACGAGATCAAGTTCAACAACTCCAGCTCCAGACCCTCCGGCAGAGAAAAAAAGAAAAATCACATTGCGTATGTGGTCATGGAAGATTTATGTCCGTTTCCACTCCACTTGTGTTCCCCTGTCTGGGAGTACAACGAGCCAAGTAAGGCAGAGGTCAGCATGAGAGAAAGTCACAGTCTTGTTGTTTGAGGTCAGTGGCATGTGAGAGTCACGCTGGAGGGTAAATGCCCAGAGGGAAATCTAATAATAGGCTTTTTGCCTCACATATCTGCAATATTTGAAAAGAGAGAGAGACAACTTTCATTTTACATGTTAATAATGGCACTGATGAAATGGATTTAGATTAGTCTGACAACGAGATGCACTGCTGTAGATGCTTGACAACAGTAACCAGCTCATTAAGACCAGTTGCTTTGCAGCGTCACTACATTTCTCTCTCTTTTTAACTGTTATGAAAAGGCTTGTGGCAGGTTACTGTGAACAAGTGTTAGGTTGGTGGTTTATTGTAGTTCTTGAAGCCCCGAGACATCACACGATAAAACAGATGTCACAAGATAATTAAGATCTAACCAAAAAACAAAACGCATATTTCATGTTTTTTTATTCTGAAGTTACTTTGAATGACTTCTAATTACTTACTGTTTGTAAAATTATTCTACTATGTGAAAAGAGTGACAAAGATAAACAGTAACTAAGGTTCCAATAACAAATCCTTTTCAAGAAATATACCAAGCAGGAGCAAATGACGTTTCTGTAAATGTACAGTATTGTCTGGCATTTTCTATGAATACCCATTTGGCACCCCTACACGTGCGCATGTGTGCCGGTATTATTGGTTTGCAAAGATCTTGCTGGTGGCAGATGTCAAGTGATCGTTTTACAGTCAGTCTCATGTTTATAAAAGCCAACAGGTCGGTGGCAGCCGCTCTAAATAAGGCCATTGAACCAGGGTGTTTACTCCCAGGCCGCCAGCAAACATCGAGGAGTGGAAACAATCCAGCAGTACCTTGCTCCCTGTCGCATACAAACAAAAAGCCTGATAAACTCTCCATAGCAACGAGGACAACTGCAGTATAATGACACAATCACGTCCAATATTACTAGATACCAGGTGCATAAAAACTAATTTCACCAGTCTGCAAAGGACTTGAAGGACCTCAGATATGCCTACACAATTAAACAGCTAAAAATAACTAAAGATATAAAGGAGAAATAAAGGTGTGAAGTATAAATCAACTAAGAGTTTAAAACAAAAAGTTTTAAAAGAACAGTACAGTGTAGAGATGGTGGGAAACGTTACTGTAGTTGCTGAAAAGTGTTACATGTGTACGTATGTTACATATACATACATTTGACAAAGAAAAGGTTGTGATCTACTGAAACACAACAACAGGTATGAGAACAAAGAACCAGAGACCTATCACCTGGTTCCCTTGTTACTGATCCTGAGCGTCACAACGACACAGCTGCCAACCCCCAGACCTGCGTGTGTGCAAGTAGCCTCTGCAGACTGTAGGCTAGATTTCAACAGGGACCAACCAGTATTTTCATGGAGTGATGGCTGTGTTTTCAGCAACAGTACGTCTCATGTGATGTACTACTGCAATTATCAGTCATCCCGTCAGGAGCAGGAGCGCTGAAGGATTATATTACATCATTTTCAATAAAAGAGCACTGCTGGGTCATTGCGTGATGGGGATGGTGCTCTTGTAGCTGTTACCCTCTAGTGGTCTGTTTGGGTGAAATAGTTTATTGTCATGTAGTAATAAAATAAGATTCAGGACACTAAACATAAATAGTTTCCTATTCCAATAAAATGCAAAAACCAAAAAAGCATGAAAGACATTTTTATTTAATGATTGTTCAGTTGTAGTCATCGTAGCTGCGGCTGTGTTGGTAACAGTGTCTTTCTGTGTGCCGGCTGCTCAGGGAACACAGGCTCTGTGAGTCTGAGGTTTGCAAAACAATAATTCAGATGGAAAATAAAATTTATACATTATGCAACAAAGGTTTCCCTAGATGTTTCTTTAGCGCAGACAGAACTGTGCCGAGCTTTAATCACACTATAGCGAGAACAACATATTACACTATTACAACTAATTCATTCCAAAGTCTTTTAACAAATTGAAGTTTTGTTTGACACATTTTTTTGTATTCCAGACTGAGCTGAAGCTGGTGAACATGAAAAATCAGCATGAGTCTGTGAAGATAGCTGCTGTGTTCAGGATAATGTGATATAATGTGACGTAGTGTACCCATTGACTGGTCGTTTCAGTTATATGAAGATTTGCTGATATAAAGAAACATAACAGGTTTGTGTTGTGGACTGACATATTAATCATAGTGCTGAGATAGATATACCTTTCTGTGATCTGTGTAGAAAAGTCATTTGCACATCCTTTGCACCTGGTGGCGCACTAACATCAGTGGTGGGCAGCTGGTGGCGGCTGCTCCTCGCAGAGGATCTTTTCAACAAACAGGAGGTCCCACTCAGACGGAGCGCGGACAGATCAAAAGTGTGTTTGGTTTGATACAGCTACATGCGCTGCCGTAACTCTTAGCTTTCATTCATATCCCACTGAGAACAATCTGATGAGCTCCACTTTTTCCTTTTATGGAAACACGGGGTATTACACGAGTCGGGCCCAAACATTATGGTTTCCCCCCGTCGTCGCTGAAATATGACTCAGAACCAGCGGGGCAGTGGTCTTCAGAAATACTTGCAATGCTTTTTATCTTACACACACACGGGGCCAGCCTGGCGTAACCCACACCTCTCCGCCCGGCCGCGGCGCGGTGGGGCGGGGCGGGGCGGGGCCGGGAGGAGCACGCTGCCCTCCTATTGGCGGACGCTCGGCGCTGGACGACAGGAGAGAAGCTCCAGGAAAACTCACGGAGCTGGCGTACAACGTTACCGGGCCACGGACACGTTTCTGCGTGACAAGAAAACTTTGTACGGACGTGAGGATTTTTTAGCGTCATCTTTGATTTGTAATAGCGAAGTTGGACGCGCGAGAAGGGAAATATACGTCTATCATCACTTAGTTTCACCAGTAGAAAGCTGCTTTAAAACCATTTTCCACTTTAAACAAACATGACTGAAGTGGCCGTCTGACTTTTACCGTGACGAATGGACCACACAGGTGTCCACTGAGGGAGCAGGAAGCCCGCCAATGCGCACCTTCTGGTCGGCACTTCAAAGCGCCCTGTTAAATGTTTTTTCCCTCCACGAGCTTCACTGAGAATCAGGCAGAAGCATGGCTGAGCACGAGAGCCTGGAGTTTGGAAAAGCAGATTTTGTGCTTTTGGACAACGTGTCTATGGAAGAGTTCATGGCGAACCTAAAGCTCAGGTAAGAAAACTCCTGCAGCGGTCATTCACCTCCTTTTCCTGCCCAGCGCGCACTCGCTGTCAGTGGAGTAAAGGTTCCCCGAGGAAAGGGTCTCCTCCGCGCTGACGCGTTAGCGTCAACAGGTGCTGCGAGCTCATCCCCTGTGCGTTTCCTCCTATGGTTCCCTAATGCTGCTCAAACTACCCAGACTGGCAGGTCTGGGTAGTAGATGTGCACCTGTGCCTGCATTTATTGTCCAATGTGTGAAATCTCGTGTAGTTGAGCTGCTATGGTATGCACTCCTACCTAAATGGTATGCACTTCTTTTCTAAATGGTATGCACTCCACCCAAGCCGCATGCGCCCAGCTGTGGTCCGTCTGGACGGACCAGTCATGTCAGCTGTGTTGTCGGTGGCTCAGTGTCAAGCATGATGTTAAGCAAGCTTTGTGACAGAAGAAGGCGGTGTGTGTGTGTGTGTGTGTGTGTGTGTGTGTGTGTGTGTGTGTGTGTGTGTGTGTGTGTGTGTGTGTGTGTGTGTGTAGGGGGGGGGACATTACGTTTCAGATGAGACTGGGAGTCCGTTTCACCAGCTCCATTCCTCAGCTCTGCCATCTGTGATGAAAGTGCAAACTGATCCCTAATTCACTTTGAGAGAACCTGTAGCTCATGTAGCTCAGCAAGACTTGGTGGCTGGAGACAGTTTCGTTTAGGTGTGAAACCATTTGTGCAGCTCTTTGTAGTATAAATGTCCAAATAATATCATTTAGTGTATGAATTTCCCCATGGAAATGAATAAAATATGCATATATCTATCAGTTATATTGTAGTTACTGAACTTTTGTTTAGTTATCGAACAAAAGAATTGTTCTGATTACAAGTTGACTTGATGAAATATAACATCAGTAGTAATATTGGTGTGCTGCGAATTTAGTTTCATGACTTTTTGGAAAGTAAATTATGTATTTAAAACAATTGGCTATTCGGATTCATTCACCCAGTCTATTTGCATGGCACATGTAATAAATGTCATATCATCTCACTTTTCAAGATTTGCCAACACTGAGTGCTGTGGCGATGAAACAGGAAGTTAAAGGCTTTTTACAGTCGCACTGTTGAATAAATATTTGGATGATTTGAAGGGTGCAGGTTGGACTGCTCTTTACCCTTTTGTCTGCATGGTTTCCATCTATGGCCAAGCAGAGCACACTGCCGAGTTCACAGGAGCCAATGTCTGTGATTCCTTTTGTGTTTTTTTTTTTAGCCCTCGATAACATTTTCAAGAGATGCTTAGTCCTATTGAAAATACAGAGTGTCGTCTGTTTGTGTTAAGCTTAATGGGATGTTGTGTATCTTTCCTGTCTTTGTTGAAGCCGTGTAATCAACGTACAGAGTGATGGTGGAGGAGGTTTGTGAAACTGCTTTATTAAATGGTTGAATCACCTTTGTCAGCACAAGTCTTGTAGCTGTGGATTAGACGGGCTTCAGCTCACTGTCCGGGTCCAGAGAAAGCAGAGGAGCCTCAAATCACGATGCTCCCTCTTACTGTAATTCATTGTTGCCATAGTGACAGATTGTAGCTGCAGATTAGTAATTAAAAGCTCCAGAACAGCTACTAAATTCACTTTGACCAGTTTAAAAAGGCAGATTTGTGGTTTGTGGCGAACAGTTAAACAGGTTTCCCTCCTGTTTTCTACTCTAACTATGAAAATGAGAACGTTTGCATTTTTTCCTCTTAGGCAAAGTGATGACAGTCGGTAAATCTAAAGCTGGTCGTCGTGTCTAATGTTTGCTCTGCGTATAAGCCATTTATATTATCATGATATCATCTCAGAATTAATTGCAAGAGATGGGGAACTTCTTAAACTCAAAAAAACCTACGCTCTGTGTGGTCGCTGGGATGCTGCTTGTCTTTTTAGATGACATCATCTGCTTTTGAGAGACAAAAATGAATAGTTAAAGCAGAAGGAAGTGTGATGCTATTCTTATACCTGAGAAACAGGAATGAGTGAGGAAGTAATGAATCAAACAAAAGTTCAAAGTGAATTCTGTAGCAGGTACTCACAAAATGTATTTTTCCAGCTTGTTTTTTAATATACTTAATTGAATATTTAGGTGTTGACCAAGCAATGATGTCCCATTGTGCTCTAGCATTTTCTGATGTTCATCCAGTTAATGAGTAATGTAGACGAGCGTTGGTAAGAGGACAAAGTGCTAGGTATTCAAATGTTTCTAAAACAACAAGGCCGAGTGCTTTTATAGGCATACTTCTTTAATTGGATATGCTGTGATGTGAACAGTAGCTCTGGTAGCCAGGGGCAGCGAGTGTAACCAGACAACAACGGGCCCCATTTCCCAGCTCCTTCCACTGTATTCCTGCAGCTACAGAGCCCGGTCCGGAGATGGCGTGTCCAGATTGTTATTTGTGGAGGGTGTGACCATCCAGGAGTGCTTCCTTTTCACTCCTTCTCCTCTAGTCCTAGGGAGTGTGCCTGTGTATGTTGGACAGCTTGAAACAGACCTACAGAGGGCATGAGGCATCTAATGGGCTCCAAACAAGTAGTGCTAGAGGACATCTGCACATCTCTCCTGGGTCCAATTTATGCTATGTGACGGGAACTGAGCACAGTTAAATGCCTGGCATAATGAAAAAGACCTGCTGCACGCCAAAGCTCAGCTGTAGGCACAGTTCATTCATTTCTAATTAATCATTTGACTGTGCTGCATTATAGCAACAAGCGATGTTGTTCACCTCTGCCGTTACACGCGTCCCCCAGCGGCTGCATGTGAGTCATGATTTGGAAAAGATGGCTTGTTTCCCCTGAGTGTGGCCAGACATGGCTGTTCAAGTTGACATTTGCTTTGTTTGACTTGAGTTTGAACCGTGTGGCCTGTTCCAAAGACCCTCCCAGTCTCTGCCCTAGAGCCCAGCAGATGCCCAGTCTCTGTGTAGATGTCTGGTGGGATAAAGGTTCATGGTAAATTCCTTTAGGGTCTTGGGAATTTTTGCCTGAATTGGCCAGTGAGCAGATAAGAGTAGACCACATGTTTGTGTATGATAATCAACTGATATGTGATTAAAAATGAGTCACGATGGGAAAACAAAGCGAGCTACCGACTGAAGGGAGTAATATTAGAACATACTTTCAATGTGTGATTGGCTCTCTCCTTTTTTAATTTTCTACTTAATTCATCTCCACAGGGAGACTCCAGAGTCCCACAGAGGAGTCCCACAAATTTCCCCTGTTACTGCAATGCTTACAGGATGGAAAATGAATACTAGTAGCAGTGAGTAAAGGCTCAGCGCACGCTGTGGGTTAGAATGTCTGTAAACTCACAGTATCCACAAGTCACACAGAGTTTCACTGTAGCTTTGTGTCTTTATAAGGCAGCATTTATTTGCCAAATGAAATCCAGAGAAAAAAAATATCCTTGCAACAATACAATGTGTTTCTCAAATAATTATGGAAAGACTTTTAATTCCTATTTGAAATGCTTGCTTTGCACAAAACTAAATAGAAAACTGGTGAAAAGGAGCACGAGCGAGTTGCAGGAGTTTCACAGGACTATATGTTTATTTTATTCTTGTTATAGTAGGCTTCATCATGGGTGGGGCTCGCTCACAGTCTCTGCCCAAATAAGTGCACTATTAAAACATCAGCTTGGTACATTTGCTTAGTGACATTAAGCTCAATTTCATATGGCTAATTAGTTTACCAAGATTAAGACTGGGCCTCGTGTTTATCAAGTGGCAGAGATAATCATGTGTATAGCTACAGAAGATTATGGCTACGTTAGTCAGAATACTGTGCCAAAGAAATCTTAAGCTCGCCTTTATTGGACTGTATGAAATGCCCTGAATGGTTTGACCTTTGAACCTGTCAATGGGGAGTTAAAGAGAACTTTGAGCAGGAAGTCTCCAATAATGTGGAGCAGGCCAGCGAAACAGGAAAACTGGCATTTCCTCTTGCTGCTCACATTTCATTGTTTCCTGCAGCCCCTCTCCCTAACCTAGCTGGGAATCCTACGTGCACACAGACTGCTGTATCAGTAGCATCGCAGAGATCTGGTGATTCTGGTTCCCTGAATTTACAGTAGAATTGTTTGGTCAGTTGTTGTCACCTGCTGGTTAAGGCTGCACAGCTCTTTGTGCTCTAACTACACTTAGGCTAGAAGAGGTGTGCTGCAGAAACAGTCAACCCGACTCTCCTTCTGCTGCAGGATAAACAAAGGGATCAAAGTACCTGGTGTTACTCAGGTAGAGTAAAGCTTGCAAGGTGTCAAAGGTCTGACTTTGTAGTGCTCCTCTTGTGAGATATGGTATATTAAATGAGCCAGTGTTTTTGGGGAAAGAAATCACATATAGCATGTTTTTGACAGCCTTCTCTGAAGTTAAAGTACTTGCATCTGGTGTGGTAAAAGTTTTCCCCTAACCAGATCCCTTTTATTTATTTGCTTTCTTCATGCCTCATTCCCCAGCAATAAAAGCCAGTGTGCAGAGCGCTTCAGTCGCGGCTGACATGTCCTTACTCTACAGCGAGGATGACATTTGGTGAAAGTGTGCAGCAGACGCCTCGAAAATATTTAATCCCAACCTGCTTATTAAAGTTTTTTCCTCTTTGCAGTGGTCAGTGACTGGAAGAGGAATATTTATAGATGAATGCTAAGATAGGCCGCGTTCTGCCGCGTCCCTCGCCAAGACCAGCGGCAGTGGAGTGTGATGTCAGTGATTATATTCATAGCCTTACAGAGACGGGATCTGAGGCAGATAATTGCTCATTGTACTAGTAAAATATGTCATTAAATAATATTCATTTATGTTTTGTAGTCAGAGCATCATAAGAACTTTATGTAAGGGCTGCTTCGTGCTCCAGAATGACATTCCCAGGAGATTTCCTGCTAATCTTGGGGGAACAGATACTCCCTTAAACTACTGGATTCATAGATGGTTTTTAGAGAAAAGCCTCCCAGGCTCGCTCCTCCTGCAATCCAGCAGTGAAAAGTCCAGTCTCGCCACAAGAATTTCCATACAACCGTCTGTAATCTGAAACACATTACCATCCCTACATAAACAGGGGCTGTGCTCGTGTAGCTTTATTCTGCTCTAAAATAAGGTCAGCGCTTCTCAGAGACGTCTCATTTGTGGACTGCCTGAGTTGGCAGGCGGGGTCGGGAACTGGCTGTTTCACACAAAAAGGTTTTTTTCCTCCTCACATTGCCTTGTGTCACAGTTTCTTGCGATTTCATTGGCCTGCTGTCTTTCACAGTTTTCACCTAACTCCACCATGTAATGTGTATCACGCATGTTGTAGTAAGGTTTGTTTCATAGCCCCATCCGACCATAGCATCTGAAAAGTACCTTAGAACTGTATAATAACAGAACACTGAATAATCATATCTGTGTTTCTGAGCTAAAACAAACCTAAGCCTCACCACCTAAAACCTCTGGTTGTCGTTTTGAGCAACAACAGAGTTATCAGAATTATGTCACAATGTATAATTACCCATCTTCCCACTTTCTCACTTGAGGAGGTAATGTCGGGCGTCACACTGGAGCTGTCTGGCTTCTGGTTTAAGAGGCAACTGCATCCTCTGTGTGCAACATTACCCCCAGACACGACTTCTCAGAAGCCTTGTTCTCTGATCCACAAACACGTGAGGCGCGAGGCCTTCGAGCGACACTGCGATCTGCCGTCTGAGTCTGACTTGCTGACGTTTTCAGGAATCGGCTTGCATCGCCTTGTGTTTGGGAATCCCTGATTGAGAGAGTGACTCAGATAGCTGAGTGTGTGTGTGTGTGTGTGTGTGTGTGATATGTGTTTTGTCTTTGTGTACTTCTGTGGGTCCCAGGCGGCTGTGATGTCATTCTCCGCTTCCCACTCTGTTGTATTGTTCTCCGTCCCACCTGTTGGACCTGTGCCCTGAGCCACAGTGGGAGTGGGAGAGCTGACTCGCTTTCACAGCCAGCACGTCACATCATGTTACAACATCTAAATGACAGTGAACACACACACACTCAGAGAGAGAGAGAGAGAGATACCTGTGCTTTATAGGAACATTAAAGATGCAAAAACTTTAAAGTTTGTCGTGTTTCCATCCATCCTCTCGCAGCCCCTCTGATTTTCTTCCTCAGCCTGTAGAGAGGCCCTCTTCACAGACCAAGAACCACTGGACTAAACAAACTAATTGTAAAGTAAATGTTTTGAGTACTTGAGTACAAGTCTGTTGTTACTTTTAGTCTTTTTTTTCTTCATGCTGTAAATTGTCAGTCTCTCTGTTTTTGTGCTCTTGCATGCCCACCTAACCTCGGTAGAAGTCATAGTACTTTCCTGAAATAGCCTGATGAGTAATGTCTGGTTCTTCTGGATTTGTTTCTTTCTCTCATTTGTTTTTCCTCTGAATCCACCTAGTCATCCCTTTTCATAGCCAGCGTGCTAAAGTGTAAAAAGGTTCTGCACTGGGCCACCTCTGACTCCACAAGGATCTTCTGTTGGATTTTGGGAATTAAATCATCCATCAGAAATCCTCCTCTCGCTCTGCAAATATGTGTGACAGTAACTACTATGTGTGTGTGAGATAGGTGTGTAACGTGTGGTGAGGCACAGAAAGGAGGGTCAGCCTCAGACACCTGGCTCCTATTTCCCACAGGTATCCAGAGCTTTTGGCCTCATGGGAAATGTCCTGTGGTTTGTGTGTGTGCAACTCATGCCACTGAGCACTGTTCAGCCGCCGACCTGTCAGTTTGTCTGTGAGTGTACTTGTTGTGCTGCCTGAAGAAAACGTTTCCTGTTAAATGTAAATCCCAGTTTCTATCTGTGCTGGATGCAAAGGTTTCTTTATAAAGATCTGAATGGATTCGGATTTAAACACCACATTAATTTAAGAAAACAAAACATGAACCACGATCTGCCTTTTGTTGCCCCAGGCTCTGCTCTATGTTAGTAATGGAAAGATCGAACAGCATCGCGCACGCCTGTGAACAGCATCGCGCACGCCGTGTTTTTATCACACCCTGCACATCCTCCTGTTTTGGTTCGTTGGGTGAACACACGGGAGCTCTTCCCCTCTCTCTCTCTCTCTCTGTCTCTCTCTCTGTGTCCTTGTGTAATTGGATAACCTTGTTCAGGATCGTTCTCGTTCAGACATGGCATCATCAGAGGGCTGTGTCACCCAGGCTTGATTAGATGTTCTCATCATACGACAGCGCTGCGTTTAGTCTGTGGGAACAATTCAGTGTCTTTCGATGTATCAAGACAGTTTAGTGTCGTGTCAAAGTCTTCCGTAATCCCTGCTCCTGTCCCGTTGAAGGCCAGCTGTGCGGCGCGCAGTGAAGCCACTTTTGAGAGGAGATTGATGTGGGTCCATGCGGGAGGGTGGATGTGTTATGTGTTGATGGGCTGGGTCTCCTGCCGCCAGTCTGCGAGCTGCTGTTTAGCACTAAGCAGGCTTTACAAAGCAACGGAAAATCCCTTAATGCATCGCCCAGATGTCTGATGGCTGCAGACCGTGACGGAGCCTCTGTCACACTGCACATAAACGAGCTGTGGGTGTAGAGAAAGGTGGAGCAGAGCAACACTTCTGACTCCCCAAAGTAAAAACTACATGTCTGAGACGAGACCTAGTGTCACCTTAGACACACTAGAGTCAGGTACTGTATATGTCAGAAAAAACACACACTGAGTTTATTCATTCATCAGCAACACCTATGATTCATCTACGCTCCACCACCTCCCCTATAAATCTCTGTGTGGTATAAACAGTATCACGTTGCTGTGTATCCTGTGAGTTGTTGCGAGCTACAACTTAAGTCACAATACCAGTCTGTATCTGTGTAATCTCAGGTGAACCTTTAGCACTTCCTGTTTGTATTGTACACCTGGATGTGCAGCCTGCTAGCACTGGATCACTGTGACAAACCCTAAAAACCATGGTTGTGTGCAGACATTTGTTCATCTCTGGTGGTTGGAAGGTGTAGTCACACTGAATAAAAAGCTCTGTTGTGACTGTAATGAGGATTATTACTAGGAGTATTGTGACTGGTGAGTGGCGAACTTAAAAAAAGGAACATTAGAAATGTCATGTGAAGAAAGAGATTACTGGGAACTAATTCTTTTATAAGGAGCTTTCAGTTTCATCAGTTTTACACCATCATACAAATAATCTAATGGATTATAGTCACATAATGGCACAAATCACCTGCTGTTTAATGAGTATTAGAGCTGCAACTGTTGACTTTTCATTGCCCTGCTGATGATTCTCCCGATTGTCGTCCCTTTATTACTTCTCTTATCAAAAGGTGGCTCGTTTTCTCAGATTACTGGTCAGAAACACAAATATATTAAATTTAGTGACTCAAAAATCTTACGTTGTAAAGTTTTTCATTTTTGCTTGAAAGGGACTAAAGCATTTGTTTAATCAGATTATTTGCAAAGTAACCTTCACTTGACTGGCTCCCTGATTGATCGGCCGAATGTTGCAGCTCTGTAAGCCGGTGTAGAAAGCGGCACAGGTTTTGTGTGGTGTTTGACAAAGACTACAGGTGACTCACAACATGCAAATGACATGAACAATAAGTGTCTGCTTCAGGAAGAAAAACACAAAGGTTTACCCAGGACAGGTTTACCCAGAAACCATGGGGATGAGCCCTAAGGCGCACTGCTATTACTCCAAACAAGAGCACTCATGGCGACCGACTCCGAGATAGAAGTGGAACAGGCGCGGATTATCTCTCTACCCTACATAATTCCTAGAATGACCCTGAAGTTCAAACGCAAAGCGATGAGAGCACACGCTTCTATAGCACACGATGCAGAATCTGATTCTTCAGCCAGAAGCACGTTTTCTCACACAAGACACGCAGAAGGTCGCCGTTTAGCCCCTTTTTCTTTTTTTCTTTTTTTTTGGTGGGGGTGGTTGTTGGTGAGAAAATGTCAAAGCATTTGTGCTCCTCCTTAAGTTAACCATAAAAAAGACCCACCCAAGCAAGATGAAGACGGTGGTTGTGCTCAGCTTTGCTCTGTAATTCAAATCTGAGAGAAGTGTGTGTGTGTGTGTGTGTGTGTGTGTGGCATTAGGGCTCCTCTGGTATTTTTAGGGCAGACTTGTTGGTTATTCTTTCCCTCTGTTTTTGTTTCCTCCTTTTTTAACAATAATGCACACATGTCTGTGTGTTTTCAGAGACACTGGGATCCTAATTTTTCCTTCCACGTGATTAAAAGTGGGTCTGAAATGCTGAATGTCTTGAATGTCTAGCTCCATATCAGCATTAGCTTCTGCAGCGTGGGTAGTTTATGGGTACTGAGTTGCCGTGTTTACTTAGGGAGTGAATGCACTTCATGTGACTGACAAAGAAGAAAAGAAACTCCCTCCCTCAAGATTGCAGAATCTTTCTCAAAGGGTTATCATGAACGCTGGCCGTGGTTTTGTTAGTGGTGAAGTGAAGGTGCACTTTTTCTTTTTGGTTTCTTGGAGTTTGGGGCGTTTTGAAACTCTTTGTGTTACTGAATGCATTGCAGCAGAGAACCAGCTGAAAGCTAACGCTGCTTTACACACTGTGGAGTCAAATGATAAATGTGGGGACGTTAGGGACTCGGCCGTGAGAGAGGTGCAGGGAGTCATGTCACTGTTTTATGAACATCCAGCACTGACTACAATGTCTAGGCAGGTGGGCTTGATCGTGAGCTTTCTGACTGTGAAAGAAGCAAAAAGTGATCCAACGTGATCCAAACAATAACTTTAATGCCTCTGGCAGAATGAGGATGTATGTCCCGGTGCTGTGATGTGTCTCCGTCTTTCTTTTCTCATTTCCTGGCAGCTCTTTGAAGGGGTCACTTTGGAAAGTGATCACAGGGCTGCAGGTCAGACCAGTTTAGACTCACTTCCCCTCACAGCAGGACGCACAGAGAGATGAAAGAATGGAGGCTGATACAGAAGAGCTGTGGTCCAACACAGGAGGATCCATGTCAGGGTATCAAACTCTGGTCTTCGAGGGCCGCGGTCCTGCTGGTCTTCCTGCTTCCCTTATTACCTGGTACAGGTGTGTTCGGTCAGTCTGCAGCTGTACGAGCAGGATTGTTGCCCTCCAGGATTCATCTGTGGTTTTTACATGTTCTCACTGCCCAGAAAACCAACAGATGTTACCCAATTTAAATCTAATTCAGTTTCCATGTACCTATAAATAGAATCTCTGGGAGATTGTCCCAAAAGGTTCTCTAATCTGTGCCCTGTGTGAGAGTGAACAGATGGATCAGCCAACCCTCTGTCTCAGCTGACAGGCTCCTCTCTCCTCTGCCTCCTCTCCTCTCCCTCCTCTCTCCTCCCTCCTCTCTCCTCCATCCTCTCTCCTTTTTCTTCTCCCTCCTCCCTCCTCTCTTGTTTCTCCTCTCTCCCCTCTCCCTCCTCTCCTTTCTCTCCCCTCTCCCTCCTCTCCTTTCTCTCCCCTCTCCCTCCTGTCCTTTCTCTCCTCTCCCTCCTCCCTTCTCCCTCCTCTCTCCTCTCCCCTCTTCAGCTTTCCAAAGTGTTGTGATGATATTGTGTGGTTTTGCTGTGGTTTGTTTGTCCAGTGTGTAATGTTTTTCTACTGGGCAGGGACGATGAAAAGTCTTTGTCCTTCAAACAAATTCAAGTTGGATTTATGTGTAGTTAGAAACATAGTAAAGCCTTATTAAATATTGTTAATCATTATTATCAAGCACTGTTAATGATAATTACTCAAATGAGTTGCCGCGTTTACAGGTTCAAATGTCTTTACAAGGAGAAGAGTGATAAGGATCCAAGAACATGCTGAACAAGCTGTGTAGCTTGTCCTCGAGAACACGGTGAACAAAATCACCAACAAACGCACAACTCAGCCTGTAGATGAAGGATGGAGATGTTTCCTAGACATTTTGTTTTGGCTCTTGTCAAATCATGGTCCTCTTCTCATTCAGGTCTTCCTCTTGATGCCTGTCTCATTGTGTATCAGTTGTCCGTCAGTGCGTCCTCTTCTAACTCCATTTTCTTTTGTTTTAATTTAATAAGAGTCAGCTGATTGTAACAGCTCTTTGTAGCCTAACCTCATATATACAGAGACCTGCTGTGATCGGATTATTTATTGTTTTTACACCAACTAAATCACACAATTCAAATGGGGCTCTATCTTAGGAACGCGACTGCAGTGTGATTTTCAGATAGTGTAGTATAGTAGTAGTAAAGTTACAGTAGCACACTGTGCGTGTGGTGCTGGTGAAATCATGCTTTAGTTCCCTGCTCCTGTCTGTGCAAGTAGATACTTTAGCTTAATGCTCACAATGTAGGCAGGATGGACAGAACCTGTCACCTTCCTCTGTCTCAGATACGCCCCCACCACCACCACCACCACCATCATGTAAACCATTGTTGACAATTCCCCACTAGCTTGTGTGCGTGTGTGTGCGTGTGTGTGCGTGTGTGTGCGTGTGTGTGCGTGTGTGTGCGTGTGTGTGTGTGTGTGTGTGTGTGTGTGTGGGCTGCTCGCTGTGTCAGTTGGGGGGTTTCGCTGTCTAAGACAAAGACCTCCAATTGACATCTGAACAATGGAGCAGGCACACAGCAGCCTCCTGACGGAGAGGGGGGCGCACAATGGATGACTTTTGCACCATGGGAGAAGGAGCCACTGGCCAGTGAATTATAGAGAACATTCTCTGGTACGGTTGCTTTATGGTAGTTAAATAGATAAATCTGTCAAGATCTTTTATTTGAACAAATATTATCATTAATAAATACACAAAAGCTTGATTTGTACTAAATATTACCATCTTAATATTTGGCAAAGCTTTAAAGACACGAGAGCTTGATTGCATTTATCTGGCAACTCCTTCAAACCCACAGTCACAAAAGCTCTGCACAGCAGGCCTGTTATGGCTTTTTTTGGAATAATATGCTTTTGGACATGTTTGCCAGTCGGCAGCAGGGGTTTGGCAGAGTCGAAGAAAGGGACCATTCTTCTGTGGAGAGGAACTGGGCTCCTAGTCCTCTGTGAGTGGAAGGAAGTCAGGCGGGCGGCCTCAGGCAGAGCAGAGCGAGACAGATAGAAAGATTGTGCAAGGAGGGCACAGAGAGGGGAAGGTTTACGGCTACCTGAACATAACACCCCTATGTGATTTTAAAAAGCAGAATGGTGGGCATTAATGGGTCCCTGCTCTCCAGTCTGCAGGGATCTTCAGGAGCTTTTGTGACTGATGGTTAGGGTAATGTGTCACGGTGAGTGTGCAGTTCATCCCAGACGTGTTGGAGGAGCTTGTGGTTGACGATGAGGTCAGGCTCCAAATAACATCTGTGTAGGTTGGAATAACTGAGTTTCCACGATATGGTTATGGTTAAATAACGTTGTTGTGGTCTGAATGATTTCTTATTATTACATTCAGTGCAGCTGATTAGAGAGACGACAAAGACGGGCAAAAAGAAAAAGTCTGGGTTAAAGTAAAAAGAGAAATCCAGTGTGTAAGTTAGTGGGTGGTAGAACTTAAAATAATAACAGTGTTGGTCCTTTCTGAAGGTTGGTGGAGGGACGGGCTTTAATACAGCAGCCAAAGATTGTCTACATGGGGTAAGAGGTGTCACTCTGTAACACCTGAACGGTCAGAGAAGACTGTGTCTCTGTTGTTCCGTGAGAAGGCTGCTGATTTAGATATACAGCCAATCTTCACCTTTACCAGCTACCGATTTAGTTCCATACCAAGACTCCAGGTACTCAAACAGAGACCTTTGACCCACAGTTCAATTACTATACTGCTGTACTCTTTAAAATACATGATTCTATTAGTAGCTTGTACTGAATTGTACCTATGTACAGTTTTAATGTATGTATCAGGGCCTGGTTCTCCTTCGGGTTGTCTGGCTCTCTGTATGCTCCAAATTCCTGCAAATAAGAATTCAGAGCACAAATTGTCACTTGGGGTGAAGGATGAACTGAGTAGATTTTCACCGCATCTTGAGCAAACATCCACTTGGACTGATGTGTAAACATATTCAAATCTGAGTCTGCAAGCGTGTGTAAACTGCAGCATCAGTGGTTAGAAGCACACAACCGCAGTGCCGTCATTCTGGTTCTTTTATTTGAGTGTGTGTACTCCAGCCCTTCTCTGAGTGCAGCTGTGTCTTCCTCACCAAACCGTGGAAACCATACAGTCCTGTCTTTGTGCAATGGGAAACAAGAAACAGAAGCTTTTCCCAAACTGTTGAAACCCCACTGGAAGCAGACTATTGTCTGAGGTATTAGCACAAAAACATGTGGGGAAGATTGTCTTAAACTTTGTGTTGTAGATGCACGTGGCAGATCATACTGATACTGGTGCTAAGCTCTAAACGGTGGTAAATGGTAGTGCACCGTACGTGTTGTTTGTTCACTTGATTTAAGAAAACTAAAATCCCACACATTAAAAATCACAAATCCTGGTGGTCACTTTGGAAAAAATATCCTAAAAGGTCATTTTATGTGTCCTCAGGTTTGAGAAGGGGAGGATCTACTCTTACATCGGGGAGGTGGTCGTGTCTGTCAATCCGTACCGTGCCATGAACATCTACGGCCGTGACACCATAGAGCAGTACAAGGGGCGTGAGCTGTACGAGAGGCCGCCCCACCTCTTTGCCATCGCTGATGCTGCTTATAAAGCCATGAAGAGGAGGAACAAAGACACGTGCATTGTCATCTCAGGTAACGCAGGAAGCCCCTACATGAGCCAAAAGAAGAAGCACTCTGCTGCACATGTTTCTGAGAATTATTCATCATTCCCTCTCACACCCAGATGTTTTCCTCCTAAAGGGTGTTCCAAATCCAGCAGAAAATAACAATTGACTTTCATTTTTATCTTTAAACAAATATTTCATGTGGTCGTAAGATGAGTGGCAGCATGAAGGCCGAGGATGAAGCACCACTTAGTGGTCAGAGGGGGAACTGAGCCCCTCTAACACCGCAGAGATGCTGGTGAATATATGAATCACAAAAATAGACTGAAGCATTTCTTAGCTACACGGTAAAAGTTAATTTGAAAACAGAAACCACAGCCAAACGTGTGTTTAAGGTTATGTTCACCAGTTGAGGTTTAGTGGTTTAATTTGCATAGCAAGTCAATCGTCCCAGAAATCCCACACGACAAAAGTATCTACTTCTAAAGCATCGCCGCACTGCTTTCTCCTCTGCAGGGGAAAGTGGAGCAGGGAAGACAGAGGCCAGCAAATACATAATGCAATACATTGCTGCTATCACCAATCCTAATCAGAGGGCTGAAGTAGAAAGGTGAGCTGTTGCACACTACTAACATCTGTGCACACACAGGGTTTGCTCATTAAACAATGTCCCACTGCAGGATATTCACACTTTCATATGCGTGTGTGCGTGTGTGCGTGCGTGCGTGTGTGCGTGCGTGCGTGCGTGCGTGCGTGCGTGCGTGCGTGCGTGCGTGCGTGCGTGCGTGCGTGCGTGCGTGCCTTGGTTGTTAAGTGTTAGTAGGTCATTCATGTGTAAGTGTCTCTCAGGTCACCTTTATTATCTTATCATAGCTGTCGGTGTTAAAAGTAAATAATTGTCATATTCCAGGAATTAATACAGTCCAAAGCTCTTAGATCATAGGGAGCTATAGCTGCACCTCAAACACTGGAGGCTTACGGTCAGTGTCACTGGTAACTCAGTGAGTGTGGGCTGGTCCTGTGCATAGAGGAGGAACTGTGAAAATAAAAGGTAGGTCAGAGAAAAGGATACGATACGAAAAGATCAACCTTACAGTCACAGAAAAATGTTGTGAATGCAAACTGCTGATGACACCTGTGAGCAAAGCACGTCAACTGTAAATGCAGGCAAAACAACCACTAAACACAGCAGAGGTGAGGACGTGTAGGTCATGGTGAGATTTCCTGTCATAGGTCAACCCAGGCTCTCTGTGTCTTTTTATGAGTTTCCCTCTTTGGACTCTGGCACCGCAGCTTTATCCCTTAATATTCAACTATATTGCTGCTGTCCAGCATGCAGTCTGTGATTAGATAACATTGTATAAATGTTATCATTAGCCTTTCAGTCATAAAATAAAACAGCAAAATCTTTATTCCTTCCTGTATTGGCACACGCTGGCCTCTAGATGGCGCTGTCTCACATTGTGAGATACTGTCTTCTATCTAGTTTAACCACTTTGATATTAAATATCTCACAGGGTAAAGAACATGCTGCTTAAATCCAACTGTGTCTTGGAGGCATTCGGGAACGCCAAGACCAACCGCAACGACAACTCCAGCCGCTTCGGCAAGTACATGGACATCAACTTTGACTTCAAGGGAGATCCCATTGGAGGCCACATCAGTAACTACCTGCTGGAGAAGGTAAGGCACCTACATGTGACTGTTATCAGTGTACATAGGTATGAAATAGAACAATTAGAATTTGTATCTAAGGTAAATGAGGGAAAGGTTTTAATATTTCATGACTTTGAATGATCAGAAATGAATTTAAGGACGCGAATGTGTGACTCTGTTGTGATTTGTGTCTTGCCCCCTCTCCCCTGAACAGTGCAGGGTGATTGTCCAACAGGAAGGAGAAAGGAGCTTTCATTCATTCTACCAGGTGAAACGAGCAACACGACATCATAGTGACTCGGGTTATATGTCAGAAGTAGCTGGAAGCCAGTGAAGAACTGTCCACTCACACACAAACCCAGAGCTCCCGTATGAAGTGTTGTAAAGGACGTGTGTATGTTTTCCACCAGCTGCTCAGAGGGGCTCCAGATTCCCTGCTACGCTCTCTTCACATCCAGAAGGACCCGTCAGCCTACAATTACATCAAAGTTGGAAGCCAGATTAAGGTGCTGCTTATAATTTTGATCACACAAAAACCTTCTTGAGAGAGTGTGTCTAAAGATGCTGCGTGGCTGTGTGAATTTGTGTTGTTGCCACTGAAAACAACATAAACCACATACTTAGAGTTGAAGTGTAAAGTACTATACTCTGTTCACGCTTCCAAAAAACAAATATCTGTTGACTCCCGAACAGTAAGTGTGGTTGTTTGTTTGGCGTGTTAATTAGGAGCTCTGCTGTGCCCAGCACAATAATAGGCAGGAACAAAACCACTTCACACACATGATGCATCCACACAGCTGACGTGACTGTTTGAACACTGGTGCTGCAGCAGCTCGTGCTTTTATGTCCTGACAGGACACAGTCTATTGCTGTTTTCAAATACTACAAAGAATTGTCGTCACTCTCTAACATTCCTCGTCTCTGTGTCCAGTCGTCCATTAATGACGGGGCCGAGTTCAAAGCTGTTGCCGATGCCATGAAAGTGATCGGTTTCACAGGGGACGAGATCCAGACGGTTTACAAGATCTTGGCCACAATCCTTCATCTGGTAACAACTAATAATAATGAATCTCTGTTTATTAAAATTTTAGATACTGAGCAGCAGATTAGTCCCATGAAAAATGTTTTCTTAATAAAAAATCAGTTGACTTAAAATTCCTTTCTTTTAATCAGTGCCATTCTTACTCTCTATGCTAAACATGAAGGAGAGCTAACAGGACAGTAATATACGAGTCATATTTGTCTCCACTAGGGGAACCTAACATTTGGAGTGGACGGTGATTTGACTTTGATAGAGAACATGAAGCTAGTGTCCGTCATCCGGGAGCTGCTGTCCACCAAGGAGGAAAACGTGGAGAAGGCTCTGCTGTACCGCACTGTGGCCACGGGTCGAGATGTCATCGAGAAACAGCACACAGTACAAGAGGCCAACTACGGACGGGACGCTCTAGCCAAGGTTATTTCAGTAAAGACAAAAAAGTTCATATTGCAGCAGTTTCTCTGTAGTGGGCTGCACCAGAAAGCTGCACTGGAGCCTGAATGCTTGTAACATCTCACTTAGTACTTTTGTCTGTCATTGTCTGAGACCGAGTTTTTCTGTTTAACGTTGTGTGTGTGTGTTTTCAGGCCATGTACGAGCGTCTGTTCTGCTGGATCGTGGGACGTATCAATGACATTATCGAGGTGAAAAACTACGATGCCAAAGTTCACGGGAAGAACACTGTTATCGGGGTGCTGGACATCTACGGTTTTGAGATTTTCCAGAATAACAGGTTTGGATGACACGAGGCACTGCACCCTTATAATAATAATAATAATAATGAATAAAAGCATCCATAAATCCTTCTTTGCATTATGTGGCCATGTACAAGTTTTATCAAGTGAACTGGCCTTTGATGTATGTGTTTGCATTCACTACACAATGTTAACTTCTGTTGTTTTTTGTGTAGCTTTGAACAGTTCTGCATCAACTATTGCAATGAAAAGCTGCAGCAGCTGTTCATCCAGCTGGTGTTGAAGCAGGAGCAGGAGGAGTATCAGCGAGAAGGCATCCCCTGGAAACATGTAAGAAGCATAGATCCATCCCTGAGGCTAATAAATATTTTTCTTCTTGTTGTGGTTTGACCTCTGTGTCCTCTGTTGTCAGATTGATTACTTCAATAACCAGATCATTGTGGACTTGGTGGAGCAGCAGCACAAGGGCATCTTCTCTGTGCTGGATGAAGCCTGTATGAACGTGGGCAAAGTCACCGATGAGGTTTTTCTCCAGGGACTCAATGTGAAGCTGGCCAAGCACGCCCACTACACCAGCCGCAAGGTGAGAAATATATGAAAAATAAGTTTCTGGGTGGTTGTGAGCACAGAGGGAGTCACTGGGTTCTGTGGCTGATTCGAAGCAAACACCTGTAACTCCAGCTCAATAAACAGGAAGAGGCACCATCCTGTGATGCAACCGGATACCACAGCAAGCTACACATTAGTAGTTATTAAATAAATATGTAATAATCGATCAATCCCTAATCATTAATTGGACAGATCAAGATATTTGAACACGTCTTATTTTAGATCATTTAGAATCAGTAAACTAATGTTTAACACATCATTCTCATGTTACAATTATACTAATGGTGCTGAAGGAATATACATCAGAGCATGTGTTATTGTCATCACAAAACAAGTAACCAATCAACAAGTGAGGATGCAGCTTGTAACCTGAGAACATGAGAGGAAAGGATTACAATCCACTTCACTCTAATGGCCTGTAAAGCAAGACACAACATAATCCAATTCAATATGTTAAGAGCCAGATTTAGAGTTTGGGATCAGATGGCTCAGATGAGGTGAGCGTCAGTGTACTGGTGATGTTAATCATGCAGGAGGGTGCTTGGTATGGCTGTTTCTATCCCAGTGTCAGTAGTCCTCTGGACACAAGGGGGCACCAGCTGTCAGAGAAAGAGCAAAGAGGAGACTGAGTCAACACTTTGCACAAGTGATGTCACTGTTGGCCAATGGGAGTGTGTGGAGCTGGTGCTTTGCTGTGTTAGAACTGGGTGGTGGCGGGAGGTGGTGGGGATGTGTTTACAGATTTATGAGCAAAACCAAGCTGAGAAACAGAAAAGCGTGAAGGCAGAGAGGGAGCGATGCATGACGAGTGTTAGATGCATGTGCTTCTGGCCTATGTAGGTACTAAAAATATGTAAAGCAGCAGGCTGCAACGAGTGGCACTGTGTCAGATAACCTCCAACTCAAAGGCTGCCTGGCCTCTACGTTTACCTAGGGGGGTAGCCGACCCATGCAGCCTCTCAGTGAGTAAAGTACACAATAAAGCAAGCTGGAGTCAGAATGAGGTAAAGACTGTACTGTGCTGCAGGGTGTATTGATTGCTGAAGCGTCTCTTCCTCCAATCATCTCGGAGTCAATATGCTCCCTGCTGTCGCTCTTCTGCTGCTCTCTGACCTGCTTCTCTGGCAGAAGACTCCTGAGTTTAAAAGACATGTGGAATTAAATGTTGAGACATGCAGTGATGCAGCTGCTACTTCCTGGAACAAATGTTGGTATGAATCAATATTAGCTACAGATATTTTATTCTGTACTTTCTGAAGTCCTGTTTCCAAGCAACAATAACACAATGGACTTCTTGTCAGGGACTATTGTGAGTGGTTGGGGGCTTCAGGACGTCTCCAGGGTGTTTTGTGGGAATAGACTGTGTATAACATTTAGATTAATCTCCTTTTTTTGTAGATTGACCCTTTTCTGTGAACCTTTGTTTAGTAAGTGTTTGGAAATAAGAACTGAAACATTTAATTGAAACTAAAGGTGATAACATTGTCTCACTGACATTGCTATATCGTTTTACCATATAGCAACAGGGCTGTGTGTCAGCACCTCTTAGTGGTCGGCGTAGTGTTTGCAGCCATTTTCATTATTATCCTTCTATATTCTGTAGCACTCACACAATATTAACTCATGAACATTTACCTTTGTTTCTATTCGCACACATGCATTGGAGGTGGTTTTTCTTCTCTTTCGGGAGATGAGTGCAGCCTTTTTACATTAGATTGCTAAAATGCTTTCAGCCAAAGTAAAAAGTGAAAGAGATGCTTTCTCTGTAAAACTGTGTGACCCAGGACAGACATCCTATCCCACTCAGATGGTGCAAATTAGGGAAAGCTCTGAAAATTTCCAGACTTTGAGAGAGCACAAGCTGTGCAGACTTGAAAGACCTTGCCCACAGTGGATCTCTCGCCTTGTTGCTCACATCTCTTCAGGTCTGTCTGCCCGGATAAAAGTGTGAAGTACAAGAGAAAGGGGAGGAGAGAAGTGGAAGAGAGGTACATAGGGAGGGACTGGGAATTCCACCTGAGAGGAGGTGAGATATGCATGGAGGAGAAGAAGGGTTCAGGCCTGTAACGTAAAGAATGAAAACATGAATTCTAATGGCCAGCGGAACAGGCAGCGTTTATTTGCACAGAAACTGGACAGATGAGGCAAGAAATCTGAAATGAAACACTGCTCCGCGTCATGAGACTCCTCTCATACCTTCTTGTTTCTCAATCTTTGTCGAGTCCTTTTTTTTCCTCCTAGTTTACACAATAATGTGGCAGATATATGTGCTTTTAGACTTGGATGGAAGGATAAATGGTTTTGGCCTCACAGCCAAGAAGTAAGGATACAGAAAAGGCAGCTGCATAGGAGGAGAGGGAGTCAGAGATCTATTCCTGGATCTGTTCCTGGAACGCGATCTGTGCAATGTGTCTGCAGCTACATTCTCACCCCCCGTTCAGTTCAGAGTGATGCTAGCCTCCTTCTTCAGTCTGTCTTCTCCCTCTGTCTACAACACATACCCTCAGTCTGTCAGGCGTTTCACCCTGTTCATTCATACGATCGCTGCGCACCACACGTGCAGCCGCGTTTAGTGACTTCTTCATAGTGCAGCATGGATGAATACGATGGCGCGCGTTAGCACAGTTCTGAGGAGACCTGATAACAAGTTGGTAACAGGTCTCTCACGTCTCACTCTGTTACGTTGCCTTGCTATGAGCTGATGCACGTGAGCCACAGGCCTGTTTGCTGGGATACCTTCCTCCCATCAGTGGTTCTCGCTGGAGCAGCCATCACCTTGTCTCTCACTTTCTTCTCTTCCTTTATCTCTTTTCTTGTCTTCGTTTCCCCTCATGCCTCTGCACTCTTGTGCCTCTCAGCACATGGCTTGTACAGGTGCAGCATACTAATAGGATGTAACATGTGTGAGTCGCCTGCTGCCACATGTATGAATGCATGTAGGGGGGCTGGGCCAGGCTTTCACAGGCCATGTATTGATGTTAATCACCAAGACGCCCTGGTCATTAGCTCCAGGGAGGCACAAGGACATGTGGAGGAGTCAAACTGATCGTACAGCTAGCAGCTCAGTACCAGAGCACTTTGATGTGGAGGCTTGAGAGCTGTACTCTGTCTCTGTCTGTCTGTCTGTCTGGAGTGAGGATGTAGCTCGATAAACCATGTTTTAACACGCTGACAGCTGCCACTCAGTGCACTGGGCATGAAAAACAGAAAATCCACCTCCTCATCTGCTGCCTGGATTCGCTCCCGTGGCACCCACTGCGCTCTCTTGACATGTCTGTAGACGGTCAGATGCTGCATGTTGGGAGGTCTGGCTCAGGTCCTGGCTGTTTGGTCCGGGGGAGAAAGAGGCAGGTTACACAAAGTGATTGCAGAGGGGTGAGATAGAGGTGGGATTTTTCAAGGTAAATCTGTGTGAGAGCGGCTGAACACAGACTAATGTTAACTCACATCAAAGGCTCTAATGCTCACGTCAGGTTGTCTTAGTTGGATCTGATCTCGCTGCTGATGCTTCAACTCCCAATGTGAGTGTGGAGCAGGACGGGGTCAGCATTCTGTTTCGTAGCAGTAATCAGAGGTAAAGATGGAGGTGTTCATCGCTTCCTGTCACACGGACATGCCGGCTGCTGCTGCTGCTGCTGCTGCTTGAGTGTGAGCCTCAGTCAGATCACGTCATTTTCTCTCTCTGTCTCTTGCCTCCTCACCTCTGTTCTCCCACTGTTCACAGCTTTCCTGCAGCTGTCTCTGATTTCTGTTCCTGCCCCCTCGTCAGCTTGGCTTTGTCTTTATTCTCTTAATTAACAGTGAAAACTGACTCGACTAGTCGTCAGTAGTGTGCCTGAAGGCTCTTTCTATCTGCCTCATTAGTCTGTTTACTTACCTCTCTGGTCATCAGTCATTTCTGCTGCACAGACCACAGACTTAATGGCATGTGACCCTTGAAAATCCCCAGCTCATCACAAAGAGAAGATCCCAGTGTGTGGAACACCTCTCTATCATATGTGAACATGCTAGTGCTCTGGTATTTGATCTTCTCACCTTAACTGCTGTGTGTACTCGCTGACTTTGCTGTTTTTTATCACTGCCCCTGTTTTACATTTGTGTGTGTGTGCGTGTGTGTGTGTGTGTGTGTGTGTGTGTGCGTGTGTGTGTGTGTGTGTGTGTTACGGCCTGAGAAAATGCTAATGGCACAAACACAAATAAATGTTTGGTCCATTATTTCATGAATTAAATGTCTTAATATGTATTTTGTGTATCGCTCTCAGTTTCTTCTCTTCTTCCTTTTTTATTGACCTTGTTTGTCCTTCCTCCCTCTCTCCACACACACACACACACACACACACACACACACACACACACACACACACACACCACCATAACACCCTCAAACTTAACATTGGGCTGAACACCAAACACAGAGGAGGTGCTAATAATAAAGCTGCCAAGATTGTGTGTCTGGTTCATGCGCACGCTGCATCTTTGTGTGTGTGTGTGTGTATTTTGGAGTGTGACTGACGGATGAGGGGAAATGTGGCTTCCAGCAGATGCAGGCTGTCTGTCTGGTGGTGCATCTGTTTGTCTGTCTGGTCTGTATGTTTGTGTAGGGGTTTGCAGTATTTACCCCCCAGAGCTGTTTGTCTGCGCGTGTTTGTGTGTGTGTGTGTGTGTGTGTGTGTGTGTGTGTGTGTGTGTGTTTTGAATTTCCAAAGATCATATGTGCTAGAAGAATTCTGGGAGAGTGGAGTCAGGGTTTAAAATAATATTACAGACGGTGTGTTTTGCACATCAGTATCTCCAGACTGTTGCTCACTGAATCTTACTAGAAGCCTTTTCTTAAGTGCCAGGGAGGTTTCTCAGAGGAATCTCTTTTGGATCTGCTGGAGCTTCACTGTGGGACTGATTCATTCAGCTTTGACTGTGAGGCTTTTGGTCTATTACTCTCTCCACCTCTTCCCTAGCGCTCAGCTCACCTGTTTTACCTGTAGCTTGGATCTTGCAGCTTCCTGTAGTCCGTCCTTCTGTTCCTCTTTCGCTCATCACTTGTCTGTTTGGGTTTTTGATGAGCATGCACAGCTTTCCTCTTTGCTTGTCACAGGCCGTTGTGCACTAAGTCTAATCACGCTCATCAAAAGCAGTAGTAAGGTTGTGACTGACCTCTTTCCATTCACCCCTGCTCTCCTGCTTTCTGACCTACATGCAGGCATCAGTATCACACACTTTGTTCCCTTTTTTGTGCCTGCGCCTTCTCTTCCTGTGCAAGCACATTCCTTTCTCTTCCTCATTCCTTTTCTTGAATTTTATTCATCACTGTCCTGCACTTTGTTATTTATGGGTCTTACTCTTGCTCGCCCTGCACTCCTCGTCTTCTCCACCCTGACAGTGTGAGGCATTTCCACATCACTGCATCTCCTTTGTCAATTCAGCAAATAATATAGAGATGATGTCAGAACGTTTAAATTTAATGCAGCCTCTTATCATGCCTGTTAAGGCACTTCAGGTACTCATTCTGAAAATGCTGTTTATATTCTTTAGCATATAAACATACGCAATTGTAGCAGTTCATAAAAAATTATCAGTAAAGATGAAAATGTTTCTTATTTTAAAGCAGAAAAAATACAGCAACATGTCGATGTAAAACTACTACTGGTTATAGTAAAAGGTTTTTTTTTCCTAAGAGAACCATTACTGTTACTCACTCACTGCTCTCTCTCTCTCTGCAGCTCTCACCAACTGACAAGAGTTTGGAGTTTGACAGAGACTTTCGTATCAGGCATTATGCAGGAGATGTGGTGTAAGTATCTTAAAGTTGTACTTATCCAGGAAAAGCTTTTACTGGTGATTCATCCACTTTTCCACATTTGTACATTTTTACATATTCATGCTGCAGAGATTAAAACCTACGGAAACCACCATCTTGCACTTTCTGCAGCTATTGGGTTCTTACAGTAAATGCAGTCAATGAATAATTAAGCTCGTTGGGGACATAAGAACCCCACAACACGACCCAGTTTGTTTCCTTCGATCCATTACTCACCTTTGACCAGTTAATGTAAAAAAGCAAAACAGTATTAGACCACAATCAGCCCAAATAAACTAATAGTATCAGAAGATTGTATGTAAATTGTTATTGTAGTGTAGAAGTATTGCAGTATACGTGAACCTATAGAGGTTTATCAGGTGAATTTATTGGCTTGATGAATCTCCTTGTTTACAGCCGCCCTGTGTTTATCACTCACGTCACTTTCTGAGCTTCATTTTGTACACATGCAGCAGTTTTTAGAAAGAAAGTCTGCAAATCAGCACAACTCTTGGTGTATGCTAACCAATTAGCACCAAACAACTTATGGGGACCAGCAGGTGAACAAATTGGAGCGTTAAGCAACCAAACAGCCAGAGGTGTCACTCAGGTTCATGGAAAGCAAAAAAAAAAAACAGGTGCTGGTGTTTTTTCTGTAGTAGCTGGATGTGTGAATTGTTAATAACTTCACCATCTCGACTTGAAAAAGTGATGTTTTCAACTCTTTCTTTCTGCTGCCCCCCAGTGGCAATAACATCGCTAGTTTTCAGGTAACCACACACACTGGTGCTGTGCACGCTGGGAGATTTAAATAGCATGATGTCACTCCAAGAATGACAGCACTACGTCCTAATCCCTCGGTTAGTTGGACACCGTTCAAATGAATGAATCACACACGCTAAGCCCCAAATAGTGCTCTCAATGAAACGTTTTGAGCCCATTTGTGAGGGCTAAGTATCTGCCACCCGGGAGACAACTCGGTAGACTTGATTGATCCTTGAGCCACTTAGACCAGGCAGGAGGCAGAGAGCACCTCACATCTCACAGTATGGAGGATTAAATCTCTGGTATTAATCGTAGCTTCATCACTAACGTGGAGCTGCAAGGTGACTGGCACAATGCAGCTCTGTGCCTCAGCAGGACCTGCCGTACATTACTGGTTCAGTTTGTACAAAACAGCCTGGTTTTCTTTTCACAGGTACTCCGTGGTGGGTTTTATTGATAAGAACAAAGACACTCTGTTCCAGGATTTCAAGAGACTGCTCTACAACAGGTAACACACAGAGCAATAAACAGGGGTTGTTCCTTTATTATTACACTTCATCCACATGAAAATAAATAACACATTGCCCTGTATGTGCACAGTTCTAACCCCGTACTGAAGGTCATGTGGCCCGAGGGGAAGCTGAGTATCACTGAGGTCACCAAACGCCCGCTCACGGCTGCAACTCTCTTCAAGAACTCAATGATCTCGCTGGTGGAGAACCTGGCCTGCAAGGTAAGGAGTCAGGACCGACAAAGCGTTTCACAATGACGTCATGCAGTATTAATCAATCAATCAATCAATCAAGCCTCTAATTAGTTTGGAATATTGATTGAAACATTGACTTATCTTTATTAGGGAACCGGTAACAAACAGTCGCTATGATAACGTAGCATCCCTGTGTTAAGTTTGTTTTCCTATTACTGTACTTTTACTGTCTGTTTTTAAATGTAGTATTATTGTTATGAGTGACAGCCTGAATATTGGTAATGCACAATTATTAATCTGGGGGTTTGTCTGCCCAGAGCAGCTCGAGGCTGTGAATGCAGTATGTTGTGCTGTACGAGACATTGTTTTGTAGCTCCGTGCTGCAGGCGGGACACGGATCTCAGAACTGTAGTTGACTCACTGTTGCCCTCTGTAGGAACCCTACTACGTCCGCTGCATCAAGCCCAATGATGTCAAGTCCCCTCTGCTGTTCGAGCAGGAGCGCTGCCGCCATCAGGTGGAGTATCTCGGGCTGTTGGAGAATGTCCGAGTGCGTCGTGCTGGCTTCGCCTACAGGCAGACCTACCCCCGCTTCCTCCAGAGGTACCCCACAACCTTTTCCACATCATAGCAAAGGTCATCTCAGGGCACTTTACCTTGCAGGTTTAGGAAAAAAAAATATAAGCGTATATAAAAAGAACAATAGAAAAAAACCCCAACATATTCATCCTGCTGCTGCCAGTTTTCACTGAGACAAAATGAAGCTATCTGATGGTCACATATCAAGTCATTTACTAACAAGGATTTAGACGACAGAGATCTGATATTTAATTTAAACTTAAAAATATAAATACAGAGTTATTTTATTAGTCCTAGATTGAATGTCAGACTAAAGGTCCGAAGTGTGGGGTGTAAATAAGTGTTGAATAACTCTAATCTAATCTAATTCCGCAGCTCATCGAGTAACTATTATGAAATAATTCTGATATTTTTGATATTTTGTTATTGTTTCCTAGAAGCGTAATTCATTTGACCTTGATTAAAAGTTTTTAAACAAACTGCACATCAGCAACCTGTGTTAGCTCATGTTTTATTCATACGAAAACTGTTTATATCCTGATTAACACTAATCTGCTCACATAGAGACTAATGATGTGGGTGCAAATATTTCATTTCAAATATCTAAAATGCATTAAGGTTTGAATTTAAAAAAAAAATCTCTCTTACTACTTACTAATGTGTTACTTTAAATTCTGTGCATGAGATTATGCGTTTGGTTTTAACTACCCAGTAATATGCTGGGGGTGGCACCACTTTGACACATTTTATACACTGAACAGGTCATTAATGCAAACGCCATCAGTGGTGACCCTACGTAGGCTGTATGTGTACAGCCTCACACGAGCTCTTTGTGAAGGATGTTCTGACCTGGTGAAGGCTCTAACCAAAAACAGGCAGAAGAGCTGATGTCTGTTAGATTAAGGTTCAACTTGAGAGACTAGAAACGGACGGATGCGCACCCTCGAGGTCACAAACGTCACCTTGTGTTTCCCAAGCAGAGCAGAGATGTTGCGGCGCTGACGTCACTGCGTCCGCGTCTGATCTCACGCAGAAATCTTTGCTCTCATATGGCAGTGTCACAAATAGGCTGGTTTTAATTTGGTCACCAAATATCTCTCTGCATTTGACCCAAAGAGCAGAGAAATGAATTAACGCTTAATGACAGCCTTGCCCTTATTGCCCAGCTGTCGCGTTCACCCACTGCCCCTGTAGAGGGCACCACGGTGGATAGAGGATTAACTAATGAGTCTTTTGCATAACATGCTAACACGCTAGTCCCCCTCACTTGGTATTACATCACAGTGCTGCCAGTGGGTCGGCTGTGAAATGACACGAGGTGCGGTGTGTTCACACGCTCTGGGATCTTTGGAGAGAATCGCTGCTTTGTCCAGAATGTATTTTGCACAGTTTTGTTTATAAAACAAATGAGTAACACATTAATGAATGATAAAAAGATGTAGCTCTCTGAACCCATTTAAATCACATAAGCTTTATTTTTATTGAAATGGTTTTTAATACCTGGACCTGTAGGACTGATGTGTGTGACAGCAGCTGTCTGCTTCATGACGACCTCGGCTCCGTTGCCATCCGTCAAGCAGTCAATACATTAAGTCTCATCAGTGCTGAAAGCGTGCTTTGAAGTTTTCTTTAGCTAGTATCAACAGAGTTAGGTGTGTGAATCCAGGTCTCACTTTGTGCCGGGTCCTCTAATGACCACCTCCCTACTCGCCCAGGTACAAGATGATCTCAGAGTTCACGTGGCCAAACCACGAACTGTCATCTGACAAAGAAGCTGTGAAAGGGCTCCTGCAGAATTGTGGATTCGACAACGACGTGGCCTATGGCAAAACCAAGGTCTTTATCCGCACGCCACGCACCCTCTTCAGTCTGGAGGAGCAGCGAGCAGAAATGGTCCAGAGAATTGTCCTGTTCCTGCAGAAGGTGAGTTCACTACTTCCAGGTAGAATAATCCAGCCCTGAAGCTTAAATTTAAGTCATTCTTCTTTTTTTTTAGAATGAATTTTTTACATTTTGTATTTATTGTGAATCTCACTGATCACCTCTTGGTACGTGAGTGTGAGAGAGTTGGCTTCTCATTAAAGCCATTGTTGTGCGTGTGAGTCTTCTCATAGGCCAGGAATCAAGTCTGACCCTGCTAAATGTTTTCTCGTTATAGGCTACAGAAGCACACAGGTATTTTAAGAGCTGGTGATCGTGTGCTATCAGTGTGATTCTTTCTCTGTCTGAGCTTTCTCCCACACTGCTCCAGGAAAATTCTAGGACGAGAAAGAGACACATTAAAACTATCTGGTAACGTGTCTATAATTATAAATCTTGCATGAATGTGTAGCCAAAAATGAATAAGCTGATAAAAGACAGATAGTCATGAGTAATGGTGGAAAAAGTAAGTGAACTATAATAACTGTGTGAACCACCTTTAAGGTTACAGTGCGACTGGGAACGTGTGTGTGGTCTGAATTAATCAAAGCACTATATAAAAAAAGCTGCTACTGCATGAAAATGTCATCGTGATTTGCTGCCTCTGGACCTAGACACACACAGCTCGTCACTGTGGAGGGTGAAATCATATGCAGATCTTGTTGCACTGTGAATGTTAATCGGTGTGTGTGCATCACTTTATTCAGTAGCTGTTGAGGCCGTCATGCGTCAGTGGTTTTGTGACAGGCGCCAGTGTCACGCGCATGTCAGAACAGCGTGCAGATAAAAACTCACTTTGGTAGATGGAGAGATTGGTTTTTGTTTTTTTCTGGCTGTCAAATTAAGAACACACTATGCAAATCACCTGAGTGCTTCCACTTGCAATTCAACCTGTCAACAGTGTGTTGGTGTATGTGTATGGAGGGAGTGAGCACACACATCCTGCTGCATTAGATCATTCTCCGAGGAGCCATTTAAACATTTTCCCAACCTGTAGTTATAGGGAATCACATGGGCAGATTCCTCCACACCATGTTGCTTTCATGTTTATCTTATCCAACGAGTATCTCCAAGCTCTCAGACATTAAAGGGCTATTCAGCCAAATTAACTTCTGCACGGCATTGATTGGTTGACCTTTGTATTGATCTCTGTGACCTGTGCAGGCTCTTCCCACAGACATCCCACCTCTCCCTCGGGATCATCCTATCTTGTATCTCCCAGGATAAGCAGCTTTGATAACGAGGGTGGAAAGCCCAGAGGAGTGGCGGCTTTCCACCAAAACAAACATCACAGCATGGCAGAGGTACCGGTGCGGGTGTGTTTAACGTTGCCCTCTGTCGACGCTGAGGCTGCATGTGCAGCAACACACACGCACACACGCACGCGTGCTCACTCATGCTGTGCACACTCACTGACACACAAAATCAAATAGTGGTGTGACAGCAGAATTGACTCCTGTATCTGTCATGCTGTTACTCAAACAAACATCCCAGGCCGAGTCTGATGTGCTGCGCCAAGCTATCCCCTTATCAGCACCTGGCACACCACACTGCCTTATGCCAGTTGGGACCACAGTGCCAAGACTGTCAGCGTATGACTGGAGCTCAGACTCACTTCTTAACCCTCCATTTGGCTCATGGATTTATAATAATGCAGCTTAGGTTGCTCCATCAAACAGCTGAATCTGTGAATCTGCCCACTTCCTGTGAACGGGGTGAGTGATGGTTCACAGCGCCGCTTCATGTCCAGGCTACGAGAACATTGTGTTTTTCTCTTGCTGTGCTCTAATTTTACCCCTTTAAATAAGCAGAACCTCACTACCTTTGAGGAGGTGGTAGGTGGAGGATGGGTGGGGGCTGGGGGAGCTCCTTTACGACACCAATGTAACCCTGCTGTTCTCTCCATCCTTCGATCCTGTCTCTCTCATGTCCTGCCGCGCTGGACAGGAGATCGCTCCACATCCTTCTGATTGTTAAAAAATAGTGACGAATGGCCAAAAGAAGCACACAAGCCACCATAAATACAGCTGGTATAAATAATACATGGGCCGCCCCCACTGTGCCTCTATGTTAAAATTAATTTTTAATACCTTCAAACGCAGCCATTCACATCACAGTATCTGTCGGTGCTTGTCAGAGCAGCTACAATGACGAGAAGAGCGACACCACCCCCCCCGTGTATTCTGAGCTGCAGCCTTAATTGCTTTGCAAAGCTTTACATAGTCTCTGTGCAGCAGTAGGTTTATCAGACGTGGTGAGTGGCGTGTCTGGAGTAGTCGGCTTCCGCGACGCGGCCACAGGGGGCTTGTCTGGGTAGCGGCTAAATGAAAATGTCTGTAATGGATAAAGAGACATTTTATTAGTCTTTGTTGTTTCGTGGTGGGTAACTCGTGTCTTGAGGCGATAAAGTCCTGTTTTGGAAGAATTTGACAGACTTGAAAAGGGAGTAATCTGTGGGCAGCTCTGTGCAGCCCTCTGGAGAAGAGCACACTACTTAAGAGCAAGTCAAGCAACGCTTCCTCCTCTCTGCCTAACCGTCCACAACCAACCTGCCTCCCTTCCCCTCCATAATCCTATGATCCCTTTTTGAACCTGCACAGTGTTCTAGGTATTATCCGGAGCTATCACCTCCACAGAAACGCCGGAGCAGATCAAAGCCGCGCAGTTTAAGTGTTTTGTGAAGATCACACCGCTCAGTTCTGAAGAAGGAAAAGGTGCCGTCTGTTCTCACGGGAGGACGTGATGAACTTGTTTTCTCCTTTTCAAAGAGATGTGAAATATCACAGCTGTATATTGAGTCTATAGAATGGACTGCCTTGCTGCTACAGCCTAAAAATAATAAAATAAAAACTCCATAAGACTAACCACTGCTTTTCTCCATGGAAACTGGCGTGTTGGCTCACAGCCAATGTTTAAAGATAACTCTTTTCTACCAAACACCCTCACCCCCGTGCCGGCGTGGCATTAATCATAGTCTACCAACCAGCTGTGTAACAAACATTATACGTTTAGCCTGCGTGTCCTTCAAACATTTCTGACTATGCGTGTTTTGACTGGTGGCATCATCCAGAACCATGTCCAACCATGTCCAGAGGTCATGCTGTTCACTTAAACATGTTGGTTTCACGTCACTAATGTGCTCGCATTAGCCCAGAGGTGAAAATGCAAAAGTCCCAATTGAAGGAATGAGGAATCTGGGTCATTGTAGTGTTGTTGTTGATGTTGCTGCTGTGTGTGTCGTTCACTCGTGCCATTTATTGATCCATGGTAATGATTTCTGGCCCCAGCTTTGGTCCACTGTCTCGCTGTGACAGCCTGTGGTCAGAGCACGTTGCAGCCTCGCTAAATTGTGTCACACTCTCTTTATTCCGCCTCCCCCTCGTCCGCCACGTGTGTGTGTGTGTGTGTGTGTGTGTATCGAACATGTCACTGGAAAACCAGTTCAATGTCCCCAGAGGACGTGGAAACTCAGACGTTCAGCAGAGGACTGCAGTGAAGTGTGTCAGTGGTGCAGACCAGGCTATCTGTCTTTCCACGTCAGAATTTGGTCACGCTCCGACAACAAGGTGAAGCGTTGACGCATCTTTTTCAGTGCGGTTCAGTTAAGGGCCTTCTCGTTAGAGAAGAACCGGTAGATAAAAGACATTCAGAGGCCGGTAATGGGTCCTGTCAGTGTTCGACTCAGCCCACCATCTCAACCGAACCTTTCCGTCTCTCACCAGTTGCCCTGGCGCATGTGATTTGTGAATGCTTTTACCCAGTGTGCATTTCAAACCAGCCAGTAACACCCCAACAATCTGTCCTGCTTTGTTGCAATGAAAGATCCCCAATCTGGCTTTGATGAGCTCGTAAATCCTGGGCCCCGGAGCGTGACGGGGGCAGCCTCCATGATGGCACAGTCTCTAAAAGGATGATCAGATGGCTTTATTGGCCATAGGAGTGAGGGGCAGACTGTCAGGGGGCCTTGTTATTGGCTTGATTTATCCTCAGTCCCCAGAGAGTCATCTTCATCAGCTCACCACCGTCATCGCAGCACATTCTGCTTCACTGTTTGACAAGTGTTTATGTTTGGCTCCATCGTAATTCTAACCTCTTGGTGCTTTCCACCTGCCACACACCTTAATGAGGCTCCAAAGACGGCGGAGACACGTTATGTGTGCTGTGGCTTCCTGGTCTTTCTCCTCCAGCGATTTGCAGCTTTCGATAACACGGTTGTTGATTTGTGTGTCTCTTTTGAGCACACATGGGGTGAGGCGGTGTGTTTGTGTAGAGGAGCCAGACTAGTGGTTTATATGCAGATTATATACAGGAGAATATTGTCCAGTGGTCTGTTGTTTAAAAAGCAGCAATCATGTTTGACCCACTTCCTGATCTTAGAACTCAGCATCCTGCCTGATTTACTGTAACACAGCCTGACTTTAGGTGATGAAACCCATTCACTCCTCCCACTCTGAGCACGAGAGAGGCTCATCGCGGGGGTCCATTAGTAATGAATATGTACAGTAGTTGCTCCTCTTCTCTCACTCTCATCTTTTATGTATTAGAGACAATGCAGTGTGTAGGAAATGGAGGATACGTTTGTCGACTGCTGTTTTGCCGGAGGAGCACTGTTTATTTTTAGGGGAACTAGACCCGACAGATACACTGCAGTATTTTTATTTTTCTGATTTCTTGTAGGAGACTATGGATGTTTCAGGATATCTAATGAGGTTTAAAATGGTTTATTTAGCTTCAGATGCGTGGATCTGTTCTAGAAACATATGGAGTTCGGAGCAGAGAACAATCTAATATTATAATATCTAATGTGCTGCGCCTGTATTCCTGTCTTCAGACCCGTGGTCTGATCACATAAAAACCGCCTCCTCCACAGTTTTAATATTCAAATATAAGAAATCCTTTTTCGCCCCCCTTTTCACTTTGAAAGATTAAATATTTATGATCTCCATGATTACTGTGCTTTACTGTTGATGATACCCAGGAATGAGCCTCCAGCGCCAGCTCCAATACCTCCTTTCATTTGGGACAATTAGACCTGACAGCAAATGCATTTTATTGCTGATTACTTTAGATTATGAAGCCGCGGTGTGGTCAAATAAATGTGTAAATAATGTAAATAACAGAGGCTGTGAGAGAGAGAGAGTGTACAGCAAAAGAGAAACATGTGGTGGTGATCTGAGTGAGTGTGGAGCAGGAGTGATGGGACCCCGGGGTCCCACTACCATCTATTATTCATGTTTTAGAGGGTCTGATAGCTACTGAACCTATGTTTGCTTGGGGTCTTTATTTCAGCCTGAATGCAGTAACGTTACGCTTTTATGCAATCAGAACTTATCACTTGACAAATACTGTGTTCATTTCGTACAGGTGTGGAGAGGAACCATAGCCAGAAGGCGGTACCGGCGGATGCGAGCAGCTCTCGTCATCCTTCAGGCCTACAGGCGCTACAAAGTCAAGTCCTACATCCGCGAGGTCAACCATCGCTTCAAAAACGTGCAGTCCATGAAGGACTACGGCCGGCATGTGAAGTGGCCGTCCCCTCCCAAAGTCCTGCGCAAAGTGGAAGACGCACTCAGGAGCATCTACAACAGGTACGACGTAAGACGTGACCAGTCACTGCAAACAGGGACAGAGGAGGAATTAAAAGTGTATCTGACTCCAGCCACAGGAGACACGTGTGGCCTCGAGTGTTATTTCCCATCCAGATGAGTCCATTTGAAGCAACATGCGCATGTTTCCTTCCGCCTTGGGCTCACACTGGACATTGATTTTATTTTTTCCTTCCTCCATCAAAGCCTCATCACTTTCTTTCATCCCGGAGTCTGTCTGTTTGCTTTTATCTGTTTGAAGCTGTGCACAGTTACACAGTATTCTTGCACAGTGATGTTGGCTGTCAGAGTGTGTGACTGAGAAGCCGATTAGTACAGTACAGCTGCGGTCCTACTGTAGTCCTGCTGCACCCCCCACAGACCAAGCTATCGAGGTCTTGTGCAGCATCCTGGAAAGAGTCCGTTGGTCTCCCTCTGCTCTTAGCTTTCTCTTTGTCTCTCTGCTTGGATGTTTTTACCTCTAGGTGGTGGGCATGGACGCTCATCAAAGGGCTCTCTCCAGAAGAGGTTCTGCAGGTGAGGGCCAAGGTAGCCAGCCTGGAGGTTCTGAAGGGCCAGAGGGCTGACCTGGGGCTACATAGGGCCTGGGAAGGAAACTATCTGGTGAGTAGGTGGCTTCATATGCTGACCAAGGACAAACCTGCTGCTTGATCAGTGTTTCCAATGAACAACTTTTCTGGTTTGTGCGTCTCACAGAAGCGAGACAGCCCTGACACAGCTGCATCGTTCGCGCTGGTCTCCAGCGAGCTGCAGCGAAGGGACAAGTTCATGAGAGTTCTGTTCTCCTGCAACGTACGAAAGGTAGCTTTTCTACATCATCACGTTCGGCGCCAGCCACACAGTCGCACAGTGTATCTGTCTGCACAAACGAATAACTGTTTCTGCTTTGCACCATATCCCCTGCAGGGTATTTAAATGTTGGTGTGCACTTACTGTATCCTGTGGGGTGACTAATGAGATGCTTTGTGTTTTCCAGATCAACCATTTCAACAAGGCAGAGAACCGGGCGGTGCTCATCACTGACCGCCACCTGTACAAGATGGACCCCCTGAGGCAGTACAAAGCCATGAAAAGCATCCCCCTCTATAATGTATGACAGCACTACTCCTTTAGCAGCCTCCTTTATTGCGACAACAGAGGGCGGCTCAGTAGGCACGGGTGTCACACGGGTTACATGCAGCACCGTTTATTCAAACTAGCTGCTTTTTTACAGATTAATTATGAATGAATTTCCGATATGTTGCATCCCTACATACTTTTCACGCAGTCCGACATTTGCTGCAGGGTTTTTCATTCCTTGCTCGTGTCCTGCTGGAGAAAAACAGGTCCAGGAATCTGTGCCGTAGGTGAGAGCGTTAGCAACATGTCAAGGTGCAGAAGCACCATTCAGCTCCACAATTGGCTGCTTTTAATTCATATTCGCACTCTGATAGGTCCATTAACGCTGGTACATGCTCACAGCACATGAGGCTGTTTCCATGGCAAACGTGCCCTCTGTGTATTCGTTTGTGTGTCATATAAACAAGGCTGAATTTCAGTTTAAACCTCTTAACACAAACGTCCATTGTTGTTTTATTTTCATCTTCGTTGTGGCCTTGTGAGGTAAAGACAGCTTCCTTTAGTGTTTCTCACTGACATAATGTATTGATCAGCACCTAAACTAAACCTTAAAGGAATAGTTTGACATTTAGGGAAGTTTGCTTTATGTTTTTTCTTGCTGTGAGTTGTTGAGTTTTCAGTAGCTGGACTACGGTTGATGAATTTAATCGACCCTTCAGCAACATATTGGTGTTATACTCTGATATAACTTCTTCTTATGTGATGCTCTGCTATGACAAGTACTGCTTACGTATTTTATTCCACCGCTGACCGTAGAGGAGATGCAGAAATGACACGGGGGGTATAGGTGCAATACAGAAATCTCTAAGGCGGATACATCCTGCTGTCAGGTGAAATGAGTGAGATATGAGACCGGTGCGCTGTGACAAGACGCCCCAGTGTTCAATCTGACAAAGTGACAAGAAAGAATTAGCCTGTGTCGCAGCATCTGGAAGCAAAATGGGAAGATGGAGGTGGTACAGATGGTGTCGGAGCGAGAGAGCAGCATGAGTTAAAGAGATTTCTAGTTATTGTTCATTCAGAGAAAGTCCCAAACACACACACCCTGAGCTGATAGATGAAGCTCAGCCACAGCATATGTGCAGCCATCGGTGGTTTGTAGCTTTCACACAACAACGGTCTCTCGTTAACAGCAACGGGTTTTAAGATGGTAAAACATGAGTCTGTGATGTGTTGGCTTTGCCCGTTGGCTCCTATAGAAGAGGTAAAGCTTCAAAATAGCATCTCACAAATATGTTGTTTGATTTAACACATGGACTTTACTATTATCTGTTCATTTATTAGGAGTTAGATTTACAGTAAATACCTGCTTCATATGTTATTATGAGTTAATCCTGTAGTCATTGCGACATCCATGACACCAGGCGTTTTAATGCTACAAACCTTGGTCACGGTGAAAATGTGTAATGGTGTTGGACGAGAGCCGGCTATGGAGGACGTAGCAGAGATGGAGATCAGAGCAGTGTGACGCTCACTATCGATTGGAGAAGGTCAAACAGAGGGGAAAGCAGTTAGCTCGCTGTTGATTAGCACAGCTCAGCACCTCCGTGTTTACCACCACTCCGCGTGTTTACCGCTGCTCCTGCGGGGCAGCAAAGGAAATGACTGAACTGATAGATTGTTGGTGCTACAGTGAAGAGCCAGCAGCTGTCGGACTGGGGATTTACACTAACCATTAATGCATGAGCTGAAAATAGATTCCTGTCTAAGTGATGGGGAGGTAGCCTTTCAGCAGCTGGTGACTCATCTTGGTGTCTTTCCCTTTTCATACTGCTGCCTCGTCTTCCGCACATCCCCACCTCACCCCTCACCCCTCACCCCTCACCCTATCTCAGTACCGTCTACCCCTCTTGCTTTTTTTCTGCGGCTGCTCCGCTCTTCCCGTTGTTGTCATGCCAACTTCCCAGGAGACGGTGTTGTCATGGATACCGTGGTAGTGGTGATGGGGGCAAGGCTGATCAGCTGATGTCTGGCAGCATTCAGGCATGTGCACAAACTGGTCTCCTCTTCCTCCCAGCGCAGCTTATTTCCATCCTGCTCTCGCGCTCCTTCATCACTTTCTCACATTAGTCTTTGTAAAAAATGTCCCCGCGTATGAATACAAGGTGATCACGGTGAAATGCAGTCTGAGGCTTCTTGTTGATGATGCCATGTAAACGTTCTCACAGCCTCACAAGGTCAGAGGCTGCACAGCTAAGCTTATTACACTAGACAGTATTTATTTAATCACAAAGCCCCCACTACTTTGTTCTCGCCTTTGTCTTTACAGGGCAGTTGGGGAGTGTTATATATATCTGGGAGTGTTATACTCCCAGAGGAACAGACAGGGAGAACCTACTGTTCAAATGTCGTGTCAACCGCAGAGCAGACTGGATCAGACAGCAGACAACAGAAACTGTTGTGGTCCCGCCTGCATGTTTCCAGCGTGTACACGCTGCGGCAGATGATTCCTCAGTTGTGCTATCACTGAATTACTCCCACTGGTGTTACTGTTTGGGAACATGAGACAAGTCACGAGCGAACAAATGGTCTAGTTTCCTGCTTCAAACTGGAACCTGTGTTGTTTTGATAACAAATTTTCTTAAGGCCACTGAAGACAGGTTTGGCCTGTTCTAGATGAGGTTTGACGAGCATGGAGCTCGCTACTGGTTCAATGGGAGCATTAGTTGTCCACATTCTGGTAAATAAAAGTCAGCAGCAGGTTTGGATAATGTCTGAAAGCTTTTCAGAGAAACCAACTACCGAACGATGTCAGTGCTGCCATCTTCAGACGTTGGCATCGTCGTCGTCGCCTCTGACAGATGAGCAGCTGGACAGATGGGCGGGCAGATACGTTTCTGCGACGGCTTTCATATTAAAACTGATTTGGTGAATTAAGACAAATCAAAATGAGACAAGGAAACGAATCAGAATGTGTCATTACCCAACTCATTAGAAAACTGATTGTCGTTCCAATCAATTAGGAGTTTAATATAAATGTAAATGAAATCCGCTCCATGTAATTAACTGCGGTGGATTCCTTAACGGAGGCATGGTTCGAGGCTTTAATTCATGGTGATTACATGAAGTGTTTGTTTCTGAAGTAGCGTGCTTGAGATCAAGACAGTTGATTTCTGTCTCCGTCTGCCGTCCTCTGATGGAGATTGTGTCTCAGCATTGCGTTCTGATGAGTCTGCATTACTCACAGCACCTGACTGGCTGCCCCGTGGCCTCGCCGTGCGAGGAGCAGTAAATTAAAAGGGAAATAAAGGGCTACAAACCTTGGGGAGGAAACAGTGAAGGAGGAGTTAATGAGACGTGTCAGAGAAAATATTGGTTTCTTCCTGTTCTGTCTGCTTTGAGGAGCTGTGAAGCTAAAACCAGTGGGATTCCTCTTTCAGCCCTTCCACTCTGGTATTGGGATGTGGTTCTGGGGGCTTTGATTGGACATTTGATTGGTCCTTGGGGATTGGCCTCGGCTTGCTTTCACCGCGTGTAAGAGATGATGAATTATCGCATCCCCCACTGAATTCCTCTTTAGCACACATTCCTACTGTTGCACACGATCGAGTTTCTCAGTTGGGTTTATGTACATGTTTACCTGTGTTTAATTGTGTGTGTTCTTTCTCTCTCGGCCGTCCCAGGTGACGGGAGTGAGCGTGTCCCCGGGGAAGGACCAGCTGGTTGTGTTCCACACCAAGGACAGCAGGGATCTGGTGGTGTGCCTGCAGGGTATGGTGCCTGCCAATGAGAGCCGCATCGGAGAGCTGGTCGGCACCCTGCTTAGCCACTCGAAAAGGTAAGTGGTGAGGGCCTCTGTGGGCAACAAGTGGTGGTAGAAGCTCAATCAGTATTATACCTGTGATGATATTTGCACCCGGTGCTTGAAGACGCCGGCTGCAGCGTGATGATTAAAATGACCTGAGACTCTCACATCATTTCTTCTCTTTACTGAAAAGAGAAAATGACTTTCAGTTAATCAGCACGGTGTCCCCACTTAAACCCAGCACATATCCAGCGGCACTAAAGGTGCTGACAGGATGTCCTCCTGTGTCCATACTCTTGCCACATTGCTACCTAGAGCACTCTTGGCCCAGATGTGTGGTATTGTGGCAGGAGGATTAGAGGGTAAACAGAGTGCACGGTCACAGCTGTCCTCGCTCCAACCCTAATGCTCTCTTAATCTGAGCTTGGAGCTTTCCTCAGCATGGGTTACTGTGAAGGCTAGCATTCATTTTGTTCCCAACCTCCCAAAGCAGAGGAGAACACAGATATAGAGTACGGGCTCAAATTAAATCCCTGAATCCTGCAGTTTCTTCCTCGTACCTTCTGTCACACCAAGGCCCCCCCCCATCTCCTTTTGTACTCTTCTCTAAAGCTACAATACTCGATTTGCATTTAAAATCCAGAGTAAATACAGGTCTTTCTAAAAAAATTAGCATATTGTGATAAAGTTCATTATTTTCTGTAATTTACTGATAAACATTAGACATATATTGTCATATATTTTAGATTGATTACACACAATTGAAGTAGTTCAGGGCCTTTCATTGTTTTAATATTGATGATTGTGGCATACAGCTCATGAAAACC
>JAUMHF010000011.1:13103105-13124380 GCA_032359275.1 Microctenopoma steveboyesi | reverse complement strand
ACTTTGTTTGTTATTTCCGGTCAGCTGGCACAGAGAGGGGGGGGGGGCGTAAAGGGGGTCTGTGAGACCTGCTGACAGTGCTTCTATCAATGACATGTTTTGACAGTCTCCCTACTGCTGTTCTGATGCGGTTGAAATCGTGTTGGTCCTCTGGGGCCCCCCTTGGCCTCGGGGCCCTAGCCAATTGCCTGCTTGGCGCCTCTGGGTATGTGAGAGATAACATGCTGTTAGGAGAAGGCACGAAGGCCAGTGAGCAGTGAAAGCAGGAAGAAGGTTGATGCCTTCAGTCCCTATGATAACGGCAGCAATGCCAACAAGAGACTCGCGGTACTTAACGTCTACTTTAAATAGGTACAAACAAACATTTGGAACAGGAAAAGAAGCGTACAAAGAGTTGACTCGGAGCGCGTCCTTTTCTATCTACTGTACGTCTCCCTCAACCCACATGAAGATACTTTGGTCATTTGTGGATTGGGCTCCATAAATAACACTGACTCTGGTCTCAACCTTGTGCCTTTAGAAGCCATGTGTGAGGACATTTAACCTTTAATTCCATCAAATGGAATCTGAGGCCTTTAGCAGAGCTGCACACTGTTGATCTGTCTGCAGATGACGACACCGTTAGCTGGGATCCCGTGTAGGCAGGAGGAGGTTGAATGAGCCACCAACCCTTCAATAAACCGCTCCAACCCTCCATGTGAAACGAGAAGCAGCTGTGAAGAAAGCTCCACTAACTTCAGATCCCCTCCCACCGATCAGCAGGTCAGACTGTGGTCAGGCGGCGCTGCTCCTGTTCTATCTAACTGTGAATGTTCCTCAGTGAAACGTGATGCTCTTGTGTTTGCAACGTGCAGATTCAGTCCACAGCCGGAGGCAGAAAGACACAAGTGATGGCCTTGAACGATCAGTGCATTTTATTTTTCCATCACAGTACAAAAATAAATTAAAATAAGCAGAAGTCAACAGAAAAGTTTCCATTACAGCAACAGCTTTTTTGTCTTTTTCAGCCCCCCCCCCCCTCACCCCTCCATGTCATAGAGTCTTAGTACCACTGTGGTTGGTGTATGCTTCTTGTCCATAAGAATACAACATGTGACACATTCTTCTGTACAAAGAAAACGCTGCCGCTCACACACACATTCACGCACCCATGCAGCCTCTCTTTTCCTTCTTAACCACGGTTTCTCATTTTATCTACAAAGTATGCAACAAGATACAGAAAAGAATCTGACAGAAATCTTTAACTATCACTTGAGTCTTTTTTTTATATTTTATAATCTTTTGAATGTTTTTTTTTCTCAAACAACTACTCAATAATGCAAAGTGGAAAAAAAATGGCACATTTTTAGTGAGTCGGGCAAGTGGACAACGTGAAAGAATTCTGGGTCTGAAGCCCATCCAAAGTACATGCCCCCCCCCCCCCCCCACTGTTGTCCTGATACAGACACACCTAATGAACCGTCTCTCGCTGCTGTGACTCTACAGCAGAAGAGGCCGCAGGTCGTGAGCTGCTCTTTTCCTCTGATTGACACTAACAGAGCAGCTTCTCCGAGAGCTGCTTTACAACACGACAGAGGTCTTTTGATGGCACCGTGAAAGCTTTTGAAATGAATTCTCAGAACACTGCTGCAAAGAAAAACGCTCACAGTTTCTATTGACGTGAGATGTGACACGCAGTAAATACTAAATTTCTCTTAGAATTACTGATGGATATACTGTAGCTAGAGTCAATATGGCTGCAGTGAAGCAGCTTCGACTATTCTCCTACGAAAATAAAGAGCTACGTATGTGAACAGGTGTCACTGAAGTCATTTTCTCTGCTGGACAACGTGTGTGCTTTCTCCTCCTGATATGTGGGACGGCAGGTTAGGTCAGGACACAACTTGTCTTCAGGGCATTTCCTTTCGTTCCTAGATGGCGTCGCTGTGGTGATGGTCAGATTTAACATTGGTTTTTGATCAAAGGGCTTTTTAGTTTTGATTCACTGATATATCCCTGCAGCATTAAATTGCATAAACCAGCTCAATCTTCATTCCCACCAAAGATAAGCGCACAAGCTCTACCAGGAAACCTCCTCTCTTTACGTCCTTTCCCTTTCAAAGTCTCTCACAATGATCATTCATTTACTTGAAATGTGCCTAAATAATGTAAATGGCAAAGAATTAGGTGTCAGTAAGTGTTCGTCTGAGAGTGTTCTCAGACCTGTTGTGTTTTCATCAAACATATGGCACTGTTTAAACATTTCTATGCTGAATCAGAAGCACATAAATCATCATTCCAAAATGGCTGAAACACAACCTATGGACAAAAGTAGAAAAGAAAGTCCCTGGTAAACAAATAGCCCATTTTAGCAAACATCGCTAAATAAACTAGTTTCACTTTGTTCACAGCATTCTCTAATGCAGATGCAGTTAGTTTACAAATCAAGTAAAAAGACGAAAAGTAGTTGCTCCTTCTCTCCCGGAAACTCTGGAAAATTGCATGGCACACGTGCAAAACATTACATTTCTATGTAAAAAAAAATCAAAGAAAACTTGTTCCAGAAAAGCAATAAATAAGCCTCCATAGGTGTTAGCCTCTGGGGAGTAAAACATCCATTTAGTAGTTTTTATTTTTTTCTAGATGAAAATAAAGTAGGTCTTTCTTAACACACACAGTAAGACCACTCATCATCGCACAGACGTCGTCTGGCTGTTATCTTTTTGTCTCCGTCCAGTCTGCCCTCGTCTCGAGTCCTGCTGTAGAGCCACAGACAGACACCCACAAAAGTATGGATCCAGCATTTGTTGGCCCTGGTGTCGCAGATATGCACTGCAGCAAAAAGTGTCCACTTGTATCCGCATTGGTGGCGGGGATGTAGTTGTTGGTGTTCCAAAGAGCCGGGGTTTGCAGCCAGGGATGTGTGTTCATCCGTGATGCATGAAGAGAGCCAGTCAGGCGATGGCCCTCACGCTCCTGCAGTGGGCAGTGCACATGTCATTGTCAGTCAGAAGGTCACTGGCAGGCTTCTGAAACCTCAGTCTTGTCCACATTCATTGCTGTAGATGTTTGCTTCCTTTTCTAATGTTTTCTGTCTTTTTGTCTAAATTGTTTGTTTGTTTGTTTTTTTTACGATTTTCATATTTCATATAGATATATATATATATATATATATGTTAGCAAAGGATTCACCCAAGTCTGGCATTTTCTGTTTATATAGCGTTGTCAAAAAAGCTTTCATTCCCAGGTTTACAGAAAATCCATCCTTTGCTTATGGGAAATTAACAAGAATTTCCCTAATTACAGGCAAAACTGACAAAACCTTAAACTCTGTGGATGAACATTCCCTCCACAAGTCGTCTTAGTAGATAGAAACATTTTATTCATGTAAAATACCCACTGCAGTGTGAACAGTAATAAATCACAAATCATCTTTCCCTAGTCAAAATGCCAGACTGGAGTACCTCCCCTGTCCCCTGTCCCCTCTGCCCCCCTCCCCCCAGCATCCCCTCACCGGTCCAGGCCAATGAGCAGGCGACTCCTCTCCTCCTCCTTCTGACTCTCATTCTTCAGGTCGGCGAACACCTGAGTGAAGTAGTGCGGGTCGGAGTTGATTTGAAGCATCTTGGCGCTCATCAGGTTGATGATGGACAGGCACCGGTCCCAGAAGGTCTCCTTAGAGCTCTCCACTAAAAAGGGCTTGAGAGGGTAGGAGATCTCGTTGCCCATGTAGGAGTAAGACAGGTAGAGGCAGGTGAGCAGCACGGCCTGCAGCTCGTGTTCCGTGGCCACCTCAGAGGAGACCACGTCGCGGCACAGCATGTAGACAAAGACCACGTTGGCAGGGGTGATGAATCCCTGGTCCTGCCAACCTTGGAGCAGCAAGGAGCGGTCCACGCTGCGCAGCCACAGCACTGGGTCAGTGGGTGACAGGTGCTTCAGCCGGTAACAACGCCGGCACAGAAACTCTCCAAGGCAGCGCAGCAGCTCGCTGGTGGAGGCCTGAACAATCACTCTCTTAGGGGTCCCAGGGGCCACGTTGGAGTTGGCCAGTGGAGCCTTTTTAACCGATGATGTTGTGTTGTTTGAGCTCTTGGTGAGAGCTGGAGTGCTCTGGTCCTGGGTGAAGGTGGACAGGTTGGCGCAGGACTGTGACTTCTTCAGATTTTCATTGTTCAGGTGGGTGACATTGTTCTGGTAGGTGCCGTTGGGTTGTACCTTCTTGGAGCTTTTCTTCTTGGCTGACACGGCTACAATCCGCTTCCACGGAAGCACATTGATGAGCGAGTGGCGCTTTAGGTTTTTGTCTTTGGCGTTCTTGCTGTTCTGGACAGCTGTGTAGTGACCCACCGTGGCCGGGCCATCCTCAAAGAGGGCCGCCTTTCGGTAGCTGGGTGACAAAGACAGCACGGTTCCCATGGTGACTGCGGAGAGACGTCCAGGAGCTTTAGCTGCACTGGGTCAGGATGAGCGTCTTGCCAGAGGAGATCCTGAGGGTCTCAGAGCCTCAGTGCTTCTGTGGGATGGGAGTCCCGGGCTACAGTGTGCCGCTGGGCATCTAAAGCCTAGGAGGAGTTTGTCCTGTAAACAGCTCTCTGAGGGGATAACGATCACCTTGACTGAAACACTCTGTCTGCGTATCCAGATGGCCACTGCTGAAAACAGAAAAGATCAATAATCAGAAAAACAACTGATGGAGGACCAGCTGCTTTGAAGTTAGCAGTTAACACGCTGTCGTCATATAGTTGTTCAGGTTACAACAGATAACATCACAGCATCGGTTCAGTAATGTGCGTCTGAGTGGTTCATCCAGCAGTTCCTCGCTCTTATTAGCAGTATTGATTGGATTCGATGAGAGATGGAATAGATCAGCCTATATCTTTCACTAATGAATTCAGACCGTCAGGATCCTCCTTTGCTGCAAAGGTGACCATCCTAACGTTAAGACACTGGTGCCACAGCCTGGGCTCATCTCTAACAAAACCAGGGACTCATTCATAGGGACCCTGCTCCATATTTGAATGACAATTTGACACACGATCCTGTGTGGTAAATTCATAACCATTTTATAATGAGAGACCTATATTTTGTGGGCAATGGCCGATAAGTCGTGGTGAAGCCCGCACCACCCTCACACTAAAATGGAAGACTGAAACGTAAACACCATCATAACAGGTGAAGGTCGCGCCTGCTGTATGTAGGACTCAGCACCAGAACAAAGCCAAGGTCGTTTGATTTAACCACATTAAAACTACTCCAACAATGGGCTAAATGGTTGTTTTGCCTTTTCTAACACGACATGTTTTCTTTTTTTGTCACTGCAGCAGCTTTGCATACGAAAGACTCTGCTCGCCTGCGCAGCATCCGCGCTGCCGGAGTACAATCTGGTGATTAATGGATCTGTTGTGGAGGAAATTCCAAAACACCATCTTTTAATGTGACCTCTCTGGGTTCGTTTCAACATTCTGCCGGGTTCGTTGCCGTGATAAGTGCGGAGCTGCGTCCATCGAGTGCTCTCCATGGTGCTGAACCTGAACGTCTGCGTCGAAATAGAAGCGATGGCAGTAATAGGCGGTGGCTTCAAAGTGATTCTAAATTTTTTAAAACAATCCCCATCTTTTTTAGCCATATCTCACTATATCTCCTATATAAATGTGGATCTATGTAGCTTTACATCTTCCATTTCTTTAAAGTTCGTATTTTCTTAATTAGATATGCAAAGATAAGTAGATTTCAAACACACTCACCAGATGTCCAGCCTAATGAGAGGAAAATATGATGGTGCTCCGCGTTTTCTTTCTTATACAGCGGGATGGAAGCATAAAACCATTTCAGTCGACCCAAATGCAGCACAGCAAAAATAATCCGAGCCGAAAAGCCAACGGAGGATGAAAACGCCTGGTGTCAACGGCGCGCAGACGATGGTAGGCAGTTGTGGGAGAAGATGAAGATGTGCTCCTGGTCCTCCCTGGACGCGAGATGCGGATGCTGCGAAGGCTGATGTTGTGTTGTGTCATTGACTGTGAGTGGATGGCTGACGCAAAGGCGGTGGTGGGGCGCCGCTCTGCGCCCTGTGCGCGCTGCTGTCTCCGCTGAGAAACAACTCCGCCTATGGCCACGCACAGCAGGCGATCACGCAAACAGAACCCATTGAACTCCTGTTTTTCTTCTGATATCACCAACACAATTCCAAACCTTGACCTATAGTGAATGGAGATTTTATTTCATTCCCAGACATGTAGAATCTGTCCAGTATGTAAACAATAAACTCTGTTAACTGGATTTATTTATTGCATGTCACCTTTAATTGTTCTTTGGTTTCTGTTTGTGTAAATACGTTTTTATTTCGTTCACAAACTTGACGGTTTTGTATACACATTATATTATATATTATAGCATAGACTACATTTTCATTTATTTTATCTGTATAGCGTCAAATCATAACAAAGGTCATCTCAAGGCAATTTACATAGCAGGTTTAGGACATATAATATAATATAAGTATATATACAGAAGTTACAGCGAAAGTTCCGGTTATGACTTTTAACAACCTTAAACAGAAGAAACCTCCAGCAGAACCAGACTTCATCTCACCATCTCATCGGTTGGAAGAGAGGAGAGAGAGGGCGCATGAGCGCAGACTACATTTCCCAGAAGTACTGAAATCCCGGCATGCAGGTGGTGCTGTGACGCCACACACGCAAAGAAACGTAGTCCCCCGCACGTATTTTCATTCAAGCAGCATTTGAATAAGGAAGATGGCGGCTGCAGCAGTGGTTGAGTTTCAGAGAGCTCAGTCTCTCGTTAGCACAGACCGCAACGCCTCTATCGACATTCTCCATTCGATAGGTAGGTGTTCAGCTCGTTTTCTGAAATAAACATTAGTCCTCAGTCTATTCTAATGTTTTCCTCGGTCAGTGTTAGGCGAACGATTAGCGAGCTAGCCAGTGGCTTTTACTAGCAAGAGCCGGTGGTGTACCGTGCTGACTCACTGTTGAACGGTGGGTAACGGTGACTGCTAGTGGATGTTAGCTAGTTAGCTTCTTAGCAGTTCTGCTAACTGTAGGCCCGGGCGTGAAATATATACGAATGTAGTCAGTAATATCGTGTTGTTAATTGAGTAGCTGGGTGATCTGGTGTTGTGTAAATGACTACAATTTCCAAGTTAACTTCAGTTAGATTTGCGTGTCCCTGTCATGTTAGCAGGGTTGCTGTTGTGGCTAACGTCATTAGCTTGTTGTCAAAGCCTCTAACATTCCCTGTCAACACAGTGAAAGGCAGTTTTCCAGTAGTGAAAATAACTGCTGTCATAGTCTATCAACGGGATAAGTGAGCACTTTGCCAATGTTTGTGTAACTTCTTTTTCATATAGACACAAGCAAATGTGAATTACATTTAAATAGTTTGTAAATAAGTCTTACATTTCCCATAGACACTACTGTTCTGAATTTGCCTTGTCACTCTAGCCCTCAAGCTGTGAGCTATTTTTCTCCCAAACTGATTTGTTTTATGTATTTCTCAGGACTTCCAAGGGCGGTAAATAGAATAATTTATTAGTAGGAAGTTAGTTCACCAAAAAGTACACAACGATTTTATTAAACAAATTTTTCTGCTGGTTCGACAAGACAAATGAAACTGGTTTCTCCTAAATAGTTTCTATACTATCAGTGAGATGATAATAATATAATCCACAAGCAGTGCATCCTAGCTCAGCCTAAAATAATCTAACTCACTACTGTCTAAACACAAGATAATATTTGTTCCTCTAAGAGAGGGCAGAGTGGGGGAGTCTCCCTCCCAATGGCCTTCACATATTTTCACCAACACAGAACGGTCTGCTAAACACACTTAATGTTACATTTTAATGTCGAGAGTCCGGACACTGTGGTTCTTAAATCAAGGATTAAGATGATCTAACTTTCCATATTTCTTTAACAGTGAGGAGAGATGTTCAGGAGAACGATGAGGAAGCTGTCAGAGTTAAAGAACAGAGCATCCTGGAGTTGGGGACACTCCTGGCCAAGACAGGACAGGCTGCAGGTAATGTTCATTGGTGTTTACCATGTGCTTGAGGACACTGTAGTACATTTTATCCTGGGTATGTATCAACATTTGTGTATTTTATTACTGCCATATCCAGAGCTGGGGGGTCTTTTGAAGTTTGTCAGGCCTTTCCTGATTTCCATCAGTAAGGCCAAGGCAGCCCGCCTTGTTCGCTCTCTGCTGGACCTATTTCTTGACATGGAGGCAGCAACAGGACAGGAGGTGGAACTGTGTCTTGAATGCATTGAGTGGGCCAAGGCAGAGAAGAGGACCTTCCTACGACAAGCTCTGGAGGTAAACTGGAACAAGAATAATCTTCCTGTAACACGTTTTATAGCTAATTGCTGATGAGTCAGAAAAATAAAAGTATTTTTGTTTGTTTGTTTTTTTTTACAGGGGAAAAACATATATAATAGGTTAGGTGTTGCTGGCTTTAAAGTATGTGCTCTCACACAGCTTTACTTACTGTTTAGTCACTGCTTTTTATGATAGTAAAAACAAAAGTATTATTCCCAAACAGAAACATCAGCTGTGTTACAGATCAGATTGAACATGTTCTGATGCAGTGCTACAGTTTTGAGGTGTAAGTAATATTTCACACCAGAGTCATGGACTTTGGTATAAATTTGTTTTAATCCAATTACATTGGTTTAAAGCTAAATAAAAACAGGAAGCTTGATGAGTACTGGGGTAACATCACCCTGCCAGAGCAGCCAAAATGAGCTAAGAAGCTAAATGACTGCCAGCATATTTGTACTTACAGCCAGATTGATCCATAGCTTTTAACTGAATTACAAAATGCAAGACATCACGTTAGTTTTCTGTAAAGAAACTGTGGAGTGTATTAATGGGTGAAAGATAATGACACACGGGATATATATTGTCTTGTGTTACATATTATGTGATATGGAGAAAAAAAATACAAGGAATTTTGTTTAGAAACTACTGTGTTTGTACCATGAGCTCAGGGTGGGAGAGTTGTAAATCAGTATTTCTATACCCATCTGTTTGCTACATATTGTGTTGTGTGTTGTGTTTTTATCTGTGCAAGCACAAGTGTGGAACATCATATTTTCTTACCACCCACATAAAACAAAAGTTTCTTTTCAAACTTACTACTTTGTGCCATCGTTTAAAACACGATTGTCTGCCAACAGTATCCTGTACAGACCGTAATGTGATTTCATGTAAAATGAAAACTCATGGGTTCATGTTAATGTTCCACTTGTGAGAGTTGGCTGTCCACCTCCTCTGTCTGGCACTTCCTGTCAGCATTGTGGGGCCAGTGGGACCTCTCTGTAATTTAGAGTTTTCTTCAGTGGCATTTTTCTCACCTTTTTATTGGCCGTGAATTGCTTCATAGTGATCTGGCTAAATAATGTGTCTCACATCTGCATCCACCCAACGGAGAGCAATTATAACATGTCACCATTTGTTCCAGTTACTGTAATCTTTAGAAATTTAGGAAAGGTTTAGGTTGTGTTTTAAAATTTAGTTTGAACCCTGGCTTTAAAGCCACATTTCTTGTCTTGTGATTTTTGTTAATTGGGTATCCCAGTACTTAAACTACATGTTGCAACTCTTCTGTAATGCAGTAGATTGGTACTACCCCTCCTTCTACGTTTAACATCACACTCTATTCTTTCAGGCACGACTAATCTCACTCTATTTTGACACCAAGAGGTACCAGGAGGCTTTGGCACTTGGTAAGTGTTTTAAAACCAGGAGATTTTTTTTGTTTATAATCATTTATTTATCATCAAGCTTGTAAAGAATGTGTTGTACAGATTAATTGCAGTGGCTATTCTGCATGACACAGAATCTCATTGTGTTTTCCACAGGTTCCCAGTTGCTTCAGGAGCTGAAAAAAATGGATGATAAAGCTCTTCTGGTGGAGGTTCAGCTGCTTGAAAGTAAGACGTACCACGCTCTCAGTAACCTGCCCAAGGCCCGTGCTGCCCTCACTTCAGCCAGGACTACCGCCAATGCCATTTATTGTCCTCCAAAACTCCAAGCAGCACTGGACCTGCAGTCAGGTCAGATATCCTTGCTGTTCTCTCTTCTAGACTTTCTGTTGTATGGAGAAGTAAAGGCCAGTTCATCCTCCAAGTGTCTGCTACGGAATCTGTTGCATTAGGACAAACTCTGAACATCCACAGAAAAGTAAACTAGATATTTCTTTAATGCATTGAAGTGATGTAGTGTTTCCTTTAATTTCTTTGCAACTGGAAGGTACATTCACACAAATATATTTCTATTATTAGAAACTCTCAATACGACTCTCCTTACTAAAAGTTGTTTGGAAATAAAGCATACATAGTGGTTCTTCAGTGACTCAGTGTTTACTGATAACTTTCTCAGTGACACAGTTTGTGTTTAATGCTGTGGGGCGTGATAGAATCATGCTTATTCATTTTAGCAGTGGAAAAGACAATTTATGACTGATACTACTTACTACTACTAAGCTTTGGTTCTCCCCATCAAGCAACACAATGGAAAAGCCAGCTAATGGTGGTTTAATATTTCTATAGTGGAACTCAGTTTATCTCCAGCAAGTTTCCTTGTGACTTCGCATTTTAGTGTGACTGACATCTATTTTTGCCATAGACTAACTGTCACGCTGTCTCATTTGTATTACAGGGATCATCCATGCAGCAGAGGAGAAGGACTGGAAGACAGCCTACTCTTATTTCTTTGAGGCCTTTGAGGGCTATGACTCAATCGACAGCCCAAGAGCCATCACAGCACTCAAATACATGCTTCTGTGCAAAATTGTTCTCAATTTGTGAGTAGTCCTTAACAAGTTTTAATGCCAGAAGCTTTATATGTATGATTTCTCATTTCTGTCTAATTCTTCTTTTTCAGACCAGAAGAAGTACAAGCCCTGATCAGCGGCAAACTGGCTCTGCGATACGCCGGCCGACAGGTGAGAACTGACTTGTTTTCCTGTTACACAATACATCAGATGAAGGTTGCACCTTAAGTGATCATGTGCATTACTTAAACTAAATGAAATAAAAGAGCTGCTTTGTGTAAGCCCCTCTGTTGAATGAACTAATTGGTAGTTTTTCAGTTTTATTATTGCTTCAGTTTTGATCATACTAAAAAAAAATCTTATCTTTCATCACTGTAAATCATACATCTTTTTTGTGCAGCTTTATTAAGGTAGTCTCTGTAGAATAACTCTAAGATCCTCCTGTCTTTATCCACTCAGACAGACGCACTAAAGTGTGTTGCCCTGGCCAGTAAGAACAGGTCATTAGCAGACTTTGAAAAGGTAAGAATCCTATCATGTTAATGCTCTTTCATTTTTCTTTTCACTTGAGCTTGCTTGCTGGCTCAAGAATAAATCTATTTTATTACATATTATTTTCTTTTTTGTACTTTGACTGATTGCTTTTGCTAAATTAAAAGACCAACTTCCATGTTGTGATTAATATGTCATTTTCATGTGCTTCAACACAAAGTGTCTCTGTTTGAGTTTTCTAAGTCATACCACATACACATACCATACATTGTGTGTTCAGGCCCTAACAGAGTACAGAGCAGAGCTGAGGGATGATCCAATTATCAACACTCACCTGGCCAAGCTGTATGACAGCCTGCTGGAACAAAACCTCATCCGAGTCATCGAACCGTTTTCCAGAGTACAGGTGAAGCCCTGCTAGACATGGCTCTCTGCAGCAAGCTTCACATTGTGAAGCCTTGCTGTGTTGTGGGGACGTCCTATTTACATTCTCTCATGTGCTTTCACCCAGGTTATGTTGTACTGTAGCTAATACTGTTATGGTGCAATTTTGGCTCTTGTACCATTCACAGAGATTGTGCCTAGTCAAGCAATCATGTGCTCGCTCAAGTGGGACTGTTGGGTTTTCTCTGCATATATTGATATAATGTGTAACTGTCTTAAACCTTACACTGTAAAGTGCCTTGAGATAACTTTTGTTGTTAACTGATGCTATATAAATAAAATTGAATTAATTATATATCTGCTCTTTGAGAAACTACCAGTTCCTGATAATTTAAATAACGAAATGCATGATTCAAACCTTTTCTGATTTCTCCCCTTGTTTTTTTCAGATAGAACACATATCAGGTCTAATTAAACTGTCAAACGTAAGTATCTTTCCCCTATGTTGTTCCTGAGCATTAAACACATCATCTGTACCTTGTAAACTGTCGTATTCTTCTATTTTTAGGGAGAAGTTGAGCGGAAATTATCACAGATGATTCTTGACAAAAAGTTTTATGGTAATTGCAGTTGTCTCTGACAGTGGAAACAAACATCATCTCTGTAGACTTCACAGATCAAGAGTCTTCACTATGCTGTAATATATATATTTTTTGGTACTGCTACAGGAATCCTGGACCAGGGTGAAGGTGTCTTGATCATATTTGAAGAGCCCCCAGTGGACAAAACATATGAGGCAGCCTTGGAAACAATTCAGAACATGAGCAAAGTTGTGGATTCACTTTACAACAAAGCCAAGAAGCTGACATAGGTAAAATGTTAATGCAAGATAAGAAACGTGTTTTTCATGCCCGTTCTTCTTCATCAGCTAAGTTTAATTTTTTTTTTTCCCTCAGAGTAGATTTCAACGGCAGTGTGATGGAGGAACTGTGTGTGTTTGACCAGCGTGTGTAATATTTTAAAAAGGGGACAAGGGAGAGCAACAAAGTCCCACAAATGGCAACAAACAGGATTCCCCCGTCAAACTCCCTCTCCTCCCCCACAACGGACAATTTCATTACTTCTCTTGTTCGTTTGTTTTTTTCCCCTCCTTATATTTTGGTATCTCTTCAGGATTCTGTATAACACTCAGCGGCCAAATCAGGCCATCAGGGAATATTGTACAACCACAATAAAAAGATTCAAAGGTTTAAGAATACATATATGTTTATATCTGCGACCAGGTTGGGCTTTACAAGCCAACTTAAGCTGACTCCACTGCAACCTCAAAGGTGCAACATTGACCTCTGCAGCCTCAGACTGTGTTACCAATACTGGAGGCAGAAATGAGGCTTTCTCCTTCCTGCCTCATGTCCACATCTTTCAGAAGCACACTGTTCAGTTTTTGGAAGGTTGGGATACTCCTTGGGATTCTGAATTGGTCAGACAGCTCCCTCTAGCTTTTATTTTTTACCATGTCAATGCCAACAGTTACGTTCCCACTGTATTTCAGATATGTATTAAACTCATTTTAATTGTTTGGTTTAAAAAAAAAAAATCAGAAGGTTGCCACATATCTGCCCCTTATGCTTATCTAAGATAGAACAGACAAGATGCCATTTTACCACTGGTGCCACTTTTTTTCGGCGCTTTGGTTTGCCTCACTGTTTGGGTGCAGTATAAAATCAAAGGGCAGAGGTAGAGATCGCCTCGAAGCATCTGAGAGTCATCCCTGAGTGGGCAATTCTCCATTGTTAGTTCCTAGCACTAGTGTGGTATGCTAGTAACCAAACAATTTGTATGGTTTTGATTTGGTTTCTTTTATTTTCTCTTATAAATACATTTTCAAAATAAATATTTTGTATTTTAAGGATTTTGGCTTGTCTCTTGTAAAATAGCGCACACAGTAATTTGATCAGCTAATTTTGTTTTTAGTATGAAGTTAAGAAAACTCTGGTTTTTGATGTTGCAGTGTCTTTAAAATACATGGAATGACCCGGAACAATACACAATAGTATGGAGGAATTATGTAAGGTGGCCACAAGTATTTAAAATCTGTCCCTTCTGCTATATTTGTAAGTTACTTCAAAAAGCAACCTCACATCTAAGGGCATTAAATCAATTTACCTGACAGTTTGGGATTGTGTTTAATTTTTGTGCTGTCAGAGATAGTGAAACACTTTGTTTCCTCTGGAGGACCATCGCATCCACAAGTTCTACACTTCTGTTTTTGTGTCAGGATGGCTGTAAGTCTTCAAAAATAGTCAATAATGCCAAGCACAATTATGTCTGTGTGATGTGGTTGGCCTAAACCTCAGAACAGTCACATTAACATAACTTCGTTGTGACATTTTGAGCATCATATTTAAAGAAAATCTAAATACTGTCATTGTAGCAATGAGACATTGTACAAGAAATTAAGGTGCAATTCCTTCAGTGTAGAATAAAACAATACAAAAACCTGAACATTATACATCATATCATACATACAACATAAAACATATTGCAGTTTCCCTTAGCTTCGCTGGTGCTGTGACGTAAACATAAGACCTAATCTTACTGTAAACATAAACGTTGCACTAGCTCAGATCATATTCACCACTTAGCAGTGTTCAGCATGTTGACGGCTGAAGGATAGAAACTGTTTCTTAGCCTGTTTGTTTTTGTCCTAATGGATCAGAAACGTCTGCCTGAGGGCAGGCATTCAAACAGTGCACCTCTTGGGTGTGATGGATCCTGAAGAATTTTCTTTGAATTCCCCAAACAACAGGAGCTGTGAAGTTCGTCAAGTCGGGGAAGAGGACAGCCGACTATCTTCTGAGTGACCTTAATGATCCTGTGGAGCTCTTTTCTTTGTGCCACTGTGCAGCTGGAGAACCATGCACAGAAACAGTAGATTGTGATCCTTTCACTCAGTCCCCGTTGAAATACTTTGCCGATCTAATTTAAATTGTTTTAAGGAGTTAAAGGAGTTTAAGGAGACAAAGGCAATATTTCTGTGTGTGTGCAATTAATACATTACTTAAGGGATAACAGAATTTCATTCTCAGTTATAGTCCTCTCACTTTCATTAGTGGGGGAGCATGGAATGCTCCCACACTATTGATATCCTCTCTTTTCTTTATTAGTGGGGGAGCATGGAATGCTCCCACACTATTGATTTCCTCTTTTTTCTTTAAGGCGTCTTTTCGGCGACAGTCATGCTACCCCACGCGATTTCTTCTGAAATTGCTAAGTCTAGTTTAATTTAACTTTCTACTCTATGTGTGTTTGTAACCTTTATAAGATAAATTTTTTAATTACATTTTCAGAACAAAATAAATTAACATTTCCCTTTGTAATGCATCCATTAGACAAATACATATCTTCATGTCATTGTTTACAAATGTCAAACTTTCTTGACGTCCTGTGCGTGATGATGTCACCACGCAGGGAGATCCCGCCTCCTGCGTCGTGGCGTCACTCTCATTTCAGCAGCTCTGTCAGCGGAACGTTTATGCTGAATTTTACTTGAACGGGTAAAAATCATAAAGATGGCCTCTCGGGTGAGTTTATTTAAAGTATATATTAGCTGTTGAACAGCACTATATCACGCACGTAGAATAGAAACTGTTAAATATAACTTTTGCGTAAAGAAGCAGAGGGTTTTGTTACACGTCGAGCGAGCCAGCACAGCACTAGCTTGTGTGGCAGAACCACTTGTCATTCAAAACTTTGTTTTCAGCCCGGAAGAAGAATGAAGTATCTTATGACCACTGCGGCTGCTGCTAGCATGTAGCACTGCTCCTATTGTTGTTGTGTAAATTAATATCTGTAACAGCCAGGGTGTTTTCCCCCACTGAGCTGGCTCTCTTGCTAAACTGTGTTGTCAGTTGTGTCACTGACTTCGGTATCAAAACTTCGCCACAGGCCTTTAAAAGCTAAACTGTGACTGTTACATGGAATGAAGGAAGTGCAGATGATAAAATGGTTAAAATGAAAGAAGAATAACAGCCGGTGCAATTACACTGACGATGAATGCTCACTGGATATTTACAAGTAGCAGCAGGCTAAGCAAGTATGTCAGCGTTGCACAAGTGCCCAAGCTGGCAGTTTTTAAGGTACATCTGCCTAAAAGTACAAGTAGTTTAGTCTAATGTAAGTTATAACCTCTTTAAAATCCACCTTCAGTGATACAAAAGAGGGGTTAGGAAGTCACAGTTATTCCCATTAGTGATTAATTGGACCACTATTCTCTTGAATAATCAATAAACAATCCAGTTAAAAGCATAATTTTAGGAAGTTTTAGGAACCTGGGACCTGCAAATATTTGGTCAGTTTGTGTAAAGGTGAAAAATAATTATACACACTGCATGTCTACTCATAAGCTTAGTGTCCCATGGTCAATATAGGTGGATGATTTAGTAATAATTGTACTGTCAGATAAAAACACAACCTGGACCTTAAGTCTCTAACTTTTTTTTGTCAAACTACAAAGTCAGGAATGAAGTTTTATTGATTTCAGTGTTTAAGTGATATGTTTATTGATCCACTTTGTTTTTCATTTGAAATGTGTCAATAAATAAGTAACTTTTAACAGTCTTATGATCTAAATTGACCTTAAAATTTAATCAACACATTTCTGAAACACACAAATATTAAATCGAAATAATGAAATTTATTTGTCTTCACCCGATCCAGGTAATCGGCAGTGGGTAGTACAGGAATAGTGGTCCTACATGCAATAAAACTTGCGAGATCTGGTCTCAAGTGAGTTAGAATGACTTTTACATGCCTGACCAGTAAAGGCTCTTAGAAACAGGCCACAAAGGTACAGGTACAGTATACCTGATCTATTGGCTATTGCTGCGTATTCACACAAGTTTAGTTTTGAACTTGTAAGAGGACAAAAACAACAAAGATCATTATATTCTTTGAGATACTGTGAATGCTTTGAACTCACTGTGTTTGAACATTTACCAGACAGCAGTGAAATCAGAAAATTATTAAAGGAATTAATTTATAAATTAAAGCTGCATCCTCCACGGATAATACAGTACTTCCTTCCTTCCTCACTGTTTTTTTCTCTCTTCTCTTTTCAGCTAATGCAAGCTGCAAAATGTCCAACAGATGAGCTGTCGTTGACCAACTGTGCCGTCATCAGTGAGAAGGAGCAACAGTTTGAAGAGTGAGTGGGATTTCCTTATCACAGTTTGGGTTTTAGACCAAATACCAATAGTGCACTGTACTTGTTACATATTGGTCTGCGTCATCTTAATGCTGACGCATGGGATTCACAACCTCAGAGTGATCTTTCACATGGCAAATGCTGTCTCCTTTTGGTGTATTGGATACTCTGATATTGATCAAGTACAGTTGCAGTATTGGTTTGTTGTCCACTGAAACCCACTTTGTTTTCTCTCTCACATCAAAAATCATAGGGTGAAAAACAAGAGAGTCTATGGTATTGATGGGTTTTATTTATTTAAGCTCTGAGGCATTTTAATATGGATGTAGTACTGCTTGAAGGTTTGTGAGCCCTCTAGACATGGTAACTGTTTTTGTAAAAAACATTAAAATAACCTTATTAAACACATTCAAATCCTAACATGTAAAGCACACCTTCCACATAATGGACACAGAGATATATTTTCATTATTTAATTCAAAAACTGTGCTAAAGTATGTGAACCTTTCTATTAGTAGCTTTTGCAGCCATTATTTAAACTAAACATCTTCTATCTATCTTCTATAACCACTAACCATTCTCTCACATCTGCCTGTGGGCACCATTCTTGCAGGACTCATCCACTTGAGATAGGTTTTGGGATGTACCAACTTCTTCAGGTCTCGCCACAACATTTAAATTGTGTTGGTGTCCAGACTTTGACTGAGCCAATTCTCTTTCTCTGAAGCCATTCCTTTGTAGTTCTGCTGAAATGCTTTGGGTCATTGTCCTCTTGCATAATCAATTTTTATCTCAACTTCAACTCCCTAACTGATGGCAGGAGATTTTGGTCAAGACTTCATGGTTTCTCGTATAATGTGGAGTCATCCAGGTCCAGATGCAGAAAAGCAGCCCAAGACCATTACATATATTCCCCACATTTAATGGTTGAGAGGTGGTTATTTGGTGGTTTTACTTGAGTCTGTTACCTTCTTAACTTAACCAGTACAGCTCGGCGTACATACACCAAGTCTATGTTTCATGTAGTTTTTGGGGTTACTTAAAAAAGTTCCACATGCCACAAATACATGCAATTGATAAACATACACTCACTGGCCACTTTATTAGGCAAACCTGCTTGTTGATGCAAATTACTGATGATCAACAGTAACTCAAATAACCACTTGTTACAGCCAAGGTATGGAGAAGAACATCTCTGAACGCACAACACTTTGAACTTTGAGGCAGATGGGCTACAGCAGCAGAAGACCACACGGGGTGGCACTCCTGTCAGCTAAGAACAGGAAACTGAGGCTGCAAGTGCTAACCACTACACCACCCTCTTTCCCAATATTGTTATTTTTATTATTATTGTATCAGAGCTGTGCAAAAATCCAGATGGTTTTACATCACTGCAGACAATAGCTTTTGTAAGTAGGAATGAAAAAGGTAGGATGTGATTCTCCTGTAAAATATTAATGACCTGTGTTGTACCACAGTTAATCCTTTCTTCTTTTTTTTAAATGCAGACACGTGACGGTACGGATTTTATCCCACAAGTACGTGTTCACCCTGAAGACACATCCTGGCGTTAACCTCGGAACCATCGCCTTCAGTCTGCCGCAGGTACAAGTGGCTTCTGTGCTTAATGTCCCCAACTAATCTCGCTAATGCTGATGCTGTTTAACTCACTGTTAAACATAAAAAATTAAACCTTCTGGCATATGTAACCAATAATTTTTCCTGACTCCTCCATGCTCTCTATACAATTATATATGGTCATCTAAAAAATTTTGTCTCCATATTTTACACAATATATTTTTAGAAAGCACAGGTCAACCCTGGTGTTGAAGGCAGCAAACTGTATATCAATAACATGTGTTCTGCAAGCATTATATTTGCTTTAGGTTTTTGGTGTTCTCTACATAAGTCTTTTTTGTGTGGTTGCCTGTGGGCTGATTGCATGGACCTCTGATTGTCTGATTCTGTTCCTCCTGCTTTTTTCTCTTTTGCTTTGCCTGTCTCTCCCTCCTCTTCCTTCGTCTATAAAGTTGGCAGCCACGACGACACACAGGTACTACTGTAACCCGCTCAGGACGGTCTTATTTCACCACTAGAATATCTACAGATTGATGAATGTCATGTTCGGTGGTCGTCATGTCAGAAACATGGTTTAGTAAAGTGAAGTTGTGAAATAAGACCCTGCTGCTGAGGAACGTTACACTAATCTCTGTGAAACGAGTAGTGATATTTGTGGAATTGCTTTGTTTTTAACCTATGGAACACAAGAAACTTAATCACGTCCTCTTTTCTGCAGAGAAAATGGGCAGGCCTATCGATTGGACAAGACGTTGAAGGTGAGCTTCACGTTTATTGCATTATTGCATCTTAATTTTTCCAGTGAAAAGGCCAAACAACAGTGACTTTATGAAGCACTGGTCAATGTGTGGGTCGGTAACACGTGTAGCATCACGCTACTAGATGTCAATTGTCCCCATAGTTTGTTTTTTGACTAGTTTTTTGCAGGTAAATAAAAAGTTCTTCAGATTTAAAGCTGAATCTATTATCCCACATCTCTTCTAGATGTACATCTTGGTTTGCTGTCTTTTTAAGCCTTTTGTGATTACTGCCATCGATTTGTCATTTGTTGATTTGTAGTCGCTCAGGCTTATCTGTGAATGTTTCCTGTGTGACAGACATAGCAAAAGTATGAGCATCTCTGACAACAGACCTCCAGACTTTGAAGGATTCGTGCTACTGACTTTTGACCGACTTGAAAGGTTGTGGCATAAAACTATGCTGACATCTGATTACTAATTATACGTTGGGTTGGGGGTTGCTATTATTTAGATATCATGTGGGTGTAGATGGAACATAATGTGCCCGACGGCGTTAAAGACAGTATGACAGACTGGGCGGGAGGGTGTCACTGCACGTACAGTATGTCTGAGGGCCTGGCCAGCATCCAGAAAAAGCGAAGTCTTCCTCTTTGATATAAAAGCATTATGAGCCCCTATTATGAGCATTATGACCAGAGTGAAGGGTCATATTATAACACTGTCTGCAAAGTAGAAGTAAAAAGCATGAAAGAGCATATAATCCTTTGACTGAAGAAAAGAGTAAGCTTCATGTTTCTTGACATAGTCATGAAAACAGCTGCAAAAAACCCTGATTTAACTGTGCAAGTCTTCCATTGGAAAATATAAATAGTCACTTTCCATAACGGGCAGCATTTTGGCAGGGTCTGGGGGTGATTAATAAAAGGGTGTTGTTAATGTTATTTTCCTAATTACCTGGCTGCAGTGGAAATATCAATTCATGTAGCAAGTAAGCTACATGCAGTTTATCTCGTTTTCCATAATGAGACACTAGCAGCAGTTTGCAAACGTGCAGGTGATTTGAATTATAAAATATAATCAAGAATGGCCTCCTAAGTTGAGGAACGTAAACACTGCTTGATTATAAGACTCCTCTAATGGGACATTTGCCCCATTTGGAGTCTAAATGTACCAATAAGCTTAGACGCTGCTGGTAGTTGGTGTCTTATTGAACGTAGACAGCACAAACATGTCAGCGATACTGTGATTGCTGAGAGCGGTTGTCTAAAATATAAACCTAACAACCATTTTTCTTACCTATAGTAACACATTACAAGTTCGACAAGTCCAAACAGTGTATAAGCACCATGACGGTGGAGATCGACTTTCTGCAGAAGAAGTGTGTGGACAGCAACCCATACGACTCCGACAAGATGGCCATGGAGTTCCTCCAGCACTTCAACAATCAGGCCTTCACTGTCCGTCAGCAGGTGATTGGACCTTTACCAACAATGTCTGTCTGATCATGCAACTGCTGGGAAGCATTCAAATGGAACTAATGAATTTAATTGATGATAACTTAATTGAATTTCTTTTCCCCCAGCTGGTGTTTAGTTCCTGTGATAAGCTGTTTGGATTGCTTATAAAGGACATTGAGGCCATGGACCCCAGCATCCTAAGAGGAGGACAGGCACCTGGCAAGAAACAGAAGGTACCCGCAGAGTCATCAACACAATTTATTTAAAGCTTCTACCTTGCACAGTTCACTGTATGTACATTTACTCTGTGACATCTGAATGTAATTATTGATGACTTATGACCTAAACCAGTTTATTTGTTTGTCTTGCCGCAGATCGACATCGGTTTGTTGTTGGCAAACAGTCAGGTGATTTTTGAGAAGTCAGAGACCTCGTCCATGACCCTGGTCGGTGAGTGTCAGCAACACGCCTGGTTCTTAAAACAGTTTTCTATTTCTCACCTTTGTTGACCTGATCTCCAGTTAACAGCCACTGTATGTATAGAAATAACTTTAATATCGTCTCTAAAGTCGAAATGTTTACAGCTAGTGAACTGCAGAAACCTATTTCCGACCTATACAAGTTCCTACTTGTATGCCCTAA
>JAUMHF010000011.1:13055338-13103005 GCA_032359275.1 Microctenopoma steveboyesi | reverse complement strand
TTTTATATATATATATATATATATATATATATATATATATATATAGAAAAGTCTTTAGGGCAATTTTTATAAAACCACAAGGGGGCACACTTTACACATTTCTCCTTCACGTTGTATCAGCAGCGTTGATAGTTCATGTATTTGTGAGTTGCACCACAATGAGGAGAGTTCCACGTCACTGTGCTGGTCCTTCAAGCTGGTGGTAATTCCTTGGCTAACTGTTGCATGAGCAAGTTCCAACACAATTAAAGATTAGTCAGATCAAACAAGCTAACAGCACTAAATGTTATGTTAACGTTAGGAGGGTTTATTTGAGGTTTTAGAAAGTTTGTGTGATACACTTTTCTTAATGCCTGTCCACGGTCTGTCAATGACAAAGGAAATTAACACCACTGTCTCCGTAAAAGCAGATGTTCATTATGACATCAGGTCTTCAAAGTTAAAATCTGTGTTTGTGTTTCACTTCTTCAGGGAAAGCCAAGACCCGAGAGTCCCGTCAGTCCATCATCAGTCCTGACTGGAACTTTGAGAAGATGGGTATTGGAGGTCTTGACAAGGAGTTTTCTGACATCTTCCGTAGAGCGTTCGCCTCACGAGTCTTCCCTCCGGACATAGTGGAACAGATGGGTGAGTTGTGCTCACTGTCTGTCACACCATCACTTACTCATTTGTTTGTGCCATCTCTCCCACGTCTTCTGCTGTTCGGCTGCAGCTTCCCGGACGGTTTTCACATTTCACAGTCAACAAACAACTGCTTCTTCTGTGCTACCTGGACCGTGACCTAGAGCGCCGGCATCCCCCTCACAGTGATCCTTGTACACACTCATTAATAGATCTTTGACAGCTGTCAGATGACAGTGATGATCCACTTTTCAAAGGGCAGCGGTTCATTCTAATTAAAGCCGTCAGGTCGTTTTCTTTGTGACTCATACACAAAGCTCTCTCCTCCCACACACATGCACGCAATCATGTTCGTCCTAATCCCTGCTCCCAGACCTAGAAGTCTTGTGAAAACCTGCTGTAAGGAAATGTGAGCTTGGCAAAGACACACATAACTTAAATCTGGTACAAAGTGCTCAGGGCCTGTGGCAGTGTCCAGCGGTGTGTGAACTGACCTTTAACCACGTGGCTGTGCGCAGCGGTCGGCCTTTGGCTGTGGCCAGCTGGCGGCTGTAATGAGATGGCATGCCATGATAGAGCAACCAGCTAAAGGTAAAGCTGTAATTGACAGGCGTGGGGAGCAGAGAGTCCAGGTGCTGACAGAGACGTTGTGGGCATGTGTATGTTGAAGCAAAAGTTTTAAAAGTTTCACCTCGTCTCCCCTTTGCTCACAGAGAGGAGAGGCGTCAGCGCTTTATCTTCCAAACCCAGACACAGCCACACCAATTTTCCCTGCTTGGCCAGAGAATCCGTCCCCTCTCCCCTCCACCATCGCCTGTCATCGTCGCTGCTTTTCCTTCAGCAGACTCGAATGGCAGCATAGATGGTTATCTAGGGCCTCTGAATTATCGTGGGCTAAATGTCATTAAGCAGGTGCAAACGTCAATTAAAAGAGACACAAGACTGAGTGGAGAGGACAGAGGTAAAAGGAGAACATCACAAGTGGTATTTTCTGCATGTAACTGGACAAACTAGATTTTTTTTTCTGCCTGAGTTTCCAGTTGACACATGTTTTCACTTAATAAATGAATGGCCATGACACTGAAGTTCCTGTTTATTTTCACCACCACAACAAGAGCAGAGTGATATTTCAAGCACGCGGCTCTTCATCAGACAGATAACATGACGCAGGTGCACATATTTTTACAATGAGAGTTCATGGTTAACATAGGCAAGTAAAAGTGTTTATGAAAGCATCATTTATCAAAACAGCCAAAAACAGTTACTCACACATACTGTAATTTGGGGCTCCTCACTCTCTGGTTGTGTGTGTGTGTGTGTGTGTGTCTCCAGGCTGTAAGCATGTGAAGGGAATCCTGCTGTTTGGACCCCCGGGCTGTGGCAAAACCCTGATGGCACGACAAATTGGTAAGATGCTCAAAGCCCGGGAGCCAAAGATCGTCAACGGTCCCGAGATTCTCAACAAGTATGTTGGAGAGTCTGAGGCCAACATCAGGAAGTTGTTTGCCGACGCAGAGGACGAACAAAAGCGGGTGAGGGAGGTGTTTGTTTAATGCAATGACCTAAAATCTGTTTTTAGGAAAACATATTTACAGTTTTAGAAAGTTGCACAATTGAAGAGTTTAAAGCAAAATGTCAAAGCAGAGCAAACATGAAAACTCCACATGCTACCTCTAGACACGCTACAACATCAGAAAAAAAGCAGGACTGGTCTCAATGGGGCTATTTTCCAGTTCTGCTTCTGAAACACCGATAAGGACGCTGATTATCTAAACAGAGAAAAACTCATTTCTGCAGGAGTGGAGAGATTTGCCCTTTAGTCAGACATAGCTGTAATAACTTTGGTGAAGTTCTGGTTGATGACGGTTGCTTTGGAAAGTGAGGCACTAGCATTGAGCCTCACTCCTCACCACCTAATGAGGGCTGGGTTGACTCTGACCTCCTCTTAGACCCCCCCCCCCCACACACACACACACACACCATGCAGTGTGTAATAAGCACAGCTCCACACCTGCTTCAAATGCTACGTCTGGGACTGACAGGTCTGTAGATGAAGAGATAACCCCCCACCCTGAAGCTCTGCCACTTTTTCCATCTGTCTGTGTGTCGCGGGTCATTACTGATGTTCCGGTCAATATAAAAGAAGACCATTGGCAGCGTCTTTCTCAGACAGAGACTGTATGTGTTAAATTTAATGTCCAGCTTGAGAACCAAGTGCTACCTCTGTGAATAGCTATGTTAGCAGAGGGGGTGGTATTCCCCTCACAACGATGATCTACCTGACCGACCTCAAGTTTATCAGTGTCTCTGTAGAGAGGCTCACACAAAGCTAAACTGTGCTAAGTGATGCATAATGTCCAGTTCACTAGTTATACTAACTTGTTTAGTCTGTAAAATTTCCATGATAAGTAAATGTAACAGTTACCAAACAATTCGCAAATCTACTGAAGATGTCATGTTAAGAAGCAAAATGACAAATGGGAGAATAATTCACTGCAGTTCCAGGTGTTCAGGCCTCCTTAACCACAACACTGGCAAATGAAATGATGGATTAAGACCACGAAGGGTCAGGGAATTATTTAGATTTTGAAGTAGATAATACTGGAAGATTGCGTATTTAGACCAAGGCTGATAAAAATGCATGGAAATAATAGGAGTATAATGGTTCTGATACCATGACTGAAACTGTTCCAGTGGGCACATATGCTAAAGCCTCACTGTGCACTGGGGTGCTGCGTTCAGGGACAGCACAGAGTGTAGGTCTACAAAAACAAAAATTGAAACAACCAAGGTACAAACTAAACCGAGGTCTGAGAGATGTCACCGCTGGTTCTCTTTTCTCTCTAACAGCTCGGTGCCAACAGCGGCCTTCACATCATCATATTTGACGAGATTGATGCGATTTGTAAGCAGCGCGGCAGCATGGCAGGCAGCACAGGCGTCCACGACACTGTCGTCAACCAACTGTTGTCCAAGATAGATGGAGTGGAGCAGCTCAACAATATCCTGGTCATAGGTGCAAACTCACACACATAAACTAAGCTTTTTTTTCCACTTCATGCTAAGTAGAATGTGAGATCACTAGTGTCATACCTGAACACCTGCTCCCATATCTCATCTCCCCTGTTCACCCCTTTCCTCTGCTTTCCCTCCTTTTCAATATCTGTCCATCTGCTCCTCCCTCAGGTATGACCAACAGGCCTGACCTGATAGATGAGGCTTTGTTGAGGCCAGGAAGGCTGGAGGTGAAGATGGAGATTGGTAAGAAGTGAAGTAATGCACAGATGAGGTCTCACACAGGTTTTCTCAGGCTGTTCACATGTGATCACAGCAATACGTGAAAAAAATGATGTTATTGTTAAAATGTATTCACTTACTACTACTTAAACAGAGTGGTACAGCAGGACCTGAGTGGTACAGTTGGCATTTAAACTCTTTTGTTTTCCCTTTCTTCTGTCAGGTTTACCGGATGAAAAGGGTCGTATTCAGATTCTCAACATCCACACTGCAAGGATGCGTCAGAATGAGCTGCTGGCAGGTGACGTAGACGTCAAAGAGCTCGCCGTGGAGACTAAGAACTTCAGCGGTGCTGAACTGGAAGGTCTAGTCAGAGGTGCACAGTCCACTGCTATGAACAGACACATTAAGGTGAGAGCTGTGAACACATTCATACCAAAATTAAAACAACAGTAATAGTGTGTTGTTTTGTTGGGCTTGAGGTGTAGGCCACACACTGCTCAGTGTGATATATTAGCGTGTGTAGTGTCAGTCTGAGCAGCCACCCAGGTGAAGAAGGATTAGGTAGAGAGCCCAGGTGTGTGTGTGTGTGTGTGTGTGCACCCTCACTTCCAGCAAGTGTTTTATCAGGTGCATAGACTCAAATCTATGTAACACAGTGGCACACGCAGATAAGGTGAAGTTCTCAGCTGTTAAATCCCCCCCACACACACACACACGCACAGAGCAGCAGATATTGGAGGGTGATGATAAATGACAGACAGGGGCCTTACACATGTATGATGGCTGTGACGTTCTTCACTCCTCTAAGCTCTTATTCTTCTGGCTGTCTGACCTTTCTGCTCTGAGGGAGCACAGTGTCTGCTGTCTCCTTGTGCTATCTAAATGCTTCATGTGATGGAGTTCAGCCAGTCATAAGCATAACTCATTATTTGTCGTCTCTCATCTTGGTGTGTGTGTGTGTGTTACAGGCTAGTAACACGGTGGAGGTAAATATTGAGACTGCGGAGAGGCTGCAGGTCAGCAGAATCGACTTCATGGCCTCGTTGAATAATGACATCAAACCTGTAAGTTGCAGCAAAACAGTTTCTTCTATACGTCTTCTAGTTTTCAGTTTTTCAGAAAAAGTCAAACAGGGACTGTACAGTCACCGCTGTGTGAATAATAACACTAAAGGCTTGTCCAATAAAGACTGTTTCTTCTCCAGGCGTTTGGTACCAACCAGGAGGACTATGCCAGCTACATCATGAACGGTATCATCCAGTGGGGCGACCCGGTGTCTGCCGTCTTACAGGACGGGGAGCTGCTGGTGAAGCAGACGAAGGACAGCGACCGCACACCGCTGGTGTCTGTGCTTCTGGAGGGTAGAGCACACACTCCCACACACTCCTACTCAGTACCCTCATGCAACTGTAGGCCATCTGACAAATAATTTGTATTGCTGCGCATAAAACACATACTTGCTCTTCACCCTCAGGCCAACCCAACAGCGGCAAGACAGCTCTGGCAGCTAAGATCTCTGAAGACTCCCAGTTCCCCTTTATCAAGATCTGCTCCCCCGACAAGATGATCGGACACTCTGAGATTGCTAAATGTCAAGCCATCAAAAAGGTAACGTAAAGTTATGACATTGACAGACACAATAAATGTAATAATGTCTAGGTGTAGAAAAAGTGACGCACACAGCTGAGGACAAGCTGTTGTTTCTGTGTCCGACGCGGTTACAAACAGACTGAACCCGTCTGTACCTTACATTAACCAATGAGCAATGGTAACAAATAACATAAGACGATGTGTTTTTTCTCTTTTTGAAAGATATTTGAAGATGCCTACAAGTCCCAGTTGAGCTGTGTGGTTGTGGATGACATCGAACGTTTATTGGGTGAGAGGACGGTTTAAACACAGACACAAAACCCAAGCTGGAACTTAAACTAAAGTTAAAAGACAGACTTGATTTTTATATGACCTGGACACTGGGACAGTTGCTAACTGTAAACGATCTGTGTCGGCAGACTACGTTCCAATCGGACCTCGTTTCTCCAACCTGGTCTTACAGGCTTTGCTGGTGCTGCTGAAGAAAACTCCTCCGAAGGTAAGAAAGACACTAAACAGGCAGACTCTTGGTGGGGCTGCTTGTCCTCATGTGGCAGAAAGAGGGCAGCAGATCTTGACGGATGCCAGTGCAGAGGCTTCTAAGGAATTGTTGGAGGTCTTTGGCTGCGACTGGCATGTGTTAGCGACTGTGTGTGAGTGTATGGTTATTAACTAGCGTTTTGGTCCCGGCCTGTTGTGCTCGCTGTGAATGGTGGTGGTAGAGACCCATTTCTCATAGTTTCTTTGGTTGTAGGTGTGTGTGTGTGTTGTTGATGGGTTTGTGAATGAGAGTACAGCTCACTATATGGCTGCATGTGCATGAGAAGTGGTGCGGGGCCTGGTGTTGAATGCCTGGCTGCAGTGCTCCTCTGGGGTTGTAAAGCGCTGGGCCCAGCGGGGTGCCTGGGGCCAGGGGAGGCCAGGGGGACACGAAGGAGAATGGGCTCTGTGAGAGAGCCAGGACCTGGCAGCACCACCGCCTGTGTGGCACCTCATCTGCATGCAGCATCACAACCCCCCACGCCATGGGGGGGCAGCCGGCAGCCATAATCCCCCTGTCTACTCGCCACTCCTCTGCCTCTCCTCCTTGGTCTTCTTCCCCTGGTCCTTCTCCAGCTCATCGGCTTAGTGGAGCTACGATTCTTTTGCTTCTCTTCTTTCTCCTCTGCTCATGTTTGTCTTCTCTCTCGTTGTTTTCTGTTGTGTTGTTCTCTCCTCGCTCCCTCTCTTGTGTCTCCTCTTCCCTTCTTTTCTCTGTAATCTGCTCCACTGTGACTTAAAGAAATTCAGAGAATCCCCCAAAGCTCCTATTTACATCCATTACACAGACAGCATCCTCACGTTGGCAGTAACTCTGCGTCAGGGTAACACTTAAGCTCAAACAGGAAACATTTAAATGAAGTGGCACGTAGTTCCTAAAAAAATAGCCCTCTGATGAAATTAATACCACTAGGTTATGGAAAATGGGACACATGACTTCACAGGACTCTTCCCACCTGGCAAAGGATCATTTTAATTTCCTCTCCTATTTTAGAACAAAAACAACTCGGTTCGGTTCTGTTCACCTCCGGAGCTCAAAGGGGAATGTATTGCCAGAAGTGTTCACAGTATGGTTGTTCATTGGTGCCTGCAGCATCTTTTATTTAATTTTTCTATGGCTCTTCTGCTCCATCACTTTCCAGCTGGTTGTAGTGGAGTTAAGTGATTTCCCACATTTCTTAAATGATGTTGAGATGGTCGAATTATAAACTCAGAATTTCAAGTTGTTCGTTCCTTTCTAATCAAAGAGTCAAATGAAACTCTGATTTTACTTTGCTTACAATTAGCTGTGCTGAGATGGATTCCTGTTTACTGACCTTAAGGAGCAGAATCTGAACGTAGAAGGGAAATTGAATTAATACATGAAGTCTCGGCTCACGTTTGCTTCTTCTTCTTGCTTCCAGGGTCGTAAGCTGCTGATCATCGGCACGACGAGTCGTAAGGATGTCCTCCATGAAATGGAGATGCTGGATGCTTTCAGCACCACCATCCACATTCCCAACATCACAAGGGGAGAGCAGCTGGTCGAGGCTCTGGAGGTAAAAGGACACACCTAAACAATATGCTTTGTATCTGCTAATCTGATTTACAGACATGTACATATACTCCATGGTGATGTCCATTGTCTCTCCCCAGCAACTGGGCAGTTTCCAGGAGGCAGAGCGGGCCAGCATAGCTAAAGCTGTGAAGGGCAAAAACCTGTGGATTGGCATAAAAAAGTTGCTCATGCTGATTGAAATGGCTGCACAGGTGAGGAGGAACTGCTGTGGTGATTCAGATTCATGTCTAGTAACGAATCATACTCTGTATGATTCATACCTTACACAGTGCTGCACATCAGCATGGTATGTTGTTACTGGGAGCACATTAGCAGTTTTTTAAATCCTCTTTCTCCCCCAGTCTCGTGCTCCTGTTGGACATATTGGTTCTACTTCAGTATTATTGCTTTTCTAACGGTGTGCTCTGAGCTCGAGCAGCCTGACCAGAAAGCTGTTGTCGCTCAGCTGGAACTGGAACCTCGCGCAGCTTTGCTGTTGATTTGTTGAGCAGAAGCATCCAGTACATTTGTAGTTCACAAAGCGTTGAGATCCAGTATTCATGTGTTCTGAATCAGAGGTAGGCGACTCTTAAGAACAATCATACGCACGTCACGGTTCTGTTGTCTACTCTGCTCATAGTGAGGATTATGTTCGTGTAGACGTTAGAAATGCGTTGATGTCTGTGACGGTGTGGGCGGCGGCTCAGGACACACGATTTGGCCCAAACTACTTGGTGACACTCACTTTGGTCATTGGGGAGGTTTTTAATATTCACTTCCTCTTCTAACGTTCTAACAGTTCCGCAACAAAAAGTCTCTGAAGCATTAAACTTAATGCTCGAGACGTCACTTGTGTTGTGTTTTCATCACGCTGCCTTGTTTGGGTTTGGTCTGGATACAAATATTCACTTTGTGTTGGTTTTTCGCTGGCCTGTTAAGACAATCGAGCTGCAGTCCGACCATAATTCTCCTGGTTAAATTTACTCGTGTGCTGCCGCCAAAAGCAGCGTGGACTAGAAATGGCGTGAGTGAAGCAGTAAACATAAACTGTAAGAGCCAGCATGGTCAGAAGACTAACTACAGTCCACAGTTCTCTAAATGATACTGCTCTCGAAACCATTTACTATCATGATTACCTGTCAGTGGTCTCACACACACACTGCAGCCAAGCAGCTCCCTTCTCTCCTCATACTTGTGTTTTTTAACAGTGCAGTTGTAAAACAGCAGACTTGATTAAGTAATGAGTGATCAGTCCTCACTCCTCCATCGTACTCCTGCTGATTTGTCATCATCAGGAGGAACTATTTGTGACCTGCCGTGACCTCTGATTGGTAAAAACGGGGCACATGGCTCTTTTTACATGTGGCTGTGCTCACTGAATGAACGGATAAAACCAGTAGCACACGGGAGCAGAAATTGGCCCGAATCTGACTGCAGGCTGGCGTTAATTTGTCCTCCTGACTGTGAGTCTGTGGTATGTCGCTGATATGTACAGCCTGTTTGTTGAGGCTGGATGCTGTGTAATTGCTGTGGTATGCACAAATGCATCCCCCCACCCCCAAACACACACACACCTACCCATCCTGAGCCTGAAGAAGTATGAACCTGTGTTTGCCGAGACATGCTGCAAACGGCTACGCGCGCGCACACACACACAGTCAGTCTTTAGGCTTCTCTTTATCTTTTTTCCTCTCATTCCAGTGTTTCTAACGGCTCTCGTGTCTTAACTATAGTGGCTGCAGGCAATTCCAGACATACTGTAAGTTATTGCGTAGGGTGCCATTAATTTAACTTCCTCTCCCCCTCCCCTTCTCTACAGGGCTGTTTGTACGAACTGCAGCGTGAACTCCAGGACCTGGAGCAATGAGCGCTGATGTTTCAACACATTTCTCCTGGATTTCAAATGAAACCAAAATGTGTTCCAGTCTATGCGTGAACGCACTAAGACGTAGCGTGTCTGTCTTTTCAGATGGATCCTGCCTACAGAGTAAGCAAGTTCCTGAGCCTACTGAGGGATGAAGGAGCGTAAGTATTCCTTTCCTGTTTCTCACCATTACTCGTTTGAACGAGACTGGATCGTCGGTGACACTGAACACACTCGTGCCGCGCACACATCTGTCACTCGTGTAGCAACGAAAGAAGAAACTTAATCAGAAGCGCTGACTGTTTACGTTTTGATTATTTTATCAAGTGTGATTAATAATAGACATTTAGTCTTTTTGTCCTGTGCAGGCTGGGTTCTGATAAATTTGAGGCCATCTAGACCGCGTGGAGCCGTGCAGCGAAAAAGAGGCATCCTTCACTGGTGAGGCCTTCACCAGGCTGCCAGGTCACACCTCACCTCAGCAGGAGTGAGGGGGAAACACAGCTCAAAATGTTATGCACTCAAATACTGTAAAGCATTGGTTGATATTACGTGTATTCTAAACTCAGCTAAAGATCTGTTGGCTGTATCTCCATAGTCACTGCACAGACGCCAGAACACTAGTTCCCAAAATGTCCGTCTCTTCTGTGTTTGTTAGTAGTCTGGTGACCTGGTCCCATGTGTTCACCGCCATAACTACAGGCAGTGTTAGACGATCTTGTAACTGTTGTTGAGCTGTTTTACGCCGTGACAGGGTTGATTCCCTCATTTTGCAGACTGTTAGTAGAGGACAAGGTTTCTGAAGATATCTCTCTTTTTAAAGTTATCTTGGTGAAGAACAACAACAACTTTTCAACTTGCAGCAAGAGCTCAGCCTCAGAGACTTATGGTATAGTTAGCTCACAGCGCGCCTAAAAATAGGTCGACTAGACAGGTGCTCTCCTGCGGCAGCGTGTCTCCTTTGCCTGCCTGTCTCTCTTCACTTTTATTTGTCTCTCTTCACTCAGTTGCAGAGGAACGGAAGCCTGACAGAGTGACGGGAGGAAGCAGGAGAGAGAGTTTCCGTGTCTCTCTCCCTCTCTCTGCATCCTTCCTTCTTATCCCTGAAGTTCAGTGCTCTTCTCTCTCTCTCTCTCGCACTGCAGCACCGCAGCCTCCTCCTCCTCCTCTCCAGCACTATGTGATCATGTAAAATAAGACAAATGAGCAGTGATGTCCATGCGATGCTCAGCACGCCACTGGAAACGCATATGTAAAAGAGTCCAGGCAGAGAATAAATTTGAAATGAAGCACATGTACATCCACAAACACTAGTTATGATACTGTTTATAGGGAGACTATTTGTATGCACGATGTAATCTGATCATTCCAGGACGCAGGGGTTCGCAGTCAGAGATCTGACTCTGTACTTTCTTGATACATTTTTTTTTATGAATAAATTAATTTTACCGCTAACAAGAATCTCTGTAGTATATGGAGTTATTGAAGAAATTAGTTAGTAGGAATTCACTTCAAACGGTCTCTGATTGACTGCTACGTTTGCTAGCTTCTTATTTGCAGGAGAGCATTTTGTATTTATGAGAAATGATCACCTCATCTAAATGAACCTTTATTGTTATACCGCAGCAAGAGCTGCCATTATTTTCTATTTGTATTACTGTATGCATTCATATGTGTCTTTTGTCTTAGCTGTGTGGGTGGGTGTGGGTGTGCATGTGTGTGAGCATCTGGCTAAGAAGCAAAAAGCATGAGACAGTTTGGTTCTTCAAATATATAATCTTAGTTCAGTCATACAGATATATACATTGTATAATAAATAATATTTATAAAAACATAACATTTACGATTATAAAATAAAAAGGGAATTATTCACTTTAAAACATTTGTACAAAACTTTGGATATAGCGGGAGAAGTAGGGCTTGGGTGTTGGAGGGGAACTGAACACAGAAAGATAGACCTAGGTCGGCAGGAGATGATGATGATGCAAACGCTAAGCTATGTGACAAAGGGAGGACGGCCTACACACTACTCGCTAACAGGTATTTTTGTTGAATATAATTAATAGGAAGCAGGTGGGACTGTCAGAACATGTTGTGTGGAAACCTCTCACAGTTTGTTCCATCTTTCTGAAGAGCGGGTCTGCCATCCACCCACCCATCCATCCATCCATTCACCCATCCACCCATCTACCCACCCATCTACCCATCCATCCACCCATCCATCCATCCATTCACCCATCTACCCATCCATCCACCCATCCATCCATCCATTCACCCATCTACCCATCCATCCATCCATCCACCCATCCACCCATCTACCCATCCATCCATCCACCCACCCATCCATCCATCTCTGGTAGTCACCACAGCCGCGCTCACACACTCACACCTTTCATACATACTGTAAATCACCCAGCTCCTCATGAACTTTCCCACTTGTCTTGTTTTAGAGAATTGACATGAACTAAAAGTCTTTTCTTTTCTGGCCACTTAAAGATCCCGGCTGTTTCCCTCAGATCATGTAAAACTGCTCCCCCTTGTTGGACTCCACTGGGCTGACTTCCAGTAGATTTTATTATTCCGTTTTGTGGTGACCTCTTGAAAACCTAACTTGTCCATCTGAGGGAGATTCTAAACCAAAGGTAGGAAGGTTGTGAGTGCCAACCACAAGTTACTCTGCACTCAGGTCTCCACACGTCGTCACACGTCCCCCTTTTCGTTTTTTTGTTTGTTGTTTTTTTACAGTGATAAAAGGAAGAGTTGCTGTAGACGGAAACCACCAAGAAGGTCCTGATGAAGCCATGTGTGTTAGATAAAAAGACCAGAATTCATAATAAACATGCTGAAGCTTGACTGGAACATGGAGTCTGGTGCATAGATCCATGAATGAAACATGAAACAGACATAAATGATCTTGTTCTCCATCTCTCACTGGCTGCACTCTTTAGAATTTCTACAGACAGACTACGGTCAATTTTTTACCAGCTGGAGTTAGGTTTTCAGAATAGTGCATACATGTACATGTTAGTGGAATGAACATGCTTGTTCGCACAAAGGCCCCCTCCTGCATACCTCCAGTCCCAGCCCATTGGTGATATTTCAGAAATGCAGAGCAATAAAATCAGGCTGTAGCATATATCTTCCAGGCTTCCCATTCGACCGGTGCAGAAGAGTCGGCAAGAAGAATCTCATCAGCTCAGTAGTTTACAGAAAACGCCTTCTCCCGGCACCTCGGTTCATATATCTGTGAAGGTTCTCAGTCATCCAGGTCATCTGGATTATCATGGTTACCTCAAAAACTTCCATAGTTACAAAGTGTTGGTCTCCTGGGGCTGCCAGGTTCGTTTAGTTCGAAAGAACAAAAGGTCAACGGGCCAGACGGGCCGGTGAAGTGAGGCGTTAAGAGGTGCTCTCTACTCAAAAGCAAAGAGGGTTTTCGTTTTTCTTACTGCAGTGTTACTGTACATGCCACGAGCTTCGTGTTGGCATGGAGGGGGAAATAAATAAAGACAAAGAGGAGGGGAGGGGTGGGAGGTCACGGCCCAGTGCTGCAGGGACAGTGATGAGGGAGGGTAGCTGCTTCCCATGACAGCATTCAGGTCCACGCTATGTCAGACAGGAGGACAGACTCTAGTGCAGAAACAGGTACCAGTGACTGATGTGGTGCAGAGAGTGAGTGTGGCAGCAGGGAGGGGGGGCAGCACTAGTCCAACAGTCAGTTTGTCACAGGCGTCTCTCACTTGCACGTGTGCACGTCATAGACACGCACGCACTCCTGACAGCTGACGTAGCAGCACCAGTGGAAGATGCAGTGGCACTTCTCCTTGCGCTTCTCAGTCCGGGTGTTGTGGCCGCGGCCGCAGCACAGCAGGTCGCAGCCCTCGATGCCGTGGGACGACACGTTGCACACTCGGTCGCGCGTCCCGAACGAGCCGGTCTCCGGGTTGGGCTCGCAGAAGTTGGGCGAGCCCTCGTAGTAGACCAGGTCGCGCTCCGTGGGGTGCTTGAAGAAGGCGTACTTGACTCGCAGCGTCTCCACCCAGCCCCGAGACTCACGGTGCTTCTCCACCACCATCTCCGAGGCGCTGTCGTACTTGTCCTTCAGGTAGTCGCCCAGCATGCGGAAGTCCGGCTGCGCCCACCAGCACGTCTTCACCTCGCAGCTCCCCGACAGGCCGTGACACTTGCAGCGCAGGTGCATGTGGTCGAGGATGGTCTGGGAAACACATGAGACACGTTTACTGGGAGCTCGGCTTGTAGGGTTCCACCTCTAGACATGACTGGAGTAATAAGATGCATCATATAGCATGACTTAACCTGTCAGAGACCCAAAAGGATTCGACTCTGTCACGTTGAAGTCACTGAGAATTGTGTTAAACACAGAAACTCCTCAAACTCATCCAAACTTTCCCCTCACCGGACCCAGATGTTCAGTCCAGGGCCTTTTCTAGGTCTTTGGGGGCCCGTTTTGAACGTTACAGGTCATTTAAACCCTTCAATTACCCGTGGCAATGCATCCCAGTAGGTTTTCCAAACTGAAATTAAAGACAACACAGGGAACAGAATCAAGCTGAACCAGGCAACACACTATAGAAAATAATGCTGAGGCCATTTAGTTAATCCCTAAATGTATGTATGTGACAAATAAAAGTGGAATTTATTTTAATTTAAATACACTAATGGTGGAAGAGAAGTCGGCAGGTTTCTTATCACTTATCCCTGCTCCTGCACAAAGTGGGAATTTTGTGTGATTAAGTTTAAAATGATTTGATTCATTTGTGGGTAAAGAAACAGTTGAGTCAAAAATATTTAAATTTAAAATCACTACAGACTCACAGGAAATGCCAAGAAAAACAATTGGCCAGTAGCTGCAGGTCATGTTTGAGGCTGATGCAGCTGTGCTGCAGCTTTGTTCTCTCTGAAGTCACCGGCTCACATCATGAGTGTGCTGCCGCAGGGGATGCTTTACCTTTGTGTTTTGATTTTGTTGTGCTTTAATTTAACAGCTATATTTAGCTGCAGAATTCCCCCAGCTGGGGCGGAAGGCAGGTGGCTGTGGCACCTCCAGGTTGAACAGGGGGAGAGTGGTGGTGGGTGCATAGACTAGTGACATCACACAGTGAGCTTGTCATGCCAGCAGAGTCCCAGGGGCCCCTGGGGCTAAATACTGGAGCGTGAGAGGGCCAGGTGGAGAGGAGAGGAGACTCCTGACTGTCCTGTCTCTCTGGCTGCTCCTGTATGCTCAGATCAAAGCTGTCTTGTTACAGTGTGGTCCCTCCGTTTGCCCCTCAGCGAGCAGCCGGGGAAGTGACAGCAGCCAGTCAGGTTTTAAGGCTTTTCCCGCTCAACTGACTGAGGTTATTTGACTGTCAGGGAATTTTTCACTGGGATGTGAGGCATGAAAGGAGAGGTGCCGGAGCAGGGGAGGCTTCTGCTCAGAGGAGTGATTAACCAGTCTTTCAAAGTCAAGTGCTCAAGCCAAATGCACAATCCCTGCCCATCACACAAACAATTAATAGTAATCCTCTATGATGCTCCCTGGATAACTTCTTGTGCAACACAGTCAAGTGATTGTTCATTGTTTGCTGCACCAGCTCAGTGCTGTGGAGATGACGTGAACAGCTGTTTTCAGCTGCTACCTCTGCTGTCAGATGTCTTTATCGCTTATTATAAGAACTTCTCACTGATCTCACTTGAACAAACTGAGACCAACCTCATTAATCCTGAAGTGAATGTCACGTTCAGAGGTCTACCCACTTCAATGTTCAATGTATTTCGGATTCTTTACCGTGCGTCCTGCCTCGTTGTTGTGCCGGTTCATGGCAGAGCGAGCATCTGGACGATTCTCTCGGGCGTCTGCAAACTCTCTGGAAACCAGCACCCCAAACTCTGCGTCCTCGCTGCAGCCACCCCACTTCCAGCCCTCCCCGGGCGGCCCCTTGTGGTGGGAGTCACAGCCGCACATGGTGGATGTGCCCTCAGCACAGGAGCGCGTCACTGCAAACGCAACGCCTGCTGAAGCTATGGCGTGGACGAACGCCGACTCTCTGGTTGCTGAGGGAGACGGATGGAGACAAGGATAGAGAGAAGGATGGAGAGCGTGTCAGTCCAGACAGAGGTGTTGAAATGAATCCCTGCAGGAAGTGACCTTTCAAGCAGGAACATTTAAGTACTGGTGTTTGCCTTTAGAAAAATATTCTTACACATCGAAACACGTTTCCACTCTTTTTGCCGTATGATCATCATCAGTGGTGATGATTGTGGTTGTGTTACTAGTGCCTGACGCTCGCTGGGATCTCACTGTCATCCCTGAGGTGTGCTGCTTTGCATCTGGATAGTGTTTCAGTCATGTTGTCACCCCCCACCCCCTGCCTTACTCTCCCCTGTTAAGAGCCCAAGGCCCTCTGGTGAAACCTAGCAGTGTGTCGGCTGTTTCTTTTTTCTTTTTTTCCACAGGAGGATGGAGTTACCCCTCCTTTGAAGGCAACAGCTTATTATGTAACTGGACACCATTGTTTCGCAATCACAGCACACTTACTGCGGCTCACCCATTACACTGTTATACACACACACACACACACACACACACACACACACGCACACACAGGTATGTGGAGGTGTCCTTAAGCAGTGATTTCTCAAGAGCATCAAGTGGCCTCAGCTTCTGATGTGAACAATTGCTTATCTGATTTTTCAAGTTGTGCATGAACACAACCACAGAATGAAGCTGTGAATTGATTTCACTGCCAATCAGACCACTGTACAAACCACAGACGAAGCTCACTGAAGTTTGGCTGGAGGCTGGTCAGAAACTACACGAACCTTTTCATGTTTGGTGTTTTTAGCTGACGGTAAATATTACGTCAACATTTTAACCACTGCAGTGACACTGAATGATGCTTGAAATGCTTCTGCACGTGTCATTTTCAGGGAGAGGGTTACGCTGATTGTCTCGTGTGGTCTCAGTAACACTGTTGAATCCAAACTATAAATTACTAACTAACTCTTGTGTGAGTCTCAGTCACAGTGGGAAGATACAGTTTTTAGCTAAAGTCCCATAGAATGATTGGATGACACAGAGGATTCATGTTGGGCATCCCCGTTCACCCTGGCAAGCCTAGCTGGGCCCTCCACAACAGGGCCCTGTGAGCACTGGGCCCCTGGAGCTCTGGCTGTTAGCCAAGGCTAGTGCTGCTCCTGCTACCTGCTGGGCCCATCAATCCGCCTTTCTTTCCCTTGTGTCACACTGTATTATCCACACAAAGGGCCCAGCGACTCGCGCCCCCACAGTCCTACTCTGCCCAGAGCTGGCATTCCCTAAACTCCCCCCCTCTCCCTCCAGCCACCCTTCCGCCAACACCCTGACCTGAAATCCCATACACCACCCACCACAGGACCTCAAACCCCCCTTTGCCTTCCCCCAGGCATACACCAACGGCACCACCGTGGCCAGCATGTAGCTTAACGTGCTTGGGTCTGGTGGTTGGTAGCTCTTCCTTCCCAAACTCAGACATTTCCATTCATAATTCCCAAAGTGACACCCTCTCTTCCTTCCTCTCTCTCGTCCTTCCTTCCTCCCTCCCTTCCTTCTTTCTTCCCGTCCTTCATTCCCGCCCGCCTTTGCTTCCCTTATCCCAAATCGTACACCCCGGCTAGGTTAGGAGAGATCCCCTTTCAGCCTATTTTCATGACAGAGTCAAAAGGGCGTGTGAATGGGGCGTCCGTGGGAGCTGGACTGTGTGAGGCGCACTGGTCTTCATGCACAGTAGGGGTTGAGCGGAGCCCCCCGGCCCTTTTCTATTGCCTGTAATCTCATTTGGTCTCCTCTCTCCCTTTTATTTGACTGAGGAGCTTGGACTGCTCGCACTGCCCATTTCTGCCCAGATTCCTTCCCCTCTGACACACAGGGTAATTCTTTTCCAATCAGCAGCTTTGCTCACAACACACAAACGTCTACCTTTATAATTAGGGACCCGCGGGGCCCGGATCGGGACACCTGTGCCAATTGTTTCCCACTGTCAGCTGTAGTGAGGTCCTTTAAAACTCAGCTAGTGTCGAGATATCTTTAAGTTTCTGATGGATGTTTCCAGTATATCAGCAGTGCTTGTCAGGGTTTGTTGATAGATATACCGCTTCTCTCCCTCTTTCATGTATGAGAGTGTAAACACTGTTGGGAAAGGTGAAAACACTCCACTGACTCCCAAGACAAATCTGATGCTGAAGGTAAAGATGGATGAAAGTTTGCATAATGTGTCAGTGCTTGTACCTGCGTTCATTTCTCACTGCAGCCAGGAAAGGTGTATATTATTGTAATTGCCCTGGTTAGTCATTTGTCAGCAAAAGCCGAGAGTACAAGCCTTAGGGCGGGAACTGTAAAACACTTACAGCCTCAGCTATACAGCCTGCTTTTCCCAGTTAGGTGATGTTTGGCACAGAACATTTAGATTCAACATATCGTAGACTCTTATGTCACTGCAGAAAGTTGCAATGTTGGAAGCTGAAGTTCAGCCAGTCAGTACAGTGAGGTTTTCTCTCAATAAATAAATGAACAGTGAAAAAGATGAAACCACTCAGAGCATCTCTTAAGGTTTTTGTAGAAGCACCTACCTTTATCCAGGACGGGGCCAAAGATGGCCAGATTGTCCTTGATGGTGGTACAGTTCCATCGGCGGCCCCTAAACTGGTGCTGGCATTCCTGAATCCCCAGCTTGACACCTTCTGCAACGCTGGGCATGATCTCAATGTAATTGCGACAGAAACGCAGCTGCTTGGGCACCAGACCCGGGATAGAGCCGCACAGAATGGGTTGGGAGCCCAGAGATGAGTACTGCTGCCCAAGGGCCAGGGACCTGAGACGCATAGACAGGGAAAGTAACATGAAGTGAAACTTTACAAACTTTTTTCTGTTTCATTTGTCATTTTTTGTTAGGGACAGGAGATTTAAAGCGCCAACGGTAAAACGCACGGTGAGATTTGAGATCTTGTCTGTTACTGTTTAAGTCAATAAGACCTCAACTTTCAACTGCCCTTTTAGACGAAGTTAGATTTAGATTGAGTTTTGTACTTGTGCTGGTAAATAGACATTTCAATGGATAATTTGTTTTCCAGCTGTTCTAAAATCGTTGCCTCATGGCCCAGGAGGCTCCTTGCCCTCCCTGAACTCAACGCCACAATAGCAGTGATGGTGTCATGCCAGGGCCTCCGTGAAAAAACTGCTTGCTCCATGAGAGGAGACTGTATTCTTTAATCTCAGGTTTTACTTTAAGCGTAGCTCTGTGACAACACAGTGATCCATTGACTTATGCCTTATTGACTTATCTGCTTAATGTAGTTTATACAAAGAGCTCCTGTTTATTTTTTTCATTAAGAGGGGGGAGACTAATAGGCCCACTTCAGGGCAAGGATACAAGTTATTAGTACTGACTTTTCAAAGTGTTCCTACTCGTTAGCATACACACAGATCTGCTGATCTAACAGATAACACACACAAACCTGTCAGCTTCGCTTGGGAAAAGCCCCCTTGTACAAGTCGAAATATTTGAGAACACCTGCCTTTGCAGTTCCATCGTTAATTTGTGGTTTTCCAGTGGAGCTAATGTTTTAAAAATGACAGCGTGTGCAGCTGAGCTCACTGGTGTCAGATAAAAACAGCAGAAGGCTCGTCAGATGTGCCTAAGCAGGGATTAATCACCACAGCGAGACAGCAGAGATCAGCTTGCGATGCCAGAAACCATTATAGTTTCATTCAAGTAATTAATTTTAATTGCTTTCCATCTCTTTTAAAAACGAGAAAGAGGGAACCTGTTTGCCATGCCCATGTTTTAACACGCTATTTGTGATGACAAGCTCAAACAAAAGTGTACAGTTCCAACCAGAAGCTCGTGCATTTGCTGTTGGACTGCTGTTGGCTGCATCTTGAGACGCTGCTTTACGCACGTAGATGGGCATGTTTCGGATGTTGACACAGTTAGGGGATGTTCTGAGTTCTCAGAGAAGCACTTTTCCAGAAGACTCTCCAGCACTCGGCTGAGTGTGGGCAGATGACGGAGTGCTGGAGGCCGCGAGAGGAGCGACAGGGAACAATTGGCACTGATCAGATCAGAGCGCCACTCAGGGTGACCTCAAGAGCCCCGCAGGGTGCAACCAAATCATAGCCGCCACAGACTCTGACAGATGAGCACCGTGCAATGCCCCCCCCCCGACACAAAGGTAAGGCCATTAACAGTCATAGGGAGGAAAATCCCCCTTAGACAGGTTCACAGCTCACATGTGCTTTTGCTTTTTACATGGCTACCACCAAAACCCTGCCCCCACATCCCAACCCAGCCCTCCTCCCACACCTGAATAAAAACAGAAATCCCTTTTTGGATTTTTCATTTTTGATCTCAGGTAAACACAGCAGCACCCACATACTGGGACGTTCCAGGACGCAAGGGTAATGCAGATCTAATGGTCTGGTCACAGTTCAAACATTATTTTGTACAAGGGGAAACATTTTTCCTCTGTAAACCAAACATTGTTTTGTGCTCATGCATGTTCTCGTCATGACTTTACCCCAGCATTAGCTCATCTGCCAGTCCCAGCCCCACCACCATCATTGAGTTCAAGTGCTGCTGACTTCACTCTGTCTGGTGACTGAGTGACTAAGGACCTTAATTACACTGTCTGCTAACTTGGTAACTGCCCATTAATCTCTCAGTCATGGGCCCGAGCAGAGTGATTGATGCCCTGCACAGATCTTTGGTTTGTACTGTCGCATGGTCCCCACCATCAGCATAGGTCAGTTAACGTGAGAGAAATCTCTCCTGCTCGAATGAGTTGAGTCTGCATTCAGGCCACTGTGCCAACCCGTTCCAGGACAGAAACTAAACTGCCTGTACTGTGACATACTTGGACTAGCCAGTGAGTTTGTGATCTCTGAACACACGGGGACTTGGTGGTGGTCATAGCGTGTCTAAACTACACGCTGCTGATCCGCTGGCCTGTTTTTCTTTGTTTGCAGAGGATGCGGCTCACTTGATCCATTTGGAAAGATGAGATGAAAGGGATTTCTTTTTGGCTAGGTGCTAATGAGAGTCTTAACCCTCGGGGGTTATGAGGCATATCCTGCAAACAGACACACACGCAGACGCATGCATGTAGACCACATGTGTGCCATGCTGATTCTGCCTGCCTGCCTCACTTCTCAGAAGCCACAAGCAACGTGTCTCAACCCAGTGAGGGAGCAGCAGACGCAGAGACCTCCACAGAGGCAGAATGCTGAGGGAATCTGCTACAGGGGATGAGACAGGCTGCAGAGCACCAGAGAACTGCAGGGCTGGGCAGGTGCATGCCCAAGCAGGTCCACATGAGGCCTCTACTGGCCTGGGGGTTTTACAGATTGGTTGGGGGTTTTCTTCATAGCTAAACTGGGCTGATGTAAAGGTATGATGGGCTGCTGGAAACCACAGAAGTGAAGCAGAGGAAACAAAGGGGTTCCACCACACACCTCGATACTAAGTGGAATTTCATGCAATATACACTTAAACAGTGTCAATAACAACATTTGACTGGACCACTCCCAGTGATGTGAGCGCAGGGCTGTAAGCAATCTCTGCAGCTTAGCTGAGAAAGAGTGACATTTAACCAAACATTTTTTGTGTGCTTTAAATATGACTTGCTTAATCCAGTCTTTCTTGACCTATACCAACACTTTCTGTACTGTCTGAGCACCCTTGTTGCATCTTGTTTTTATTTTGTCTCTGAGCTTGAGTCAAGAGGTGAGTCATGAAACCTTCGTGCCAGAAACACAGTATGCTGCAGCTGTGGGAGGTCTGCATTACAGGGTCACTGTCTGTGTGCAGGTGAAGCTTCTCGGTGTGACATGTCCAGAGGCACAAACGCACCAGGTGAACCTCTGAACCTGGTAAGAAAGACATGACATCTGACCTCAGTGCCTTTAGCCTGACAGTCAGTTTGAAGGTCACGACCAGGGTTCACATGCGGGTATGAAGGAACAGGTGGGCTGGTCGGGGCTCCAGCCTGTTTCCATCAGTAGTCACAGAGAACGTCATCATCACGATATGTCTGCTGCTGCTGAGCTTTAGGCAGGGAATGAAATGTAGTTTTATTGTTGTTTGAAGAATGTGACTTGACCTCTACATACAGATAGAAAACAAAAAGACAGGCTAAATATTAGCTCTGTGCTAGCAGCGTGAGAAAGTTGGTCTTAACATCTTACACTGGCGCAGTCAGAGAAGAGCTGTATTATTTTAATGTTAGTGTTTCTCCGCACACCTCATTGATCACACTGTGCTCACCAACACAAAAGTGCTATGACTTATACGCTCAAACAAAATACAAGCACAAAAGCATCCAGTAGGCATCAAGCAGGTAAAGGGATACGTCACAGTCTGGGATATATGTTCCGCTCAATTTCCTATTGACAGGCTTAAAAACTGATTTTTTGGACTTTTAATGGACCTAATTTTAATGGCTTCTCAGCAGATGTAGTCAGTTATTTTTACCTGATAAAAATACGTACCAGCTGTAAATTATTATAGAGGCTTTAGTTGCAGTGGTTCTGAATTACATTACAATGACAATTTATTATAAATATGTTATTTCAATTAAACCGACACTGGTCAAAGATGGAAACGTGAGCACATGCAGGCTTCCAACCAGGTGATCAGCTGTGGAGCTGCACTCCTGCAGCAGAACATGCTAAAAACTGTCTGGGACACTCTCCAAGCTACTGCTGGCAGGTTGAGAGGAGCAGTGTGGCTGCTGATGCAGTCATCTGAATGCAAACAGTTGGGGTTTGATGGTTTCATTTCAGATCAGTTGCTAGAGAGAGTTAAACATGTTCTCAAATATGAACTTAATTATAACCATTGATGAGAAATTAGATTTGAGATTGGCTTCAGATTAGATCAAATGCTGCCGTACAGTGCTGCAGTGTTTCCCCTGGTAATGACAATGGGTGCCAGTCATTCTGAGCTCTGTCTGAACATGTTATCTTATTTCACTAAAAAGAAATGAATAATGTTAGCTTCTGCTGGGTTTGTGCCTGAGGTACTGAGACCTAAGTGGCTTCTGTCACTTCTTCTGAGAGATCCCGGCTCCTGTAAAGGCCTCTGCAGTAACAGGCTGTGAAAACGTCGTTTGCATTAAACTCTAATCTACCTCTAATTTACCTCCATATGTTGATGCTGCAGCTCAACTTGTCAGATTTGCCTGGAGGGCATGGTGTTGCTAAATGAGGCCCTAGCAGAGCAGTTGGAGACGTGCGCTGAAAACATTGTCATCAGAATCTCATTTATAAATCCCACAACAGAGTCTACAGAGAGATAAAGACACTCGAAAGAGAGTAAGTGGGCCAAGAAGAGTTGGCGGCTTTGCCTGAGGATGGGACTTTTCCTGGTGGAGGCTGGAATGCACAGCTCCTGTCTGTGTTTTGTTGTCTTCCCTTTTTCTTTGGCACACTTTTGATTTGTAGTCCAACAGCTCCTGGCTGATCAGATAAAAAATGACAGGACCCTTGAAAAATGTTCCAACCTGTTCTGTCTTTCTGCCTCCTTTGCCTCCCCTCTCTCTGCAGACTGTTGTACCGAGATGAGTAACACGAAGTGGGAAACTGAACAGAGTGTAAACTTGTGAACCTGCCTGAGAGCAGCAGCAGCCGCTCTGCACAGACGTGCACGGGAGAGAACGAGACACTGACAAATGCGTGTCAGACTGGAAGACTGGTGTCCTGGTCTGGCTTGTGTAGGGGGATAAAAGTCCAGCTGTTGTCATGAAAGGACAGAGCTTGTTTGAATGAGATTTCTGAGGCACTGTGCGAATGACCCACAACTCAAACAGTGCATTGTTCCCTGTCGCTCCTGGCTGGGGGCAGCTTGTTGGCACTGCTACTTGAATTCCCAGCAGCAACGCATCCTATGCAAATCATAACTCGTAGGGGATTGTCTGGAATCTTCCATTCCAACAGCTCTCAGGGTTTTTAAGGTTTAAAACGCTGTGTGGTTCATTTGACAAAAACAAATCAAAAACAAATATGTGAGAAGACGTTGGAGATAGAACGTGTCAGTCTGCGGGTGTGCCGCTCACAGCGAGAACCGCTGATAGCACCAAGTCATTATTAGCCTCAGTGTCCTGCATCCTTGTATCTTTGGTGTCACCTGAAATACGCTGAAAGTTGGTTGTTTTCAGCATTAGTGTTTTTGTTCCGCCACTTGTGTTTAAGGAATATTGGAATAGGTAAAATCATCACTAGTACTGAAGTGTGTTACATGTGTTTGGACGTCTTCTAGCAACTTTCTTTTCTCACACATGCAGTAAAAGTCGTCTCCCTGCTGACCTGGTCAGTGACCTGAGGCCTCAGACTGAGTAATGCTGGTATAGGTGTGATCAACACGTCTTTGTCACTGATGCCGTGTGTCAGATAAATTGCTTTCTGCTAATAATTAACCTAAGTTACAAGCCGTGCAGACCAGATCAGCCAGGTAATGAAGACCTTAAATATGGTGTGTGTGCGTGTGTGTGTGTGTGTGTCCCCTAATGACCTCTTTGCCTCTGGCTGTTTCCTTTTTCCCCTCGAGGAGCTGCCCTGGCCTGTGTTTTAGTGCCACTAATAGCTGTGCACTGGGGGACTTTGTCATTTCCTACAAGAACGCATTGCATGTGCTTTGATGATGGGCAAAGATTAGGACTCGCCTTCACTGCTTTGAAATACCACTCTCCTTTGAACCTCTCACCTAGCTTGGGTTTAGCTGCATAACGTCATCCCGTGATTGTTCTGTGTAACATATAATGTTGTAACATGCTGGATCAGTGCACGGCGGGAAAAAATGTTTTCCTCTTCTTCTTTCTTATTTATGTTGTTTTATTTGTCACACAGACATGAATCAGATCATCTAGCTCATTTAAATATTACACAAGATAAAGCTGTCCAAACTTGAAGGAGGGCAGATAGAAATTCAAATGCATTTACGTCACAGGATGATAAATCAAGGCGTTTAACTTTTAGGAGTATCCTCCTTTCATACTCTATGTGGAGACATTTTTTTGGGCTTTAGCCCAAAATTACCTTTGACCCTGACCAAGTTTCCTGTGAATGACATTCTTCTGGACTTTCCTGCTCCTTTCTCTACCTTCCACTGCACTGTTCAGAATAATACCCAAACATCCTTGATCTTTTCACATAAGACGGCCGATGAAGGATTTTCCCGCAGTAAGAATCGTTTAAGTGATCCCTCTCGCCAGCGGTAGGGGTTTTGGGGTTGAAGATAGGATTGAGAATTGAAGGTGGGGGGTGTCGCAGTCAGATAATGACATTCCTGAGACCCAGAGATGGACTCTAGAGCCCCATTTAAGCCGCTCAGGTTGAACTGGAAAGGTCTGTATACAAACTGGGAAAGTTGGTAAACCTATATAGCTTTGCTTGAGATCTTTCAAGAGGCATGGCTGATATTTTACTGAGGCCCCACCGGTTCCTACAACGTCCACAAGTAGTTCTGCCAATGGCGAACACGAAGGAAATTTTAATTAAATGATGTTAAATGTAATCTCAGGAAGCTTTAATACGTCCAGAATCTGCACCGTGTTGCATTATTCTTTGGTATAATATGTATTATATATACTATCTGGATTCGTGACAGTGGTTGATTATTATGACTGCTTTATATTCCTACAGGGATATCTGCATCAGATCACCTGTTTGTCAGTGGTGTTTCACCTGAGTGGACCCTATCAGCACTGCAGTTGGTTTATCAGCCTCCATCCTCGTACTGATTTGTCATGCTGCTCGACATATCTCAGTTTCTACCCTCATTACTTTTTCATTATCTGTTTTATGTCAAGCATCAAGCGCAAATCTTCATTTATTTTATTGCACTGAAACATTTTTCCTCTTAAGCCTCATGAGATGTTCCTACTTCATCACTAAATCGCTCGGAGCACAAGCAACATTTGCAATAAATCTACAACGTGTCCGCTTCCTCATGCGTCTTTGGGGTTGATAACGGGGGTTTCGGCGATGGTCACTGCTCATGCCCAGTGATGCGTACTGCAGTAGTCTCAGCGGTGGTAGGACCATGCTGAAAGTGACTATCATTCACTTACAATGATTACTGTTTACGCAGAAACACCAACACACCACGGGCTGACAGCGAGGCTTAAGCTGCTCTGAAGATGGTTGATGGATTAGGCCACACTGGCTTAATAAAATCCCAGTCGGGCTCCGGCTTTAATTGGGAACAGCATATTATGTCATAATATTGTATCTTAATATTCCTCTATTGTAACACAAAGGTTTAAAGCTGAAACCAGAACACTGCAGGAACTCAACATAGAATTAAACTGTCGTGAATTCTCCCAAAACTTGATTTTGGCCATTTTGTACAGAACTACTGTTTTCCTAACATTCTTGCATTTCAAGAAGGCAATTTACTGCTCTGCCTCGCCTCTCCAAACCCACCTCATTAGTTTGCTATGCCTTTTCTTTCTTCTGCACCTCATCTTCATTCATGCATATGTGCATATCACTGGAGATATTTATGCCCTGTTTTGTTTTCAACACCCCATCTTGTAAAAGCAAGGCTGCCAGGCATAAAGCAGTCAAAACTCCTCTTCCCTCCAACCCACCGCATCTCGGCTGGAGAATTTATGGCCAAGTCATCGCCCCTGAGACAGAAGCTGAGAGGAGCCTGCCTGGGCCCTCACTGAAACTCGGCACCCTCTCCTTTGACGCACCACCTCATTTTGTCTCCTTTTGGACATGTTCGACACCGCGGGGTGATGCCACTGACAGCACTGTTTGACACCCATTCCTTAGCTCCTGCCCGGTCACCTGGAGCTACGGCTCGGCTTTTCATCTTTCCACGTTCCCAGTAAGCCCTACCTCAGCATGCACTTCAAAATTTGTTACCCAAATCAAAGGTGGTGTGCATTGTTACGGTTTGAACATTATACCAGTGTCATGTAAGCTCCTTGAACTGAACAGCTGCAGGTAATTCACAGAGAGAGCATCCCAGACTCTTTGTCACTGTTGTCTGATGGTTCTAGCTGAAGCCACGACTCAGTGTAAAGTCCTCTTTGCCATTAACACTTCAGCCCTGTGGCCTGTGTGCTTGGCAGCTGTCTGCTCTGTAAATGAAACCAGAAGATGCTCGTGGTTTGGACAGCCCTATGGTGGGACCACATGCTAGTTAGGCTACTAAAAGTGCAATAGCTCTGACAAGTATTGTGTCCCGGGCCAAAAGAGCTTTGTCATACGCCTACACAAATATCTCCAAAATAGAAGCTTTATGTTACAAAAGGAGACCAAGAGCTATGAGGTCAGCTGCATGTAGCTGAATTTGTAATGAGATAAACCTCTAAATTTCAGTTGCTGGTGCCAAAAGCGGTCTGATTTAATTTGACAAAGAATACAACCCTGCGGCACCTAAACATATTGTGTCCTGACAAAACCGTAGAGAAGGGGGTGAATTGTGGTACAATTGAAAAGCGAAATGATATGCTTAACTGTTTTTCAAAAAAAAAAGAATTGATTTAATTACAACTGATTCCCCATGACAGACTGCAAGTTTGTAATATTTGTAGTATATTTATAATAGCTAAAAACTTTGTCAGTGCCAAAAGATTATTGGCAAATGCATGTCACACATCTACGAAAAAGAAAAAGAAAAAGAAAATTTGATTCAAGTCGCAGCAAATGTTGGAGCCGGCGGCCTGAGTGCACAACAGCAAACAAAACAAAACGACACCGATCGTTTAAGGCAAGTTTGATTCTAATACTCAAATCACATATTTGTATTCGGCTAAATTTTGGCTTCACCAGTGTTGCTGTGATTTTGATTTCTGTAATAGTGAATGATCTGTCTGGCTTGTGTGTGTGTGTGTGTGTGTGTGTGTGTGTGTGTGTGTGTGTGTGTGTGTGTGTGTGTAGTAACTGTTCCCCACAGCGCTGTTGACATTTTATATCAACATGGTAACTGCTTGCTTGTGTTTTTATCTCTTCAATTCAGCGTGTTTGAATTAGTAAATGGATCCCAGATTAAAAAAGTCACCATCTTTGCATCACAACATGCTCTAATATGATAAATGGACCTAAGTGCAGAGGGGAAAAGAATGGCGAGCCTTTTCCGTTACACTAGTATTTGAGGTTAAGATTTTTTGGACTAGGCCGGAGAACATTTTTCCACGCAGTCAAATGAAAGTGCACATTCTGCCCTCTCAGAAATGATCATTTGACCAAAAACCTCTGTCTTTATGCAGCTAGGGTCTGATGCTGAATCTGTGGATTTCTACTCACCACCAGATGGGATAGCCTCCAAGCACCCGTGAGCTGGACAACCACACACACATCAAATATCCAATCAGATACAAATCCATGAGGTAAGCCTTTTAGTGTGTGAGAGGGCAAATGAATCAATACGTAGAACTTCCAGTAGGCAGTGAAGAATGAAGAGTTTCCAGGAAGAGAAACTTTAGGGCAGCTTGATTGTTGAACGAGGGGAAAATTGAAATTATATTGAGAAAAAAAAAATCTTCCTCCTGTTTTCCCCCCTTCTTTGAGTCAGGCCAGGAAAGTGTGTCTGTCTCCTAGTAGTTAAGAGAACAAGTGTCTCTTACACACATGCACACACGCTCCTACCCGTCCTCTCCTTCCCTCCCTCTCTCTGAGGTTCTTCCCTAAGGTAGATATCTTTTTCTCTCTCTCTCTCTCTACTTTTTTCTCCCTCAGGATGCCTCATCCACAGGCCCAATATTAACGTGTGTGTGTGGGGGGGGGTGAGGTTTGGAGATGTCAGCTGGCAAGCCAATCACAGAAGATGGCCTTAGGTTACGAAAAAAAATTATTATTCGTTCCCATCTGTCAATCACACAGCACCCCCTGGTAATGTGGAAAAGAAAGGAAAGAGTGAAAAGAGGGAGGGAGGGAAATGAGAGAGGGAGGTACAGGGAGGGACACATGAAAAGGTAGAGTAGAGTTGTTACTCAACTTGTTTCATCCTTGATTGCTGAGAAAAATAATTCCCCAAAGTGGCTGGAAGTAGGCGCAGGGATGTAGGCCAGCTTCTCCTCGGGGGTGCGAGGTTCACAAACGCCGGCGTTCCTATTGACACGTTGATTTTTAGGGGTTGCGCCCTGACTAATTGATCCGGATACACATGAGTACAGTGAACAAGCTCAGACACACGTCAACACACGCACAATCTCTGTCCCCCTCACAGGGACGTATACAGTGAATTTTCTAAATTGTTGTCCGCCCACCCCAACAGGGAAGACATAAAAGGGGACACAATAAAGCCATAAACTGCGGTGGTGGCTGGGCTAGGCATGCAGAGGTTATATGCTTCAGCGGCCCAAAGGCGACACATTTTACATCAACACCATTGTCATTCTGATGGGCTGTGGGGTGAGCGGCAGCGGGACAGGGGGAAGTAGGAGACAAGGTGAGACAGAGAGAGACGGAGAGCGAAGAAGCGGGGTGGGACACTTGTCACGGGCTTAGCCTGAAGTGACCACGCATTCGAGTCACCTACAAGGAAACTGATCAGGGTGAATACAAACAAGATACCCAGCAGAGATCAAACAAAGACAGTCGCCGTGATAACCATCTTATCAGTCTGTCATCACGGGAAGGACGAAAACCAAAGACACGACTAACAAAAGGCTTCATCGATAAAAACTTTCCTTAACGTTCATCCTCTGAGCGGCATCTTCTGGTGTGATTTGTGAGGATGTAAATGTCTAATAGAAATACATTCACATATCTGTTAGAGCAGATGGATTAGCTGATAGATTACACAGTCGATCGAGTGTGTGGGGCCATATGGAAGCCAGCCTTCAGGAGAACCCATTCCAAGTAATAACACAAATCAGTGACGAATGTTTCTATCCTGATTTAATAATGCTGCACAAAATGAAAAACATTTTGTTGTGAAGATTAAATGTGGCCCTCGTATTTGTGATGCTGCTAAAAATGTCGAGTATTTCAAATATTAAAAGTTGTAATTTAAATGCAGAGGAAGAAAGAAAGTCCCACTCTTCTGTCCCTCTCGTGTCTGTTGGCTGGGGGCCGTGTTCCTCCTGCTGAAGACCTCTGGGGCATGAGTGAGCTCGGTGGACTGAGGGGGCTGGAAGGTCGCTCAGCAGGGGCTGAGAGCGTGCACTCTGCAGAGATGAGGCTGAGTGCCCACCGCAGGGGGAGAGCCCAGTGACCACAGTCTGGAGGTCAGTCGTGGAGTGCCCCCCTTCACTCACCCCTTCTGTGTTTTATTTCTCCATAACAAAGAAGATAGGAAAACAGGCAGTGAATGAGCAGCACTCGACCTACCGCCCTGTTGAAGGAGGGGGGGGGTCCCGTGAGTCTCTAAATGTGACAGTAATTGATAGATATCTTTGTGAAACATGTATGAAGCCTGCACTGTTGCCAGTTGTGGTGGGGAGTCTTCTACGTTATACCAATAAAGACGACTTTTTAATGCCTCGAGTCAAGATGCGGTATGTCATGGTGGTGCTGACAATTACGGCGGTCTGCTTTCAATCACAAACATTGTTGTGTGTTACGGCATCGTCAAAAATGTGCATAGCTCAGCTCTGGGATTTGGATGACACTGTATCTGTAGGAGCGACAGACTGTGTGCAGGGCCCAGATCCAGGATTGGATGGGCTGTAATTTATGAGTGCAGGCAGAGGAATCAGTCTGCGGTCAACATCTGAACAACATTGAAACCACGTGTCCAAGGTTGAGGCCACAAGTGCAGCGTGAACTGTCTGGGAAGCAGCATAAGGTCAAGAACGTCGGAGAACGATCTGACTGAGTTATTTTTGACTGGCACTCGGTGGTGATGTTTTGTACAAATCTCTGTGGAGGAAGGCCTCACTCTGTGTCTGCATCAGTAGGTGCGCAGGAGGGGGAGGCACACACAGAGGTCCCCTACCGGGCCGGTTTCTACGGTGACCTGAGAAAGGCCGTAACCAGGTCCGGCTCTTTCTCAGGCCTAATCAGCGTATTACCACAAAGAAGGACATGTGTTCAGCCCCCCACCTTTGTACCCTCCCCACTCAATCCGACCAGCATGGCTGGACACAGGCAGCCAATAAAACCAGGATTAGGAGGGTATCTACACACACTGGGCTGTAGCGAAAAAGTTTTTGAACACGCCCAATCCCACCCTGCTCCCTTCACCAACTTCTTTTCATCATTCTTCTCAGTCTCTCATTGCTTCCATCTTTCACTTTATTTCACCAGCTCCCATCTTTATATCCTTCCTCTGCCTTGTCCTTACAGAGTCCTCATCCTGGGAGTCCTTCACACAATGTGGCGTCCAGAAATTACTCATTTTGTTGGAGCAGTTCAGCATATTACCAATGCCCCTTGCTCACCTCCCCCTTTATACCCTGGCTCTGGTGCTTTTTGCTGTTATGATAATGACATGTGCTCCACCACAATGACAGAGCTGTGCATGTGGACCAGAGCATTTCTGTGAATTCACGCTCTATTCTTGCTTAAATTCATGCTCCTCCAGATAATGTGCAGAGATGGAAACCCTTTACTCAAAGTTTCTTTTACTTCCATCTGTGGAGTAATTGGCCGATTAATTAATAGCATGATGATAGTGTAGTCCCAGTGTAGGGTGTTTGTATAGGAAACGCATCATGTTCGCTGTCATGATTTGTCTCGATACATCTGGGAGAGATGTGCCTCTTGGTGGCTGAGTCCCCGCTAATGTGTCCTGGAAATGGAAGAGTGTTAAAGATAATATCACTGCCTTTGTTGGGGCTTCTTAACACGGGGGACACAGACAACAAGAACTCTTCCCCAAATAAACTTTTTTCATTAGAGCAGCAAACACTTCATCCCTTGACTGTGTGAGGAAAGCTCTATTTGTGTGCTCAGCAAGGTCCCACAGGGAAGAGCCTAAACCCTCCGCGGTCTTCAGCCGGACACTGAGGCGGCCTAATTAAAGGGCACTTAAGCCCCACAATGTGCTGCGGCGCAGGTTGGAGTTGGTGGGGGTCCCCACCGAGAGGGACAGAATTCATGGCACTCGTAAACAAGGGAGTCCAGGACAGAGGGACAGAAGAGGGCTACGTGCCAGAGACTTTGTTCACACAAGATGAAGAGTCAACAGCCTCCCCATCCCTCACCCCTCCTCAGCCATCCCCCCTAATAACCACCATCTTCAGAGGAGCTGCGAACACAATGCCGTCCCACTCCCCTCCTTTTGCTCTCAATCACTATTGGGACAATGAGTGGAACCCAGCACCCCACCACCTCCACCATCCTTCTGCCCCTCCCCGACCCCCAAACAGACACTTCTTTTATTGAAATTCTTTGGTGTTCTAATCCTCAGCTTCCTCCAGGGGCAATAATGGACTCCCTGCGTCAGCCTTTTCCAGCAAGGCTATCATGCAAGCCTGCCTGGGTCACAAGTCCACCTCTCCTATTGGAGAAAACTGCCCCATCAGTGTCATTCCTGTCACATCCAGCTCATCTAGAGGTCATACAAACCCCAGAGCTATTGACCCTAAGAAAACATTTGTGTTAATGGTCATGCATGTTTCTGGATATTTAGCTAATGTCTTCTGGAGCTTTGCTCCGTTACAGATGGTAATGGTAATAATTAGCAGAAATAATCAGATGGATTTTGTTGGGAGTGTTTTATATTTTTCACCAGCTTCAGCTGTCATCTTTGTTGAGTTTGAGCAAATCCTCTTTTTGGCATACTTGTGTCGAAGTTCATCTGTACGCCATTGGAAATTCAGTTTTCATGGAGTTAAACCTGCTTTTTCACATTGCTAAATAGTTGGCAGGGAGCATGGAAAGTGCTGGAAATTATGTGAGATAACAAGAAACACAATGAATGCCAAACATTGATTAATCTGTATTTTTGAGTCATTAAATAGTCAGATATTTTAACGTATGGTATGAGGAGGACAATTGTAAAAACAATTACTTCTTGGTATAAAAAACCACACCACCACCACAAACCACAGGCTCCAAAACATTGTGAAGAACTCTCTATCATTACAGCTTCATGAAAATATTAATTACTTCAGCTAGGTGTAACTAATGACAATTTACTTAGAGCCACATGCATTAGGAGTAACAGTAAGTGCAGCAAAACGACCTTTCACTCTCACTTTGCAAAGTAAATTTGGTGAAGACATCATGAGTCACACAGTCATTCTGATGCATGCAGGTGTCTAAAAACTCAAATATATGTATATGTTTGCCCATGTGTGTGTTTTTCTCTACTGGGTGCTCAGAGTTCGCACAGCGCCACCAAAGAAAGAAGTTCGCTCAGTATACTGTAGGTGTCCCACAGAGGACACTGCCTGATGTCAGCAACCTGCCCAAAGTTTGTTAACGCTGACATCTGCTGGTCACTCACAGTTATTGTTGTGTCTGTCTGTCTGAAAACTTTTAAAAGCTGTTTGTAGTGGCTGTAGCACGTGTTTTCCTTCCTTTCTCTCTGCCAGGTAAGTGACTACACCATTGGATGGATCATGTAGGAGACCAGTCTACTTTGCTCACCTACCATTGATCTGCTTGTCCTGTACACCCAGCCCACCTGCAGACTGTCATTACTGCCCTTTTAATAATAATAATAATAATAATGAATACTTTATTGATCCGCTTGGGGAAATTGTTGTTTGGACCTGTGTCAGCGCTACAGGGTATCGGTGTCTTGTCCAAGGACACCTCGACATGTAACCTGGTGGGACTGGGAATCGAACTCCGCACCCTTGGGTTTGAAGGCGACTGCTCTACCCACTGAGCTATCATGCCGCCCATCATTTATAAGCCTCTTTGTTCATTCCTAAACTTCACTGTCTTACTTGTGACACTGTGTAATAATAATATTAATAATAAAAATTAATACTGGTCACCTTGGGGAAATTGTTGTTTGGACAGCTGGTAGACCTGTGTCTGTGCTACTACAGGGTATCAGTGTCTTGTCCAATGACACCTCGAGATGTAGCTTTGTGGAGACAGAAAACTGAAATAAAAAACCTGTGAGTTTATATTGACTTTTTGGTTTGAGCTTAGGATAAAATTGCTGCACTGTATATCTCTTCTTCTCATCTCTCCAGTTTTAAATCTTCAAATAGTTCTGAACAATAATAATAATTCTTATTATTTGGGGAATAATTTAAAGACTATGTTCATATGGTTTTGGTTTGAAATCATGGACCTGTACCTTTCTGTATTGAAAACAATAGACACTGGATCCACAGCTAAACACATCAGGTGATGCCAGAACAGAAATGCATCTCATTATTAAAAGCTTTTACTACTGGCATGAGTGCGAGTTACAGAATCGTATTACATCTAAAAGCCTTATCCCGATATCCTGTAGACATTAGGCAAAGTGCAGAGAAATGTATTGTGCACAGTACATATCTAAGTATCTATTAAAATTATGGACATGACCGCAGATCTTGAGGCTTTGGTTTTGTTGTGAGCTGTCGCAGTGACATTAGTAAAACATGGAAAAAAAAACTGTGGATAGAAGAACTAATAGCAGCTTATTAATTAGTGATTGCCATACATGCATTATTCAATCTCTAAATATGTATGGTCTTAGAGAACCACGAATGTCATCACACATAGTTTCACCTGAAGTGATTTCATGTTGTAATTCATTGTCTCCCTGTCAAACAAAAAATGTGCCTCAGTGTCACATCTAGTCTGATGACAACGTGCTGATCCGATGTTGCAGGTAAGCGCCTACATCGTTAGCCCCCACCCCGCACCATGAGGTGTGTTTTATCACTCTCACGTCTTTGCCCATTGTTCCACTGCCAGCGATGATCTCACAGCGTTGTCATCCACAGCTCACAGTTGAACAGAGCTCTAGGTTTACATAGCTGAGGCGGCTATAGCACCCGAGGCTATGAACATGTGAGAGAGTCCGCTGTCAGTCGGCCAGACCTGTTTGATGCCTCTCATCACACGAGGGTACACAGAAACAGTGGGTGTCGTGTAACATCGCATGCAAGTAGAACATAGTTGACCGCTTAGGCCTCAGGCTGCTGTGGGCCTAAATTAGTATCAGAGCTTATCTTTGGATCTAGAACACGACACTGTTGATCTTTGATTTTGGGGCCAAAGAATCAGCCTCATCAGTTATTTTTCGTCCCCTCTAGCAAGGCCCCTGCTCACCTTGGCTACACAAGGAGTGAAGGGCCTCCTTTTAAACACAAGTGTCAGGTCTAAAGCAGAGACATGTCGGAGCCAATATATTTTTTTCATATATGTTTATAGTTATGGACATATTAAAGTCATCCTATTAATAATAATTATACATTTTATTTATATGTACCTCAGGGGTCCACCTGTCTGTTCTCTCTGGAGTTTCCCGAATATAAAAATAGCTGGTTCGGTGTTTGTGGGAGATGTGGAAATAACACTTTTCCACTCTTGGATAGATTGTCATAAACCTCTTGTGCAATCAGAAGGATGAAATGCAAAAACCTTTGGCAGTTATCTGTCATTTCATGTACTGTAGCATCATCACTGGGTCAAAAATCTTGTCTGCAAATTGTCAATTTAGTCCGGTACTTTATGAACAGAATAGTTAAAAAACTATTATTATATAATTAATTCATCCACTTCGAAGGCATTTGGACATATGGCCAGGAGGAACTGGAGCCAAATCACTGATGCTGGTATTTATAGATTGCTGCTCTACCAACTGAGTCACTACCTCCCAAGTGGGACTGTACATGGTGTTTAATGCTAATTGGCTAATGTTATTGTCATGTAAAGATGATGCCTTATAACCATCAACGTGTTAGCACTGCCACTGAGAACATGAAAATATTTAGATATCTAATATCATTTTAGAAATTATTTATCTACACCTCCTTTCTCAAAGTTTGCTGGGTGATGTCTGCAAAACACCATTCTTAATGTACTTTATGAGCATCACACTTCCTGCTGACTAGCACATTAATCGTGATCACAAATCGTGCTCAGATTTAAAATAAACACTGATAGAGTTCCTTTTGTGAAAACAGCCTACTTACTTGCTTGCAATTGCTAATGGATGTCAGAAAAGAAAAGGGAAAAATATACAAATGATAAATTATATTCTCAGATGGAAATAGACTGGTTTCTTCACGCTATTGCATATGTTCACTCTCATTTACGAAACGGTTTAAAATAAAGAAAATATGTACAAAAAAAATATATATATTTCTGGCTCTAAATATGCATTTGTATTTACTTTAATAAGTCGCATTTCTAAGGAATATAACGTAATACACAAAATTGTTTAGCTAATGTGGAAAAGCATGCCTATTTACTTACTTACTTTATTTACTTGGCAGATGCTTTTATACAAAGCGACATAGGAAGAGACTCAAGCAATTACCATTCAAAAAATTTGAAATAAAGTATTTTATTGTTCTTTTTTTTTACCATAATTCCATGTTTTAAAATGTTTGAATTTATCAAGGTAAAAGCATAATGTCAACAGTTTCCGCCCCGTGCCTGGCGTCAGCCGGGGGCGTGGTTCACATTTCCGTCAACGCATTGCACGCCGATAGGCCAGCCGAGGCCACGTGACGCAAGGCAGCCAATTGCAGCACGATGCGAGGAGTTAAAATCTCACCCGAAACATGGCGGGGGGCGTGAAAACGAACGGCGGTGACGTTACACCTTAAACTGTGCCGTGTTGTCACCAGCTGTTGGCCAGAAGACGGAGGAAATGTGGATGTGTCTCGACTGATTGTGCGAGTGCGAGACGACCGTAGCAGTTAACGGCACGTTTGGAGCTGAAACACACGAACCGGCGAGTGGTCGAAAACGCTGGAGCCCCGCCAGCCTCCCAGCGAGAGTATCAGTTGCATAACTGAAGGCATCTTTGAGACAAAAACTGTGATAACGGACTGGTGCCAACACGGGTCGGAGTTGAAGCCATTTTTCTCAGCAGTGAGTGTTTTATCGCTTTAAAACACCGTTGTAATTGACAGATATCAGCCCACTGATCTCCTGAACTCCAGTCGCTCACAGTAATCCACTTGTAGATCTTCTTGTGTAACCACGTTACGGATTATTGTGCGTCTCCGAGAACTTACAAAACAGCACGATCCGACGACCCAGCGCTTATTGCTTCACTGTTTACTCCTGTCAGTCCAAATGTTGACCAGACAAATGGTGACTGATCCTGTGCACTTCAGACACCACTTTCCACAATCACAAATCTTAGTTTGAAACCACGGTTAAAGAGGGTTTCTGACTGGCTGGCAGGTGCTACATACAGTAATATTATTATAGGTGATAATAATATTAAATACATTTAAATGCAATCTTAAAACAAAATTTTCTTATATTTATACATTTTAATTCAGAATCTTGTGCAAAAAAGTCAATCATATACTGCAATTAGCCTTATATGGAAGTGATTTAATTAAGTTCTATATAGTCTGTCATTCAGATTTGACAAGCTGTACTTCTCAGGCACAATTCAACCCCCCTGTAGACGCAGCCCATGAATGATAAGACCTGTTTCTGTTGTCCTCTGTGTGTCATACAGCAGATTGCGTGCCGTGAGGTAGCACCGCCTGCCACCATGAACGTGGGCACGGCACACAGCGAGGTGAACCCCAACACTCGAGTGATGAACAGCAGGGGAATGTGGCTCTCTTACATCCTGGGCATCGGCCTCCTGCACATAATCCTGCTCAGCATTCCCTTTGTCAGCGTACCTGTGGTCTGGACCCTCACCAACCTCATCCACAATCTGGTGAGCAGCAACAAAGTTTGCCTTAATGTTTAATTGCCTCTTAAGTGAGGTGAATGAAAGTAAGGAGACAGATTATTTAACAGACAAGTTAAATAACACATCTTCACATTTAGACAGATTCTGTTGAGACAGCTGCTGAGAGAGGAAGAAAGTCCCCATGCTTTGCTCAGTTACTCAGAAAAGGTAAAATCAGCTGTTTATGTTTAGTAGTTTGTGTTTTGGCTGCACACTAAGCTCTTCCAACAACGGGAATTGTCTGAGGTCATCCAAGCACGAGAAGCAGTATCCACTCAGCCATGTCATTTCTATTTTCTACTGTATATTTGTCTATAACGGCACACGTCAGTCTCTCTCTGACTCTCTTGTCTGTTGCAGTGCATGTACCTTCTACTGCACACAGTCAAAGGGACGCCCTTTGAGACCCCAGATCAGGGCAAAGCTCGCCTCCTCACACACTGGGAGCAGATGGACTACGGCGTACAGTTTACCGCTTCACGCAAGTTTCTCACCATCACACCTATTGTGTTGTAAGTAGCTCTTCACATCCCTCCGGCCATCTCTGACCAGAATAGGTGTCTCAAAAAAAACCTGTTGAATGCATTTTTCAAGGTGGGATATCAGCCACACTAATGCACATGTGTACTTGGCTGAAGTTAGTGTGTACTTGGGGTAAATCTATAGGTAATATACACTTTTATTACAGAATATGCTCTTGCTGTACGTCTGAATTGATTAGCATCCCTGCAGCAGCTGCACCAGCCAAGCTCGCGGGTTGTTAAGGGGCTTAGTATTTGCAGCAGTGCCCCTTGCTGCTTTAATGCCCTTTTGTGTTCTCATTAACGAACAGAGTTCAGTTTACAGGAAGCACTCTGGTTCCCTGAGGTTTATTTGCCAGCTCAGCTTGAACATTGTAGTGATAGCAGTTTTGCAGGTGTACGCTCTTTTCTGCACCAGTTTCATCATCTTGTTTCACAACCCTTTGCCAGTAGTCAGAGTCCATGCTTCAGATGGAAAAGCTCCACATCTTTTTTTTAACGTCCTTACTTATTCAGCAGAGAATAGGATGTACTTCGCTCATTCTAACCTCACCAAAGTCCTGTGCGTCTTTAAACTGTATGTTTACATTGGTCTTCCCTTATTCATCAGAAAGCTTACATTGTCTGGTGCTGACATACAGCCAGCATATACTCCGTGTCGGGATATTATAGTGTGGAAAACGCTGCAGTGAAGATTTTTTGTAGTACAGCAGCATTGTACGTGGATATTTTACTCCAGTGTATGAGGCGTGTTAGAATCGTATCTCATATCACAATGTTGTTTTTTTTTTTACTATTTCTTGACACAGAACATTTAGCTGTGACTAATAGAGGGAAAATAAGTGAGATTGTTGTATACTCAAAGGGATGTTTCATCAGTTTTCCCGTGACTGAAGACCTTGTTGTATAGTTGATATGCCACTTAATTCAACCCCTTATAATCATTCCTTTTCTCCTATTTATCTCTGATTCAGGTATATCCTAACCAGCTTCTACACAAAGTACGATCGGGTCCATTTCGTGGTCAACACCGTTTCCTTGCTCACTGTACTCATCCCCAAGTTGCCACAGCTGCATGGTGTGAGGATCTTTGGGATTAATAAGTACTGACAAGGCGGAAGAGAACACCTTATTTCCTAAGTCCCCATGGACTACTGAGAACACACAGAGTATCAGGCCTCTGCTTTGGCTATGGATCCATCAGGATCCTAGGCTCTTTGGCTCGTGCTCTGCTGCGCAGCACTCTAAACGAAGCCTACCGGGGATACAGCTATGATACCAAACTTCAGGAAAAAGACACAATACTCTGTGCAGAGAGGACGAAGGGAATGTGTACTGTGATTGTCCGAGGCCTGTCTCTTTTTCAAAGGCGTAAAGGGAGACAGTAATGTCCATTTCTACAGAAATGATGTTTTCTGATATGTCTGTGGGAGACAACAGTGTAGTTAGAGACTTTTTTTTACTTCTACTGGCACAATGAGGCAGTAATCAAAGTTCTTCTGTATGTAATGACACATTGCTGTATTTATTCAGCTTCACTCCCATGTGAGGCCACCTCTTCCTTGAGGTTTCTGGTGTTGGAGGACAGTAACAATACTTTAATGAAATGGTTTGGGAGCTGTGGAGACAAGACACAAGAAACCACAATGTTTTATATTTAGATCTCACTGCTCCGAACAGGGCCAAGAATGGGAGGCTAAGCACTTATTTTTATCTGACCCTTTCCTTATTCAGACTCCCCCTGTTATGCTTTGTGTCACAACATGCCTCTTGTCTGCATAATCGTCTGGCCTGTGTGCAGAAACTATGCACCAGAAGTGATCCAACAAAACCAAAAGTTGTGCATATTTCTGTCCTTGCTCATAGATATGCTGCATACTGCAAAGTATGCAGGAGCTGTTCTATTGGCACCAGTCTGTTATCCCTCAATCTCAGTCTGGAGCAAAATATAGTTATTTATTATTTATTGTGCAATGAGGTTCAGTCCAATATACAGTAGTCCTGTAGTAAATCCTGAAATTGTTAGAGGCGGTATCTAATGTTTGAGCAACATATTATGACCATATAAAGATTTAGTGGTAAGTGTGACAGCAAACACATCCCTGCTGATATACCAGTGCTCACTCTTTTCTTGCTTCACATCTGCCACTGTAACAGGTTATGAACTCAGGTGCTCACAGGTAAAAAGCACAGTTTTTTCACTAAAAACAGCTGCCTGCTGCACCCAGAAATGATGTCAGGGAGATTGTTGAAGACAGAGCTAAGAGATATCACAGAGTTCATTAGTAATTTAATCTAGTGCTATAATAAAAATAAAAGTTTTACGATTCGAGGAAAACAACTGGAAGAAGATATTTGTGGACACGCACACACGTGTTCATTGATGGTGAAAACACATTTCACTCAGCAGTAGTAACAGCGTTTGTTATAGTAGCGGTGAATGTTCACAGTCTTAGCAGCAGCAGCCATAGCTGTAAGAAGAGAAGTTATAAGAATATTATAATTCATTCATCATTTTTCAGACTTATTGCTGAACCCAGAACAGTCCCAGTAATTTCTGGGGCAGATGGATGTGTTGAATTGACATATTTAGAATTACAGAACCACCATCACAAACCAAAGGAATGAAGAATTTCTTTCTAAAAAAATACAGTTGATTGTTTATCATGATACTTCTTTATTAGAACTGTAAAGGACTTCCTCCAAGGAAGCGCCATAAGATACCATAGCCTAAAGTGACCATGTATTGTACTTGTTTCTGTTGAAGACAACAGTTTTTGAGAAATGGCTGAACTGAATGTAGATGAAATGAGAAACCATGTGCTCAAGGCACGTGTTCTTCTGTGTGAGGACTTAATCCAAATGTAAAGTATTTTTTTCATGCATCATCTCGACTGTTTTTGTTGTTATATTTGTAATGTTGTGTCTGAGTTGTGAGAAACTGAAAAAAATGTTCACTACATGAAATTGAAGTCTGTAGGATCCTCCTGCCTTCCCGTGGCTTTAATGAACATTTCTGCGTCTGCACATTTCAGGAAGCTGAGCAACGTTGAGGATTGAACGTATGCTCTTATTCAAAAGATCACGTGGATCACCGTTAACCTCCAGGCTCTTTGTAGGACATAGAAACTTCTTCTGTTTTCAGATTTGTGTGTCTCCTATCAAGACATGGTGGGTTTTCACTTGTAGCCCTTTATTGAAGCATATTTTGGTACTTAGAGTGTTGTTTGCACAAATTTCTTATGAAAGTGTACTTAATAAATGTAAGAGCTTATTTCAGATTTGACTTGTCTACACAGTATTGGTGTGCAACCAATGTTAGTCTTGAACATCACTAGTTCTTTGCTTTAGAGTTTTATTTCATGCACAGGTGTTCTCAACACTTGACAATAGTTGTTTTGCTGGACCAGAATAATAAAATGAACATTATTATCCTGAATTGTTCTGCTCGGTACTCTCTGTCAGCCCCTCCAGCACAAACCAGCACGTCAAATCAAGAATTTAATCCATAGTCTTTATTTCAACGTTGCAAGCTGAGACAGGTACTGTACCGTGGCTGCTCTGTTATACAACACCAGAGGCTTTTTAAACATTGATTAAGTGAAAGTAACAACAAGGTATTAAAGCAGATACAAGTCTGAACTTTACTGAGGGAAATGCAAACTTTTACTTTTCATATAAGGTCTGATTCTTCTTCAGTCTATGCTTTCTCGTGACGCAGAGGATTTTTGGTGGAATCGTCTTGCAGATGAAAAATCAGTCTCCTTTCTAAATATAAATGATAATGATTTCATTGTTGTTTCACCTGGTGTGTAATATAAATTAGTGATGGTGAATTGACCTAACCTTACTATACGTCCTGTATAATAAGGTTACTTCCTGTATAATAAGGCTACATGCATAGAAAAGTGTCATTTGAAAAATTTTATATAACCACAACAACAAAGAGTCAAACTCTCTTCCTCCAGCAGATGGCAGCAAATGGCTGCAGTTGACCTTAATCTGAAGCGACATGCTGCCCCTATAAATAGGCATGCTGCAAGGGAGGGATTATTAGTCTTTTACTCGTCTTGTTGTCCAGAGGTTTTCTCTTCTTAGAGCTCATTCACTCATTTATGCACATTCAGATTTACAGTCTCATGGGAATATTATGATTAGTATTATTTCTTCCTCTTTTTGTACCATTACTTTCACTGAATTGGTCTTGTGCTTTACAGTAAACACACAATGAACCTTCAAAGTGTGATTGGTGAGAATATGTGTGAGCTCAGGGAACATGTGTCCTGTTCACTCTGAAAATTTAAATCAGGTCGTAAAAGAGCAAAGGAAAAGAAGTAATATATTTCAGTATGCAAGGGTTCAGTAACTGCTGGATTGATTTCAAATAAATGTGCAATTAGTCTAATGAGACAACAAGTGGCAAATTATATGTATTCTGAAAAGGTAACCAAAGAGGGAACAAATGATCAGGAGTCAAGAATCTGTCCACCACAGCAAGCCATGCTCAACACCAGTATCCTCCAACAGGTTTCTTTTGTCCAACTCAAGCACAGGGGACTGCGTGGAGAGGATACACTCCACAAGGTTTCTGGGAGACCAGATCTCACATGATCTCTCCTGGTCTGCAAATACCACGGCGGCGGTTAAGAAGGCCTAGCAGCGTCTCCACTTCCTGAGAGTGCTCAGGAGAAACAACCTGGAGGTGAGGCTGCTGGTGACTTTCTACAGAGCCACCACAGAGAGCATCCTAGCGTACAGCATCACTGCATGGTACGCAGGGTGCTCTGCTGCAGACAGGAAAGCAGTGCAGAGGGTCATCAGCACAGCCCGGAAGGTCACTGGCTGCTCACTGCCCAGTCTGGAGAATATCACCACCTCTTGCTACCTCAGCAGAGCTGGCAATATCCCCAAGGACTCCTCCTACCCCAGCAATCATCTGTTTGAACTGCTACTGACGGTACAGGTCACTGAAAACCAGGACAAACAGACTGAGGGATAGCTTCTTTCCCAGAGCTATTACCGCTGTGAATAAACACTTGATCAGATGATCCTGGGAAACCAAATCTAGTTGAACAAACAAACGTGCAACAAGATCTAATGTGTGACATTGAAGTCGCCCATTGTGCAATATATGCTGCTGCCTTTCAATAGAAGAACACTGCAATAATATGAATATATGATACTGTACATGCATATTTGGTTTAATTGATAGATGCTGCTATCTACTGTCATCTACTGCTGTCGTGTATATATTGGTGTATATCATTGTCTGTTCATTGCTTGAATTACTTCGCATTTTGTCTTTTTCCAACGCATACGCGGCTTTTGCACCAAAAAGTGTAGCAATCTAATTTCGTTGTGCACCGTACAATGACAATAAAGGATATTCTATTCTATTCAATGTTAAGGTTGAATGTTTTTTGCATTTTTTTGCTTTCAAAACACACCAGAGTAATCAATCAGCATTTTACTTCACTAACAGGACTAGTAGCACTTGAACACTTGATTGGAAGGGACTACTCATGAATTAATTTCACGAGAAAGTAAAGAAATCAGACTGGAACTCAGAGAGAAGACTAGTTCTGTTTGAAACTAAGATGGCTGTGCAAGATGTCAAAACTTCAAATAGTCACACATGTCAACAAGCATCTCCAGATCTCTGCCAACATGATTGTTGCTGATCTTCTGGACTTGTTTTTTAGATGCTGCAGGCTCTGATAACCTTGCTCGGGTGCATGGGATCATGAATGTTGACATTTTTAGGAATATGGAAAAAAATCTGCTGCCATTCTAGCTTTAGGTCGACACTGAGTTTTTCAGCAAGACAGTGACCTGAAACGTACATCCATGAGACCCAAATTTAAAGCATCAGCGATACATCTTAATCAGATGATTGTGTCCTTGTCCTTGTCAGCTCCATAAAGGGTAGCCATCAAAAAATACATTGATAGGTCTCTGTTCCCGAGATCCTTGTCTCTAGATTCACCTGTCTCAATACCAGTTCTCTTTGTTACCTTCAGTTCATTCACTACAAGTAGTGAAAAAATGTCACAAGACTGTCTAGACCCGTCTTAATCTCCAGTTCCATCTGCATCTGATTCTCTGCCATATCACTGTATCAGAAGGTTTATCACTGTAAACCTGCTTATTATCTAACTCTGTCAAGCTCATTCTTGGGTCCATTATTTACTACGCCTTACAGCTGGTCTCATACTGCTGAACATGTTAATCAGATTAAATTGCTGGCAGTTCCACTATCTTTCATGGTCTCAGCCTGCTGATAGTATAATTAAGAAAATGGAAAAAGGGAAAGCTGTGGAAAGAAAATGAATGTTCTTGCTTCGCTATGAAAGGCGTCATCAATACGTTAGTATCATCTCATTTAGAATACTGCTCAGTTAAATGGTTCAGAGCAAATAAGGGAGACTGTAATAGACTTCAACTAGTCCAGAATAAGACTGAAAGATTTGATTTAAGATCTTCATATTATACTAGCACTAATAAAATGCACAACAGACATGCGTAACCAGAAAACAGGTACAACCACAGCAGTCTCACAATCATTTGTATTCTGTGTTCTGTGTTTTCCCACTACCACAGAAACTGTGCAGAAAAATCATCAGTTTCAGTGTTCCCCAACTCTGGTTACATATCTAATCTTTTTTCATCTTGACTGGTAAGGTCTTGAAATATTTGGGCAGTGTGTCTGCGCTCATCTTAGAGAGAAAAACGTAGTTGCATCGCTGCCACGCAACCGGCAACATCATTCAATATGGATGTCAACCCCACCAGAGAGGCAGCACCCCCATCTTTTGCAACTATGAGGACGTGTGGTGGTGCCAGCTCCTCAGATCAAGCGTTTAAAAAATGCATGCCCCGTGTAGCGCGGCTCTCACTGTGTGTGATCTGTTTTTCTGAGAATGTGACAACGTCAGGGAGGAGACAAAACAAACCATAGATCCACTTCACAGTTACCCAGCTGGGACACTGACACACCTCAATCTGCGAATAATATGTTGTGTGTAAAAAGGAAACCTGTGTGTAAGCAAGCAGATACCTAAAAATAGAACAAAACAAGAATTGGTTTAATTAATTATGAGCACTGGATACCCCGCTGGGTCTGTAAACTAACTGAGAAACCCAGGACTGGCGGCGGGACACAGTGTCCCCTGGAATCTGCCGCGCTGTCGCTGTAATGCCCTGTGGGGCTTTCAGAAAACTCCTATAGGTTTTCATGAGATCAGTGCTTGGTTAATTGGCAGTTTTACTGTACACAGTAAAATAATATACTCTGTATAATCTTTAACTTGGGGGGAGCTGGAAATCAGAAACACATGTTGTTTGAAGCACGTGTCCCAGTATGTTAAGGCTAAATACATTTTTAGGGACATGCTGTAGTAGTAAGATGAATACTTTATTAGTGGAGAGGATAAAAGTTTGCAAAGAAAACAAAACACAGAAGATACAAATGGCACAGTTTGTTTACTGTAGTTTGGTTGAATTATTAGAAACTAAATGAGATTCACATTATATCTTTATTTTATCATTAAAACTCTGCAACACATTCTTCAGTTTGTTTGATGATCTGCAGTGAAAAATAATCAGTCGACATTAAATTTAGACTTTTCTGTTACTAAAGACAAACCTAGACATAGACAATGACATCACCTTTTATTAAACATCCACAAATGAAGGAAAGCATTGACAGGGGAAAAAAGTGTCGGTTCAAGCAGGAACCCATGACTCATGGTACAATTCACATTCAGACAACATTTGAGTTACTGGAACACAATCATTCTGATTGTTGGCTGCTGGTCATAGGTTGCTGAGTAGCAGTGGCAAGTTACCCTATTTAAGCTACAGACACAACAAGAAAACAAAAGTATAAAACTATTGTCTGTGGAGGATTGTTTGACTCGGAAATGAAAACTACCTTAGTCCTCTTTTAAGATGAGCCAGTCCACACTGGCACCTTAAAATAATAAATAGCTTTTACCAATGAGCTGTCTACCTGGGGCAGAGCTAGAAGCCAACTCATAAAGCCTTACTAAGATCTATCATAAGAACTATGCATATTCATAAACTGCTCTGCTTTTTACATTATTAACATACTCATTCCACCAAATAATAAGATTTATGATTGCTCTGTGACATCTAGAGTTTAAAACCAGTGGCAAAAAAATTGCCGGTCACCATGGTTGTGCCGCTTAAATTGAGAAAACGCTCCAGATATGCATTCATAAATAAAACACATCACGGCTTAAGAGACAGGCCTAATTAGCATTCACTTCTCTGCAATTTAGCTCTGCGCTGCTGGGTATTAAGCCATGACTAAATCCAAACATTTCTAATTAATTACCTAGGGCTTAATGAGTATTTTGCGTGGCTTTTGTGTTATTTTTTGGTTTTATTTTCCCACCTCAAGGACAGTCAGCTCTATTATTTTCCAACATTGTTTGTCTGCAGGTGTGTGGGTGGTGTCTGCCTTGGATTCTGGGGTGTGTTAATAATACTTTGTGTAAGTATCGAGGCTAAAATAGAAAGTAAAAAAGAAAGAAGAGAGAGAAGGTGCTGAGAGGAAGACACGTCTCCTTTTTGTCTATCAGGTTTCTCTCTGCTACATTCAACTTATTCATGAATCACAATGTACCTGCAAAAACCTCTGCATCAAGGAACCCCAGTAACAATCAATTCATTCTTGAAAAGTAAAAAAACTCAATCAGTAGAATGTGTATTCACCCAGGAGGTTTATTATAAAAGGAAATAAGAAAGCACAAAGAAGGAAATGCAACTGAGTTATACAGCAATACTCTCGTGAGAGGCTTCACAGCGAAATGAACCCAGAACTAACTGTTACACAGCTATTTATCAACTCTACATCCTAGCTACACAATCTATCTTCATGGTCAGAGTCAGAGGCACCTGGTTCCTGGTCGTCTCTGTCCTATCTGCTGTCCCAGACAGTAAAGCAAAACAAAGACAGTCTCACAACATCTAAAGACATTAGGAACACATGAACTTTAGCACACACTAAATTAACAATTTCCATAACAATTACATGAACAGTGTATACATCTGTATAACCCAAAAGGCATTTGTTATGTTGTCTGAGAAGCTTTTACCACAACTGTCTCCACTTCCAACTCCAGCACAACAAATGAAACACACGGTTGTAAGCCAAAAGAAGTGAACTTTTTGCAATTTACAGGTTTTCTGTGTAGATTGGTCATGAAATATAATCTGATCACCATATTTACAATTATAAACAAACATATTTAAGATAATAAAACCCAAATAGTCTTAATATTTCATGTCTTTAACAAACCCATTAGGCAGTTTTGAAGTTAAACCAACCTGGCGTAAAAATGTGTCACTAGGGAACTTCCCTCAGATCGACAAAGTCCGATAAATACAGAATGAAACGTCTCTACCTTAATAAAAGAAGTCCAGGTGCCATGAGTCAACTTTTACGGTGTGTAATTATACCAAAATGATATCAGACTCCGCAGTTTTCTCCAATTCTCTTGCTAATTTGATCAATGATGATATAATTTAGCTCCGTGTCATCATTTAATTGGTGGCTGTCTAGGTGGTGTCCCGATAACAACGTGGGCTACATAGATAATTGGAAAACGTATTGGAGAAAACCTGGGACCACTGGATGCTGCTTCTCATCTCCCCAAAACTATTACCACCCCATAGAGACTGTGTCTGCTCCCCGTCCATCTAAATAACATAAATCAAAAAACATTAGAGGAGTAAATGATAAGAACAGAATAAAAACAGAAAAATTAAATGTGGATTATACACCTATTGTTCTCCACCTCTAAACTGGTCTCTTTATTTATAGATTTATTTATTAGGTGCCTGGCATGTAATGCAGGCACCTACTATTCTCCACCTCTAAACGGGTCTCTTTATATCTTATTCTTCCGTCAACCGGAATGCGGCCCGAACGGGAGAGAGATACCACACAAACTATACATCAAATCG
>JAUMHF010000011.1:13028580-13053303 GCA_032359275.1 Microctenopoma steveboyesi | reverse complement strand
GGTGTGTTCAGCCAATCAGAAGCCACAAATGCATGGATGCTTGGAAAACCAGCAGGGCTGCGGCCCTCGAGGACCAGGAATGCCCACCCCTGGTAGGCTAACATGCCAGAGACAACTTTTTTGCCCCTAGTCCCACCGTATACATTTGATATAAATTATACATAATCTGATCATGGTCCATGGTCAGATTTTCAACATGTCTGCAGTAACTGAACACAGCTGGCTACAAAAGCTTGTAGAAGTTTCTGGCACACTTATCACTTTAATGGAGACAGCTGTAAGAAAAAAATCCTTTACAGTAAATGTTTAAATGAAAATACAGTCACTAGATTTATGGAAATGATTCCACCATCTTTTGGCCAGGTAGCATCCACCAGCATAGAGGAGAACAGTGACACTAATATCACCCCTGTGCATATGGATTATTTAGTTGATAATGCTGCAGCTTCTCTGCATGCTATACTTGATACTGTTGCCCCTCTAACTAGAAGGTAGTTAATCAGAAGAGGTTTGCTCCATGGTACAACTCCCAAATCTCTAGTTTAAATCAGACATCACGAAAGCTGGAAAGGAGGTGGCGCTCCACAAATTCATATGAATATAGCTTAGCCTGGAAAAATAGTTTATTAACGTATTAAATTAGCCTTCCGTAAAGCTAGAACCTCTTATTATTCTTCACTCATTGAGGCAAATAAGAAACAACCCCAGGTTCCTTTTCAGCACTGTAGCCAGGCTGACAATGAGTCATAGCTCTGTTGAACCTACAATTCCCTCATCTCACAGCAGCGATGACTTCATAAAGTTATAACTATTAGAGAAAAAATTGATCAGATCCTCCCTGCAACTGGCATGGACAGACACACTTGTCCAACAGCTGTAGATTTGTTTATAAGACCTCAGTCTTACTTAGACTGCTTCTTTCCTGTAGATCACACAGAACTAATTTCAATAATTAACTCATCTAAATCGTCTACGTGTCTCCTAGCACTAGATTTACCAGGGCTGCGCAAATTTGCGTAAATTCCCTGGACCTCACACCTATTAGCACCCTTTAAAATACACCCATTTACCTGTGAGGCCTGGTCAATTTCCATTTGTTAACTTAAACCAGGGAAGGCCGAATCTTTGTGTGTGACATGGAATCCTTCAGAAATCCCTGACGTATTTATACAAAAAACACATTCACAATATATGGAAACACAAGTCTGTTATATTTTGAAGTGTTTCAAACGTTTCAAAGTTTACAGCGTTTGCAGACCCAGTGTCCATCGTCCCTGCATTTGGCACAGGTCAATTTCTGACATGTGGCACAGGTAAACCTGCTGCGATTACTGTTGCAGCTTTCTTGCACCTGGCACTGGGTTGTCTGTACAGTCCCTGGCACAGCAGCTGCAACAGCTTCAGCAGCTCGCCTTTGTGCCAGTATTTCTTTGTGCTGCATGAATCGGCAACGGAGTTCCTTAAATTTGTCTGGCTTGGTTGCGATATACTGTGTGAATGGACAACGACCGTTGGTAGGGAACAGTTGTTCATCAATGGTCATGTGTTCTCCTGGAGTGAAACTCTCACCACAGTTCTTCTTGAAGCGTGTCCAGATGTCGGAGATTGCAGCAAATTTGTCTGTTTTCACCCGTTCTTTCCGTGTGTACATGTCATCAAATCAAAGGTGTTGCATAATTGAAATGAATCTATTTCGGGGCATTGTCTCTTTGATTACTGGCACCAGAAAGTTTTCTGACCAGCAATCCACAATGGCACCAACAGGAGACATGATTACTCTTACAAACAGAATTGAAATGAATGCCATCAGTTCATGGATTGCCAAATTCCAGTCCGGCTCTGTTCTGCGGGCTTGATGGACTGTACACTCCCTGATGGTCTGCAGCATTCCAACGTCTAACAGGCAAAGGAAGCTTTGGAGCACGCTTGTAATTTTACACCGTTGGAAGATAAACAAATAGAGAACGGTACATTTACTGAACCTCACTCTAAATGGGTTTATATAAATATAATATGTACTATGGCAATGACAAACCTTAGCAGACTTTGTGGGTCCAGCAGCGCAGTGAAGCACGAGTGATTTGCTACTCCACTGGGTGCGCCAATGTCCTCCTCTAGCCACACAGTGGGTAGACGAGGACTGTCTAGCACACAGGGCTTCCCAGTACCACGGTGCATCTTCCGTGGAGGCTGAAGCCAGGCCAAAGCGTGTTGCGCGGAGAGGTTCTTCCTGCGTGGCAGTGATACGGAGGCCATCCTGATGTGGTTTATAGATGTGGTTTTACTGCATTTCGTTGCCTTGTACTTCTACATGTGTTATGACAATAAAGTTGAATCTAATCTAATCTAAGAAATGCGAAGAAGAAATGATTCTCCCACCTGGGTCTGTCTGCTTTTATGCACAGCACTGTGCTGTAGTCATGCCACCCCCTTACATACACTGTTACAATGGACAGCATCACACCTGTTGGCCACCTCTACAGCATTCATATGAATCTCTAGAATGTCTAAGACCTCTCATCACATTGTTTCAGTCTGACTAGCAATTTTCTACAAACTTTGGGCACCAATAGCAAAAAGTGCAAAGTGGTAGCAAGCATTACAGAGGTTAAATACCCAGAACTAATAATAAAGATTTAGTTAACTATGATAGACAACAGGGTTAAGACATTGTGGGTTAGTGCATGTCCATTTTATTATGTAGGTTTATTTTTAAAAACTCAACATTAATACATTTCTGATTTGATCTAAAGATTTCCAATACTAGAAAAAACATATAACCCATCAGAATGAGTGATTGGGTTGATGTTATCAGCCACCTTCTTCATATTGGGGAGAGATATTATCATTAGAAAGACTGAGCAGGGAATTTCTCTGATTTCTTTTTATAAGTTACTTCAGAGTTGAATACTGCCTTGACTATTAAAGTCAATAAATTGTAAAAGCCTGTCCAAATGCAGATAATGTATAGTTGTGGGCTGTGTGTGCCTGAATATGAATCAGGCTGCTGAGGACCAAAGGTGCTCGTTCCCTAAGGGGGCCATATGTTTGATTATAAATGCTTGTGCGTCACCGTAACCGCAATGATTAGTCATAACTGCAGTGTTCCCGTGTCCCCTGTGAGAAGGTGGATGGAGTGGCACAAAGTAAAGAGGGGTGAGGGGGTGATGTATATATGTATGTATGACATTGATCTGAAACAGGATGGGGGTTGTGTGGGAGAGTGGAAACAAGCCCTGCCAGCTATTAGCCATGGCCTGACTGAGGCATGAAGCATACTGGAGAGGCAATTAGCTGACAATGAGAAGACGAGTGACCTGTCCATCTGCCCGTCATACATCATGCAGACAGGCCACGGCTCTACTGCTAGCATTTGCGGTCCCATTAGGAAATCAGCTCCCAGTCATATTTCTAAGATCTGAGCCGAGGAGATCAATGAAATGAGACGGACTTGCTGCCAGCAGGCTACTTGTGTCTAAACGAGGCCATCACATTTCTCCTTGTCGGTTCTGGAGTGGATACAGGCAGAGCCTTGCCTCAGCACTTTGCTTGAGGGGCGATGAGAGTGAGCGCACTGATGATGAGTCACTTCCACAAGTCGTTTATTGATCGGCTGTAGGGCATTATATCTCTGTTCTCGTTAAGAAAGCCGTCCACCCGTCTGCTGCGCTTATTTTCATGGAAATGATGATCTCTGAGATGGACAGTGTACATCGACAGTGTTATCATGGTGTCAAAAGAAAGAACTCAAGTGGTTAATAAAGCATAAGTGGTTCCAGGGTATGTGAATTAGTCAGGTACATCATTTATTCTATTCCAAATTGGTTTTGGTTCGCTGGAGATAACGTTTTTCTGTGGTGGACAGGAAAATTCACTTCAGACAGACCAGATTTTGTGCGCGCGCGTTGCTTATTAAAATTCCTCATGAACAGCCACACACTGCACCACTGTCACAATCTGTTCAGTCTCAGTTTGTGCCATTTGCACATTTTCTCAGAGATTAAACATTTGTTTTAAGAAGGAAATTGCTAGAGGAGAGGGAACATTCAAAAGAACAATCCTTAAAATAAAAAGGTACCGATTGAAAATGTTAAATTGAAATTCCTTAATAATTGTCCTGATACAAAACTGGGATTCTTGTCTTGATACTGCTGCTTAAAATTTGTCAAACATGTTTTTCTACAAACCAATTTTATTCATTTAAAAATGTAATTTGACAAAACAGATAAAAGTTCTTAAGTGTTACCTGTTGTCCAAAAACAAACAGACAGACAGAATAAAACAGTTTAGGTAGGTTTAATAAAATGTAAAATTCAGGAGTGATCTGAAACATAATAATAATTCATAAAAACTTTGAGTGCCTGCTTTCCTAACATTTCAGTGACAGACACATTTCGGTCTGCCGTTATCTAGCACTGAACACAGGCCAGGTGAATGTAAATGTGATCAGCATCGCACACCTCACTCCCCTCTGATCTTCAGTTACCTCAGTCGGCCTTAACCTAATGTGTTTTCACTGATGGTCAATAAAGTGACACACTGAGTTGACAGTTTAGTGTGTCTGACGGTGCACGTATCCTCCAGCTTTACAGCACTGCAGATCCCTGTTCTACAGAATGCAACACAACATGCACTGGTTCCTCTCAGTTATACAGCAGAGACGAGGCACATCAAGCTTAACTTAAATGTATCGGTGCTGACAGCCGGGGATGTAGATGGTCATTGCCTGTAGTGTATTAAATACTCAGATTCTGAACCAGTTTCTCTGTGATTTGCAATGTCTGAAGAAAAATTTGTAATTCAATTAAAATATAGTAATCAGGAGATGAATCAGTAATGTAAATCATTAGTTGCAGATAAAATCACTGGAGGATATTTCTCCCCATACACTCCCTCAATCATTCTTCCTCCAACATCTCTTGTCATCCCGACCTGTCAGACTGCTGTTTGACTGTATGTTTTAACCCAGAACGCTGACACTAACACAGATGGATCCTGGCAGCTTGGTGGAGCCCTGCTCACAGTGTGTAAAGCATGCTCTAAGCAGTGTGCGCATGCATGCCTGACCCCAATCAATGTGTAATTTGGTGGGAATGTGTTGTTTTAATATATATATTTTTTTACCTCAGACCGTGTCAGGCAGGTAGTGTGTCGATAAGGTAAATGTGTAGTCAGATGTACAGTATTGAATTTTATGTGTAGGTGCTTTAGTGGTGAGTGAAGGCAGCAGTCTGGTATATTCTGTATTTTTTCACACATATATTACATTAGTTAAATAAAAAAGAATTGGTGCATGTGGTGCACAGTATGAAAATAAACACGTCAGAAGTATGTCATTAAAATCCATAAGCCTGACCTTGACTTTGTTCGTTCCTCGAGTAAATGTGGTTGCTTCTCAAATGTTTATACATCTTTACAGTTGCTCACAGGACCCAACTAAAATAAATATGATTCTTGACATGACATTGTTGAGTGAGATTAATATAAAATCGCTGAGTTCCTTTGTCATATCTGTCGGCAACGTCAGTTGAAAACATAAGCTAGGAAAAATAGATGATTGCTTGAGAGTTTCATCTCATAATCGGTTTTACTGACCGAAGGAAAATCTAGGGTGTATGCCATCATTTGATGGCCATATTATATATATACACATCACTAAAATCTGCTACAAGTTGCTTTCTAATTATATATTAAATACATTTTTAACTTTTAACATTTATGTATAAAATTAGATTTTCACAGAATACGAAGTGGCAAACAATACATTTACAGTATCACAGGGAATGCAGTGTATCCAGTGATCGCAGAAGCTGGAGAACGTTTGGAAGTTAAGTTATTTTTCTTGAAACTTGAAACCTGTACTTGAAACACCTGTGCGCAGCCAGCCGCTATGCAATCTGATATACGGTAGTACAAAGGCAGTTTTATCTTCTGCTTTATTACTATCCTGCTGGACGAGTGACATAACCTACATCTACTAGGGAAAAGGCCTGGATATTGCACAGTAGGCTCCATAAAACCATGACTGCAAACGCCAGTTGCCAGTTAGTTTTGCTGGTGCAATCCACAAAACCTTCTTTACCAGTGCACAGTGCACATTTATCTGCAGGGTTCCTCCTCTAGCGATCTAACACAAGTGTGATTGCATTAGGGCTGGGAGTGTTTTTTCCTAGCTGTGAAACAAGACGTATTTTGTTAAATTTCCCATAAAAGTAACTAAGAAGACGATACCAGATACAGAGACAGACCAACGGACTTGAGTGATGTTTTTATTTATTCAGGGCAAGTCACAGATCACTACCACCATTTTTCCAACCTGCCTCAGTATGCAGCTGGATTTTGTTGGAGCTTGTTGCTGAAATGCCAGTGTTATAAACGGCCTCTGCTCCAGCTGGGCATAGTTCTGCCCACCGGAAGACTTCCATGAGTCGGTTAATCGGATGTGGGAAAGTGGAGCCTTAAAGACACGGGAGCTCAGATGAACCTTTTAAGCCTCGAGGCTTAAGGAGCTGTTGTATAAAGAGGCATTACAACATGTTTGTGCTTTTTAAACTTGAAAATTAAACAACCTTCAATCTGTGGAGTCTGACAATAAATTCTAAACCGTTAATTAAACATAATATACTTTAAGAATTATGAAGGACTCACTGCTTCATTTACTGTGACTGAAGCAGGTCCAGAATACACACTGCTGTGGCTTGACATGACTGTACACCACTGTACTGTATTCGGTCAGATGATATTAACTCTGAGACTAAAAATACCGATATTGTTGTGTAAACTCTTATTCCATTGATGAATTATATAATACCTGTATTCAACCTAACCTGCCTTTTTTAGTTTAAAGTCTGTAATACAACAGATGGTTATAGATACTATAACGAGAACAAAAACTACATAAAGGTGAATAAAAGAAACCTCCCACGTTAAAGGAAAGTGTGTTTCAGGTTTTTTTTATTTCTGATAATGGTAAGGTTTTTAATAATCAAAACCCAGAGGGTTTACATCAAGGCCAGAGAAGAAAGTGGCTGTTCAGAGAGTAAAAAAAGTTTCAGTGAGAGCCAGCTGCATCTTCATATGGATACAGAGTGGAGCTCTTTGATGGGGTTTGCATTTTTTAAGATGTTCTCAATCAGAGGGCTTCTGAATTCATCCCAAGGTTTTAGTTTGCTGCTGTATAAAATATCAGTCTAGAAGAGTTCGCCAGCAGAGTTTCGCAAGAAAATTTCCTTTTAAAGTTAAAGAGACAAAGTGGGGGTGGGGTGCTGAGCTGTGCATGAATATATGCTATATATACACATGCACAAGTACACACACTCTTTTGTGTGCCCCTCCTTCATTACAGAAATTGCATTTCTCATTCCCTTTCTGCTGTCGTCCTCATGCGTCTCTGCCTGGCCTTTTCCTCCAGCTGTTGCTTTGATATTAGCTTTATGAAATCTGTGTGAACACCACAGACACAAGTAATCTTCCCCACTGCAAGGGTTTGTTCAGATGGGCTCTCTCATTCTCTTATCATCTCAGTCTTTAATCCTCTCACCCTCAACAGAATACGGGAACTGGCAGTCTTTCCTCTTTTTTTCTGCTTTTTTTTCATAACTTGGTGCAAATTGGGTGAATGGATATAATTTTCTGCGGGTGTCTGGCTGTGTAGCTTTAAGGTCTCCTACAGATGTCCTGATCAGGTTCACTGTTCTGTCCTCCGCTCACCCATTTTGTGCAAAAAATATTTCTTCAAAAGCTAGACTCAAGCACCAGAGCTAGTGCCACCAGATCAGCATGGTGGATAATGAATGTTGGGAAATGGGGGGAAAAAAGCTAAACTAAGTTGAATAAATTAAAAGGAAATACTATGTGTTATGGATTATTACAGTATTTTCAATCAATTAATCATCTGCTGTGCTCTGGAAATGTGTTTAACAGTTAGGGCTGAGTACCAAACCTCAAAACCTTTAGCAGCAACTGAAATTGTCAAATGCTGAAAGCTGATATTGCAACCCTGTTCTACTTGAAAGAGGCCTTTGTAAAGTTGTGTTTGTACAACCACAATTCCAGGAATGTTGGGGTGCCGTGTAAAATATACATAACAGACTGGAATGATCTGCAAATCTCATAAACCCACATTTTATGCACAATAGAACATAGTCAGTGTTTGCCGGTGAGCTTGTGTGTCTGTCGGGGCCGATATGTGAGCGGGTGTTAAGGCGCAAATACTCCAGCTCATTTAAATTGGCCTATTGCAAAGTTTAAAAAACTGTTCTATGGTCAACCATAATGAAATCTAGTTTTCTTTTTGGAAACAGGCACTGTGTCATCCAGTGTGAAGAAGAGTGGGATATTTGGGCTCATTGTTAGTGCTCAGTTCAAAAGCCTGCATCTCTGATGGGGGTTTATTAGCACCTAGGGAATGAGCAGCTAGCAAGTGCAAAGGCATCATCACTGCTAAAATATGTGTGAAGGTTTTAGAGCAGCATGTGCTCCCATCTAGACGTGTTTTTCAGGGAAGTCCTTGGATACTTCAGCAAGACAATGCTTACCGTAATTTCTGGACCATAAGCCGCTACCTTTTTCACTTGCTTTGGACCCTGCAGCTTATTCAGCGGGGCGGCTCAGTTTTAACGTCACCAGGGGCACAAGGAAGCGCAACAGCGAGACAGACAGTTCGCGCCAGGTGACGAGAGTAAAAAAAAAAGAGCTGAAATGTTGTACAAGACCGAGAGCGAGACAGACAGTAGGAGGGCGAGACAGATGCCAAAAAAAAATCTGACTTGATAGCGGATAATGCTCTGGACATAAGATAAAGAACAAGGAAATCATTTAAATAATTGATGATGCAGTAGCAGAAACAAATGTCAGTATTGTCTCTTGAAGCCTTTCCAACTTTACTGACATATTGTACAGTTTAACCAGTCTGCAGATGATTCCTGCTGAACTTGTTAGTTGTTTTCAGTGTCTATGTGAATGGAGTTTACCTTGTAGTATCGCAAAAACGTTTATACTAAACAGTTTGTGTTCATTTGTCGGCCTATATTAATTAAATTTAACCAGTTTAAGGATATGTGTAAACTGAACTGAGAACTAGAACAGTGACAACATCAAACATTAAAGTTTGTTCAAAAGTGAGCACACCATGGTCATAACATTTTTTCCAACTTGTGAGTCATTATCAAAACTCTTGCATATTAATATTTGTATCCTTGATTATACAAATATCTCGTGTTTATCTCATTTCATATCTGCCAGCACTTAGTCAATTAATGCCCATTCGCACAACCAGTATGAATAGATTTATTTATTAGCTGGATGTGATCCAGGACTTTGTAGTTGTTTCTTTTTGACCCTTATTATTTTGCTTGTTCCCTTTGTTGCACATTGAATGGCGAATAAAAATCATCCATGGGAAACAATGCACTGTATATAGATATAGCTTAAACAAAGCTTTGAGGTAAATGATTTCTAGAGGAATTCTTTAGCCCTTCTCCGTGTACAGTATACTTTAAATGTCCTTAGTTTTCAAGAGAATAGGCTTTGCTAGTTGATCTGAGACTAATTGGTCCAACGCAGCCAACCAGCCCAGTATAATCGGCTAATATGATCAAGCCCATTCAAGATTCGATTCAACATGATGACCCTTCAAGTCTGAGGCAAGTAGTTACCCAATAATGAACGGACAGAAAGGACAGAAAATCTATTTCACAATAAAAATTCACAAGAAGATATGAAACTATATAGCGTATGACTAATGTCTGGAGAAGGAATATAATATATCATAAGTCCTTGGCTCACTGCCACAGATATCATTCTGACAGTGATTCAGTTTTAATGTGAACTTCCTTGATAAGCAGCACAACAAATGGTGCAGTGAATAGATCAGCAGAATATCTGTATAAGAAAGCACTTTTATTCATATGGTGAGCAGTAACTGACATTTAGAAAATTCTGATTTAAAAAAAATGGTCAGATATAATTTGTTTTACAGTAGTAGTTAATAATAGTAGGACATAAAAATACATCAGTTTCAGGTTAAAAAGAAAGTTTAAATTGATAAACTGATTGGTCTGTTATCACTACTAATATTTACTTTGTGGTAGGAAATGGAAGAGACTTTAACATGTATTTTTCCTTGTTTTCTTAGATTTTAAATTTAGGTAACAATAGTTGCCCATACTTTAAATGACATGCACCAGATTATCTTTAAAAAAATAGTTTTTATTACAGTGCTTATTTATAGTGTACTGCTGCTGTCTGCTGCCTCTTTCACTACCTTTCCTTCCTGATTTTCTCTCTGCTGTGCACCAGAACAAGCACCACTTGAACCAATTAGCTGTTCTTAACCGGTGCTCAAATCAGTCCTACCACGGTGTAAAATGTACTTCACTGCTAAGGCAATCCGTGGACAAGGAATGTACTTTTACTGGCAGCAGTCACTTAGGAAGAATCTAATCATTCCGCACTCCTTGGTAAATGCAAGAAGAGGAAGGTGGAGATGAAAAGGTCAGTGGAATGAAGAGATTGGCACAAGATGTAGTAAATAAAACTAAATAGGTAGATGGCATGACACAGTTATATTAAGTGAATGCACAATTCAATTACTATAAAAACGCATGCATTTTTCTAAACAATTTCACTCCAATAAAAGTAACCCAAAAAAAAAAATCACATTGCGAGCTCATTGAGTCTGTCCACCTTCCCTGGTGACAGCGAACATTTTGCATGCTGGGTTGATCTTCATTTTTGGTCGGGCCTAAAACCTTAATTCATAATCAAATATAAGGTACTAAGTCAAAGTATCACTTTTACAATCACCAGTTTCCTTGTGCGGTGTGGTACATGTACACATCATTCATACGCACACATGTTTATACATCTGGCTGCAGGGCATTGTGAAAAGTTGTCCCGTGGCACAAACATGGATTCCTAAAATAAATAAAGCTCTATAATGAACCAACACATCCATCATAGACACACCTCAACCCTGCCTTGTTAAGTCTGCTTCAATCCCCCGTCTCCATGACTCTGATCTCAGAGAGGGTGCCTCACAAATCTCATCCAAACCATGACTCAAAACTATGAGTCATCTGAGAGGCCAGAGATCAGACTGTTCCTTGAGGCAAGCATCTTGGTCCAAAACACCCTTTTTATCCATTAACTGCCGTTAAAATAATCTAAACTGCCTTAGATTTATAACATTAGAATTATTTTACAGATACATATTTGTTGATATTGGCTGACGTTGCTCGTGGTGACATAAGTCTATTAGTATTGGAGTTATTGTTATAATGTACTTACAGTATGAGTAAAGCTAAACCACAGAAAAATTAATTATTTCCACAGCTTTTTGGAGGATGTGGTTTTGTCTGTTTGCAATTGAGAATAAAAAGGTTTCTTTGTGTGTTCGGGTGTGTGCACATGTGCGTTTTTGTATCATAGCTTAATGTACTGTGTACTTTATATTCAGAAATGCCATAAGATGATGCTTCTACCATTCTACCATTTGTAGAATAGTGCCCCAACTAGCATTTTATATTATCACGAGAGAATTATGTTCAATGTAGAAACAAGAAAGAAAAAAGTTGTTTGTCTCTAATTGAAAAATGAAAATGTCCTGTAGTATAATGGGTAGATATCACAAGCATTAAACCTTTTAAACTTTACTGTATATTTACAACTAGTCTTTCATATTTAAATTTGCTGTTAACATTTTACACGTTACAGGGGTTGAATGGAAATTCAGTCTGCTTTTCATTAGAACATAAACAATCACAAGCCACAGTATGACAACCTGATGTATTTCACTGAGCTACGTCTGCATCAGAAATTCATACAACTTTGTACAACACGCAGTGTCGTGCAAAGCAAGATAAAAATATGCCGTCTCAAGCAGATCTCAGAGTACATATTATTAATAGTGAGCAGGCCAACAGCAAAGACATGACCCTGCATACCTCCTGCTCCCTCTCCTCATTACTGCCTGATGAGAGCTAGAACATCCCTTCAGGGCTTAGCCAGAGCACTATTAGCTGCTCTCTGGTGACTGAGAGGTCTTGGGGAGAGCGCTGTCAGCCGTGGCATACTAAGCTCTAACCACTCATTCATTCAGCCAGAACAAACCCCGCTCTCGCAGCAGCACCTCTTGTCAGCAAGTGGTTGTAATGGAGGAAATACAACTGTATAAATATTTATATGCAGTATACTTGCAAATGGTGCAGCATTGCTAAGATTAACTTGCTGCAATCTTTTCTCCCCTGTGAAATAAAAGGTGGGTTCAGTGTGGTGTGTACTAGTACAGCTTACAGCTGTTTTTATATTAATTAGAGAAAGGTTCTGTCCGAAGACTACTTTCCACCATGAAGGAACCGTCACTGGGGTAAAAGTCTTTAATACAGTGGCAGTAGGAAGGCTAGCATCTGAAGTATCAAAAGCACGACGGCTACTCTTCACATGCAACAGGTTTGTGTGCACTGCAGGCCCATGCTCAATAGCCGGACTTCAAAAGGTATTTCCCGATGACCAGGAATGTTTTGGAGGATTAAATGCCTTTGTAATTAAAGTTAGAGGGAATGTGTGGAGAGTGACACAATATAATAAATACAGTAGGGTGCAAAAGTTTGGGCAACCTTGTCAATGTTCATGATGTTCCTGTATAAATCAAATTAAATATATTATGTAGGAGAAACACACAGTGATATTTGAGAAGTGAAATGAAGTTTATAGGATTTACAGAAAGTGTGCAATAATTGTTTAAACAAATTTAAGCAGGTGCACCCCTAATAAATGATTCAGCAGTTACTGTGTAAACATATTGTGATCAACGTGTAGATATCACTTTAATTTGATCAAGAAGGAAACAGTCTGTATGTACATGTCATCAGTATAATATTCTGTGAAATGATTATTTAAAAACATATATTAAGTGTTAAATGTTTAATATGTTCTTTCGTTAAACATTTATTTTATTTTGGCCTACTCATTCTTATGATTTCCTTTGCTGTTTATTCAGCCAAACACCAAGCTCATAGCAAAGAACAGTTGCCAAGTTCCCACAACGCAATGTTCAGGCTGGGCTGTACATTTTCTTGCATTTGTTGACACAGCAAATAAGAGGCGCCTAATTCCAAGTAATCATTTCCTGATATTTACTTTGCCTCTGTGTGACACCAGACAGCATTAGTTTTACTGTGTCTCTATATTAGTCCATGTACACGACTGGTGGCAGTTACATGAGGTTGGTGTTGGACAATAAACTGAAAATGTAGGAGATATGAAACAAGACAAATAAGATGGTTGTTTGTTTAGATGTGTTAGACTTCATAGAATGGCGCAGCACCAAAAGGTGGGTTCTGTGGACAAATTCGAAGTTGAGATGTATCTGTCACTTTCATAAATGAGGCATTTTAAAGTTCTCCAAAACGTCAATATCAATCAACATAAGGTTACTATCTGAACATGGAAACCTCAGTAAACCTTTTATTTCTAGATTTTGCTGTTTAAACAATCTGCATTAATGTTAGATTGTCCACAGTAAACTAACTAACCGCCAGGGTGGAGGTGGAGTCAGGACACAAATGCACACCTAATAAGGAGGTTACAATTTAAGGAATTTAATTAATCAAATGTATTTACAAAAAGGAAAGACTGAAACTGAAAACCACTCCTAGAGGAGGTTGAACCCAATTACAGAAACAATTTTAACAAACTAACAAACAAGTAATCAAAAGCCCATTCAGAACCAGGAACAGAGTAGATGGGAATATAACTGAACTAAAAGAATTACCTAAATAAATGAATTAACCAACTGACCATAAACACAAACTCAGTCCAAACCAAATAACTCACTGTGCCAAACAAAGTTCTTTTGCTGAGGCTTCGGAGCGCGTGTCGAGTAATCGATAGTGTGTATCGAAGCTTGCTTCGATGATGTATGTAATGATGCATGGAGCCTCGTTTGTGGGACGTACTACGTGAGTGGTTTGGGAAGTGGTTCGAGGTTTGGCGCTCCGTCCAGAGTATATAGGGAAGTGCAATGCAACGTAGTTTCCCTGCATTTTGTATGGTGTCAGTCTCAAAGACACACATAAATATTAAGTGGATTTATTCAGTTCAGTTTAGAAACTACACACATAAAACTAATGTCATGATAGCTTGACACACAAAGACAATTCTTTTTATTCCCATGCCAAATTGTGGCAAGATAGGGGGGTTGTCTGAGATGAACTGCGCCTCGCCTGGAAAAGATACGAGAGCAGACGGACTGTATTGGTCTGTACAGAATCCTCACAGAATAGATTAAATAACATAGTATTTCCTACTAACTGTTGTTTTGGTAAAATGCTACAGAAGATGGTGTGTGATGGTGTTTATGGTTTAACATGCATATGATTAATGTATTTCACATGAAACACATTAAATTGTGAAGAAACACTGTCCTCATGTCAATTTGCTGATTAAACTACAAATACAAACATTAGAGTCAATTGAAACACAAGACAGACAATTGATTATTGCTCTGAAAAAAAATAAAAACAAATGGTAATTGCTGTTTAACGCGAGTTATATGATGTAAACGAAGCCTTGATTCTAAAGAAATTGCTAGATTATTTTTCATAATTAAGTTATTTGAATAATTTGAGGAATCATTGCAGCCCTTCTTTCTACTAAACGTCCTGTTGTGGATCCGACACCTGAACCAATGAGATCTTAGATCAGGTGGGAGCCATGCGTTTCTCGTCATGCCCTAAGGTTTTGCAGCCGGTGGAGAGCAACTGCAGCGCATTGCTCCAAAATCTGCGGTTGCCTCGATCTAGGATTGAAGTTATTGTTGCCTACGTGGCACAACTTCAGAGCAAGTCGGTGTTGAGTCAGACATAAATCTAACCCGCATGCACTGCGTACCGATCACTGGTGATCAAATCTGTGCAGAACATGCTCATCTCGAACAAGCCCAATTTCAAGAACAGGACCACATCTGCCTGCTTTACTGTCTTTGACCAGCGGGGGCTTTGTGAGCACATGAAGCCAGAAATGAGGCCTGAGTGAACCATTTTGCCAACCATTTTTCAATTGGCTGCGAGGCTTCAAAGGTTCACAAGGCTTCATCTGGCCATCACTACCAAGCGACACACAGCAGACAAGACAAAAAAGCAGCACACGGGAGAACACAGGAGTACGCATGTGTCACGGTTTCAGCGACCTCGCTCCTAACATGGTCATTTCCTGCTCGTCATTCTGCTCATTCCCTTGTTACTTTAGTCTGCTTGGCAGACGCTTTTATCCAAAGCGTCTGATCGTCAGACCTTGTCTGATCAATGTGGTCATTAACCATTATTCGTTGCACCTGCTCTCTCCCTCTTTTAAGCAGTACCTCCAACCCCGTGCGCCTGCCCGATTGTCTGCCACTAAACCCCTAGTTCCAACTCTCCAGCGTTCCCTGACTAATTCTTAATGCTTGACCCCTGCCTGTTAATCTGACTTCAAACTCTTGGACACCGGTCCTCGGCTCCTTGAATTATTCTGGACAATATTTTGAAACTGAGATTTCTGGATTGGGATTTGGACTGCGAATTGGATTTGCATATTGAATAGGATTCTGGACTGGCTTTTGGATTTGTTCTCTGTGGTGTGCTGCTCCCTATGTTCTCCCCTGTGTGCTGTAGTCTTTCTCCCCGACTCGGACTTCGGTCTGTGAGTAGTAGTCATTGATAGCCTTACACTCACCTGTCCTCTGCTCCCGTCCTCAGTGGGTCCCACAGCGTCCCAGAAGACACTCCTCCAACTCCAACTGCCTCTTCCCACTTAGGCATAATTGAGTCCACACCACAAGCCCTCAAGCCATCGCATGGAGATGATCTGAACCAGAGTTACTGAGGGAGCAGGGTTCATTTGGAGTAATCCAGGGTGGTTGATTGGTAACAGATGAGGTTGATTGATTAACGTCAGGTACATTATGTTCATTTTTCTAACAAACATATTCCCACTTCTACGTGCACACAGTTGTAGTCACAGGCGGATGAACACACATGGTTGAACACAGCTCTCTTGACTTAGTCTATTTACAGAAACGCACAACACTGTGGATCCCATTTAGATGTGCTCCACTGAGAGGAGCACTATTGCTGCCTGTATATCAATATCCAGTTCCAAGTATATGATGGTGAAAGGTTATGAGTAATTTCCTTTGCTTTAATGTAAAATTTGCTATTCACAAAGAACAGATGCATTTAATGCCGCATTTAAATGGACAACTGTTCTTGGCAGTTCCCAAATTTATACCATCCCTGACAGGTAATTCAACATGTCTGATTGGCAGGATTAGAGTTATAAGTGTGATCATTTGTCTAGGTTAAAAGATTACACGATGAGATGATGAATTTTTTTTTTTATACTTCTTAACACAAGGGGTGACATCTTTCACAACACATCTCTGCTGCCGAGCGCAGAAGTGATGAATTACATTGATCTGACGTCGGCTGCCTGATCTATATTCCATTCTTGTAATTTTGTTCTCAGTTGACAATAAACTGGATGGATGTATTAATATTTAATATGCAGAAAGGGGTAATGTAGCCACTGGCCCCTAGAGCCAAACCTCTTTCCTCTTCCTGTGCTGCTGCTGAGTTGACAGGATGTCCTCCGCCACTTATCTACTCAGTTACCACTAATCAGCTACCAAGGCCCCTTTGCTTTCAAATGATACACACACAAACTTAGTTGTCAAGTTCATTTACAGGAGTGGAGGGCAAATGGACAGATGGGAATTTAGAAATTTTCACAAACAATGTTAAAGCACAAACACCCATTTAATTTAGCCACTGCAGGCTTGGCCAACCCAATACTCTGAATACATATTTATGGTATGTAGACATCTTTGGTTAGAACAGTTAGTTACCTTCCTGCTCAGAGGTTTCAGCTACGAAAACTTTAAGCTGTGCAGTGAAAATAATACTATTGGCGTCCACAGATGGTCCTGTTTTTTGTTTGCCTAGGTAATGTGTGAAAGCTCTTCCAAGCTTGGACGTATTTGAAATGGTGCTTGATGAATATTTGCATTAATGATAAGTAAAACATAGACAGGTAATGTTGCAGAAATCCATAGCACCCACTGGATGTTTCATACTAGGTGTGTAACAGGTGTTTGACTGATTAGGTTAAGTCATTAAGACAGAGGGATCTTACACTTGCTTTCACACATGAACTGAAAACCTGAACTCATCCACACTTTACCTGGGTGAGCTGCTCTGAGTCAGTAGACACGGACATATGACAGGTTTGAGTCAATTGATTTTCTGATTCTGGGCCAGTGCTTTATTCCCATTTTAAATGGTTCATGCCACTGAATACATTCTTCTTCACAGTAATAGAGGCATGGTGGGTATCAATTAGAGCCATTAGGCATAGTAGACCAAATTATTAAAGAAATAAATTAGCTTAATTATAAGTAGTAAATAGCAACCGTAAAATACACATGGTTCATTTAATCAGGACACTTTTTAAATATGCTTTCAGCGTTCCTGTTGCTTCTTTCTTTTCATAATTGCTCCCCTCAGCCTTTACTTTCACACTGTAGATACCTGTAGACATTCCTCAGACTTCCAGGTCAGTTTGTGTAGTCATTGTATCATATTGGGGAATAAAAAAATGTGTGGATCACATAGGACAAACAACACCTTCTCACCAGGTCACTTTTGAACTTCTTTGCTCCTCTTATTTCTTTCTTTTTCTTTCTTTTTCTTTATCTTCCAAGTAGTAACATGGGGAGCAAAAGCTTATAATTACACCTTTTGCAAAATGTAGATAACACCTTCAGATTCTGACATTGTAAGCCATAGAAATGCTCTCAGTCCCTTCCATAACCACTTAGTGGACATGCTCCAGATGGGAGATCGGCTGCATGCTGTCAGTCTTTTAAAATGTCTGCATTGCATATAGACAGAGCTTGTGAAGGAGAGAAATGTGGAATGTATATACAGTTTGTGTGGGATATTTTTCACATACTGACATTTCTTTGGTGTGATTAGAAAGATTAGCAGCAGCAAAAATTAGGAGTGCATGCCAAGATTGAAAGGTTTAGACAGTGTGATGGAGGCTCAAGCTGTTCCTAGACTCTGGGGTAGTGCTAATAAAGAAATACACTACCAGCATGCCTGTTCTGTAATGGAAACAGAGACTGGAAAAAAAAATCTTATCCAAGCTTTGTGATTGAGCCCTATGATAATATTTATACAGAACAAGTTTGTCAAATGTCTGTTTTCCATATTTTTCCTACAGTGTTTTGTCATTTTGATGGATTTCTATTCATTTCTGATTCATACTGACTGATTTCTGAAGTGTTATTTGAAAAGTTTTATTTTGGACTTTTACAAACAATGTCCCAGATGTAGAGTACATGATGAACTAAACTAAACTGCTAGAGGACAGCCCACAGGTCTTCACTTGGATTTAAATTGACTGACCAAGTCATCTTTTGGTCATGTTTCTGGTGTTTAGCCAGTCAGTGGAGTACTTGATAGATGTTATGGAGAATTGTCTCACATAAATATCATGGCCCATTTAAATCTTCTTGTATGACTGCTTGTAAAAAGTTTCTTCTAGACACTGGCAGTAGTTTTATGGAGTAATTTTCAGTGTAGGTCCAACCAGTTCATTAGTTCAATATTGATGATAGCAGCCCACATCATTACCCCCAACCATCTTGCTGATGCTTGAGTTAAACTGGTTTCATGGATCCATGCACAATCCAGCTTCAGGTTTATTCATCAAGTTCATTCACTGTTCATATCATTAGTCCATAAAACCTTTAGAAGTCAGACTCAAGGTATTTTGCGGCCAATTCTTGACACTTCAGTGACAATTCTACTGATTCCAGAAAGCAGTTCTGAAAATCTATGCTAGTGCTAGATGGTTCCTGGATGTTCCTGTGTATTGTGTTTTTTTTATTGCAAATCTCTGTAGATATTCTTCTCAGAATGTTTTGTAAAATGCCTGCCCTCCTTGAGAATTTCTGATTGTTTGGTTTTCTCAGTATTTGTTATGTCTCCTTTTCTACCCACCATACAAATCATTGCAGCAACAATTTGCCATCTAGTTGCCTCCTGGTGGTTTTAATAACATAAGCATAATGCGGGAGGCAAAAATTGTGTCCCTGTACACATACAATCATATTAGTCATCAGAAGCCGCTATGTTAGCCCCGTACATTATGCATTCTGGCAAGCAGAAAACTAAGTTGATGTGTATCATCCCAGTGAGTGTTGCATGACACAGTGGTGTTCATATGTCTAGCATTTAACCTACTGTATGTTTATTTATTTTCCAGAGTGTTCATTATGTGGTATATTAGATTATAACGAATGAAATCTCAGTTGGAATCAATGAGAGCTAAACAGAAAACACTTCATAACAACAAAGACATTTGGTTTGGCAGAAACAACTTGTGAGAAATTTGAGCTCATATTCTTCCTGCTTGCTTGCAGCTTTTCTCCTTTGCTTCCAAGTGTTTTCATGTGTGGAATAAGACGCACCAGGGGAGAAATGGGTGTCAAGACTTTTATTTATATAGCATTCAACCCAAAGGACCTTTACAATTTGCCCAACATATGACAGTCTTTGTTTTTTGACTCAAGTTTTATAAACAGGAAAAAAATGAAAGAAATGAAAAGAAGAGCGACTATTCTTGGTAGTTCTGAAAAGGGGTCCTATTTCCAACATAAATAGACACCAACACACTGAAGCATTGGGCCCTTCTTGCCCCTATTAAACCAAGGCACTAGAACTAAGAAGCGACTGCATCAGAGGCTGGATGGACGGTGTCCTTTATTAGAAGTGTTTCTCTGCAGTGTGATTAATAAAATGTAGTTGATGCTTATTAGCTAGCTATACAACTATAACAACATATATACAACATCTATAGCTAACAAGGACTTACATTACCTACCAACTTTTAGTGCTTTTGCAAAGTTAATATCATAACTTCCTCTGTTCTGAACTCTTGCTCTCCCCAGGAAATGAATGGATTTGCTTTGAAATATCTCTGCCATCAAACCTGATGTAATTGAGCTCTAAGAGTGTAACACTAAGCGTACTATCCATACATTTTACTAATGATCTAAATTAGGACTTTTTGTAAAAAGCTGACAGTTGTCAGCAATAACCACTGTTGACTCTGTCACTTGTCATTCTCCTTGTTGTGGTTTTTAAAACATGTCGTGAAGTCAAACAACTTAAGGATTCAGTCTTGTCACTGGCCTGTAGTGCATAAACTTGAGCATCAGTGCAGCACAGGATTAAAATGGGGTGGACTTTTCTTATTAATTTCTCAGCTGCTGTGAACACGAATGCAGGAATGCTTTCTTGTAGGATGTGTACTCATTTTGTTCAACATGAATATCAAGCTGGATTTATCTGTGGTAAATCCTCTGCACCTGCCGCACAAGTCTTCAAAAGACTCTGATGTAGCCTTGATCCTCCGTGAGTGAGGGGTGAATATAATGAGCGATTACATTTAATGCATTTACTGAGTGTGTGGGAATGTGAGTGTAAATGTTTGTCTTTGTACCATTTGTGCTAGTTTCAAATAGCATATTGGGCACTCATGTCTAGTCATGATTTAAAGTGTTCGCACCTCACTGACTAAAGTTATGGTGAATGAGGTTTTAACCATTGTTTGAATGTGCAGAACTTTTTTAAGTGACCTTCTGACTTATTCGCATTGCCTTGAGCAAGCACTAGATAAAAATATTTTTAATGGACAGAAACGGTTCCCTCCCTAACCCCCTAACTGTGCCATACACACCATTGTTCTTCAGTGTTCTCCTAATGACTTAGACAAATGAACACTTGTACTGGTTTCTTTAGGTCCTAGATAGTATTCAGGTGTTGATTGTGACTTAATTACACATGACTTGTTCTTTGTGTAATTTTTCTTTGGTCATACACATGCCTTTTGGTAGGCAAAATGGTGTTATTGAATGTTTTCAGTTTGTGCATGATTTGTCTGTGATTTGACAGTTATCATTTTTAAAGAACAGATAATTTTAGACATTCAGATAGTTTTGTCCCACACACACTGGTAAAATCGGATCGTTTTTAACGGTAAATAAATGAATAAGTTTAACCTTTGTCAGATTTCTTTTATTGGGTTGCCTTTATTTTGTTTTATAACCCATGTGAAAAACACACCATGTTTTAGTTATATACAGTTTTTAGACAAAATTCTGAATGTGTTCCAGGGGGCAGTATGTACTGTATAAATTCTTTTGTGGGCTCTCTACAGCAAACCACTGCCCAGCCGTCTATCTCACTAACGCATACCCCCCAGATATTTGCATATACCAAAAATACTAAGCATTTTGCTCCAGGCAGAAGTGCTGGCATATGTTCTGCACATTTCTGCGCAACATACAGGCTTTGTAGGAGTTGGTTTTGCATGTGGTCTTTTTACACATTGCAGTTTTGGACATGCATCTATGCTCACACACATTGTGTTGATAGACACAAATTACATACGTATGCATACTCATAATTGTGATGTCCTCTGCCTATTTATAACTGAAACACACTTAGTCTATGTATGAGTATGCTGCAGATGGCACTGTTCTTGGCAGAAGAAGAAAGCAGAGGGAATCTGGAGGCTGTAACCTCTACCAAATAGCAACATTAGCATGCAGAGAAGACCAGAAAACAAAGCACAGGCGACCAGGATGCTTCTATAGTTGCATGAAAAAGAGATGAAGGGCATTTAAAGGTATTATCGGATATGCCCTTGAGGGTTTTTTCTTTTCTTTTTCCCTGTTCTGTTTTCGCAGCGTCAAATCTGCATTCACTTTCTGGATTGTAACATCTCGGCCACCGTACTTTAACTACATCTCTTAGTTAGGATTCAGTTTTTGTAGTTTTGCAGTGGCAATTGTACCAGTGGCCTGGTAGAAGGTCGCAGGATCGAATCCCAGCCCAGATTCTTAGCCCATCCCCCATACCAAAGTACTTGGTGCTTGGCTCCATGTAAGTCGCTTTGAATAAAAGTGTCTGTGAAGTAATTGTGTATTTCAAATATAGTTATATACAGTCAAGCCCATAATTAAACATTCAAGTTTTGGAGCGGTCCAGCCAGAGTGCTGACTTGAATCCAATTGAGAATCTCTGGAGGGAGCTAAAGATCAGGGTGATGGCAAGAAGACCCTCTAAACTGAAAGATTTGGAGCTAATTGCTAAAGATGAATGGGCAAAAATACCTGTGGAGACATGCAAAAGATGGTCAGCTGAGAAATGTTTTTTTCTCAATAATGCCTCTTGTACATCGTCGTATTATCTTTTGCGAGACACCCGTGTCATTTTCTGTCAAAAAATAATTTGCTGGTTAAATAAAAGTAACTTTTACTCAACCAGGGGTATGATTAATTATGGGCTTGACTGCATATAATTAGCCCTATCAACGGCTGCAGAAATGTGCGCAGAACTTCTCACTTCTTCCACATCTTCTGGCACAAATGTATGCTTGAACTCATGCTTAAACTTCGAATATGAGCCTGCACAGACACGTCATTGGTTAGTAGAGGTAAACAACCTCATTGTAGTAATTTGTATTCTTCTATGTGTGACTACGTGTGTGTAGTCTTGGTGGAACTGACATTTGAAAATGCAGCACTATCATAGATGGCAAATAGTGGTGAGGGAGAGGAACAGTGACTTGGTTTTAATTCAGTCCAGTTTTGTAATGTTATTTTTCTTCTCCAAGACCAAAACCCACATTGGTGGCAGAGAAACACTACTAACAGTACAAGAGCCATTCTTGGGTCACGTCATTGTATGATTTTTAAAGTGCTGCTTTTCTAAAACAGGCTACAAGAATGATGTATTTTCCGGCTCTTGGTTGAGGTTTGTGATGTTAAACACTCTTATATGTGTAGAAAGTATAATGTGTGTACAGTGACAAAAATAAATCGCCAAGCACCTCCAGCCTGTATTCTTGAATTATAGTTCTTTGTTAGCTGTCGTGCTCGGTAGAAGAGGAATCAATATAGATTTAAAGAGTGACAATGCATCAGAATAACTCATCTGTCTCTGTTGTCGCCATCACATTCATCAGCTTCCACAACATACTTTTAGCCAACTGTTCTCTCAGTTCAACATATCTGTAAGTTTGAATCTTCTTACTTGTAACGCAGCTCTGGATTAATTGACGTTTTAGCCTCTAATGTAGGGAGAGATTCAGACTTTAAAATGCACTTGTGATTTTTGTGTTGACAATAACTACATCATCCAACAGTGGCTTTACATCTTCCTTCTGAAGAATGGAAACGTGTTTACATATTGCTGAGGTGTGAAGGTATTTTGAAGTGATTGATTTATAAAAGAAATTTGTGTGTTTGTGTATTCTGGCTTTGTCCTCAATGAGCTGAGGAGAAATGATGAACTAGCTATGGCAACTGTTTTATGCATGGCTACACATGACTGTGTCACTAAATCGGGTGAGAAAATTATGCAGCACACAGACAAACACAAACAGTCCTGGTGGAATCTGTGCTCCTGCTGTTCCTCTATGGAATCTTGATTATAGACAGGTTGAAACTGAAATATATTCTCTGCAGCTCCTATCCTGTTTGACTTTTTTTTTTATTATGTTCCATTACAAGCCCTGTCTAACAGAACATGAATTACTGCAAATGCACTGTGAGAGGTTATTGGACTATATTTTTTGAAAAAAACAACATAGTATTATTAGAAAGAATCTGAATCAGAAATACTTTATTAATCCCTGGGGAAATTAAAAGGTCTGTTATGAACAATACGATACAGTAGAACAATAACAATATAACATGACATCAGGCTGTATATGTAGTCAGCCTGTGAAGTGTTGCAGAGTATAATGTTTGTCACCAGTCGGAGGATTTGTACAGGGAGAAAAGATTTCCTGTGCCGCTCAGTGGTCCATTTCAGTGTTAGTCTCTGACAGCTTTCACCCAGGAGGCTTGGCCTGATGGTATGGGATGCACTGGAGTACAACAAAAACATGATCCTCACGGTGCTTCCTGGCTGGTCAAGATGGGTATAGATATGGTTGAGCAGGTGGATGATGGCATCGTCAGCTCCGATGCTGGGCTGGTACATGAACTGCAGGGCCATGAGTCGGCGCTGTGAGTCTTTCCAGAGTCTTGCTACAGGATTGAGACACAGCACTGGGACTCTCTACAGATTCATGCTCATTGTAAAGATTTTATGAAGGTTGGGGCACGCAGGCTCTGAACACACAAGGGCTCACCCCATCCTGTCCAACAGACTTACTTGAGGGATGTTTACTCAGTTGTCTCTGAACCTGATTGGAAGTGAGGATGATAGGCTCCTCTGGTGCTGTGGGGAGGTGGGAGAAGTAAAGAAGTTTAACTCATTTGCCCGGTCTTCACACCCCTCAGTTCTGCTGTTGTTGTCTTCATGCCACTCCGATTAAACATATGCACAAAGAGGTGACATTTTCAAGCAGCTGAGGATAATACATCATCTCAGTGTTGTAGTCACTTCAGTTTATGTGAAACTCTACTGCACAATAAGAAATGACTACATACACCCCAAGGTGAGAACCAACAGTCGCTAGAAACACTGTGATATTTGAGCTGTTCCAGTGTGCTAAAAAGGTAGCACTCACAAATTCAGTAATTTAAATTACAGGTCCTTCTCAAAAAATTAGCATATTGTGATAAAGTTCATTATTTTCTGTAATTTACTGATAAACATT